>JAZGUH010000300.1:0-600000 GCA_037893225.1 Hippasteria phrygiana
CCCACAGCGACAAGACACGTTGCAGTTTTGCTGTGCACATTTACATGGACAAGCACCCCGTGTGCCGAGTCGTCCTCTCTGGCAAGAGTTTCGGCATGTACATGTCATAGGTTCTCCAGCGTAAGGTTCTACTTCTATATCGCCAACCTCCAATTATATGCAACTGTCAGACAAATATTCCATGGCACTTGTGTACATGTGAATGAAATTTTATGAAATAAACAGATGAAATTTGAACGTTTTTTCTAATAATCTTACTCTTAGAGAAGAACTGAGTGCCAAGATGTGTGCTACTTGTTTATAAGTATACGTGTACAGTACGTATGTGTATTTCAGTACGCAGACGCTGGACATGCGTGCGTGTTCCAGGGGGTGTAGTTTCCAAAAGCCAATTCTCAGAACAGCCATAACAAACGGATGGAGGTTAAAAATAGCACATAACCGAAATGAAGCGCAAGGGGGCGCACTCCAATATTTGATTCGTTAACGGGAGATGGCGCGACGACACAGCCCCTTTAAGTTTTGGTTTTGTCCTTTTATAACTTAAAGGGGCTGTGTCGTCACGATCATAGCAGGCTTCCGGCTGTACACTGAATCCCGAACTGATGAACGCAGATGAACCCAGTAACTGCAAATAATACCCCACGACCGCGCGCTGACCTACAGGGCGCGCGTGCGCTGACCTACAGGGCGCGCGCGCGCTGACCTAAAGGGCGCGCGCGCCAGATCAGATTACAATTGCAATGACTGCTGCATGCATGATCCTGTAGTTATGATACATACTGCATGTACAAGTATTTTGTATGTGTTTGTGCCACCAAAAATATACGATAGTCGAACATAGTCCGTAAACGCCAAAATGTACCATGACAGAACCAAACGAAAATAAGTAAATACGTAAATCTGTATTTATAATTGTAAAATAAATAATGCACCAGCCCCTTCCTATACAAAAATAGAGTTGTAGGCCTATGTATCGAAATATATTTCGACTAAAATCGGCTGTGCGTGCAATGATGAGCAAATCAAAATATAACAGCTATACTGATGGCGATATTGAGTCCACGACCTTGTGTTACGTTTGACGGCAGGACTTTATGGAAAGTTACATCATAAGAGTTATTTCAACACTATCAAATAATAAACACAATAATAACAGTTATTACCAATAAATAATACACGCCAATAAAATGAGATTTCACCAGTGGCGAGTAAATCCGTGTCGAAAAGTGGGGATGATTATTGAATTTGTCAACGAAGTACTGCATTTTTTACTTTTTCTCAACGGGGAATACCCCCGCCCCAAACACCGCTTGAAATTTGAAACATCACTTTGTGTACAATTTCCCCTTTTTAAATTTACGAAACAAAAAAGAAATACAAATCGGCGGGCCCCTGAACTCCTTTCCCAGTGTTTACGCCACTGGCGCACAGATCCCCACATCACTATGATAAAGATGACTACCGAAGAAACAAAGAAATAAACACCCCGACAAATATTCAAACAACCCTAATTTTCACGAATTATTCGCTTATTACTTTTTATGACATGAACAATTCACATACCGAGTACATGGATCGGATGTACTGTACATGTAATGTATGTACTGTACATGTTGACTATACATTGCATGTAGACTTGATGTGCGGAAATATTGTTTCACACAGCGAGTTGTTGACAAGTGCCATTGAAATAGCGACCAAGTGAAGTTGTTTCAGCTCCATCTATCAACTGTTTAAAAAGAAATGTACTTCTAAGTTCTAGATTTTAATTTTGTTTCGCTGCTAAAGAACTGTCTGCAGCCACTACCCCTCTTTTTAGTAGCATGATAATTTTTTTATTGAAGTGACGGGTCAAAATAAGCCTGAAGCTTTTTATCGACCTAAGTTTACAAGCAAGATACGAACAAGATACATCCAAATGATCATGAATGTACAAATAGGCCTACATAGACCCTTTTACGGATACCCCGCCTGTAAGATTTTGTGTACAACATTTAGCGCGAACTGTCCCACAGCGACAAGACACGTTGCAGTTTTGCTGTGCACATTTACATGGACAAGCACCCCGTGTGCCGAGTCGTCCTCTCTGGCAAGAGTTTCGGCATGTACATGTCATAGGTTCTCCAGCGTAAGGTTCTACTTCTATATCGCCAACCTCCAACCTCCAATTCTATGCAACTTTCAGACAAATATTCCATGGCACTTGTGTACATGTGAATGAAATTTTATGAAATAAACAGATGAAATTTGAAGTTTCTTTTTCTAATAATCATACTCTTAGATAACTGAGTGCCACGATGTGTGCTACTTGTTTATAAGTATGTGTGTACACGTATGTGTATTTCAGTACGCAGAGGCTGGACATGCGTGCGTGTTCCAGGGGGTGTAGTTTCCAAAAGCCAATTCTCAGAACAGCCATAACAAACAGATGGAGGTTAAAAAGAGCACATAACCGAAATGAAGCGCAAGGGGGCGCACTCCAATATTTGATTCGTTAACGCGAGATGGCGCGACGACACAGCCCCTTTAAATCATAAAAATAGTTGAAAAAGATTACTTTCTTATACACTGTACCGATACATTTTAAAGCCGTAAATAAGCCATTTAGCAAAATTGAATTATTAAATCACATCGAAACACAATCGAACATACAATAATGTGCCATTTATTACACAGCGCCCTCAACGGCCAATCGCATCTACTCATAATGTCCATCTCAAACGCCACAGGTCGATGTATGTTTTCGACCGTCACACCTATTATATCGTTGTAACTTTCAAAATTCGATACTGTAGTCGCTGCAACAATCATTGATTACTACTGAGGTTTGTCAATCAGAGGGAAAACATTTATATTCTGCTGTTTTTTCATAAAAAAAATGTGACTCGTTGCACTATGTATCTAGTGTACACAAACCATCTCAAACGCCACAGGTCGATTTGTTTTCCAAATCCCCATACCTGATATCGTTGTAAATTTCGGCAATTTCAAACTGCACTCACTGCAATAATCATTAAATCATTGTTTAATACTGAGGTTTGTCCATCAGACGGCAGAAATGTATATTATTCTGCTGTTTTTTCCGGCAAAAACATGGGACTCGTTGCGCTATGTATCTACTGTGTACACAAACCATCTCAAACGCCGCAGGTCGATTTGTGTTTTCTACTGCCCTCATATGATATCGTTGTTAATTTGGGCAATTTCAAACCGCACTCACTGTAACAATAATTGATTCATACTGAGGTTCCTCCATCAGAAGGCAGAAATTAATTCTTGCCGTTTTTACGGTGAAAAATCATACATTATGCCGGCATCCTGTACAGAAATCATCTCAAACGCCACAGGTCGATTCGCACAATTTAAAGGTTGCCAGCATGTTTAAATGAAAAAAAAACAGCGGTCAAGCGCATCTATGTATATTTTCCATCTCAAACGCCACAGGTCGATTTCGTTTTCTACCGCTACAACAATTAGGTTCTTGTAATTTTGGAAACTTCAAACAGTATTCCCCGCCACCATCTTTTTCATCATACTGATGAGTATCCAACTGACGGCAAACCATCCCAAACCACAGAGAACGGTTTGTGTTGGATAGCACCAAGGAACTTGAACAAGGATTATATGTGTTGCAATTCGATTCTCTTCAAACTATAACGAACTATGAACAAAAGTATATTCCATCCATGAAAAATAGTGTAATGTTTCACTCGGGCCGTAACGCTGACTAAATCAATAATAATGAACAATCTCCGCCACATGTCTATTTAAAATTGAACGCTTTACTGTATTCCATAACCATCACGTGCAGACGAAGCTTAGAGACCACCTCAAACGCCACAGGGTTGGTTTGAATGTTAATCCCTTAAACAAAAAACTACAGCGTATTTTACACCGCACCAATTTTTAATTTTGCACCTTTTTATCTTGTTTTGTGTCAAGACTTGTCTTTTTGTTCTAACTACCAGTTTTTTTTCTTTTTCTGTTATCCTTATAAATGATATTTACTTGGTAGTTTATAGATTCTTTTTATTGGTTTTTATATCATATTACTTTTTATACTTTTAGTGTTTTACTCAATTTTTATATATAATACTTAATCGCGGTAGTGGATCTCATTGTGGGTTTTTAACCTTTTCCACGACCCGTGACCTTGTGTCAAAGCGTTAAAAAGAAAATTTAACAGAAACTCTAATTGTCATAAAAATGTTTGCACATATGCAAAACACAAACCCCACCGCCCACTAAAAGAGAAAATAACAAACACACAACGAGGCGACATCATCTACCAATGGCTATTGAATGACTTGATCAAGTCTAATCCAGACTCGCAAGGCGCCCTCTTCTGATTTAAACCGCATTTTTCTTCGGACATTTCTGCTGATGCAAATATCGACCTGTGGCTTTTGAGAAACTACATCGATTCACATAACTGCATATAAACAGGAGGAGCTATATCTAATTGGCTATCCACGTGATTGGGAAAGCATCAGGTTCCGTTCACCAGCTGTAAGGTAGAACAACAATTCGCCGTCTATGTGATTGAAAATTCAACCAAAAAATCATGAGTGAATGGCCGGAACTTGTCGGGAAGGTAAGTTGGATTGCAAACTTCTATTGTATTGTGCATATCTCACTCATCTCAGTGCATGCACGCAACATCGCTTACCGTACCAGTCGGCCTACAACGCCAGCATTATCAGATCAGTCCCACGAGTGTGGCATGAATCCTCGTACGTTGCGCTGTATCCTGTATTAAAGATACAACACAATATCCTGTCACATTAACCTTACCTCGTATTGTGCCATTCCTTCTATAAGAAACATGTAAGGCTAGAATCGTCCTAGCTACATTCCCAGATGCATCATCCTATACCACGGGCGGCCTATAAATGCGGGTATTATATGCTTAGGCTTTGATGTATGTTGTAGGCCTACATGATGCAGTTATATTGACCTGCGCCATTGTTTCAGCTCGTATATTATTGTGCACAGGCAAGGCGCGGATCTAGGTGGGTGGGGGTCGGTCGAAACCCCCCCTGCTCGTTGCCAATTTTGTTTTTTTCTTGCTTGTAGCCTAGGGGCCTGCGCCTAAAGTTGCAAAGCAGAAACCCTACAGGTCTTATTTTGCCTATGGGTAAGAACAAAACAAAGAGGTTAAATGGCGCCACCAACGGTGAGAAAGTGTGTCAGCCCCCCCCCCCCCCCCCCCCCTCCCGCTAGTAAATTGTTTTGTGCTGACGAAATATTTTGGGAGTCACATTTCTGGGCAAATTTCATAACACCCCCCCCCCCCCCCCCCCCCCCCCCTGCAAAACATCCTGGATCCGCCCCTGCAGGCAGCCTGTTTCCTGAAAGCCACCTTAAATTTCGTATCAAAACCGTACCCCTTGTCGGTTATGGTACAAGCAGTCGTAACCTTTTTGATCCAGTATGAGTATCAAGCACGTAGAATTAATGCATGAATTTGGCTTTCATTTCCGCATCAAGGGTTAATACACGCGTATATTATTGCATGCATACATTATGTACACATATGCGTGATTGCTTGTAGTTAGGGCATTTTAGAAAATGTTTTAACCATCTTTGAAAAAATTGCTTACCAATAGCTTTCTTCACCAATGTGTTCCTATAGGTGTCTACTAACACCTCTCAATTTATTCCAACCCAAATCAACTGGGAAAATTCTGGGGAGCCAATCAAAGTTGGGGGCCTGGGCGAAAAAATTGAAAAATGAAAATTTGCCAATACTAACTTGTGGGATGTCTAACTAGGGGTTTTGGGGGGTGCTGAATCGATTTCAACCATTAGTTTTGAGTAAAAACAACTTCCTGGCCATAATTCTTTTAATTAAAATATTACAAACAGAAACGTATCTCAATTGAAACCTCGGTTAGTCAGTTTTAGTTCACCCTGCTCATCCAACTCCCCGGCATCTCCCTCACTCCTCTCGTCATCTGGCTGGTTGATGTTCTGGCAAGAGTTACCATGACAGTTGCCGCAAGCAGAAATACACTTGACTCCTTGTTTTTTTACAGCAGCACCTGAATGTGCTACAGTCCCCCTCACAGTTGCAGCTGACAAACTTCAGAAGATAGTCCGGTGCAATGGGGTCTGTTGAAGGGACCGGTGCATAACCTTGCTCACCGAGCTTCCATCCGTAGTCCAGGACATCCAATGATGGACTTTGCAGCACCAGCCAATCTCTAGTCTGCAGCTTCTGTTGTCGGGGGCAGTTTCTCAGGTTTGATGCTCCCAGCAGCGGCCCGCTTGCTGAAGATGTCAAATCTCAAGTCCCCCAAGTCTTTGGGTGGTTTCGCGCGGAACATGAGCTTGAATAGTTCACAGCCGGCATTGATGATGTCATCTTTCTCGGCTCGGATGTCCAGAAAACACGTCCATGGCCCTCTCCGCTTTGTCAGTCTTGCAGAGCTTGGTTAGCAAAGTTGATTTGCGCAACCCAGAAATCGCGGACACTGTATCGCAGCCGGAGAAGCTGTGCAAGAAGATCAGATACTTCCAGTATATCTCTGAAAGGGCCTCCCGGATCTTTCCGACATCGTAAGATGTTTCTTTGGCTGTTGTGAGGAAGATCGGGTGGTCGTCTGCAGCATGATGAATCAGCATAACCATGACGTCGGTGTCCTCAGCCCTCACCTCAACAGGGGACTCTCTTGCCTCATCTAGAGCTGCCCGAACGATAGAGGTGTCCGCATCATCGGGGCATTGCTGTACACTTATCCCATTTCTACCGAATGTCTCAGCAAGTAGCAGAATGAGCTGGGCCTTGTTGCTCTTGTTGTCGAGGAACTTTTCTCTTGGAACGATGCTTTTGATGTCTGGGCGAATCAGAATGTCGCAGCATGCGTTCTTTGTTTGTCTCAGGTGATCATGGTCCTTGGTGGAGCTGCCGTATCCGTCAAAGACCACAGTGATCCGGAGGCACTGGCTCCCATGGACTTCACAAACCGGAGGTAGCTCTCGGCGATGTCCTTCCAGGTGAGGTTAGCCTCCCACCTGACATTGCGCAGGAGCCACCCACCATCAATCACAAGGCTCGTGCAGGGGGGTTCCACAACGGGTTCCACAAATGCCTTCAGGACCCTTGCTAGGGCAGCCTTGTCTGGCTGAAGCAACTTCTGGTCTTTGTCAAATAGGGACATCGGTGTTGGCGTCAACTCAAATCGTAGGGCTTGTTTGGTCTTGAATTCGCGCTTACTGATGATGATGGTGCGGTTGAAGAGCTTGAGTGAGTCAATAACCAACTTCTTCCCATTGACTTTGGGTCCACTTCTGAGTCTCTTTAACGATTTGACCTTGTGCTTAGTTTCCATTGTATCGAGAACAGTTTGTCCATCCATCTTGGCCTGTATGGCTCTGCCTCGGGAGTGCTGCTGAACCCCGTGGAGAAGGATACCAGGGTCTTGGCATAAGCACCACCTGAGAGGACGTGTTCTGCATGCAGTGCTACTGCCCGGATATCAGCTCTTGCAGCCCTGAGTCTGCCAAGATTGCCCCGATGGATCCCAGGAAGCTTTTCAGGAGGTGAAACCCGCCTAATCTTGTGATGATGGGCAACTCAGACGGGAGGACTATGTGAGTTGCTTTCAACCATATTGGCAGGTCGAACGTGATGACAGCCCAGGAGACTGACTGCTGCGTAAACACTCCAATAGTATAGTGTAGATAGTGCTGTAGTCGTTCGGTTCATGCACCCTCGATGAATGGAAGAAACTCAATGAGGGACTTCTCCTTGCATTCGGGTTGGTGTATTGACTACATGAAGCCAATCCAGTTGGGATGTTCGAAAGCGGGGTTGTGAATCTTGATAGTCCATCCTGCCGGCCAAGCATGTCCCCCGGGAGCAAGGCTGGAGGGTCTTGGCGGAGATCTGCTACCGGAGCAAACTGAAAGTCTGCCAATCCTACTTTCTGTTTCGGAACAAAGGACAGAATTTTTACCTCTGCTGCTTTGAGAGTTGCTGCTTTCTCTTCAACGGTTATCTTTCTTCTTGGGATAGTTGCGAGAAGCTCATCTTGTCTTGTCGCCAGAGCAGGAGAAGTTGCCCTGATGACACAGGTCACCTCAGCTGCATCATTGCACTGCTCAACACCTTCGCAGCAGCGGGCCACCATCAGTACGCGAAGGGGCAAGGCTGTACCGTACAGCTGATGCAGCAGCGACAGGACAGTCCGGTGTTCCATGAAACTCTAAGCAAATCCACCGTGTACAGCAACCATGCAGTCACGTTCTCAGACCATGAGTGGTCAGGCACATGGACCGACATCATAGAAACCACACTCATAGAAACTACACTCGTGTGTGGGGTCAAGTACTCAGGCGGTCTAAACAGAGGACGCTTCCGGAACGAATCTGCTGATAAGTCTTGGGTTCAGACACTAAACCACTTGGGAGGAGGCATGAACAAACGTGTGGGGTACCTGTCCACACAGACGTCAAAAGAGCCCAGATGAAGAAAGACGATGATGCTGTCAATGCCATTGTTGGATGGTTGGAGGAGGTCAACCACTTCGATGCAACACGGGACAGAAGACCCTGGTATCCTTCTCCACAGGGTTCAGCAGCACTCCCGAGGACCCAGTCATCAACGCTGATCAGGCAGAGGAGGTTGGCAGAGCCATACAGGCCAAGATGGATGTACAAACTGTTCTCAATACAATGGAAACTAAGCACAAGGTCAAATCGTTAAAGAGACTCAGAAGTGGACCCAAAGTCAATGGGAAGAAGTTGGTTATTGACTCACTCAAGCTCTTCAACCGCACCATGATCATCAGTAAGCGCGAATTCAAGACCAAACAAGCCCTGTGAGTTGACGCCAACACCCATGTCCCTATTTGACAAAGACCAGAAGTTGCTTCAGCCAGACAAGGCTGCCCTAGCAAGGGTCCTGAAGGCATTTGCCTCCGGATCACTGTGGTCTTTGACGGATACGGCAGCTCCACCAAGGACCATGATCACCTGAGACGAACAAAGAACGCATGCTGCGACATTCTGATTCGCCCAGACATCAAAAGCATCGTTCCAAGAGAAAAGTTCCTCGACAACAAGAGCAACAAGGCCCAGCTCATTCTGCTACTTGCTGAGACATTCGGTAGAAATGGGATAAGTGTACAGCAATGCCCCGATGATGCGGACACCTCTATCGTTCGGGCAGCTCTAGATGAGGCAAGAGAGTCCCCTGTTGGGGTGAGGGCTGAGGACACCGACGTCATGGTTATGCTGATTCATCATGCTGCAGACGACCACCCGATCTTCCTCACAACAGCCAAAGAAACATCTTACGATGTCGGAAAGATCCGGGAGGCCCTTTCAGAGATATACTGGAAGTATCTGATCTTCTTGCACAGCTTCTCCGGCTGCGATGCAGTGTCCGCGATTTCTGGGTTGCGCAAATCAACTTTGCTAACCAAGCTCTGCAAGACTGACAAAGCGGAGAGGGCCATGGACGTGTTTCTGGACATCCGAGCCGAGAAAGATGACATCATCAATGCCGGCTGTGAACTATTCAAGCTCATGTTCCGCGCGAAACCACCCAAAGACTTGGGGGAATTGAGATTTGACATCTTCAGCAAGCGGGCCGCTGCTGGGAGCATCAAACCTGAGAAACTGCCCCCGACAACAGAAGCTGCAGACTAGAGATTGGCTGGTGCTGCAAAGTCCATCATTGGATGTCCTGGACTACGGATGCAAGCTCGGTGAGCAAGGTTATGCACCGGTCCCTTCAACAGACCCCATTGCACCGGACTATCTTCTGAAGTTTGTCAGCTGCAACTGTGAGGGGGACTGTAGCACATTCAGGTGCTGCTGTAAAAAAAACAAGGAGTCAAGTGTATTTCTGCTTGCGGCAACTGTCATGGTAACTCTTGCCAGAACATCAACCAGCCAGATGACGAGAGGAGTGAGGGAGATGCCGGGGAGTTGGATGAGCAGGGTGAACTAACTAACTGACTAACCGAGGTTTCAATTGAGATACGTTTCTGTTTGTAATATTTTAATAAAATAGATTTTATATTTTAATATATTTTGTTATGGCCAGGGAGTCGTTTTTAATCAAAACTAATGGTTGGAATCGATTCAGCACCCCCAAAACCCCTAGTTAGACATCCCACAAGCTAGTATTGGCAAATTGTCATTTTTCAATTTTTTCGCCCAGGCCCTCCGGGTACCCCAACTTTGATTGGCTCCCCAGAATTTTCCCAGTTGATTTGGGTTGGAATAAATTGAGAGGTGTTAGTAGACACCTATAGGAACACATTGGTGGAGAAAGCTATTGGTAAGCAATTTTTTCACAGATGGTTAGAACATTTTCTAAAATGCCCTAACTATTGTGTACAAAGCTGGCTGTCTGAAGTGGCTTTCGGGTTCAAAGTTCAAGTAAACACGTTTAAAGGAACAAACAACAACAGCAGGTCTACACTTATACCTTATGAAGCCTCTACTGTGAATTAACGTCATAAAGATTCTACAGATGTCGAAAATAAATTAAAGGTATATCATTGTTCATACTTTTTGTGATTCGACATTATGCACGAAATAATTTGAGCTCAATCCGTTATCTAAGTCACGAGAAAAAAAGTTTTTAGAAATGTGCTTTTTATAAGTATAGAGATTTTATGCACAATGTGCTGATGTTCATTGTTGAAATCGAAATTAAACCACAGCAATTTTTGACGTCTTCAGGTTCAATTGTCTCGAAGATGGCAGCATTTCAGATAGAAATACTTCTAAGGGGGACTGGGTAGTGGTATAGTCTTTAAAAACAGTAAGCTTTCAGGTGAAACTAATAATAAAAAACACCATTAGGCCTACCAAAGCCATAGCACACCTTTAAAGCACCTTGCGTCAGCATAGCAGAACACAAACGGGTCACTTTACACAAATGTTTTTTGTTCATTCCGTTTCTATTCATCAATTTCAATAGCGCCCTCATTCTTCATTCTTGTTTAAATTTTACTCCCTTAAAACACTTTATGACTCATCCTGTCTCTTAATCTGCTTGCTGAAAACCCTGAAAAATAATTGCAAATGTGAAAAATATAAAGTAAGCTAAACTTAAAAGGTCCCCCAAATGGATTTTTCTTTATGACTTATAGTGTATTATTCAGCATCACTTATGCTACTTTCCCACCAACTGCGTTAGCTTGCGTTATCTTGCGAATTTGTGCGTCAAATGTTTCCGCCAAAATTTGCGATATATTTGGCTATTTGCAAATTTTGCAATTTGTTGCGATTTGTTTGCGAAATGCTGTTGCCCACCGGCGCAACGAGCGCAAGAATTCGCCAAAAAGATTTTTCAGGTATATCTCAATTCAATTCCGGACACAGAAGAGTCGAATTTTCCCAGAAACGCTTGTGCTGCCTTGCGCTGCATTGCGCTCGTTGCGCATGCTTGCGTTATGCCTGTACACTGCTTGCGATGCATTGCAATGCATTGCGAAAGACGTTTTCAGCTTCCGAAGCCATTTCGCAAGCTGAATTTGCGCAAGCTTTCGCAAGAACGCTTGCCCACATGTTGCGCTACTTGCGCTATTTTTGGCTTCGCAAGCTGGCGCAAGCAATTTCGCCAGCTCACGCAGTTGGTGATGGGCAATGTACATTAGAACCATTCTTTCGCCATTTCGATGTGTCATAACCTTTAGCAATTTAGATTTTATGCCAGTGACAGTGCATTTCCATGTTACTGAACAAAGTAGTCATGTTACAGACAAAAGCTCGCAAATGTTTATTTGCGTGTCATTTTTAAAGGTAGTGTACATGATTGGTAATTGCTGCAATTTTCAGAAGTATGCGGATTTGGGGGTTAGTATTTTATAGGAAATATCGTTTCACTGACCTGTTCAAAGTTTTGCGTTCTTGGATGGCGAAAAAAACGAGAGGAAAACGGAGTTCGTTTTCAACCGTCGGGTGGCAGATAACTGGATTTGTTATAGCGCCCTCTTGTAAAATAAGCCCAATTTTTGTAAACGGCATTATTTTAATGGTCACATAACTACGCGAGCCGACTGGTTACAACCCGTCGCTTCGGTACACTACGCGACACACACTTGTACTATAATTGCAACTTTGCGCCCGTTTTCGGATTGTTAACCCATTTCAGACGCAACGCAGACTAACTACATTCGGTCAATAGAGGGCAGTTTTAAAGAAATCCGATATTTTTTCCTACAATTGTTACGCGGAACAATCGTTGGAAATCGATATAAATTTCAACTTTTCTTGAAAACGACAGCACACCAGGTGATTTTCACAGGATGATTGAGATTGCTATTAACTTACAGTCTAGTAAGGTATTTCGTAACTAATAATTTAGTAAAAACAAATGTGGATGATTACCAATCGTGTACACTACATCTAAGAACGTTTTTGTTTTTTCCTGAATAGGTGGATCTAATCTCTCAGTTGTTTGAAATACCGAATATGAAGGTTTTAAATAAGAAACAAAATTCATTATTTTTAATTTTAGTAAAGTGACAAAGATCGTTGTAATGCGTGTAGACTCCAGACGCGTGTTGGAAATATCTGATGGAAATATGTGTTCATGTGCTATTCACGCGAGTGTCCTCCAAGCCAGGTTTTACTTGTATTCGTCATAGAACCAAGGGGAGGTGAATTAGTCTCACCAACGATGAAAGTTACCCTACCTTGGTCTATAGGTCTGAATAATTGGGATAATTTCATTGTACATTGAAGATTTAACTTCTATTTATAGATCTGGACTCAGGAAAACTGTAAGGGTGGTACGGTAGGGCTGGCAACCCAAAATGTGGCCAACCCCACCGGTCCCACCTCTGTTGTATAGCCCTTTACATACAGTTGCTTTTAGCATTGTATTGGGTGACTTCCATTAATGAATTATACACGTCTGTACGATTAGGAGGTATGGGTTAGTAGGAGATCGGGAATGCTTGGGTATCTAACCGTCATCATCATCATCATCATCATCATCATCACGGCGATAACGAAAACGGTGAGAATAAACGCCATTTATTGGTGGAGTTGTCGCGCGTGTAACGCGCGCGTTCCATCCACCAATGGAGAACGTTTTTCGCAACGTTTACGTTTTCGTCATCGTTATCGTGGCCAGTGTGACTGGCCCTTAATCGTGTATGATACAAGTTTCAGTTACCTTGGGTATTTCCGAGGATTGACATAATAATATTCGACCTTTGTTCCATAATTTCATTTTCAGAATGGCGAAGAGGCAAAAGCTGTTATTAAGAAGGAGAACCCATCACTGACGGCAAGTTTAATGAGAAGTGTCCTTGCGAGTCGTTTAGTTACAAATAGAGCGTGCAAGTTGACCTCACTCAGGAATCTACGAGTTTATTAATTTTTATAATTACAAAAACTGGAGGGCGCACGTGCTATCCCGTGCGCGCTATGCGACTGGATTCGCCCTATAATCATAGGTATGGCGTTTCTCAAAGCTGGCTTGGGCTTCGTCTCCAGCTATTCCCCAGCCCCACTGCCAATCTGAAGCCTTGAATACGTAAATAAATAAATGAACAGACTCTGGGTCTAGATTAAAACATAAGACTTTGTTGTACATAAAGCAAAAACAGTGTCCAAGATCTTGCTGAATCTGGGGACATAAAATTAGGCGAAGCCCAAGCCAGGGTTTGAGAAATGCCCATAATAGAGTGCATAGCATGTTCAATGTGGAAAACAGAGTGCAAAATACTATTATAATATTTAAAGTGAAAACCTGCCATCTCCGGAATACCGCACCGGCGCTCCACCAACTGAGCTGTCTTGCCCTATGTTGGCGGTCTCCCAAATTGTGCTAGTCAGATAGCTAGGCAGATAACCAGTTTTCTTTGTTCACTTTGAAAAGTTTTTCAAGTTTACCTATAGTCGGTTTCCCTTGTGGTTTGTTGGACGAAATTATAAGTTAAAAAGTCGTACCCTCATTGAGTGATCCCCAAAATGTTGCTTTCCAGGTTGTATCGTAAAGGTGGGCGTGATCCCTGGCTATACGGCATTATGGGTTTATGACTTTTGTCTAGTGCCCCCCCCCCCCCCCCCCGAACAAAGATACTGACAATTTGGGAGACCGCCAACATAGCTCAGTTGGGGGATAACCGGTGCGGTATTCCGGAGGTCTGAGGTTCAAATCCCACTCCTGCCAATTTAATTCAAATTTACCTTTGCAACCAGGTTGAGGTCATTCCAGCTGACTGCATGGCGACAATGGATTTCAAAACGGACCGGGTTCGCATCTGGCTGGACGCAGACAACAATGTTGCCAAACCTCCCCGTATCGGATGAATTCTACGACCCGTCATCTCCGCAAAGTGATCAAGAAGGGATGGCGTTTAATGACGCAATGCAATCGTTTTACCTTTGAACAATCATAGTCGTGAAATTTAAAACATGTATTTGATTACTATCAAAAATTTATATAATCGAAGCGAACCGATGATTGTATTTTCAATTACAGTGAAACCTTATGTAGGGGAATCAGTCATCTTTGGTCTCTCCTAAACAAGACATTAGCCAACAGTTAAAAAAGGCACTAGTAGACTGACGCTGACAATTACTTGAATACATAATCAGTACTTCTAGATAGTCTTGTCTTCGAGTTCGAGATAGTCTTGGGGAACTAGACAGAGAGGCTGGATCACTAGCTGAATTGAGAATATTCAATAATTTCATACAAAATACCAATTTGATAACAATGTAATTAACACGCCATTCACTTAATATACTTATTTAGATTGCGGTAGGAACCGATTAAGTTAATTCATTTTTTCCCAGTCAAGATTATTATTAATTATAACAGAATAGATCGAGATCATTTTTAGTAAGAGAACTGAAAATAAACAGACTTCAACTGTATTATCTTTTTTTCGCGAACAGTTTCCCCTGGACGCTCATGCTCAGTGGGATAAATGAAATCTCACCACAGGCACAGTCATCAGTTTAGGAAAACGCCAATTTTTGTCAAACCCATCCCGATTTCATTAAATGTTTTTGAAAATCATCTTTGCATCTTTGACTACTATTGCTTCAATAAACAACAAACAGATACTGGAAAACATTGAAGCTAACGACCAATCACGACGTCGACATTCTGTCCTTAGATAATGAGTCTCGTGGCCTTGAAAGTGGACCTGCACATACCTATTATAAAAAGAGCAGGAGTTGCTGAAATCAGTCACTTTTCGGTGATTAAAATTCGAAGAGGAACGCGATCGCGAGGAACTTACACAGCGTCTACCCAGCACACATCTTAGTGCATAATGTGATACAATTATTAATAATTCAATTGAATTGAATTAATCTGAATCAGTGTGGCGATGTTACTGAGCATTTATTATAAAAGATGTTTGCAGTCCAGAAAGTTAAAATGTTGCCATTCGTCTCGAGATGTTTTATTATGTTAAGGTCAATGTTTAAAGTCCTGTATGGTGTTCTCTTTTCGAGACTGTATATTTGCCTCCCGCACGACATTCAACACAGTCTTAAGTTCACAGAAATTAGCTGTTCAGGCCAAGCCTGGATTTATATTTCACAATTTTTTGCTGTTTCGGAAACTTTTCCGAAACAGCCTTTGTTTTTTGTCTTTAAAATTATTCGAGTATTGCTTTCAGGTTTTGAGGAAGCTGTGGTGTCTGTAGCAATTTTAACATGATTAACAGAAGGAATATGCTTTACAGAATGGTTTTCTAAGACGACAGGAGTTTTATTTTGAATTATTTTACTGCTTAAGCTCAGTTTTAAGGTACACTTGTAAAACCTTAAACAATCAAGGAAAACCAAGTTCGAACTGGGACATAAACATCTACTTTTTGTCTAATCAATGCTTTTTTGTCACCCTGCAATTGCAAGGAATAATTGTATAATTACTACCGTAACTTAAAAAAAGGCTTAATTGTGTTATCTACACAGGAATCTCAAGGAATGTAGATACAGAAATTAATCCCTTTGTTAAATTTGATTATGCAGTGGCTTAATATGATTGGTTGCCAAGGTCACGTTCCGTCGCAAAAGTAACTAATTTTGTGTTTGGACGATGCTTCCAAACAAAAAATTAGTTATACTTTTCCGGATTTCTCAGCGCGGTGTTTAGATCACGTGCGATGCGCACGTGATCTAAACACCGCGCTGAGAAGTCCGTGACCGGAGCACCGATGAGGGTGGTACGTACCAGATAGAAGTGGTACGTACCAGATAGAAGTGGTACGTACCAGATAGAAGTGGTACGTACCAGATGGAAGTGGTACGTACCAGATGGAAGTGGTACGTACCAGATGGAAGTGGTACGTACCAGATGGAAGTGGTACGTACCAGATGGAAGTGGTACGTACCAGATGGAAGTGGTACGTACCAGATGGAAGTGGTACGTACCAGATGGAAGTGGTACGTACCAGATGGAAGTGGTACGTATCAGATGGAAGTGGTACGTATCAGATGGAAGTGGTACGTATCAGATGGAAGTGGTACGTATCAGATGGAAGTGGTACGTATCAGATAGAAGTGGTACGTATCAGATAGAAGTGATACGTACGAGATAGAAGTGGTACATGTACGAGATAGAAGTGGTACGTACCAGATAGAAGTGGTACGTACCAGATCAAATTCGTGCGATCGGGTTATCGGAACGGAATGAAGAATAATTTCTTTCTGTCACCATGTCCCTAATACAGCTTCGTACCTCCGCGATGCTAGCGGACCCTAGCAACGGTGCAACCTACGTACATGTACGTGCAAATCAACAACGTACTGTGTGAACAATGCATAGAAATGTCAGTGTGCGAGCCAAAACTCATCATGCACTTATCACAAAAAGCGAGCGAAATCTCTTGAAATAGAAGTGTCCAAACTCTCATACCTGCACTAACTTGCTCCTTAACCAAGCGCAGACAGATCACTTCACAAGAATGGTGACCCTGCAACGAAGAAACTCCTCAAAAGAAAACGCAAACTTTTATCTCAAGAAGTTGTCATTTTCTGTTCGGAAAAGCGTGGAGAGAGAGAGAGAGACTTGACTTTTCAAAATTTAACTTTATTCCATATGAGAATTATGCAATATACAATATATATATATACATAGATATGTACAAAAAATACAAATAAACAGATAGTAAACATATTAAGGACTGTCTTTTTTATAAATGGCTCAGTCCGGGGAAGGGAGGGAGGGGGAGATTAGGACAGGAGAAAAAGAAAAAGGGATGGAGTGGGCCACTGGCATCTCTGGGTGTGGGCAAAAGTGCCCACTGCCAGCGGCCAGTCTCCGGGGAGGGGGAAGGGGAGGAAAGGATGGACTAATTATGAATTATCAAAAAAACAAGTAGTAAACCAATGACAAGAATATAATATATACCGGTATGTATACATGTAGATGAAACAAGAGAGAATAAACAGTAAGATAATAATAACAAATGTCTATAATAGGATCATGAATAAAAACTAATAAATTATGAAAAATGCAGTAAATTAAGTCGGCATAAAAGAAAATAATATAATTATTTTCAAGTATAATTTATGTACAATAATCGACATTAGAAGGCGGGCAGGGATGAGATTAAAGCAACCATGTTATCTCCCCGTTAATGAGTGTGAAGAGAGCATTGTTAATAGACCATTTTTTTTCAAAATTATTAATTTGATGCGTAAGTTTGTAACAGCTATAGTCGAGGATAATATGGGATTGTATACGTTTTTTCCAGATGGTGAAGGGGTCAATGAAATTACAGGTACGGTACAATAAGTAGAAGACATTTTTGCAGCTGACGATGAGGTAATTCGCCAGCCTGACCGCTTCCTTGCTGCGACGCTTGGCGTGCGGAATCAGAGACCAGTAGAGATCAAAGTTCGGAGAAAGGTCGGGGAGGAGACGAACGATGAGACAGTGAAGGAGGTTGAGAGTAGGTTGAACGGCCGGACAGAGGATGAAGAGGTGCCAGACCGTGCCCCTTTCTCCACACCATCCGCACGAAGGGGATATGTCCGGGTTGATGTGGTGAAGTACTGGTAGTGATGGTAGGCTGTTGTGGAGGAGCTTGTATTGAACGTCCCCCTCCTTCTTCGAGGAGGGGACCTCGTAGATGCTCCTCCACTGTATTTGATTGGCATTGTCCAGAACCCCTTCGCGCTGCCAGTATGTGATGACTTTGTCTGGAAGATGATTAATGGCGGTGTTGATGACGTTATAGATGGATTTGGATGGTGCGGAGATTCCGTTGTTGATGGAGAAGATCTTTATGTCCAGGGGCTGGTCTGGTGCAGAGGAAGAGCTTTGAAGACACGGAGACAGACGACGAAGACCTTGGCGAGAGAAGATGGCGGAAAAGAGACGGGTGACGATACTGCGAAGACGAACGAGTTGAACATTGATGAGACGAAGTGACGGGGGGCGTGGTCCGCGGGGCTCAAGGTCTAATTCATCGGCCGCGGATCAACGCCCAGTAGAAGAGTTGACGATGTGACGAATGTGAGTGATTCCGCACGCCAGGTGTCGAGCAGGAAACGGCGGAGAAGTGGGGCAAGAGGTGGACTCATCGTCAGCTGCAGGACTAAAAAGAGTACAGTTAACGGGGAGATTGAGAACATGGTTGACGCAGTCGTGCGTGATTTGTATGCGAGCTCCGGAGGCCGTCCAAGCACGCATGACGTCGGAGTAATATTGGGGGAGGGCTGCATAGAAGGCGGGGTCAGTATATATTTGAAAGAGTTCTATGTCAAAATTCAATCTTTGGTAGCGATGGAGAAAGTATTTGAAGAAAAAGAGAGATGGGTGGGGGAAATTTTTGACAAGATTTTGAATTTGTTTAAACCTGAAGGTGAGCATGAAGGTGAGACAGACTAGGCCTAATCCTCCACTGTCGGGTTTTACAAAGGTAGTTTGTTTGTTAATGTAGTGTCTCTTTGTGGGCCAGACGAAGTCGACGAGCATCGCCTGGAGTTCACTTGGGACGTCGGAGGGGGGCGAGATAGTAGCTATATAATGATAAGTTTGTGACGCGGCCAGCTGGTTCGCGATTAGAATGCGTCCTTTGAAGGAAATGCGAGTCGCTAGGCCGCGCCACTTGGAAAGAGTATTATGTAATTTATTTTTGCATTCGGACCAATTAAGATTTTCGAATTGTTGTGTATTTCCTAAGTGAACTCCGAGGAAAACAAGCCCCTCGCTGTTCCACGAGAAACCGAGAGGCGTGTCGACTCGTCTGGCCCACGATCCGACCCATAGACCTTGTGATTTTTGTTTGTTGAGACGTGCAGCAGAGGCGCGGGCAAAGAGGCCATAGGCCTCTTCGACCGCGCGGAAACCCGCATCGGAGGTGATAAATGCCGTGACGTCATCCGCGTATGCCGCGACAGCGACGCGCGTCTCCGCATCCGGAAGTAGGAGGCCATTGTCTCCAAGGCCTCTTCTTAAATTTACAAGTAGGGGTTCGATTGCGATCGAGTACAGCAGTCCCGAGAGCGGGCACCCCTGACGTATGCCCTTCTCAAATGGGAAGGGCGCGGTCAGGGAGCCGCAAACTTTGACGAGGCTCTCGGAACTGCCGTACAAGAGTCCCAGATGTCGGAGAAACGCGTCCCCGAAGCCCATGGCCCTCATTGTTCGAAAGAGGTAGCCGTGATCAACGTTGTCGAATGCCTTTTTTTGATCTAGGTTGATCACGGCTAGCGGTAAGTTGTTACTATTTGAATAGTTTATTACGTCCCGGACGAGATTGGTGTTGTTATAGATTGACCGGTCCGGGACGCAGTAACTTTGGTCTAGATGCACGACGTCGCCGACGCACTGTGTCAACCTGCCGGCGAGCAACTTTGCATAGATTTTGTAGTCCGAGTTGAGAAGGGAGACCGGGCGCCAATTTGCGATGTCGGCCAGGTCCCCCTTCTTCGGGATTAGGGTAATGACGGCCCTGGTGAAAGAACGAGGAAGAGAACCGGAAGCGTAGGAAGAATTAAGAACGGAAAGAAAATCATCTTTTAGAATGGGCCAAAAAGTTTGAAAGAATTCAGAAGTAAGACCGTCAAGACCAGGAGTTTTGTTTTTGCTCAGCTGCCCGACGGCGAGGTTGAGTTCCTCGAGAGACAGAGGGGAATCTAGGTTCTCCGCATCTCGAGGATTGAGACTATCGAGGTCCTCCGTGATTTCTGCGAAGGCGCCCTCGTCCGTTTCGACTCTAGAGTAGAGATTTTTATAGAATTCTCGAACGTGGGTTTTAATTTCGGTGGGATTGTTCGAGATCGTATCAGAGGGGAGACGGATTTGAGATATGGTTTTAGAGAGTGGATGGGATTTTTCTAGATTGAAGAAGTAGGGTGAGGAAGTATCGGTTTCATTGATGTGTTGAAAGCGCGAACGGACGAGGGCGCCCTGCGCTTGGTTTAACAATAAGGAATTAAGGTTATTTCTTTGATCCCGGAGGACCTCTCTAGCCTGAGGCGAGAGATCTGGCGCGGACTGCAACCCGTCTATGGTATTATTTAATTCAGAAATAATCCCTCGCTTTTCCTGGGCGATCTTACTGCCATACGACTGAGAAATTGTTTTAATGTGGGACTTGCCAAAGTCCCACCAGGAAGAGAGCGAAGGAAAATCGGATTTTTGTTTTTGCCAGTTTGTCCAGAGGAGGTTAATGATTTCTATATAATTAGGGTCGGCAAGGAGAGAATTATTAAAGTGCCAATATCCAGATCCCCTCTGTTCGGCAGAGGGAAGCTGGATATTGAGGGAAAGAGAGGAATGATCGGAAAGGGAACACGGAGTAATTTTGCAGGAGGTGATAGAAGGAAGAAGTTCAGTATGGCAGTAAAAACGGTCGAGTCTGGCTTTGGAAAGACCAGACTCGGACGAGGGATTATTTCTGAGCCATGTGTAGTTTTGGTCGGACGGGTTGCGCACGCGCCAGACATCCCGCAGAGACAGCGCGTCCGCAACGTCGGCGAGGGCCGCGGCAACTCCGGGTCTGTGTTCCGTCGGCATGCGCAGACGGTCGAGGGCGGGATTTAGGGTACAATTAAAATCACCTCCGATGATGACGACACCGTCGCCACTGCGTTACACACAGTGCTCGCAAAGGGCATGAAAGGAGTCTATGGCTTTATCGTCATTTTGGGAAATATGGACATTATATAGGTGAAAGAAAGTATTACTGAAATTAATTTTAGTGTACAGAATGTGTCCGGGAAAAATGTTTTCAGAGTGAATAACGTCAATTTTTGTTTTATCAATTAGGGTGGTTATTCCCGACCCATGGGTGGGGCTTGGGGAGCAGATGGGGGTGTGTTGCCACAAATTCCAACAGAAGTCGGTCTCCGTTAGGCGGCACGACTCCTGAAGGAATATGATATCGGGGTTGTTGTGAATAGTTTGGATATATTTTTGGACGGATGCGTTTTTTAGAGCACCGGTGCAACCACCGGTGTTAAGAGTCAGCAGCGACAGTGTCATCACAAGGACAAAGGACATTCCAGCCATGGATTTACAGAGGAGGAGGGGGTAATTATTTGTCCAATGTCCTTGCGAGTTTCTATATTCTCTGCTGCAAGCTGCGTTGGATGAGGGGATGGCTGCGCAGAAAGCTGCGCAACCAGCCCCGGGACGTCTGTAGTGAATTTACGGGCAATTTCGAGGGGTTTCTTTTTGGTTTTGACAGAGGACAGGAATTTGAGGAGCTCCTGGTAAGAGAGAGGGCCCCTCATAACAGAAAAACACTCAGGAACGAAGTCGTCGTCCTGAGTATCTTCCCATTGTTCATTGTCCGTGTCCGTTGTTGCGGGTTGGCTTGCGGATTGGAGGCGGGAGGGACTGGCTGGGACATCCTCCATTCTGAAGTCTTTTTTTAGTTTATCACCTCACATGTTTATACACCAGTGTTCTAGCTCATACAGTGTACATGCACAATATATAATGTACATGTCATCGGGTAATACCTTCTCATAAATTGTTACCTTCACTCAAGCGCGCCTCCATGATTTGACTATGACATGTGTGGAGACCGGGAAAAGGGGGGTGGGGGGGGGGGGGGGGGTTATCATGACATTTCCAAAACCAACCAACTGAAAATTTCGAAGGGGGGTGGGGGATTGGACACTACGCTGTTTATTATACATGTATTAATTATGGTCCATACACAAACCCAAATTTAACCCTCTTTCCGACAATTCTACTGTAATTTCCATATGAAATTTATAATTAGGCCTACCTCCTGGTCTATTTAAAAAAAATTCTTCTGCCTGGTTTTATTGTCTAGGGGTGATCTTGTCATAAAGTGTGTGTGGGTGGAGATATATTCCCCATCCCCACAACCCCGAAATCTATGTTTTTGCCTTCACTTATCAACACTTCTTCTTGTCGACAATTTTTGTGGGATTATATTTAACTATAAAAGTTGGGCTATTATGTACGCCGTATGTATCACCTTTTGTTAATCCTTTCTGATATGTTTTCCTTTGTATAAAAATTGTTGTTAAATTTTTTTTTGAAAATGATCAATTATGACTGTAATGAAATCAATTGTGATGTATTTCTTTTAAGCAATATATGTACACCGACTACTGCATGTATTTTTTCTATTACATGTGGAATAGTAACCACGTAAACACACTGGCTGTCATCAAAGGTTATAGTTCTAAATTTGCATTCGGAAGTATTAACATATACCTCACATGTTCACTCATCATCCGCACAAATATTTCGTATAGGCCTACATAAAATACTTTATTTAATGTCTAAATAAACTTCAGCTGCACTACAGAAATCAGCTGCACTACAGATACTTCTCGGATTTTAACGACACGTACGTCGTGCGTGCCGCCTACACGTCAACTTAAAACATATTTCCCACAGACATGACAGACTGGGTCACGCGGATCGCGCAATCCTTCATCCAAAACAATACAACGGTCGACGCGTTGGGCCCGGGCGCGGTGAATTCAAATTTCCAGACAACACAACACACATACACAAAAAAACCGCACCGAGGGGGTAATGACCGCACCGCGTCCTATTTAATCGTGCATGCTCGCCAAGTTATGAATAATTCATTTGTCGCTGATTGGCTCCCCCGGAAAGTCGGGGGAGAATGTCGAAAAAGTAAAGAAAAAGTTAAGACCCGCGGCAGAAATATCCAGGACCTTCTATTCGTGGAAGTGAAGAACCGAGCAAAGAACAGTAGAATCGATTCTTGTCAGAGCGCGTAATATATAAAACATTATCGAATACAATCAGAATCGATTTACCGAGAAACAGCGCCCTCGTTCGGAAAAAAAAAAGGAACACGAAGGTCTTGGAACCAAGACTAGCACGATATCTGACACGAACTACGTGGTAGACATGAATTTTACATCGGCGTCAGACGCATGGTGGCCGTTCCATAATCGGCAGTAGGCCTGTTGACGATTTTGACGAGTTCTCTGTAAAGGGCATTTTGTATCCGACTCCTCTACAACAAGCCGGACAGTAAGAAGAGAAAAAAGAGAAAAACATTGTAGCGTTCTTGAAGGGGTTAGAACTGTCTCCAAGTCCTACGACTACTTTAAAAATAATTGTAAAGAGGAGGGGTTTCAAGTTTTGAGTTTTCCAGCTCGTGAATATTTGCAAATTCGTATGATATTACAATGTGTGTGTAGCATTTATGTATTTTAATTAATTTATCTATTTGATTTGCAAATATGTTGACATTGTCTGTGAACTATCCCCGAATAAAGTTTACGATGTGAATTATATTGCATATACTTTGTCGCATATCTTCGTGGTGATGTCATATCATCTATTGAATTGACCTTCAATTTATCATCTATCATCACCTGATATTCGGTGCTTCTATCTTTATGAAGTTGGGTTATGTTTGGCTTGACAAGTTGCCTTCGCATGACATTTAAGGTGCCGTCTGGGGGGGGGGGTACATTTTCGGAGGTTTTTTTTTTTTTTCATTGGGAAATGATCTAAACCTCAGATCGGCTAACTTCCCAACATTTAAAAGAAAATGGCAGATTAAGAAGCAATCTATAATTTGCATTCTTCACACAGCAACTGAGGGACTAGATTATTTTGCTTACTATGAAATAACTTATAAGGTCAGTAGTGGGAGATTATGTTGTCACATGGTCATGATGTGCACCCATCACGTACGCGTCCGAACTTTACAATTTATTTGCTTGTTCTATAGATTGAGCACTGTTTTAAATATTTTCAAGAATTTTTACGAAGTTTTGTTCTTCTGTTTTTGTTTTACACTTTTCTACTGGTTTTCCATACTTTTGCCAAACCTCAGGCTTGAATTGTATCCCAGCCCCAGATCCCAGCCCCAGATCCCAGCATCCCTTTTCAAGCGCTTTGTCACAAGAAATTAAAGGAAACATGATTTAGGATTTATATTGCATTATTCCTGCTTAAAACAATAAAGTATTATCTTGACAATAATATTTTGTGTCCAGAGACAATTATTTCCCAGATTAAATATGAGAAAACAATTTTTGAAAATGTTTGTCCAAGCTACTCCGCCCCCTGAGTGGGACCCTCATTAACATAAGTGTGTGACGTAGATCGAGGCACATTACCCAATTATCACGGGTATGCATTGTGTGTACATTGTACGGCGAAAACTCTTCGTCCAAAATCTAAGCAAAATATAGTGTTTTTCGGCCATGCCGACAAGGTGTGTGGCTGCTGGGTGCAGCAAAACAACGACGGATGGAGTAAGCCTTCATTTATTTCCAACTGATGCGTAATATCGGAGAATTTGGACGGCGAAAGTGAAGGTGACAAGAGCGTAGTGGTCCGGCCCCAGCAGCTTCTCAGCGTTATGTAGCGACCACTTTGAGCCGTCGTGTTTCGATACTGGTATTTTCAAATCCTTTGGGATGACCATTAAAAATATGCTCAAGTCCACTGCCATCCCAACAAAGTTCCCGGATGTGAGAAAGATATAGGCGAAAGCAGTTAAACGGCCCATTCCCCGAAGAGCCTTCGCTAAAAATAAAAGGGAGAAAATCAGGGTAAGTTCGATGTTAGTTGTTGTTGCAACTTACGAAATTGCACGTGTAGACCTAGTGTGTGTATACGGGCCGGGTCCAGACTATCGAGTCGATCCATGAATTTCGGCGCCTCGGTCTACGTCACGAACAGCGCACTCAATTTGAGTCTCAACAAATTCCAAAAGGGGGGGGGGGGGGTCAATTTTTGTGCGGCAAATAATCACAATAAAACTTCACTTGAACCAGTTTGGCTTTTAATTCACATTTAATACATATAAATGAATTTATTTATGAAATAAAATGTGATCCGGCCAGTTTGAGAAGCATGTTTCCTTTAACGCGTATACCCGCCGTGGGCTGTACCACTTGGTACTTGTTCAGTTGTTGAATTCTGTTTCCATTTTTACGTTCATGACAAAAGATAAGCTTTGTGATATCGATTTTCGGACTTCAGCTCCCAAGTAGTCTTGGTTCCAGACGACAGTGATCGATAATGGATCGTGTTTAACGGCGCGTTTATTCGTTCCATGCAGTGCGCCCTCTGACGGTACGATTAGACGAACTCATGGGCGCGCTCGCACTATCGTCTTGGGAATCCTGCAAAATGTGGGCGCAGCTGTAATATGCAAGTGTTTGTTTGTGTTAATATTCATAACCTTCGAACAACATGGCGCTTCATGCAGTCGGCGATCGACCCCAAAAATGACATACCATACGATAGTCTGGTTTGTGGGAAGAAACCGAAGATCGCATGTATACGCGTAGCCTATAGAGCTGGAATTTTCAAGCTAAATTTAAACCATATTTCATGCAGGTCCATAAATACAACAGTGCAGGATTTCGTTTTCACTCCAGAGACTCCGATTGTAGACAGACTCCGACTGCACGCAAGAATTCCCGTCCCGTCCTCGATCGACTGCTAAAAAGGGCCTCGGGGCTCAGGCTTGCAAACACAAACGAATTAATACTGGCCCTGAGCGTCCTTCTTTAGCACCTCGTCGGTCAGGCTTAATTTATCCAAAGCCAACTTAAGAGGTTTTGTGCAATATGATACTACTAGGCTGTGACAAGTGATTTGGAAATTGGAGGCGAAGTTCTTATTGAAATCAAAACAGAGAGGCACAGGTTCCTTCCTCCATGGTTTACCCATGGAGGAATAAAACACATTTTATTCCTCCATGGTTTACCGAACCCAGTCGGTAAACCATGGAGGAAGGAATTGTTCCTTCCTCCATGGGTAAACACACCATGGAGGAAGGAACACAAACCCTTCACGAAACGGTCGTTTACAGTCACAGTTGCTTGGAAGTGTAATTAATTGTGCCATAATCGCGTATCGCATATCGCGCGCTCGGTGACGTGCCAGTGGCCATTCATGTTTACAGTAGCCCCAGATCCCGACCCGTTAATATATTCAGGTCATCACATAATTCATATGCATGTCCGTTTTGCGATCGCTGATTGGCTCCCTAGGAAAGCCTAGGGAGAAATAAAGAAAAAATTAAACAGCTGGTGCAGGATCGATTCCGAAGACGATAATGCGAGCCCATGATTTGGTCTAATCGTACCGTCAGAGGGCGCACCCCATGGAACGAATAAACGCGACGCTACACGATCCATTATCGATCACTGTCGTCTTGAACCAAGACTAGCTCCCAAGAGAAGATGTTACCAACCTCTACTCATTAATGCTCCTTCTTGTGTTAAGCAAGCCCTTTTTAAATGTCACCCCGGGGGATGGACAAAATGTGCCAAAATCACAATTCTTTTTCATTTTTAAAAATCGAACAATGCGGCAGCGTATACCACAATACAGATGAACCCAAGCTTGGTTCAAGGTGAACATGCGATTTGTTTTTTCCAATGCGGTTTCGGCAGATCAATAGAGGGCGTCCTTTCTGCACGGCCCACCATGCATTCAAGAACTTATCTCGCATAATGGCATCGCATGGGGGCACGAGATTATAGAGACGCCATTAAGACAACTAGGCCTATAATGTTAAGGTTGTAGAAAACCGATTTGGTCGAGCTGCTGTTGTGGCAGGAAAAATACTTAGGACTCTCCAATGTGTTTGAGACACAGATCAAATTAAAGCTTATTCCATAATTTTTCAGTTTCTGTTCAATTTTATGGGATTAACCAATGTCTTTTGGGAGAAATTTCCATCCAAAGATGACCCCCCCCCCCCCCCCCCCCCCTAAAAGTAGTCCTGTAGCCCATCGCCAGCTTAAAAAATTGTTTTGCCTACGCTCATTGCAAAATAGAGCACTTTGGGCCCAATTTCATCCGAATTTCACAGTAATACAAGCTGACAGCCCTGTGCACCGCTTCCAACCTTCTTTTACAAACCCTCAAGTTTATGGCCCACAAAATGCTCTTACAGCAGATAATTTGAGGGCTCGCAAATCGTGATTTGGCCGGCGTAGGCATCGAAGATCACTCACACTAACTTCCGTGATAAAGACGTGTGTTGATGATCAGATACATTATGTAAACAGTTTTAGGTATTATGGGGAATTACATTTGAATTTGCTATTTTGAGGAAATATTATGGTTCGGTCAAATTGTGAGCTACCGGTTCATTTTGGTTCGGGGTAAATGCCTTTGCAGTTTAAAAGATGAGAAAGGATAATAATGATTGTATTGGTTCTATTTATTGATTTATTTTATTGTATTTTATTTCATTTCATTTATTTTAATTCTTTTAGTTAGGCCTTTAAGTTTAATTGTGCCTTAATGCCTTTTCAATTTGAAAGATGAAAAGATAATAATTGCAGTGGGTCTGTTAATAAATGTTATTTATTTATGATAATTAAATCAAGAATTCCTCAGATTAAAAAGTGCATATCGCACTCAACTTCGACAGGCTGAAGAAACCTGTGACGAAAAGACAAAGGAATTTTCAGATTTAGAGGTGGGAGTAAAACCCCGCAGAATGATATTCTGGGAAAACTCACGGAATCAGGCAGGGATTGAAAAACCAATCAACATGTCGGCCTTGGTGGCATTCGAACCGAGGTCACAGCTGTGCAAGGCGAGGTAATACATGTACTACTAGGCCAGCCTGACTCCCCTGAAATCTTCTAACCAGTAATATTTCACCCTTCATGACTCCTGTAAGGGTTTGTCTCCATTTAAGCTTGAATCTGAAGAAAAGCGGTGCTTTTATGTGCACTGATCAGATTACGCAGGACAAAATGAAAAATCTAGATTTTTCGGGGCTATTGTTTTTTTCATGCGAGATGCTATGGATGAACGGACAAAATAATGTGACCCTCTATAGCATTTTGAGGAAGGTCTCCCAAGTTTTGGCTTTTTTACAGAGAAATTATAGTGGGCTTTCCGATAATACCAAATTTATTTCTGTATATACATTTGGAACGAATCACAAGCTCAGTGTACCGCCAATGACGCCATCAAAAAGTCATCTTTTTTCTCTCTTTCTCTCGAAACAAAATTACCATGGAAATTCAATGATATTAAAGCTTTCCAAAAAATCTTAAAATTTATTCCGCTAATGACTTTTAGCGCGTACATTACTTCAAGCGACGATTACTCGAAAACTGGTCTTTGGGGAAGCATTCCTCATTACGCTCCAGAGGGTCACACATTTGAATAGTTTTTTCCCCTTTCCATCAGATTAACAACGCAAACCAGTTGCACTTTGAGAACCCTGCTTTGTAGTTGTATGCAAGGTCTATAGCTAAAATAGAAACTATAGGCCTAAGGGGGCTGACCGAGGAATTTTGCAACGGGTGGTCAGTCTTTTTAGATTTTTTACCCGTAAATTTAACCAAGAAGGCAAGTCGTCAAATTAGGGCTGGGCTGTTTGCTTAAAAGAAAGATAATTTGCATGATCTGAGAATGTTAAAACAAAAGTTGGGAAGGAAAAAAAATAGGTGAAAAACCCCTATCCCCGATCTGTCCCGAACTATCTAACTGAACGTGGCGAATTATGCAAAATTGTTAAGATAAAGCCACTCCAGCCTTGATCGAAGCCTAAGTAATTCACCGACAATGAGCTGTATTATGCATAGCACAAGTAGCGATTATCAATCGCCTTGTAAAAGTGCAAAATGGAAATCAGGAACAGAGTGCCCATACTTCATGAAAGATGTAAACATGTTTATTGTCGCCAGTGGAGGTCACCGTTGCCACTAATTTGAAAATCCCAAGATGGCCGCACTAACATTCCAAAGATTTGCAAAGGCAATAGAAGAAGAAGACACCTCGAATTGTTTTTCTCCACTCCCTCGAGATTTGACTTTACGAGAGTTTACTGTACTGAGCACGTGCGTTCACGTAATCGGCTGTGGGCCTGTTTGTTTCACACGAATCCGGATCGCGATCAGTGATCCTTACGTTGGTTCACACACCAGATTCCGCCTAATGGATGGAGCGAACCAGCGGCTGGATCACTGATCGCGATCCGGATTCGTGCGAAACAAACGGTAAGCGCTAATATCTAGAACCACCAAAATTACATCGTCATGTATTACTGAAAATGCACTAGGCCTTATTGAATAGGCACAAGGCCTTATTGTATAGGCACAAGGCGCGATGAGCGCGACGATGTCATTTTGGTGGTTCTGGATAAGTGCTTACCGAAACGAACAGGCCCTGTAATAAGCATTGTGCGCATGCGTAATACACACTTTTGCCCAAGAAAAAATCACAAGATCTTGGGAAAATTCTCAAACGGGCAATACTTGCGAAACTACAATTCTATCCTGGACAAAACTCGTTGGGACCCCCCCCCCCCCCCCCCCCCATCTAATGTTGTAAAAAGTCTACGATTGTTGAAACTCGTGCACATGGTAATGGTGACACATCTAACAACGAACGTCAACATTGAGCGGGGAAACGGGTTGTAGTCATGGGCGTCGCGGGGGGAATTCCCCCTCCCCCTGGAAATAGAAAAGGAGAAAAATATAATTGAAATACAAATAAATAAAAGAGGGTCGAAGTCAATGTCGTATCCAGTGAGCATCGCCCGATGGTGTTCTGACCAATCACATTCGTTGTTTATGTCCGACATGCGTGCAAAAAAGTCCGACTTGCGTGCACGCGCATGTGACGCGTGCGGCTTACTGGATCGGTGTATTGAATGTATACGGTATTTAAAACACTCGAAACCTGTTGAAAGGGGACTAAAATGCGGCTATAATAGGCCTACGTATCGCGGTCTTGAACAAAGTGTCGAGTGATGTCCAGCACCTCTCCCCTTCCGATTTTTCCACGGCCGGTGATTTCTCCCTTTGCTGTTTTCTGATGAGAGTGCTTTGCCCCCTTTAGATAAAAATCCTAGCGATGCCTAGTGGTTGTCTACTGTTTTGTCCAAGATTGCAGGTTGCATTTTTCCCCTTGACTGCCCACACACTGTCACCCTCAAAGCAAAAATTCAATTTGAAACAAACATACAAAGATACGATTTTGTTAATGGTATGCTATCATCCTAAAACGTTTTCTTGTAACTTACGTTATCACACTGTAAAAACACACACCATTTTTTACGGGAATTTCCCGGCAGTTTGGACGCCAGCGCAATCCCGTAAAAAAACGGCGCAAGCTGCGACTCATGAACACTGTTATTTTACGCTGGTGTCCCTTAAAATAACCATGCTATTCCCCTAAAAATACAGGTTATAAACAATTTCACTCAGTTACTGGAAATTTGATGTAAGTAATCACGAATTGACAGAAATGGGAACCAGACTAAATAGACGTGATTTATTATACATGTACATGCTCTAGATATCAAGTGTACAAATTCTAGAGTAATTTACTAAACACTACATACTGAACAATGTCGCGCTTTAGCTTTATATTCAGCCTTATCCTGCCATCATGAAGTCACGGTTTTCGATGAAAAATGTCAATTTTTGAATACGAAAGAAGATATAATGCGATTCTTCACCTCTGTTTACAAAAAGTCTAAATTCCTATGTGGAATTGCTTAAATAATTAAATATTTTAGTCAAGAAATCGTGTTTTTGGACGAAACACTGCAATTTAACATGACTTGTGTGAACACAAATTTTCTCAGGTCTGATTGGTCAGTTGCTACGTAATGAGATTCGTGTAGGAGAACATGATATTTTAAGTTCAAAACTCGTTCAAACTAAAATACGGCGAAAGTCTGCTTTTTTACAGGAGAAAAACCGTGATTTTACGGGATTTGTTTACAGTGCAAAAGTTGCTAGAAAGTTGTCGTTGGTCACGTATGGTGCTAATCATTTTGCTACCCTAATCTAATAATAAATAATTGTTATGCTTATATAGCGCTTTCCGTCGTATCAACTATCTCAAAGCGCTTTACAATCTACGTATCCTGCGTAAGGTTGCGTAAAGTTTGCAGTTTTAGACAAGTATAGCCTACACCACAGAATGGTCAATGAGTTATCATTGACAACTAACCCTGAGTACGACAAACTACAGAATGTTGAGAAAAAAACTCAAACTGTATGAATGAAATTATGTTCGCAGTTAGAAGAAATCTATATATGTTTTTCTATATTTTATAAACTGATGTTAAAAAGATGGAATGCAGCGCAGCCGATCTGCTGCTGATCAAACAAAACATTTCGAAAGAGAGAACAATATCAACAAGCAATTGTTGACGGGCGAACACTGCAAGCGGTGCGATCTTCTACAGCACACATATTCTTAATTACCGTAAAAGTAATATGCGTTTCAAATTCGAAAATAAATATTCAATTAGCCTTGAAGCTGTATTAATTAAATCACAGTATTGTAATGAATTTCATATTATCTTGCACAATGTTTAATATTTTGCTCATTAAAGTGCATTCGTCTGCGAAAAATGCATGTGAATTATACAAATCGCTTCTATAAACTAACTCCATACTCGACGCAAATTCCGACGCGGCGGTACCAACTGCTGCATGGATCCGAATGGTGGTTGAGTTGTTGAGACGTCTGCACTAGTAAGCAGCAGGTCGTAGGTTCGAGTTCCGCTCTTGGAAAGCTCTGAGCATGTGGTGCTTAATACACTACTTCAGGAAAAAGCAAAAAGCTCTAATCGTGTAATTATTTGACGACTTGCGTCAGACTTTGAGAAAAAAACAAAGTCTTTGACAAATGTGCCGTGGACTCGATTTTAACGAATGTGGATGTAAATATATAATTTGTATTGAGTCATTACATAAAGTTCTTGAAACATTTCTGGACCACTAACACCCACAGAGTGACATAAAATGGAACACTAATAGTGGTCCATTTTATATCACTCTGTGGGTGTCTATGTTTAATCATTTGTTCCAGCCTTGTCTCATATTTGGTAAAAACGTGAACCACAAAATCAAGGGTTCTGTTTAATGTTTTTTCTTCAAAAAGATGTCTGGATAATTTTCATATGTTCGGATACTGTGCCGATATGGCCAGTTTGAAAAATTAAATAAAATGAGGTAACTGAAACCACTCGAAAGAGATATAGGCCCAGGCGTTCGTTGTATATTTGGACAATTTTGAAGTTTTTGAAACAGTAACTAATTTTAATTAAAACAATTGGTATTTTTGAAGTTCCCAACTATATTCGGTTTAACCGAATATAGTTGGGAACTTCAAAAATTATGTAATACATAATAAGAGTAAAAACAGTCCTGACATATCTGCGATATGCTCTAATTTGTTGCTGGTCCAGTGATTTTTTTCAGAGCTGTTTTTTATACAGAGTTTTCTTTTTATATATATACATATACTTTATGCTCATTTAAAATGGGGTCTTCCCTTGTAACTGGATTATATAACAATGATCAACCCGAAAGTAAACAACCTGATTTTAAAAAAATCTTTCTCTTTATCAAATTTAACCTGAACAGTACAACTTTCACATTATTAAGCAGCACCGTACGCTACTTTTCATGATAAACTTAGGTTGTGTATTATTTATAGTTCGGATCCAGCACATGGAATCTCAAGACGTTTAATGGCACACCAACGAAAGACCACTTAATAAACACCGTTATTTGCTTTCGGTGGAAAGTGCACTCCTTTACATAGGGAACTATAATTGAACATAAAATACCTGATTTTGGAAGGCAATCATGCATTGTTAATCTTCCAAACACCTTTCTTTGCTTGTAACCCTTAGGATAAGTTACAATGTACAGTATCATACGATGTAAACTGAGAGGTATACGATCTCGATATGCGTCAATACTGTACCATTAAGAAAATTAAGAAAGGAAATGATCATATTATGACCAACGATTTCAGACTCTTGGGGCAAAATATAGCCATTTGATCAGGTTGAAGGTATTCATTCCGTGTAATGTCCGTGTAATGTTACACATAATTATGGTGCAATATTGTACATTTAAAACTAAGATAACACATGATAATAATGCAATTTTGCCTATGCGTAGCATATCAGCATGTATTATATTACTTCACAATTTCCGTGCTGGACGAATTATCCAACGTGACCTAATCATGATCTAATCATAGACTTTACACATGTGGGAAATGTAGGGCTCATCATAAGGTCTAAAACGAAACACCCCAAGACATGTACAGAGACACGCAGACGATGAACACATCTTGCTTCCTCTCGCATTAGCGGTACGCTGTCAGTGGAGTAGGCCTGAGCTCCTTGCCGTTTTAAGCCTCACGAGGCTTCATCAAGTCGGCGCCAATATCTCCCACTTGAGGCGGGCTTGCACAAAATAGATGCCCTAAATAGCATATGGACCATGAAAGGGACCCGCCGCGTTCAACCATTAAAGCGATCTAAGAGCCTTTTTAGCATGTCAGACGCCGTTATCAAGATATATTATTACCTTAAAGGAAACATGATTTAGGATTTATATTGCATTATTCCTGCTTAAAACAATAAAGTATTATCTTGACAATGATATTTTGTGTCCAGAGACCATTATTTCCCAGATTAAATATGAGAAAACAATTTTTGAAAATGTTTGTCCAAGCTACTCCGCGTTCTTGAAGGGGTTAGAACTGTCTCCCAGTCCTACGACTACTTTAAAAATAATTGTAAAGAGGAGGGGTTTCAAGTTTTGAGTTTTTCAGCTCGTGAATATTTGCAAATTCGTATGATATTACAATGTGTGTGTAGCAATATGTATTTTAATATATTTATTTATTTGATTTGCAAATATGTTGACATTGTCTGTGAACTATCCCCGAATAAAGTTTACGATGCGAATTTTATTGCATATACTTTGTCGCATATCTTTGTGGTGATGTCATATCATCTATTGAATTGACCTTCAATTTATCATCTATCATCACCTGTGATTCTGTGCTTCTATCTTTATGAAGTTGGGTTATGTTTGGCTTGACAAGTTGCCTTCGCATGACATTTAAGGTGCCGTCTGGGGGTGGGGGGGGGGGAATACATTTTCGGAGGTGTTTTTGTTTTCATTGGGAAATGATCTAAACCTCTGATCGGCTAACTTCCCAACATTTAAAAGAAAATGGCAGATTAAGAAGCAATCTATAATTTGCATTCTTCACACAGCAACTGAGGGACTAGATTATTTTGCTTACTATGAAATAACTTATAAGGTCAGTAGTGGGAGATTATGTTGTCACATGGTCATGATGTGCACCCATCACGTACGCGTCCGAACTTTACAATTTATTTGCTTTTCTATAGATTGAGCACTGTTTTAAATATTTTCAAGAATTTTTACGAAGTTTTGTTCTTCTGTTTTTGTTTTACACTTTTCTACTGGTTTTCCATACTTTTGCCAAACCTCAGGCTTGAATTGTATCCCAGCCCCAGATCCCAGCATCCCTTTTCAAGCGCTTTGTCACAAGAAATTAAAGGAAACATGATTTAGGATTTCTATTGCATTATTCCTGCTTAAAACAATAAAGTATTATCTTGACAATAATATTTTGTGTCCAGAGACAATTATTTCCCAGATTAAATATGAGAAAACAATTTTTGAAAATGTTTGTCCAAGCTACTCCGCCCCCTGAGTGGGACCCTCATTAACATAAGTGTGTGACGTAGTCGAGGACATTACCCATTCATCACGGGTATGCATTGTGTGCATGCGCAGAGACTTCTGCATGTGGGGGGTTGCATGTGGGGGGATGATTTTTGAAAGGCCATCCTTGTGTGGAGCGCGACACGGCACGGGGTCCAATGGACCGCCTTAAGGGCCCCCTGGTGGGTTGCAGGCGCAAAGCCCTTGCTAGGGGTTGAGGTAAAGCCCCCCTGGAGCCCCTGGGGTTTACACAATTTTAGGTGCAAAATTGTGTCAACATTTAACCTTTTCTTCTTATTATTATTATTATTATTATTATTATTATTTCTGGTTTATTTCACATTAAAAATTGAAACTAGTGGCCCAAAGGCCAAAAAGGTTTCAATATACAGTGACAGTCATATACAATTTCGAATAAAAATGGTTAACTATTTATATCATAAAACATTTATATTAAACCTCCTATACAACATTAAATTAAAAAACCATTAAGACAATTAACAAACTCACAATTTAAATTTCGTAAGCATCATAGTAGATAGAACAGCCATTTATATAATTCCATTCAATATTTGTGTTATCTGTGGTATAGCTGATCGTTTGTATCTTTCAGTATTGCACCGTGGTTGAACTAAGCAAGACCTACTGTCTAATCTAAGGTTTCGATTATAAGTTTTAACTGGCGGGAGCATATTTCGATGTCTTTCCGATCTGAACATTCTTTCCCCAAACTTACATAGTAATATGTGTCGTCGATGTTGAAGAGTTGATAAATGCAAAAATTCCAGAGCCTCGACATATGTTGTATATTGAGAAGCAAGAGCAATACGACATGCCCGTTTTTGAATTCTCTCAATTGCCAGGCATTGCTGTTGGGTGATAGATGTGTGCCAGACCTGGCATGCATATTCTAAAATAGGTCTCACATAGACAGTGAACACAGTCACAATGTCCTCAATAGGAATATTAGCTCTTTTCAATATACACAGGGAATATAACCTACGTGAAGCCTTAGAAACAATACTTTCAATATGAGAGTTCCATTTCAAATCATTCTGGATAATAACACCAAGCAACTTAATTTGTGGAACTTGATTCAACTGGGCAGTATTAATAACAAAATCTGGTAAATTAAGTTGTCGTTTGAGGAAAGAAATTGTCATGATCTGACATTTAGCTGGTTTAGGCAGAACATCATTGCGTTTACACCAGTTTGTGAGATTATCTAAGTAATTTTGTAATCTTGATTGTTTCCCACATCCAACTATTTCACCAAGGGTCAGGTCGTCCACATATTTCCACCTTCTGCAGCAATCAATAGAGGCGTCATTTACCAAAACTAAAAAAAAAGAATAGGGCCTAATTTAGTTCCCTGTGGGACACCACATGATATTTGCTGAGAGGATGAGATGAGCCCATTCAGTTTCGTACACTGGGTACGGTGCATGATAAAGCTGCAGAGTGTAGGGACAATGGACTTCCTGACCCCAAGATTAATTAGTTTGTTAATAACAATCCCATGGTTAACCCGGTCAAACGCTTTTGTAAAGTCTACAGTACAAAATTGTGCATAAATGACAATAAATGACAATAATTAACACCTTCAATAATTAACACCTTCAAGCATTAAAAAATACAAAAGATCTTCAAAACTCAAATTTCTCATCCAATGTATTTGAAAGCGTAAGCGTCTCTTTGCACAATGGAGCTCTGGTCACCTAGCAACACAAATAATGCCTATGCATTATTTTAAGAACAAATTATTTACAAAATAATTATTGCAAAATAATGCCTAGATGCATTTTTTTTAGGCATGATTAGAATGTGATTTGGTCTACACCTCACAAAAACTATGAAAACATATGGTGGACAATGATGTATACTTGACGACATTATAACCGGAATGCCAGAGATGCAAAACTCAGGCTCTAACAAAAGTTCCCAAACACTTTTTTGCAGGATGCAGGCATGCACAAACGTTTGTGTGCGAGTGCGCGCTATTCCTAGTGAATGTCAGTTGAAGTCTGCTATCGGTATTTTAATTACATTGTATTACATGCGCCGCACGTGCGTTCATACCGTCTGTTGGCGCGTAACAAAATCCGTTTGCCGTTGCAACTTTCTATTGCCTTTGTTGGGTGTGTAAGTTGAGTGAAAACAATGAAGTAAAAGGCCATCATCTTTGTTGGGATCTGAACTTCCGCGTTCTAATGTGGCAAAGACCGACTATTCCCCACCTTACTGTGCTTGTCGTGAGGCATAAACTGTCTCCCCACGAACCAATCTACCTTTCGACATCAGGCGCGGATCGAGGAATTTTGTGGGGTCCAGGGCCCGCTTAAGGGGCCCGTAAAATTTTGGATTCTGGATGCTCCGTGGTGCAATCTGAGGCGATTCCTGGCCACTTTCACCTGACTTTGTTTTAAACAAAAGTTGTGACGATTTTATAAAGACTATATATATCATAATTTTAGGCATTATTTTTTAGCCATTATTTTAGCCATGTCATGACTACAAAAATCTAGACGGGGGCAAACCAAAACGGATAAATGCGAGCGCGAAGCTCTTACGGCGTGGGGTCCGGGGCCCGCTTAAGGGCCCGAAATTTTTTGGAGTGTGGATGCCCTAGTGGTGCAATCTGAGGCGATTCCTGGCTACTTTCACCTGACTTTTTTTAAACAAAAGTTGTGACGATTTTATGGAGAATATATACATGTATATCATGATTTTTGCCATTATTTTCTAGTGATTATTTTAGCCATGTCATGACTACAAAAATCTAGACGGGGGCACACCCAAAACGGATAAATGCGAGCGCGAAGCCCTTATACGGCGTGGGGTCCGGGGCCCGCTTAAGGGCCTCGTGAGAATTTGTGATTCTGGATGCTCCGTGGTGCAATCTGAGGCGATTCCTGACCACTATCACCTGACTTTTAAAAAAAGAAAGTTGTTAAGATTACACTATATATATATATATATATCATTATGTTAGCCATTATTTTTTGGCCATTTTTTAGCCATGTCATGCATCACTACAAAAATCTAAGTTTCTCCCTCCCCCATTTTTGGCGTCTAATTTGCAGTTTTTCCTCTTCATTTTTAATGTATCCGGAATTTTTCTTGGTTTTAATTCCGTTCAGTTGAAGTTTTCAAGAAAAGGGCTTGATTCCTTGCCCTGTGTTAAAACCATCGGCAGATCGGCTGCAAGACATAATAGAGGATTTAGGCACATTTAGTATGTCATTCAGTCAAGTGATCCATTGTTTCCTGCTGGTTGGGGCCATTTAACCTGTAATAAACTCCCCAAGGGGATTATATGTTGAGATGCACCGCGTTTACACTAGATCCGGCAAAGGGTTTAAAAGGGGGTCGAACCCGGCAAGGAGGATTGAAGGGGGATCGATGGACAGAGTTGAAATCCCAGGGATCCGGGATACTCCGGTTATTTTCTTAAAAGAGGGATTCAGTTCCATGGCATGTATGATAACCTTTTTTTTTCTTCTTGCATTTTTCAGTAGTTTTTGCTAAAAAGTAGACACAGCAGATGTTAATATCGGCGGCGGTGTTTTTTTAAGGAGGTTGCCCTCCTCCTCCCCTCCTTTTCTCTCACCTTCCTCTTTTTTCCCTCTTCTTTTTTTTCTCTTTTTTTAAAACTTAATTTACCCGGGGGGGGAGGGGGGGCACGTGCCCCCGCGGCTACCCCCCCCCCCCCCGGATCCGCGCCTGTACATGCCGAGCTCTCCACAGTGCGTTTAGACTCAATGCAGGGAAAGTAAACGAACGACACTCGCACTTGCTGGGCTGCGTGGTGCTGTCCTGTCAAGGTGTCATGATATCGCATTACACGTGAGGATAGAAAAGAGGGTATAACAAAGGGAACAATCCTCACATATATTTCTTTGTTCCGGAAACCGTGATACAAGCTGACAGTCCTGTGCACCGCTTCCAACCTTCTCTTTTACAAACCCTCAAGTTCATGGCCCACAAAATGCTCTTACAGCAGATAATTTGAGGGCTCGCAAATCGTGATTTGGCCGGCGTAGGCATCGAAGATCACTCACACTAACTTCCGTGATAAAGACGTGTGTTGATGATCAGATACATTATGTAAACAGTTTTAGGTATTATGGGGAATTACATTTCAATTTGCTATTTTGAGGAAATATTATGGTTCAGTCAAATTGTGAGCTACCGGTTCATTTTGGTTCGGGGTAAATGCCTTTGCAGTTTAAAAGATGAGAAAGGATAATAATGATTGTATTGGTTCTATTTATTGATTTATTTTATTGTATTTTATTTCATTTCATTTATTTTAATTCTTTTAGTTAGGCCTTTAAGTTTAATTGTGCCCTAAGGCCTTTTAAATTTGAAAGATGAAAAGATAATAATTGCAGTGGGTCTGTTAATAAATGTTATTTATTTATGATAATTAAATCAAGAATTCCTCAGATTAAAAAGTGCATATCGCACTCAACTTCGACAGGCTGAAGAAACCTGTGACGAAAAGACGAAGGAATTTTCAGATTTAGAGGTGGGAGTAAAACCCCGCAGAATGATATTCTGGGAAACTCACGGAATCAGGCAGGGATTGAAAAACCGATCAACATGTCGGCCTTGGTGGGATTCGAACCGAGGTCACAGCTGAGCAAGGCGAGGTAATACATGTACTACTAGGCCAGCCTGACTCCCCTGACCTCTTCTAACCAGTAATATTTCACCCCTCATGACTCCTGTAAGGGTTTGTCTCCATTTAAGCTTGAATCTGAAGAAAAGCGGTGCTTTTATGTGCACTGATCAGATTACGCAGGACAAAATGAAAAATCTAGATTTTTTCAGACCTGCTTTTTCGGAGCTATTGTTTTTTTCATGCGAGATGCTATGGATGAACGAACAAATGTGACCCTCTATAGCATTTTGAGGAATGTCTCCCAAGTTTTGGCGTTTTTACAGAGAAATTATAGTGGGCTTTCCGATAATACCAAATTTATTTCTGTATATACATTTGGAACGAATCACAAGCTCAGTGTACCGCCAATGACGCCATCAAAAAGTCATCTTTTTCTCTCTTTCTCTCAAAACAAAATTACCATGGAAATTCAATGATATTAAAGCTTTCCAAAAAATCTTAAAATTTATTCCGCTAATGACTTTTAGCGCGTACATGACTTCAAGCGACGATTACTCGAAAACTGGTCTTGGGGGAAGCATTCCTCATTACGCTCCAGAGGGTCACACATTTGAATAGTTTTTTCCCCTTTCCATCAGATTAACAAGGCAAACCAGTTGCACTTTGAGAACCCTGCTTTGTAGTTGTATGCAAGGTCTATAGCTAAAATAAAAACTATAGGCCTAAGGGGGCTGACCGAGGAATTTTGCAACGGGTGGTCAGACTTTTTAGATTTTTTACCCGTAAATTTAACCAAGAAGGCAAGTCGTCAAATTAGGGCTGGGCTGTTTGCTTAAAAGAAAGATATTTTGCATGATCTGAGAATGTTAAAACAAAAGTTGGGAAGGAAAAAAAATAGGTGAAAAACCCCTATCCCCGATCTGTCCCTAACTATCTAACTGAACGTGGCGAATTATGCAAAACTGTTAAGATAAAGCCACTCCAGCCTTGATCGAAGCCTAAGTAATTCACCGACAATGAGCTGTATTATGCATAGCACAAGTAGCGATTATCAATCGCCTTGTAAAAGTGCAAAATGGAAATCAGGAACAGAGTGCCCATACTTCATGAAAGATGTAAACATGTATATTGTCGCCAGTGGAGGTCACCGTTGCCACTAATTTGAAAATCCCAAGATGGCCGCACTAACATTCCAAAGATTTCCAAAGGCAATAGAAGAAGAAAAATGGGGGACTTTGCTTAACTTGCCCTCCTCCTCCCCTCCTTTTCTCTCACCTCCCTCTTTTTTTCCCTCTTCTTTTTTTCTCTCTTTTTTTTTTGTTTAACTTAATTTACCCGGGGGGGGGGGCACGTGCCCCCGCGGCCACCCCCCCCCCCACTGGATCTGCGCCTGTACATGCCGAGCTCTCCACAGTGCGTTTAGACTCAATGCAGGGAAAGTAAACGAACGACACTCGCACTTGCTGGGCTGCGTGGTGCTGACCTGTCAAGGTGTCATGATATCGCATTACACGTGAGGATAGAAAAGATGGTATAACAAAGGGAACAATCCCCACATATATTTCTTTGTTCCGGAAAAAGTGAGGACAGGCAAACTAGTGCTTAGTCGATGGGGATGGGTTATATTAAAGGGAACAATGGAAAGTCATCACGTGTATAGCGAAACAAAAATACATGTATTGGCAAGTTACGGACTCTGCGCATATTAGTACGCCTACCCCTAAAAAGTGGGGGGGGGGGGGGGGGGGGGTGATTACATTGGTCATCCCCCCCCCAGGTCAAAAAGTGGGGGGATATAACCCCCCATCCCCCCCGGGATCTCCGCTCATGATTGTGTGTACATTGTACGGCGAAAATTCTTCGTCCAAAAATTTAATTCACACCCCGGGGGTTTTGGACAAAAGGCGACATAGTGCCAAAATCTCAATTACGTGAAGCCTTTTCTTTTTCATTTTTAAAAATCGAACAATGCGGCAGCGTATACCACAATACAGATGAACCCAAGCTTGGTTCAAGGTGAACATTCGATTTGTTTTTTTCCAATGCGGTTTCGGCAGACCAATAGAGGGCGTCCTTTCTGCACGGCCCACCATGCATTCAAGAACTTATCTCGCATAATGGCATCGCATGCGGGCACGAGATTACAGAGACGCCATTAAGACAACTAGGCCTATAATGTTAAGAATGTAGAAAACCGATTTGGTCGAGCTGCTGTTGTGGCAGGAAAAATACTTAGGACTCTCCAATGTGTTTGAGACACAGATCAAATTAAAGCTTATTCCATCATTTTTTCAGTTTCTGTTCAATTTTATGGAATTAACCAATGTCTTTTGGGAGAAATTTCCATCCAAAGATGACCCCCTCCCCCCCTAAAAGTAGTCCTGTAGCCCATCGTCAGCTTGAAAAAAATTATGCCTACGCTCATTGCAAAATAGAGCACTTTGGGCCCAATTTCATCCGAATTTCACAGTGATACAAGCTGACAGTCCTGTGCACCGCTTCCAACCTTCTCTTTTACAAACCCTCAAGTTCATGGCCCACAAAATGCTCTTACAGCAGATAATTTTAGGGCTCGCAAATCGTGATTTGGCCGGCGTAGGCATCGAAGATCACTCACACTAACTTCCGTGATAAAGACGTGTGTTGATGATCAGATACATTATGTAAACAGTTTTAGGTATTATGGGGAATTACATTTCAATTTGCTATTTTGAGGAAATATTATGGTTCGGTCAAATTGTGAGCTACCGGTTCATTTTGGTTCGGGGTAAATGCCTTTGCAGTTTAAAAGATGAAAAAGGATAATAATGATTGTATTGGTTCTATTTATTGATTTATTTTATTGTATTTTATTTCATTTCATTTATTTTAATTCTTTTAGTTAGGCCTTTAAGTTTAATTGTGCCCTAAGGCCTTTTAAATTTGAAAGATGAAAAGATAATAATTGCAGTGGGTCTGTTAATAAATGTTATTGATTTATGATAATTAAATCAAGAATTCCTCAGATTAAAAAGTGCATATCGCACTCAACTTCGACAGGCTGAAGAAACCTGTGACGAAAAGACGAAGGAATTTTCAGATTTAGAGGTGGGAGTAAAACCCCGCAGAATGATATTCTGGGAAAACTCACGGAATCAGGCAGGGATTGAAAAAGCAATCAACATGTCGGCCTTGGTGGGATTCGAACCGAGGTCACAGCTGTGCGAGGCGAGGTAATACATGTACTACTAGGCCAGCCTGACTCCCCTGACATCTTCTAACCAGTAATATTTTACCCTTCATGACTCCTGTAAGGGTTTGTCTCCATTTAAGCTTGAATCTGAAGAAAAGCGGTGCTTTTATGTGCACTGATCAGATTACGCAGGACAAAATGAAAAATCTAGATTTTTTCAAACCTGCTTTTTCGGAGCTATTGTTTTTTTCATGCGAGATGCTATGGATGAACGGACAAATGTGACCCTCTATAGCATTTTGAGGAATGTCTCCCAAGTTTTGGCGTTTTTACAGAGAAATTATAGTGGGCTTTCCGATAATACCAAATTTATTTCTGTATATACATTTGGAACGAATCACAAGCTCAGTGTACCGCCAATGACGCAATCAAAAAGTCATCTTTTTCTCTCTTTCTCTCAAAACAAAATTACCATGGAAATTCAATGATATTAAAGCTTTCCAAAAAATCTTAAAATTTATTCCGCTAATGACTTTTAGCGCGTACATTACTTCAAGCGACGATTACTCGAAAACTGGTCTTTGGGGAAGCATTCCTCATTACGCTCCAGAGGGTCACACATTTGAATAGTTTTTTCCCCTTTCCATCAGATTAACAACGCAAACCAGTTGCACTTTGAGAACCCTGCTTTGTAGTTGTATGCAAGGTCTATAGCTAAAATAGAAACTATAGGCCTAAGGGGGCTGACCGAGGAATTTTGCAACGGGTGGTCAGTCTTTTTAGATTTTTTACCCGTAAATTTAACCAAGAAGGCAAGTCGTCAAATTAGGGCTGGGCTGTTTGCTTAAAAGAAAGATAATTTGCATGATCTGAGAATGTTAAAACAAAAGTTGGGAAGGAAAAAAAATAGGTGAAAAACCCCTATCCCCGATCTGTCCCGAACTATCTAACTGAACGTGGCGAATTATGCAAAATTGTTAAGATAAAGCCACTCCAGCCTTGATCGAAGCCTAAGTAATTCACCGACAATGAGCTGTATTATGCATAGCACAAGTAGCGATTATCAATCGCCTTGTAAAAGTGCAAAATGGAAATCAGGAACAGAGTGCCCATACTTCATGAAAGATGTAAACATGTATATTGTCGCCAGTGGAGGTCACCGTTGCCACTAATTTGAAAATCCCAAGATGGCCGCACTAACATTCCAAAGATTTCCAAAGGCAATAGAAGAAGAAAAATGGGGGACTTTGCTTAACTTGAACTCCGGACACCTCGAATTGTTTTTCTCCACTCCCTCGAGATTTGACTTTACGAGAGTTTACTGTACTGAGCACGTGCGTTCACGTAATCGGCTGTGGGCCTGTTTGTTTCACACGAATCCGGATCGCGATCAGTGATCCTTACGTTGGTTCACACACCAGATTCCGCCTAATGGATGGAGCGAACCAGCGGCTGGATCACTGATCGCGATCCGGATTCGTGCGAAACAAACGGTAAGCGCTAATATCTAGAACCACCAAAATGACATCGTCATGTATTACTGAAAATGCACTATGCCTGATTGAATAGGCACAAGGCCTTATTGAATAGGCACAAGGCGCGATGAGCGCGACGATGTCATTTTGGTGGTTCTGGACATAAAGTGCTTACCGAAACGAACAGGCCCTGTAATAAGCATTGTGCGCATGCGTAATGCACACTTTTGCCCAAGAAAAAAATCACAAGATCTTGCGAAAATTCTCAAACGGGCAATACTCGCGAAACTACAATTCTATCCTGGACAAATCTGGTTGGGACCACCCCCCCCCCCCCCCCCCATCTAATGTTGTAAAAAGTCTACGATTGTTGAAACTCGTGCACATGGTAATGGTGACACATCTAACAACGAACGTCAACATTGAGCGGGGGAAACGGGTTGTAGTCATGGGCGTCGCGGGGGGGGGGGGGGTGGAATTCCCCCTCCCCCTGGAAATAGAAAAAGAGAAAAATATAATTGAAATACAAATAAATACAAGAGGGTCGAAGTCAATGTCGTATCCAGTGAGCATCGCCCGATGGTGTTCTGACCAATCACATTCGTTGTTTATGTCCGACATGCGTGCAAAAAAGTCCGACATGCGTGCACGCGCATGTGACGCGTGCGGCTTACTGGATCGGTGTATTGAATGTATACGGTATTTAAAACACTCGAAACCTGTTGAAAGGGGACTAAAATGCGGCTATAATAGGCCTACGTATCGCGGTCTTGAACAAAGTGTCGAGTGATGTCCAGCACCTCTCCCCTTCCGATTTTTCCACGGCCGGTGATTTCTCCCTTTGCTGTTTTCTGATGAGAGTGCTTTGCCCCCTTTAGATAAAAATCCTAGCGATGCCTAGTGGTTGTCTACTGTTTTGTCCAAGATTGCAGGTTGCATTTTTCCCCTTGACTGCCCACACACTGTCACCCTCAAAGCAAAAAATTCAATTTGAAACAAACATACAAAGATACGATTTTGTTAATGATAATTATGCTATCATCCTAAAAACGTTTTCTTGTAACTTACGTTATCACACTGTAAAAAAACACACCATTTTTTACGGGAATTTCCTGGCAGTTTGGACGCCAGCGCAATCCCGTAAAAAAACGGTGCAAGCTGCGACTCATGAACACTGTTATTTTACGCTGGTGTCCCTTAAAATAACCCTGCTATTCCCCTAAAAATACAGGGTATAAACAATTTTACTCAGTTACTGGAAACTTGATGTAAGTAATCACGAATTGACAGAAATGGGAACCAGACTAAATAGACGTGATTTATTATACATGTACATGCTCTAGATATCAATTGTACAAATTCTAGAGTAATTTACTAAACACTACATACTGAACAATGTCGCGCTTTAGCTTTATATTCAGCCTTATCCTGCCATCTTAAAGTGACGGTTTTCGATGAAAAATGTCAATATTTAAATACGAAAGAAGATATAATGCGATTCTTCACCTCTGTTTACAAAAAGTCTAAATTCCTATTAGGAATTGCTTAAATAATTAAATATTTTAGTCAAGAAATCGTGTTTTTGGACGAAACACTGCAATTTAACATGACTTGTGTGAACACAAATTTCCTCAGGTCTGATTGGTCAGTTGCTACGTAATGAGATTCGTGTAGGAGAACATGATATTTTAAGTTCAAAACTCGTTCAAACTAAAATACGGCGATAGTCTGTTTTTTTACAGGAGAAAAACCGTGATTTTACGGGATTTGTTTACAGTGCAAAAGTTGCTAGAAAGTTGTCGTTGGTCACGTATGGTGCTAATCATTTTGCTACCCTAATCTAATAATGAATAATTGTTATGCTTATAGCGCTTTCCGTCGTATCAACTATCTCAAAGCGATTTACAATCTACGTATCCTGCGTAAGGTTGCGTAAAGTTTGCAGTTTCAGACAAGTATAGCCTACACCACAGAATGGTCAATGAGTTATCATTGACAACTAACCCTGAGTACGACAAACTACAGAATGTTGAGAAAAAAACTCAAACTGTATGAATGAAATTATGTTCGCAGTTAGAAGAAATCTATATATGTTTTTCTATATTTTATAAACTGATGTTAAAAAGATGGAATGCAGCGCAGCCGATCTGCTGCTGATCAAACAAAACATTTCGAAAGAGAGAACAATATCAACCAGCAATTGTTGACGGGCGAACACTACAAGCGGTGCGATCTTCTACAGCACACATACCGGTATTCTTAATTACCGTAAAAGTAATATGCGTTTCAAATTCGAAAATATATATTCAATTAGCCTTGAAGCTGTATTAATTAAATCACAGTATTGTAATGAATTTCATATTACCTTGCACAAGGTTTAATATTTTGCTCATTAAAGTGCATTCGTCTGCGAAAAATGCATGTGAATTATACAAATCGCTTCTATAAACTAACTCCATACTCGACGCAAATTCCGACGCGGCGGTACCAACTGCTGCATGGATCCGAATGGTGGTTGAGTTGTTGAGACGTCTGCACTAGTAAGCAGCAGGTCGTAGGTTCGAGTTCCGCTCTTGGAAAGCTCTGAGCATGTGGTGCTTAATACACTACTTCAGGAAAAAGCAAAAAGCTCTAATCGTGTAATTATTTGACGACTTGCGTCAGACTTTGAGAAAAAAACAAAGTCTTTGACAAATGTGCCGTGGACTCGATTTTAACGAATGTGGATGTAAATATATAATTTGTATTGAGTCATTACATAAAGTTCTTGAAACATTTCTGGACCACTAACACCCACAGAGTGACATAAAATGGAACACTAATAGTGGTCCATTTTATATCACTCTGTGGGTGTCTATGTTTAATCATTTGTTCCAGCCTTGTCTCATATTTGGTAAAAACGTGAACCACAAAATCAAGGGTTCTGTTTAATGTTTTTTCTTCAAAAAGATGTCTGGATAATTTTCATATGTTCGGATACTGTGCCGATATGGCCAGTTTGAAAAATTAAATAAAATGAGGTAACTAAAACCACTCAAAAGAGATATAGGCCCAGGCGTTCGCTGTATATTTGGACCATTTTGAAGTTTTTGAAACAGTAACTAATTTTAATTAAAACAATTGGTATTTTTGAAGTTCCCAACTATATTCGGTTTAACCGAATATAGTTGGGAACTTCAAAAATTATGTAATACATAATAAGAGTAAAAACAGTCCTGACATATCTGCGATATGCTCTAATTTGTTGCTGGTCCAGTGATTTTTTTCAGAGCTGTTTTTTATACAGAGTTTTCTTTTTATATATATATACTTTATGCTCATTTAAAATGGGGTCTTCCCTTGTAACTGGATTATATAACAATGATCAACCCGAAAGTAAACAACCTGATTTAAAAAAAATCTTTCTCTTTATCAAATTTAACCTGAACAGTACAACTTTCACATTATTAAGCAGCACCGTACGCTACTTTTCATGATAAACTTAGGTTGTGTATTATTTATAGTTCGGATCCAGCACATGGAATCTCAAGACGTTTAATGGCACACCAACGAAAGACCACTTAATAAACACCGTTATTTGCTTTCGGTGGAAAGTGCACTCCTTTACATAGGGAACTATAATTGAACATAAAATACCTGATTTTGGAAGGCAATCATGCATTGTTAATCTTCCAAACACCTTTCTTTGCTTGTAACCCTTAGGATAAGTTACAATGTACAGTATCATACGATGTAAACTGAGAGGTATACGATCTCGATATGCGTCAATACTGTACCATTAAGAAAATTAAGAAAGGAAATGATCATATTATGACCAACGATTTCAGACTCTTGGGGCAAAATATAGCCATTTGATCAGGTTGAAGGTATTCATTCCGTGTAATGTCCGTGTAATGTTACACATAATTATGGTGCAATATTGTACATTTAAAACTAAGATAACACATGATAATAATGCAATTTTGCCTATGCGTAGCATATCAGCATGTATTATATTACTTCACAATTTCCGTGCTGGACGAATTATCCAACGTGACCTAATCATGATCTAATCATAGACTTTACACATGTGGGAAATGTAGGGCTCATCATAAGGTCTAAAACGAAACACCCCAAGACATGTACAGAGACACGCAGACGATGAACACATCTTGCTTCCTCTCGCATTAGCGGTACGCTGTCAGTGGAGTAGGCCTGAGCTCCTTGCCGTTTTAAGCCTCACGAGGCTTCATCAAGTCGGCGCCAATATCTCCCACTTGAGGCGGGCTTGCACAAAATAGATGCCCTAAATAGCATATGGACCATGAAAGGGACCCACCGCGTTCAACCATTAAAGCGATCTAAGAGCCTTTTTAGCATGTCAGACGCCGTTATCAAGATATATTATTACCTTAAAGGAAACATGATTTAGGATTTATATTGCATTATTCCTGCTTAAAACAATAAAGTATTATCTTGACAATAATATTTTGTGTCCAGAGACAATTATTTCCCAGATTAAATATGAGAAAACAATTTTTGAAAATGTTTGTCCAAGCTACTCCGCCCCCTGAGTGGGACCCTCATTAACATAAGTGTGTGACGTAGTCGAGGACATTACCCATTCATCACGGGTATGCATTGTGTGCATGCGCAGAGACTTCTGCATGTGGGGGGTTGCATGTGGGGGGATGATTTTTGAAACGCCATCCTTGTGTGGAGCGCGACACGGCACGGGGTCCAATGGACCGCCTTAAGGGCCCCCTGGTGGGTTGCAGGCGCAAAGCCCTTGCTAGGGGTTGAGGTAAAGCCCCCCTGGAGCCCCTGGGGTTTACACAATTTCAGGTGCAAAATTGTGTCAACATTTAACCTTTTCTTCTTATTATTATTATTATTATTATTATTATTTCTGGTTTATTTCACATTAAAAATTGAAACTAGTGGCCCAAAGGCCAAAAAGGTTTCAATATACAGTGACAGTCATATACAATTTCGAATAAAAATGGTTAACTATTTATATCATAAAACATTTATATTAAACCTCCTATACAACATTAAATTAAAAAACCATTAAGACAATTAACAAACTCACAATTTAAATTTCGTAAGTATCATAGTAGATAGAACAGCCATTTATATAATTCCATTCAATATTTGTGTTATCTGTGGTATAGCTGATCGTTTGTATCTTTCAGTATTGCACCGTGGTTGAACTAAGCAAGACCTACTGTCTAATCTAAGGTTTCGATTATAAGTTTTAACTGGCGGGAGCATATTTCGATGTCTTTCCGATCTGAACATTCTTTCCCCAAACTTACATAGTAATATGTGTCGTCGATGTTGAAGAGTTGATAAATGCAAAAATTCCAGAGCCTCGACATATGTTGTATATTGAGAAGCAAGAGCAATACGACATGCCCGTTTTTGAATTCTCTCAATTGCCAGGCATTGCTGTTGGGTGATAGATGTGTGCCAGACCTGGCATGCATATTCTAAAATAGGTCTCACATAGACAGTGAACACAGTCACAATGTCCTCAATAGGAATATTAGCTCTTTTCAATATACACAGGGAATATAACCTACGTGAAGCCTTAGAAACAATACTTTCAATATGAGAGTTCCATTTCAAATCATTCTGGATAATAACACCAAGCAACTTAATTTGTGGAACTTGATTCAACTGGGCAGTATTAATAACAAAATCTGGTAAATTAAGTTGTCGTTTGAGGAAAGAAATTGTCATGATCTGACATTTAGCTGGTTTAGGCAGAACATCATTGCGTTTACACCAGTTTGTGAGATTATCTAAGTAATTTTGTAATCTTGATTGTTTCCCACATCCAACTATTTCACCAAGGGTCAGGTCGTCCACATATTTCCACCTTCTGCAGCAATCAATAGAGGCGTCATTTACCAAAACTAAAAAAAAAGAATAGGGCCTAATTTAGTTCCCTGTGGGACACCACATGATATTTGCTGAGAGGATGAGATGAGCCCATTCAGTTTCGTACACTGGGTACGGTGCATGATAAAGCTGCAGAGTGTAGGGACAATGGACTTCCTGACCCCAAGATTAATTAGTTTGTTAATAACAATCCCATGGTTAACCCGGTCAAACGCTTTTGTAAAGTCTACAGTACAAAATTGTGCATAAATGACAATAAATGACAATAATTAACACCTTCAATAATTAACACCTTCAAGCATTAAAAAATACAAAAGATCTTCAAAACTCAAATTTCTCATCCAATGTATTTGAAAGCGTAAGCGTCTCTTTGCACAATGGAGCTCTGGTCACCTAGCAACACAAATAATGCCTATGCATTATTTTAAGAACAAATTATTTACAAAATAATTATTGCAAAATAATGCCTAGATGCATTTTTTTTAGGCATGATTAGAATGTGATTTGGTCTACACCTCACAAAAACTATGAAAACATATGGTGGACAATGATGTATACTTGACGACATTATAACCGGAATGCCAGAGATGCAAAACTCAGGCTCTAACAAAAGTTCCCAAACACTTTTTTGCAGGATGCAGGCATGCACAAACGTTTGTGTGCGAGTGCGCGCTATTCCTAGTGAATGTCAGTTGAAGTCTGCTATCGGTATTTTAATTACATTGTATTACATGCGCCGCACGTGCGTTCATACCGTCTGTTGGCGCGTAACAAAATCCGTTTGCCGTTGCAACTTTCTATTGCCTTTGTTGGGTGTGTAAGTTGAGTGAAAACAATGAAGTAAAAGGCCATCATCTTTGTTGGGATCTGAACTTCCGCGTTCTAATGTGGCAAAGACCGACTATTCCCCACCTTACTGTGCTTGTCGTGAGGCATAAACTGTCTCCCCACGAACCAATCTACCTTTCGACATCAGGCGCGGATCGAGGAATTTTGTGGGGTCCAGGGCCCGCTTAAGGGGCCCGTAAAATTTTGGATTCTGGATGCTCCGTGGTGCAATCTGAGGCGATTCCTGGCCACTTTCACCTGACTTTGTTTTAAACAAAAGTTGTGACGATTTTATAAAGACTATATATATCATAATTTTAGGCATTATTTTTTAGCCATTATTTTAGCCATGTCATGACTACAAAAATCTAGACGGGGGCAAACCAAAACGGATAAATGCGAGCGCGAAGCTCTTACGGCGTGGGGTCCGGGGCCCGCTTAAGGGCCCGAAATTTTTTGGAGTGTGGATGCCCTAGTGGTGCAATCTGAGGCGATTCCTGGCTACTTTCACCTGACTTTTTTTAAACAAAAGTTGTGACGCTTTTATGGAGAATATATACATGTATATCATGATTTTTGCCATTATTTTCTAGTGATTATTTTAGCCATGTCATGACTACAAAAATCTAGACGGGGGCACACCCAAAACGGATAAATGCGATCGCGAAGCCCTTATACGGCGTGGGGTCCGGGGCCCGCTTAAGGGCCTAATGAGAATTTGTGATTCTGGATGCTCCGTGGTGCAATCTGAGGCGATTCCTGACCACTATCACCTGACTTTTAAAAAAAGAAAGTTGTTAAGATTACACTATATATATATATATATATCATTATGTTAGCCATTATTTTTTGGCCATTTTTTAGCCATGTCATGCATCACTACAAAAATCTAAGTTTCTCCCTCCCCCATTTTTGGCGTCTAATTTGCAGTTTTTCCTCTTCATTTTTAATGTATCCGGAATTTTTCTTGGTTTTAATTCCGTTCAGTTGAAGTTTTCAAGAAAAGGGCTTGATTCCTTGCCCTGTGTTAAAACCATCGGCAGATCGGCTGCAAGACATAATAGAGGATTTAGGCACATTTAGTATGTCATTCAGTCAAGTGATCCATTGTTTCCTGCTGGTTGGGGCCATTTAACCTGTAATAAACTCCCCAAGGGGATTATATGTTGAGATGCACCGCGTTTACACTAGATCCGGCAAAGGGTTTAAAAGGGGGTCGAACCCGGCAAGGAGGATTGAAGGGGGATCGATGGACAGAGTTGAAATCCCAGGGATCCGGGATACTCCGGTTATTTTCTTAAAAGAGGGATTCAGTTCCATGGCATGTATGATAACCTTTTTTTTTCTTCTTGCATTTTTCAGTAGTTTTTGCTAAAAAGTAGACACAGCAGATGTTAATATCGGCGGCAGTGTTTTTTTAAGGAGGTTGCCCTCCTCCTCCCCTCCTTTTCTCTCACCTTCCTCTTTTTTCCCTCTTCTTTTTTTTCTCTTTTTTTAAAACTTAATTTACCCGGGGGGGGGGGAGGGGGGGCACGTGCCCCCGCGGCTACCCCCCCCCCCCCCCCCCCCGGATCCGCGCCTGTACATGCCGAGCTCTCCACAGTGCGTTTAGACTCAATGCAGGGAAAGTAAACGAACGACACTCGCACTTGCTGGGCTGCGTGGTGCTGTCCTGTCAAGGTGTCATGATATCGCATTACACGTGAGGATAGAAAAGAGGGTATAACAAAGGGAACAATCCTCACATATATTTCTTTGTTCCGGAAACCGTGATACAAGCTGACAGTCCTGTGCACCGCTTCCAACCTTCTCTTTTACAAACCCTCAAGTTCATGGCCCACAAAATGCTCTTACAGCAGATAATTTGAGGGCTCGCAAATCGTGATTTGGCCGGCGTAGGCATCGAAGATCACTCACACTAACTTCCGTGATAAAGACGTGTGTTGATGATCAGATACATTATGTAAACAGTTTTAGGTATTATGGGGAATTACATTTCAATTTGCTATTTTGAGGAAATATTATGGTTCAGTCAAATTGTGAGCTACCGGTTCATTTTGGTTCGGGGTAAATGCCTTTGCAGTTTAAAAGATGAGAAAGGATAATAATGATTGTATTGGTTCTATTTATTGATTTATTTTATTGTATTTTATTTCATTTCATTTATTTTAATTCTTTTAGTTAGGCCTTTAAGTTTAATTGTGCCCTAAGGCCTTTTCAATTTGAAAGATGAAAAGATAATAATTGCAGTGGGTCTGTTAATAAATGTTATTTATTTATGATAATTAAATCAAGAATTCCTCAGATTAAAAAGTGCATATCGCACTCAACTTCGACAGGCTGAAGAAACCTGTGACGAAAAGACGAAGGAATTTTCAGATTTAGAGGTGGGAGTAAAACCCCGCAGAATGATATTCTGGGAAACTCACGGAATCAGGCAGGGATTGAAAAACCGATCAACATGTCGGCCTTGGTGGGATTCGAACCGAGGTCACAGCTGAGCAAGGCGAGGTAATACATGTACTACTAGGCCAGCCTGACTCCCCTGACCTCTTCTAACCAGTAATATTTCACCCCTCATGACTCCTGTAAGGGTTTGTCTCCATTTAAGCTTGAATCTGAAGAAAAGCGGTGCTTTTATGTGCACTGATCAGATTACGCAGGACAAAATGAAAAATCTAGATTTTTTCAGACCTGCTTTTTCGGAGCTATTGTTTTTTTCATGCGAGATGCTATGGATGAACGAACAAATGTGACCCTCTATAGCATTTTGAGGAATGTCTCCCAAGTTTTGGCGTTTTTACAGAGAAATTATAGTGGGCTTTCCGATAATACCAAATTTATTTCTGTATATACATTTGGAACGAATCACAAGCTCAGTGTACCGCCAATGACGCCATCAAAAAGTCATCTTTTTCTCTCTTTCTCTCAAAACAAAATTACCATGGAAATTCAATGATATTAAAGCTTTCCAAAAAATCTTAAAATTTATTCCGCTAATGACTTTTAGCGCGTACATGACTTCAAGCGACGATTACTCGAAAACTGGTCTTGGGGGAAGCATTCCTCATTACGCTCCAGAGTGTCACACATTTGAATAGTTTTTTCCCCTTTCCATCAGATTAACAAGGCAAACCAGTTGCACTTTGAGAACCCTGCTTTGTAGTTGTATGCAAGGTCTATAGCTAAAATAAAAACTATAGGCCTAAGGGGGCTGACCGAGGAATTTTGCAACGGGTGGTCAGACTTTTTAGATTTTTTACCCGTAAATTTAACCAAGAAGGCAAGTCGTCAAATTAGGGCTGGGCTGTTTGCTTAAAAGAAAGATATTTTGCATGATCTGAGAATGTTAAAACAAAAGTTGGGAAGGAAAAAAAATAGGTGAAAAACCCCTATCCCCGATCTGTCCCTAACTATCTAACTGAACGTGGCGAATTATGCAAAACTGTTAAGATAAAGCCACTCCAGCCTTGATCGAAGCCTAAGTAATTCACCGACAATGAGCTGTATTATGCATAGCACAAGTAGCGATTATCAATCGCCTTGTAAAAGTGCAAAATGGAAATCAGGAACAGAGTGCCCATACTTCATGAAAGATGTAAACATGTATATTGTCGCCAGTGGAGGTCACCGTTGCCACTAATTTGAAAATCCCAAGATGGCCGCACTAACATTCCAAAGATTTCCAAAGGCAATAGAAGAAGAAAAATGGGGGACTTTGCTTAACTTGCCCTCCTCCTCCCCTCCTTTTCTCTCACCTCCCTCTTTTTTTCCCTCTTCCTTTTTTCTCTCTTTTTTTTTTGTTTAACTTAATTTACCCGGGGGGGGGGGGGCACGTGCCCCCGCGGCCACCCCCCCCCCCCCCCCCCCACTGGATCTGCGCCTGTACATGCCGAGCTCTCCACAGTGCGTTTAGACTCAATGCAGGGAAAGTAAACGAACGACACTCGCACTTGCTGGGCTGCGTGGTGCTGACCTGTCAAGGTGTCATGATATCGCATTACACGTGAGGATAGAAAAGATGGTATAACAAAGGGAACAATCCTCACATATATTTCTTTGTTCCGGAAAAAGTGAGGACAGGCAAACTAGTGCTTAGTCGATGGGGATGGGTTATATTAAAGGGAACAATGGAAAGTCATCACGTGTATAGCGAAACAAAAATACATGTATTGGCAAGTTACGGACTCTGCGCATATTAGTACGCCTACCCCTAAAAAGTGGGGGGGGGGGGGGGGGGGGGTGATTACATTGGTCATCCCCCCCCCCCCCAGGTCAAAAAGTGGGGGGATATAACCCCCCATCCCCCCCGGGATCTCCGCTCATGATTGTGTGTACATTGTACGGCGAAAATTCTTCGTCCAAAAATTTAATTCACACCCCGGGGGTTTTGGACAAAAGGCGACATAGTGCCAAAATCTCAATTACGTGAAGCCTTTTCTTTTTCATTTTTAAAAATCGAACAATGCGGCAGCGTATACCACAATACAGATGAACCCAAGCTTGGTTCAAGGTGAACATTCGATTTGTTTTTTTCCAATGCGGTTTCGGCAGACCAATAGAGGGCGTCCTTTCTGCACGGCCCACCATGCATTCAAGAACTTATCTCGCATAATGGCATCGCATGCGGGCACGAGATTACAGAGACGCCATTAAGACAACTAGGCCTATAATGTTAAGAATGTAGAAAACCGATTTGGTCGAGCTGCTGTTGTGGCAGGAAAAATACTTAGGACTCTCCAATGTGTTTGAGACACATATCAAATTAAAGCTTATTCCATCATTTTTTCAGTTTCTGTTCAATTTTATGGAATTAACCAATGTCTTTTGGGAGAAATTTCCATCCAAAGATGACCCCCTCCCCCCCTAAAAGTAGTCCTGTAGCCCATCGCCAGCTTGACAAAAATTATGCCTACGCTCATTGCAAAATAGAGCACTTTGGGCCCAATTTCATCCGAATTTCACAGTGATACAAGCTGACGGTCCTGTGCACCGCTTCCAACCTTCTCTTTTACAAACCCTCAAGTTCATGGCCCACAAAATGCTCTTACAGCAGATAATTTGAGGGCTCGCAAATCGTGATTTGGCCGGCGTAGGCATCGAAGATCACTCACACTAACTTCCGTGATAAAGACGTGTGTTGATGATCAGATACATTATGTAAACAGTTTTAGGTATTATGGGGAATTACATTTCAATTTGCTATTTTGAGGAAATATTATGGTTCGGTCAAATTGTGAGCTACCGGTTCATTTTGGTTCGGGGTAAATGCCTTTGCAGTTTAAAAGATGAAAAAGGATAATAATGATTGTATTGGTTCTATTTATTGATTTATTTTATTGTATTTTATTTCATTTCATTTATTTTAATTCTTTTAGTTAGGCCTTTAAGTTTAATTGTGCCCTAAGGCCTTTTCAATTTGAAAGATGAAAAGATAATAATTGCAGTGGGTCTGTTAATAAATGTTATTTATTTATGATAATTAAATCAACAATTCCTCAGATTAAAAAGTGCATATCGCACTCAACTTCGACAGGCTGAAGAAACCTGTGACGAAAAGACGAAGGAATTTTCAGATTTAGACGTGGGAGTAAAACCCCGCAGAATGATATTCTGGGAAAACTCACGGAATCAGGCAGGGATTGAAAAACCGATCAACATGTCGGCCTTGGTGGGATTCGAACCGAGGTCACAGCTGTGCGAGGCGAGGTAATACATGTACTACTAGGCCAGCCTGACTCCCCTGACATCTTCTAACCAGTAATATTTTACCCTTCATGACTCCTGTAAGGGTTTGTCTCCATTTAAGCTTGAATCTGAAGAAAAGCGGTGCTTTTATGTGCACTGATCAGATTACGCAGGACAAAATGAAAAATCTAGATTTTTTCAAACCTGCTTTTTCGGAGCTATTGTTTTTTTCATGCGAGATGCTATGGATGAACGGACAAATGTGACCCTCTATAGCATTTTGAGGAATGTCTCCCAAGTTTTGGCGTTTTTACAGAGAAATTATAGTGGGCTTTCCGATAATACCAAATTTATTTCTGTATATACATTTGGAACGAATCACAAGCTCAGTGTACCGCCAATGACGCAATCAAAAAGTCATCTTTTTCTCTCTTTCTCTCAAAACAAAATTACCATGGAAATTCAATGATATAAAAGCTTTCCAAAAAATCTTAAAATTTATTCCGCTAATGACTTTTAGCGCGTACATGACTTCAAGCGACGATTACTCGAAAACTGGTCTTGGGGGAAGCATTTCTCATTACGCTCCAGAGGGTCACACATTTGAATAGTTTTTTCCCCTTTCCATCAGATTAACAACGCAAACCAGTTGCACTTTGAGAACCCTGCTTTGTAGTTGTATGCAAGGTCTATAGCTAAAATAAAAACTATAGGCCTAAGGGGGCTGACCGAGGAATTTTGCAACGGGTGGTCAGACTTTTAAGATTTTTTACCCGTACATTTAACCAAGAAGTCAAGTCGTCAAATTAGGGCTGGGCTGTTTGCTTAAAAGAAAGATAATTTGCATGATCTGAGAATGTTAAAACAAAAGTTGGGAAGGAAAAAAAATAGGTGAAAAACCCCTATCCCCGATCTGTCCCGAACTATCTAACTGAAAGTGGCGAATTATGCAAAACTGTTAAGATAAAGCCACTCCAGCCTTGATCGAAGCCTAAGTAATTCACCGACAATGAGCTGTATTATGCATAGCACAAGTAGCGATTATCAATCGCCTTGTAAAAGTGCAAAATGGAAATCAGGAACAGAGTGCCCATACTTCATGAAAGATGTAAACATGTATATTGTCGCCAGTGGAGGTCACCGTTGCCACTAATTTGAAAATCCCAAGATGGCCGCACTAACATTCCAAAGATTTCCAAAGGCAATAGAAGAAGAAAAATGGGGGACTTTGCTTAACTTGAACTCCGGACACCTCGAATTGTTTTTCTCCACTCCCTCGAGATTTGACTTTACGAGAGTTTACTGTACTGAGCACGTGCGTTCACGTAATCGGCTGTGGGCCTGTTTGTTTCACACGAATCCGGATCGCGATCAGTGATCCTTACGTTGGTTCACACACCAGATTCCGCCTAATGGATGGAGCGAACCAGCGGCTGGATCACTGATCGCGATCCGGATTCGTGCGAAACAAACGGTAAGCGCTAATATCTAGAACCACCAAAATGACATCGTCATGTATTACTGAAAATGCACTATGCCTTATTGAATAGGCACAAGGCCTTATTGAATAGGCACAAGGCGCGATGAGCGCGACGATGTCATTTTGGTGGTTCTGGACATAAAGTGCTTACCGAAACGAACAGGCCCTGTAATAAGCATTGTGCGCATGCGTAATACACACTTTTGCCCAAGAAAAAAATCACAAGATCTTGCGAAAATTCTCAAACGGGCAATACTCGCGAAACTACAATTCTATCCTGGACAAATCTGGTTGGGACCACCCCCCCCCCCCCCCCCCCCCCATCTAATGTTGTAAAAAGTCTACGATTGTTGAAACTCGTGCACATGGTAATGGTGACACATCTAACAACGAACGTCAACATTGAGCGGGGGAAACGGGTTGTAGTCATGGGCGTCGCGGGGGGGGGGGGGGGTGGAATTCCCCCTCCCCCTGGAAATAGAAAAAGAGAAAAATATAATTGAAATACAAATAAATACAAGAAGGTCGAAGTCAATGTCGTATCCAGTGAGCATCGCCCGATGGTGTTCTGACCAATCACATTCGTTGTTTATGTCCGACATGCGTGCAAAAAAGTCCGACATGCGTGCACGCGCATGTGACGCGTGCGGCTTACTGGATCGGTGTATTGAATGTATACGGTATTTAAAACACTCGAAACCTGTTGAAAGGGGACTAAAATGCGGCTATAATAGGCCTACGTATCGCGGTCTTGAACAAAGTGTCGAGTGATGTCCAGCACCTCTCCCCTTCCGATTTTTCCACGGCCGGTGATTTCTCCCTTTGCTGTTTTCTGATAAGAGTGCTTTGCCCCCTTTAGATAAAAATCCTAGCGATGCCTAGTGGTTGTCTACTGTTTTGTCCAAGATTGCAGGTTGCATTTTTCCCCTTGACTGCCCACACACTGTCACCCTCAAAGCAAAAAATTCAATTTGAAACAAACATACAAAGATACGATTTTGTTAATGATAATTATGCTATCATCCTAAAAACGTTTTCTTGTAACTTACGTTATCACACTGTAAAAAAACACACCATTTTTTACGGGAATTTCCTGGCAGTTTGGACGCCAGCGCAATCCCGTAAAAAAACGGTGCAAGCTGCGACTCATGTACACTGTTATTTTACGCTGGTGTCCCTTAAAATAACCCTGCTATTCCCCTAAAAATACAGGGTATAAACAATTTTACTCAGTTACTGGAAACTTGATGTAAGTAATCACGAATTGACAGAAATGGGAACCAGACTAAATAGACGTGATTTATTACCCCGGTATACATGTACATGCTCTAGATATCAATTGTACAAATTCTAGAGTAATTTACTAAACACTACATACTGAACAATGTCGCGCTTTAGCTTTATATTCAGCCTTATCCTGCCATCATAAAGTGACGGTTTTCGATGAAAAATGTCAATATTTAAATACGAAAGAAGATATAATGCGATTCTTCACCTCTGTTTACAAAAAGTCTAAATTCCTATGTGGAATTGCTTAAATAATTAAATATTTTAGTCAAGAAATCGTGTTTTTTGACGAAACACTGCAATTTAACATGACTTATGTGAACACAAATTTCCTCAGGTCTGATTGGTCAGTTGCTACGTAATGAGTAGTAAGGGAGATGCCGATTCTATGTCATTTTCTGTTTTTTCACTTTTCTCTCTAATTTTGCTGTATATACATACGTCAAATTTTTTAAAAACAAAATAGTAAAAAAATCGCCCAAAAATCGCCCAAAATTTTGCTGGGTTACTACACACCAAAATTTGCACAAAATCAAGAAAATAAAAAGTGTTTTCCATAGTCCACAAGCGTACGAAATCGCCCGGGGCGCCCGGCGAAAAAGATATTGCTCCCAAAATAACATAAGCCCAAAAAAATTAATTATTTTTTTATTTTTTTAAAAAAATATTATATTTGTTACTATAAAGATGGAAACACAACCCATGATTCGAGGATACAATAGATGGAACAAAATATCTTTAAAAAGATATATCGATAAGTATAACTTATCTTTAGGAACACCAACAGGACGCGATGGCGCATATATCAGGCGAGATTATATTCGAGCTATAAAAGAAGAAGAAGACAAATTTAAAAATTTGAGAATACGATCTAAAGCTTCGTTAGAGCGACTCGCGCACGATAAAAATATTCGGGTCGTCTCAACGGGTAGAAATGGTCGAGCGATAAAAAAAGATTACGTCGAAGCTATAAAAAGATTTAAGGAGCAAAATACTTTTCGAGAAGCAGACTTTCGAGAGACTAGAAGATTTGAAAACAGTTATAGAAATTTGGAACTGATTCCGAGTCTGTTTACCGACGATCCGGAGCAATTTTACAACACCCATACGTCGATGATAAAAAACAAAAAAAAATAAAAACGATGAAACTACAGATCGCTATTAAAATAAAGTATGTAAAAAAATCAGGTGTTAAGACTACAACATCAACCGCTATTCATTTTAGTTACCAAAATCGGGTCTTAAACAAGAGTGAGATAGCTACGACTATCGGGAAACAATATGAAACGATATTATCTCAGATAGATAAATATACGAATGAAGGAAGTGGTTGGACTATAGATAAAATAGTCGCGTTTTACATAAACATAAACATAGTTAACCCTCTGGTAGGCGCTTCTTACGTAAAACTACCCGAGTATGTAGCTAACAAACGCGCAACATTTAATATCAAAAACGAAGATCAAGAGTGTATAAGATGGTGTTTAAGAGCCGCCCTAGGTATATATACCGATAGAGTTAAAAACCAATTAGCAACAAACCCAAAGTACCAATTTCGCGGAAATAATCCATCTACTTATAAAACCGATGACGGATTAAATTTTAAGGACATAGACTTCCCCACACCTATAAGTCAGATAGCTAGAATAGAAAGACAAAACGATATAAGTATAAACGTGTTAGGATATGACACAGACTGCAAAAATAAAACCTATCCACAAGATAAAAGGGGCTTGATATATCCGCTATATTTATCTAAAAGACCATACGATATAGAAACTATTAGTTTGCTATTATTTGAAGGTCATTATTGTTGGATAAGTGACTTACCTAGATTCTTATCTGGCGTTACCAATAGTCAGCATCGTAAAATATTTTGCTTGAGATGTTTAACCCATTTTAATTCGAAAGAGAAGCTGGATGAGCACATAGAAGATTGCGAAGGAATAGACTCTGCTTTATCTACCGTTAAAATGCCGCATGAAAGCGCGAACAAATACTTGGATAAAAGCAAATTAATGTTTAAAAACTTTAAGAATTTACAAGATGCACCCTACGTCATATACGCGGATTTTGAATCTATCTTGGTACCCCAAGAAAAAACAAAGGAGCCGTCGAGTAAAACTCATATTCACAAAGCCTGCGGTTATTCGTATGTTGTAGTTAGATGCGATGGTCGACAGATTAAGCGAAAGACTTATAGAGGTGAACACGCTATAGAAAATTTTATAACCTCGTTGCAAGAACTCGAACCTAAGATTAATGAATTACTAGCTCGCATTAAGCCGATAATATATACGCTAAAAGAAGAAAAAATTCACCTAAACTCTAACGAGTGCTGGATTTGCGAAAAACCAATTTATCCAAATTACTCGTGTAATTGCCAGTGCTACAAGCCTGTAGAACCTAAAAGTAAAGAAGAACTGGAAGAATACACGTACGAAAACGAAAAGGGATACGTCGAGAAAACATGTATGTTCTGCCAAAAGAAAATTAACAAATTTCGAAAAGTAAGAGATCATTGCCACACTACCGGTAAATACAGAGGAGCCGCACACGCTTACTGTAATCTTAAATTACGAGTAAAACCCGGTGAAACGAAAATACCAGTCGTCTTTCACAACTTAGAAAATTATGACGCGCACTTGATCATGCAGGGTATTTCCAAGTATCAACAAGATATCTGGTGTATACCCAAAAATTCAGAAAAATACATTTCATTTTCGATCGGTCAATATAGATTTATCGACTCGTTTCATTTTATGTCTAGCGGTCTCGACAAATTGGTAAAGTCTTGCCCGAGAGACGCTTTTAGGCTACTCCTGAAACGTTATGGCGAAGAAAACGCGAACCTCTTATTACAAAAGGGTGTATATCCGTACGAGTACATGGATAGCTTTGAACGATTTAGCGAAACTACTCTACCGCCGAAAGAATCTTTTTTCAGCGCTCTAAAAGATAAACATATAACGGACGAAGACTACGAAAGAGCGCAACGAGTATGGCGGACCTTTGACATAAAAAACATGGGCGAATACCACGACTTATACGTAACCACAGATACTCTATTACTAGCCGGCGTATTCGAGAATTTTAGGCAAATGTGTAGAACGAATTACAAGTTGGATCCAGCCAACTACTTCACGGCACCGGGATTAAGTTGGGACGCTCTATTAAGACATACTAAAATAGAATTAGAATTATTAACCGATGTAGATAAACATATATTTTTTGAAAAAGCGAAAAGAGGGGGAATATCGAGCGTTGGTAGTACGCGCTATGCTAAGGCCAACAATAAGTACCTGAAAGATTACGAGCAAGATAAACCCGATTCGTATATTCTCTATCTAGACGCCAACAACCTATACGGATGGGCCATGAGTCGACCGCTACCTTACGGAGGATTTAATTGGGTCGGTACAAAACAATTTACCCACGATCGCATCATGACGTTAAAAGATGATACTAAAACGGGATATATGTTCGAAGTTGACCTGGAATATCCAGCCGAACTACACGATCTACACAACGATTATCCTTTAGCCGCCGATAATATAATCATACCTGAAGAATGGTTATCGGAGTATCAACGAGAGTTGGCGAGTGAGATAGGAGATGGCGCTAAGGTAAAAAAATTAACCGGCACGCTATATCGAAAAGAAAAATATGTATTGCACTACGTCAATTTGAAACAGTGTTTGAGGCTAGGCCTAAAACTAACTAAAGTACATCGGGCGTTACAATTTAAACAAAAACCTTGGATGAAATCGTACATCGATAAAAACACGCAACTCAGAACGAAAGCAAAGTCGGATTTCGAAAAAGACTTTTTCAAATTGATGAATAATTCCGTATTCGGTAAAACGATGGAAAATGTCAGAAATAGAATAGATGGTGTGCTACTGAGAAACGATCAAGTAGAAGAATACAAAGAGATGGTTTCTAAACCTTGTTACAAGTCTACTACAGCGTTTAAAGAATGCGGTCTCTCATTCGTGGAATCGTACAAAAAGAAAACGTATTTAAATAAACCCATCTATTGCGGCGTTAGTATCTTAGATTTATCGAAGACTCTAATGTACGACTTTTATTACAACCAATTAAAAAAGACGTATGGTGATAAAGTAAGATTGATGTATACAGACACGGACTCGCTGCTTTTGATTATCTATACGAAAGACGTTTATCGGAATCTGAAAAAACAGTCTGACTTGTACGATTTTTCTAACTACGAGAAAGACCACTTTTTATACGACGATACAAACAAGAAAGTTATCAGTAAATTTAAAGACGAATGCGGAGGAAAAGTCATAAGCGAAGCTACTTGCATCAGATCGAAGATGTACTCGATTTTATACGGAGATGTCGTACTAAAAAAGGCCAAAGGCGTAAACAGAGTGGTTATAAACAACGATCTATCTTACGAAAAGTATAAGCGATGCGTTTTATCGAACGAATGCTATTCAAACAAGATGATTCGTTTTGGAACTGAGCGTCACATGATATACACGGAGGCTCAAGTCAAGCAATCTTTAAATCCTTTAGATACGAAGAGATATATTTTACCTAATGGTATAGACACTCTGGCTTATGGTCATCGTTCTAACCTTTAGTCTATTCTAGCCAGAACAAGACGATCGATAAATATCTACTCGAAAAATAAATTTCTTATGGTTATTCTCGATTAACTCGCCGTCGCAGTCTCTGAAAGAAAAACTCAGTTCGGGTATTTTACTCCTAATTAGAGGTATGGTAATTTTTCTTTTATTCTGGACAGTCGCTATTACATCCGATTTAGCCTCAATATATGCAATCGGTATAACGTCTAACAAATGCGTGCTCTTTCCGTTATAGAAATTATTAGACGTAGATAACTGATCGCAATGTAAAAAAATTGTATTCACGTAATTTATATTATAATATCCTACAAGTTCACCATCAACATCAGGGAACCAATTACGGGGTAGACCCAACACTTTTTGAGTATATAGATCGAACTCAATATAAACATATTTATCTGCCGGTATAGCACCGGCATTAAAAATAATCTTTTTATTAATCTTGTCTACGGAAACTACGATCAATCTTAATTTATTAAATTCATCTATTAACTCATCGATAGTATAATTTCCAGCCGGCATTACCTTTTCACCGTTTTGGTTACTCGCCGTACCGCTGCCATATATTCGCCATCCTATAGTCATACGTTGAGCTATATTAAAAAAACCTACGGTAAATATCGCGTTGTTTAAACTCATACAGTAATTTCCCTTAGAGTTATCTATAGGTTTTGACAGTCTAAACGTTTGTTCGTTATCGGTCATTTCAAAAACGTGCGATTCCATTTTATTTAAGCTTACAAAATCTTCAAAAATCGCTTAAAATTTACCTATCGTCAAGTTAAAACTAATCTTTTTTCCTCGATTATTTATTAAAGCGCCGTCGCGGTCTCTGATACTAAAGCTAAGTTGGTTTATCTTATCACCTGCGAGTCTACGAGCGGCCAACCCTGCACGCTCGATAATCGTATCGTCTCTTTTCGTTATCGGTATAACGTCTAACAAGTGCGTTTCCCCTCCGTTATAGAAATTTTTAGACGTAGATAACTGATCGCAATGTAAAAAAATTGCATCGATAGGCATTGTATTATAATACCCTACGTAATCTACGCCAAAAACTAAGTTTTTGACCGATATTCCCAACAATTGTTTAATGTTTTTATCAAAGCGTAGAACGTTATTTTCTTCCGTTACATTTAAAGATATTTTTTTATTAAGTTTATCTACGGAGACTTCTAACCAAACTAATTTACTGAGTCTCTCTTCGACCCAATCTATATCGTAGTATCCAGCCGGAATATCAATTTTACCATCCGTACTACCCGTTTTTTGCCCAGTGTTTGGATCGACTTGATGTATAAAATAGAGAATTTCGCTATTACTAGGCATGTTGTAGAACCCCGCGGTAAATATCGCGCTGTTTAAACTCATACTGTAATCTCTATTAGAGTTATCTATAGGTTTTGACAGTCTAAACGTTTGTTCGCTATCAAACATTTCAAAAACGTGCGATTCCATTTTATATTTAAATCTTATAAATAAGATTTAAAATAAAAAAATGAAATTTACTCAACTTATGAAATTCACTCCACTTATGAAATTTTTAGACGATAATAATCGACCGTTAAAGAATGCTCTAGATATCGTGAATCTAGCTATAGGTCAAGACGATAGCGACAAGTACGAAGCGATTACCCCTGAGAGTACCCCGTTGAACATGCACTTGAGTCAACTTAGCATTATCGTAAACGCCAACACGAACGCGAGTTTTATCGCGTATTGATGGCAGAATAATCTTTCGGCTAAAGTACGATTAAATCTTTCTACTATACCTTGAGCTCTATGATTACCAACCTCGCCTTTCTGCACTGCGACGTTGCGAGTCCGCATCAAAGTATTAAATTCAGCCATAAATTCTGTACCGGGGTCTACTTTTATCGTGAGAGGCCAAGACAAGGGCGATCTTTTGTAAATCTTTTTTATCGCCTCTACAACTTGAGTACTCGTTTTATTCGTCAAGGGTTCAGCTTCTTTATATCGAGTGGCCAAATCGACGATCGTCAACGCGTATTTATAAGTTTTTCGTCTAACTACATCGTGAGGTAGATATAACAGATCCGCTTGATGCATTTCATTGGGTAGTGCGATGGCCTTATTGAGACTCGTGGGTCTCGGGATAGTACTGGGGGCAGGCAAATAAATTTGCCACATGGCTTGTTTTCTCAACCAATTTCTAACGTCTGGCTCGGGTACGTTAGCTTTTAACGACAATTTTTTTTATAGCTCCTGCACCTTTCCAATATCCTCTAGGACTGTAAAATATTTTACTTAATTTTGTTTCCATTTTATTTTAACGACTTATTAAAAATGGTGAGTCTTTTAATTATGGGTGCTGGAGCTTTAATAAGCGCTGTGGCATTTAGCGGAACGAGCTTCGCCTTTTCTAAGATAGGAAAAAGCGGTGCGGACGAAGAACGTAAACGACACGACCTCGCTTTAGAACGATTAACTCAAGCTAAACAAGAGTGGGTAGAACAAAGAACCAAGGTTCTGGATTATCTAAACGATCGACTACATAAAGAAGCCAGGGCTCAAAAAACATTTAAAAACGTAGATGAGGCGTTGAGAGAATATAACGAAGTAACCAACGACGAGTTGAGATTACCTCGCGAACCTGTATTGTCGGACTTTTACGTACCAAGCGAAGATCAAAAAGATGGCGAAATTGCATTTATCTTAGGAGGCACTGCTGTTTTAGGTTATTTAGTTTATAAGTTTGTTTAAAAGTTTTTTGCTTTTTTAATTTTTTTGTTTCGTTAAGTAAAATGAACGCAATTTATGGAAGCAAACTGAATCCACACAGAAGTTTAAAAAATCCTAGAGCGTTGAAGGGGTTGAGGCAATCGTTGGTTATTACTCATAATCCTAGTACCGCGGGGGCTGGCAGTCTGTTGATCGTTGAATTTCCTATGTTGAGTCAAGACGATGTAGTCGTACCGGGTACAGTACGATTAGCTTTTAATATAGACTTAGAATCTGAAGGCACTGGTGAAGATGATGCAAGAACTCTATATTATAACGTCGCACGAAATTTAATTAGTGGCGTAAGAATCAAACTAGAAGGTAAAGATTTCGTAGCGTTTACGGATGCCGATGTATATAACGCGTATAAAGACTTGTGGCGACCAGCCAGCGCGAACGATGCGTATCGAGGACTCGAAACTTCTAATGTCACGAAACTCAGAATCGGCGCTAGCGATGGGGTTGCTAGCGCGAATGGTGGAAAAGACAAAGCGATAGCCAACGCTTACGGTAATCGATATTACATTCCTCTAGATTTTGAAATGCTTACGGATCATCAGCCTTTTAGTCCATCGACGCTCAAAGACAGACTAACTTATGAATTTACATTTAACGATCACGCGAGCGTAGTAAAATCTACCGATTCTAACGCGAAGTATAAAATTTCGGGGTTAGATCTCGAGTTTGAAACGGTGACTAATAAAACATTGGCCGATAGTATCAGACAAAAATATCGAGGTAAAACTCATTTTCTATACGAAAAAGTTCAAAGATATACGGTTTTAACGTTAAACAAGTCCGATACTACTTGGAACATTAATCTTAATCAAGCCATTAGAAGTCTCAAAGGTATACTTCTTTTATTTAAAGAATCGGGCGAAAAAGATCCTCGAATTTTTTATAATCCAAAGATCGAAAAAGTAGACGTTACGATAGAGGGTAAGCCGAATCAATTGTATAGTCAGGGCATGAAGCGTTATCAACACTGGGATGAGATTACCAAGTTTTTCGGCGACTCTAATACAGAATTTGGTGCCAGCGTGTCCAAAGACTTAGGCTTGCACGATATGACGCTAGGAGATTACTTAAAAACTAGTTACGGTCTTTGGCTAGATACGAGGGTAACCGACGACAACAAAAGTCACGGTTCTGGCAGGAAAATAGGAGACGTGGGTGGGGTATTTCTCTCCATTTAGAAAGAGAGGCCGAGACAGCTGGTGGACTATCGTGTTACGTTTTCTTGGTGATGGATGGTCAGTTGGTGCTAGAAGATGGACGATTTAGCGGTAGTTACTCTTAAAATAGTCCTTACTATAAATAAGCAATGTATAAAGCGTTTCCAAAAACACCACACTGCGCGCTAGTATGCGGTAGGACTAATTCGGGTAAAACCAAATATATTTTAGATCTATTAGAAACTGAGTATAAAGATCACTTTGAAAATATCGTAGTTATTTGTCCTACGTTAAGCAACAACAAGACTTATCGCGAGAGACGTTGGTTGTGGTTAGATCCCGAGATATACCTATGCGATTTAGAGGTAGAAAAGGTGTCTCTCAACGAAGCTTTAGAATTTTATAGATCTCGATTTAAAGGATCGCACGTTCTATTTTTGATAGACGATTGTAGCTCGGAACAAGAAATAAAATATCGTAAGGCAGCGCTCGGGAAAAACACTTGCGTTTTAACGAAATTGGCGTTTAGCGGTAGGCACGACAATCACTACTGTTGGTTGATGACTCAAAAGTATAATTGCGTAATGACGGATTTTAGAGCTCAAACTGCATTTGTCGTATTGTTCTATTGCAAAGATAAAAATAGTTTCGATCAATGCCTCGATGAAAATGATGCGGTGCCTTTAGAAGAAAGATCGAGAATTAAAAAGATTTTAAGAGATGTGCCTTTTAGTAAATTATTGGTAAAAACTGATCCTCCAGTCTGTTGGCAGTTGATCTATAGTTGATCTATAGTTGATCTATAGATCAACTATAGATGATCTATTAGATAACTGTTAGATAACTGTTAGATAACTGTTAGATAACTAATAGATGATTTATAGATAGCTGTTAGATAACTATTAGATAACTATTAGATACCTGTTAGATGATAGATAACTATAGATTATCTAGTCATCTATAAAATATGATAGAATATCTAGACCTATTATTAAAACTAGTAATAGCCATCAACTTATCTTTATTTTCTTACGATTATATTTCTTGTAGAAATAAGATTAAAAAATATAGTTCTATTTTAAATGAGCAAGTCAGTAGAATCTCTAAGCACGTTATCTCAAGAACCTCATCCAACAGTAGCTGCTACACCCAGCTTAGTGACGACTGTAGCTACGACCCCAGATCCTAAAAATAGACTTTTAGGCGTAGTTGCGAGTGGTGATTCTAAAAAATATTTCGGTAAAGAATACTCCGTCAATGAAATAGAGAGTTTGACCGCTGAAAAACAAGAAAAGCTATATAAAAGATACGAAGCCAAGCTCGGTAAAGAAATGATAGTCAGTTTGGGGAGTTGCGTGTTGACCTTTTACGCAAAAGCTTTAGGCGTGACTTTACCGCTGGCTTCGCCATTCGGTTATAAACTTTGTTTAGATTCTGAAGAAGCCCTTATAAACGACTTAGAAAAAGACCCCGTTATTTCTAGCAGCTTGTCCAGTTTACTTTGCGAAGTGCATTACAATTATGGGGTTTATTTATCTCCTTTGGTGGCTATGTTGATCACGACTAAACATTTACAGGTAGATAGTAGTAATAATAGCGTTACAAATAATAATAGTATTACTATAAAAGATGAGTCTAGAAACGACAACGACGGATCAAGTAGCAGAGACTCCCCAAGAGCCGGCTCAGCCTCCCCAAGAGACTCCCCAACCCCCACAAGAGCCGACTCAGCCTCCCCAAGAGCCTCCCCAACCTCCCGAACAACCGGCTCTATCAAGAGTCACAAAAAAAGAGTAAAAGACCCTAAAAGAGTAGAGCAAGGTAAAAAACTGGCCGAAAGAAACAGAAAGATGAAAGAACAAATACAAAAAATGCAAAGTATAGAAGAAGAAGCTCCCCAGCAAACGCCAGCGCTAACGATGAGAGACATTCCAAGCTGGGGATACGCGATAGTTGGTTTGGTTGTTTTAGGAATTGGATATCTCGCGCTTAAAAAGAGTAAACCTGTAGATCCGCAGCGAGAGGTGGGGGTAGGGGTTACGATCGCAACTTTAACCCCTAAAGTTGAAGAACTATTAGAAATGGAATAAATAAAAAAAAAAAAAATGTTAGTACAAGTAAAATGGATACGAAGAACGTTGCAAATACTCTTTATCACGGCGCTGTGTTGAGTTTGTTGACCGTAGGTTATACTATGTTGAGTAAAAAACTTTTGAAAATTAAGCCCGCCGATTTAGGAAAGCTAGACGTAGAAGATACGATTAAAATCACCGCTACGGTAGGTAGCGCTCTAGCTACTCAGACTTGGTTGGTGAGTCAAGGAGTAATTCCTCAGAATGTGGTAAATACTACGTAAAATATAAAATATACTACTTTATAAAATGGCTGAAGGTGGAGAATTTATACCTATGGATGACTTGGGTCGAGAAGACGAACAAAATGATGCTGATGATGCTTTTGAAGATGCTAATGACGACGATGATTTAGGAATAGACCCCGACTATGATTATGAATTAGACATACCGGCTGAACCACAACCGCCTACGACGATTGATGAAGCTGGTGATATTATAGATAGACATCGTGATATGCATAAAGAAGGTTTAGCAAATGATTTTTATGATTATTGGGAGGAGAAACCAGACGGCTTAGTTAGACCAAAACTCATTAGGTACGAACTTTTTACTAAAGATAAAAATGGTATTTACTTCGACGGTGTTAGATTGACTAGTAAAGTTCATCATGATAAATTTATAGCTAGAAAGACGTTAAGTGACAACTTTAAAGAGAGGTTTCCAGGTGGAAACTTTACTAGATTTTTTAGACAAGATTTGGGTTTATTAACGATCGATGAATTTAATTTGCTAGATGCTGAGGAAACGATAGATATAGCGTACGATAAGTATGTCACTCCAAAGCGAGCAGTTGAGTTAGCTGACAATCTGATCGATAACGTAGAACGTGCGTTGGGGGCCGAGATGAATCCCGAATATGACCCTGAAACCGGTAGATATACAATTCCTCCCCCTCAACCGAGAGAAGTAGATGCTCAAGCGCAAACTGAGGGGCTAAATTATAGAGAACTTGCAGCTTTAGACAAAAAACTACAAACGCTCCGTGGTAGTTTAGAATTAAATATAGCCGAAAAGAGTAGGTTAAATGATAAAATTGATAGAATAAAAGTAGCCTTAGGTGAAGAAAAAGATGATTATAAGAGAAGTATTCTGCTTGATGAATTAAGAGGTTACAGAGATGAAAGATCGGCTAGAACTGAGGCCATAGAAATCAATATGAAAAATATCAAAAGCCAATTCTATAGAATCAAACAAACGACTAATAGAATATTAGGAATCGATATCTCGCTAGGAGAAAAGATTAGAATTCTGTTTCGAGAACAAGGTGTGACGGTAGTAAGTATATTAGCCGCGTTTGCTTGATCGTTGCTTCTTTGATGGCTGCTGTTGGTGGCGGCGGTTCGGCTGCTGCGGCTGTTCCTGCTCCGACTCCGGTTCCGCCTAGGCCTGTTACTCCTACGCCTAAGCCCGGAGGCAACGTTAAAGATTGGATAAGTAACCATTTAAAAAACTTGGCTAATTTGCTAAAAAAGCTCGGGGGTAAGTTATTAATCGCTTTACCCGGTATTTTGGGTGGTATCGCGAGTTGGTTGTTTAATCTATTGAGCAAGAGTGTCGGTTGGTTGGCGGAGCACGTGTGGGCGTTATTGGTAGGTGTCGGTACTTTGATTCTCGTATACATGCAAAAAAATTTAAAATAATAAGTTGTATAAAATATACGACTTTATAAAATGACCGCAGAATCCGTTTACCCTAAATTGCCCGATGTTTCTAGAGAAACGAACGAGTCTTCAGTCTTTAGGTTAAATAAAATCGAACGAGTGCAAAAAGAGATAACCAACGAGAGAGATAAGAGAGAACGGTTGCACAAAAAGTATAATAAAATTATTACCTGTTTATCTAACGCAGAGACCGTTATAGAATGTTTCGGAGCTTTATCCGGTGCAATAGGCATAGTCGGCGTTGTTGGTATCATTAGTATACCTATAGGCGTGGTGCTAGAAGGATTAGCTATAGGATGCGTGGGTGTAAGTTTGGCATTAAAACGATTTAGTAAAAAGTTTAGAGGTAAAGCTAAGAAACATGATGAGATTAGAGTAGTAGCCGAAACAAAATTAAATACGATAAATGAATTAGTGTCTCAGGCCGTAGACGATGGCGATGTAAGTCACGAAGAATTTGCTTTGATTAACGATGAATTAGAAAAGTTTTACGGAATGAAAGAAGCTATTAGGACTCAAACTAAAGCGAGAGAAGAGTCCGATAGAAATAAAAAAGAAATAGACGATGAGGTCGAAAAGAAAGTGGTCGAGCTTCTAGCGAAAGAAAAAAAAGATCTTATCGCAAAACTTACAACTTTAGATTAGAAATATGTAAAGAGTATGAGCGTGATTCTAACGTGAGTATAGATGAGCCTCCTAGCTACACAAGTGCTCAAGAGAGTTTAGGGGCTAGGCCTAGCGCTCCTTGCAAAGAGTAGTTGTAGTTAGTAACGCAGTAGATCTACGTAAGACAAAAACCCTCATCTCTACTGAGTGTAGAGGTGAGGGTTTTTTTTGCCTTACGACAAATCATGCTATTTTGGGATAATATCTTTTTTCGCCCGGGCACCCGGGCGTTTTCGTACGCTTGTGGACTATGGAAAACACTTTTTATTTTCTTGATTTTGTGCAAATTTTGGTGTATAGTAACCCAGCAAAATTTTGAATTAAATTTGGGCTATTTTTAGACTATTTTTGTTTTTAAAAAATTTGACGTATGTATATACAGCAAAATTAGAGAGAAAATTGAAAAAACAGAAAATGACATAGAATCGGCATCTCCCTTACTACTTAATGAGATTCGTGTAGGAGAACATGATATTTTAAGTTCAAAACTCGTTCAAACTAAAATACGGCGATAGTCTGTTTTTTTACAGGAGAAAAACCGTGATTTTACGGGATTTGTTTACAGTGCAAAAGTTGCTAGAAAGTTGTCGTTGGTCACGTATGGTGCTAATCATTTTGCTACCCTAATCTAATAATGAATAATTGTTATGCTTATAGCGCTTTCCGTCGTATCAACTATCTCAAAGCGATTTACAATCTACGTATCCTGCGTAAGGTTGCGTAAAGTTTGCAGTTTCAGACAAGTATAGCCTACACCACAGAATGGTCAATGAGTTATCATTGACAACTAACCCTGAGTACGACAAACTACAGAATGTTGAGAAAAAAACTCAAACTGTATGAATGAAATTATGTTCGCAGTTAGAAGAAATCTATATATGTTTTTCTATATTTTATAAACTGATGTTAAAAAGATGGAATGCAGCGCAGCCGATCTGCTGCTGATCAAACAAAACATTTCGAAAGAGAGAACAATATCAACCAGCAATTGTTGACGGGCGAACACTACAAGCGGTGCGATCTTCTACAGCACACATACCGGTATTCTTAATTACCGTAAAAGTAATATGCGTTTCAAATTCGAAAATATATATTCAATTAGCCTTGAAGCTGTATTAATTAAATCACAGTATTGTAATGAATTTCATATTACCTTGCACAAGGTTTAATATTTTGCTCATTAAAGTGCATTCGTCTGCGAAAAATGCATGTGAATTATACAAATCGCTTCTATAAACTAACTCCATACTCGACGCAAATTCCGACGCGGCGGTACCAACTGCTGCATGGTTCCGAATGGTGGTTGAGTTGTTGAGACGTCTGCACTAGTAAGCAGCAGGTCGTAGGTTCGAGTTCCGCTCTTGGAAAGCTCTGAGCATGTGGTGCTTAATACACTACTTCAGGAAAAAGCAAAAAGCTCTAATCGTGTAATTATTTGACGACTTTCGTCAGACTTTGAGAAAAAACAAAGTCTTTGACGAAAGTGCCATGGACTCGATTTTAACGAATGTGGATGTAAATAAATAATTTGTATTAAGTCATTACATAAAGTTCTTGAAAAATTTCTGGACCACTAACACCCACAGAGTGACATAAAATGGAACACTAATAGTGGTCCATTTTATATCACTCTGTGGGTGTCTATGTTTAATCATTTGTTCCAGCCCTGTCTCATATTGGGTAAAAACGTGAACCACAAAATCAAGGGTTCTGTTTAATGCTTTTTCTTCAAAAAGATGTCTGGATAATTTTCATATGTTCGGATACTGTGCCGATATGGCCAGTTTGAAAAATTAAATAAAATGAGGTAACTGAAACCACTCAAAAGAGATATAGGCCCAGGCGTTCGTTGTATATTTGGACAATTTTGAGGTTTTTGAAACAGTAACTAATTTTAATTAAAACAATTGGTATTTTTGAAGTTCTTAACTATATTCGGTTTAACCGAATATAGTTGGGAACTTCAACAATTATGTAATACATAATAAGAGTAAAAACAGTCCTGACATATCTGCGATATGCTCCAATTTGTTGCTGGTCCAGTGATTTTTTTCAGAGCTGTTTTTTATACAGAGTTTCTTTTTTTTTTATATATATATACTTTATGCTCATTTAAAATGGGGTCTTCCCTTGTAACTGGATTATATAACAATGATCAACCCAAAAGTAAACAACCTGATTTAAAAAAATCTTTTTCTTTATCAAATTTAACCTGAACAGTACAACTTTCACATTATTAAGCAGCACCGTACGCTACTTTTCATGATAAACTTGGGTTGTGTATTATTTATAGTTCGGATCCAGCACATGGAATCTCAAGACGTTTAATGGCACACCAACGAAAGACCACTTAATAAACACCGTTATTTGCTTTCGGTGGAAAGTGCACTCCTTTACATAGGGAACTATAATTGAACAAAATACCTGATTTTGGAAGGCAATCATGCATTGTTAATCTTCCAAACACCTTTCTTTGCTTGTAACCCTTAGGATAAGTTACAATGTACAGTATCATACGATGTAAACTGAGAGGTATACGATCTCGATATGCGTCAATACTGTACCGTTAAGAAAATTAAGAAAGGAAATGATCATATTATGACCAACGATTTCAGACTCTTGGGGCAAAATATAGCCATTTGATCAGGTTGAAGGTATTCATTTCGTGTAATGTCCGTGTAATGTTACACATATGGTGCAATATTGTACATTTAAAACTAAGATAACACATGATAATAATGCAATTTTGCCTATGCGTAGCATATCAGCATGTATTATATTACTTCACAATTTCCGTGCTAGACGAATTATCCAACGTGACCTAATCATGATCTAATCATAGACTTTACACATGTGGGAAATGTAGGGCTCATCATAAGGTCTAAAACGAAACACCCCAAGACATGTACAGAGACACGCAGACGATGAACACATCTTGCTTCCTCTCGCATTAGCGGTACGCTGTCAGTGGAGTAGGCCTGAGCTCCTTGCCGTTTTAAGCCTCACGAGGCTTCATCAAGTCGGCGCCAATATCTCCCACTTGAGGCGGGCTTGCACAAAATAGATGCCCTAAATAGCATATGGTCCATGAAAGGGACCCGCCGCGTTCAACCATTAAAGCGATCTAAGAGCCTTTTTAGCATGTCAGACGCCGTTATCAAGATATATTATTACCTTAAAGGAAACATGATTTAGGATTTATATTGCATTATTCCTGCTTAAAACAATAAAGTATTATCTTGACAATGATATTTTGTGTCCAGAGACCATTATTTCCCAGATTAAATATGAGAAAACAATTTTTGAAAATGTTTGTCCAAGCTACTCTGCCCCCTGAGTGGGACCCTCATTAACATAAGTGTGTGACGTAGATCGAGGCACATTACCCATTCATCACGGGTATGCATTGTGTGTGCGAAAATTCTTCGTCCAAAATCTAAGCAAAATATAGTGTTTTTCGGCCATGCCGACAAAGTGTGTGGCTGCTGGGTGCAGCAAAACAACGACGGATGGAGTAAGCCTTCATTTATTTCCAACTGATGCGAAATATCGGAGAATTTGGACGGCGAAAGTGAAGGTGACAAGAGCAAAGTGGTCCGGCCCCAGCAGCTTCTCAGCGTTATGTAGCGACCACTTTGAGTCGTCGTGCTCAAGTCCACTGCCATTCTAACAAAGTTCCCAGATGTGAGTAAGATATAGGCGAAAGCAGTTAAACGGCCCAATCCCCGAGGAGCCTTCGCTAAAAGGGAGAAAATCGGGGTAAGTTAGATGTTAGTTGTTGTTGCAACTTACGAAATTGCACGTGTAGACCTAGTGTGTGTATCCAGACTATCGAGTCGATCCATGAATTTCGGTGCCTCGGTCTACGTCACGAACTGCGCCCTCAATTTGAGTCTTAACAAATTTCAAAAAGGGGGGGGGGGAATTTTTGAGCGGCAAATATCCACACCAAAACTTCACTTGAACCAGTTTAGCTTTTAATTCACATTTAATACATATAAATGAATTTATTTATGAAATAAAACGTGATCCGGTCAATTTGAGAAGCATGTTTCCTTTAACGGCACTTCGATGAATCGATTGACAAAAAACAACACCGACAAACACTCATAGAAAATCATGATCTTCTAAAGGAGGTTTGTAACAATGATCCTCTTAGGCGAGGAGATGTCCCCGATTATATGCTCAGAAAATGAGTTTCCTGGCACTCCTCTTAGAACTAAAAAAAAATGACTGATTTTTATAGATTCGGGTATGGATAATTCAAATATAGTTGTTGGAGTTTTCAAAAAGCTGCAGTTTCGTAGATATTTTAAATTAAAGAAAAGAATGTACACGTAGTATGCCTCCATTTGGGTATTTGTGTACAAAGTCTATGGAGAGTAAAGAACGTTCAAAGTATTTTCTACCACAATTGCAATTGCTTTTTCAGTCCAAGATTCATGTTTTTTTTTTTACATTTTTACAATAACGGACCTTCAGTGAGGTGATATATGATGAAAAAAAGTGACGGCAAGGTGTAAATTAATTTAAAATTAAAGGTGTACTGTCCAAAACTACTGACTTTGAAGCAATAAAGAGAAATTTACCGAACACATTTAATGTCTAATATTTCCAAATGACTTATGCCACCTCCTGAGTGTTTTGGCTCTAGGAAAGAGACTTTCAGTTTCAGATTGAGATTTTTTAAATGCAAATTGCCCATCGCTATTGGGCACTCAAGGTGTGAGCTACAGGGGAAAGTGAAGGAACCCGCCAAACCCTCGCGCTTTAGCTCAGGACTCTGCTCGAACCCACAACCTGCAGTACCCGCAAACTACGAATTCAATGCTCCAAACCACTAGGCCACGGCACTTCCAGATATACAGTTGTACTTATAAATGTATATATTTTATTACGAATTGCCTTTTATAGGTGCAATGCCAATAGCCCACAGTTTGAGAAAAAGTACCAAACTCAAGTTTTGAACAAACGTTTTTAGCGACTAGCAGACTAATAAATTCCCTTTTCTTGAAGGTTTTTGTTTATCTTGCTGGTTGAGACCACGGCGGATTTACATGATTTAATAATTACAGGTATTCTCTTAAATTACATGTAGTTAAAAAAAATATTTAAACTCAAAGCTGTCATTTACTTGTAAATGTATTACGTGTTGTTTATTAAAGGTGTCAATCCAAATTTAATGACTGAAGACGAAACCAACAATTCATTCAACTGTTTCCCTATAATGTTTGTACAAATGTAAATGAGTGAATGGTAGTTGCTTTAATTGATAAACAACAGAAGTTTGTATAATGGTATTTCCTTAATAATAATAATTCAATTAATTATTGGTTTATTGATACATCCACCTTTCGTGGAATGAGGCCGAATTGCAGTTGGTTTAACAAAAAAAAATAATTTTGAGAAGAAAAAAAAAGACAAGAAACTATCACACTTTAATTAAACAATTTAAAACAAAAATAGAAAACCCCTAAAACTACAGGAAATTACTAAAAGACAGACATTTATACTGTAGTGAGTGAAAATCCAAATTTAATGAATTTAAAGCAAAAAGAATTTGAATAGAACTAAATTTTTTAAGAATAATTAAATTTTAAAAGCTAATTTTTTTTCAAAGATAATGACTTGGATTACAAAAACAGTATTCATTTTTTGCTTTGTCTGAGGGTCCCTGTATTACGGGTTGTTGAGATGAAATTTTGGAACTTAGTTGTTTGTTTTAAAGACTTACCAAATAATTGAAACACAAAATGATTGTATGTGGTCTTAAAGGTGAACATCGGGAGAGAATGTCATCATGCTAAAGTGTCATCATTTTGTAAACAAGACACGCAAGTTTCTTGATACATAAATAATGGGGAAAAGAAATCAATTTAAATACACACTGCAAAACTGCACTGAATGATTGCCAATCTAGGAGATCACTATCTGCATCCTTCAGAGTACACTGCTTCGGTGTCTGCGTTGGTTTGGTTGGTGCAGTCTACACAACCACATAACTCTGTGCAGGAAACCTCACGTTGACTTCAAGAGGGGCAGGAGAATCTCTCATTCATGACAACACCCGTCTGTATGATCCGTGGCTCGATGGCACTTAAACAATACAGTAAAAATTGATCACATGATGCAGTGACTTGTGGTTATTTTACTAAAATGAAAACAAACAACGAAATAGGAAAACACTTTCAACAGGGTTTGAAAAGTGGACTTTCAAAGTGGACAATGTTACAAAGTGGACTAACAATACTGCACTTTACCATGAGATAAACTTTGGACAAAGGAATTAATGGATTGGCTTCATTGTCCATTACTTTATTGGGGGCCAAAACATTAAACATCAATAACATTCAATAAACTCAAGAAAAGTTATTTTCCATGAGGAATTGCACCAACCTTAACCCTTTTCTAGAAGGACATTCAGTTTACAGAAAACAAATATATCATCCCGCTTTTAAAATAATTAAGAATGTCCTCTGTTTCCCAAAGATGGCAGATTTCAAAAGATGAAAGAAAGATTCTTACATTTTCTGCACTCATTTGCTAATAGAAAATTTTGTCTTTAGAAGCTGTCATTTTTCTACATAGATGTATTTTCTTGAAAAAAAATATGGACCATTGTTTTAACTTCCCTTATGTTTGGAACCCACATAAATGTCCATTGCAGAATGAACCCCCTCTTAAAATGTATCCTTCAAATTATATTCTAAACTACATCAGAGGTTTCAGTGAATTGTGGCTTGTCAGCAACATGTTTTCCCATTTCTGGTGATGTAGTGTGTTCTTGCTTGCAAATTATACATGATGAAGAAAGTCCTGCATGACCTGAACTGGCAGATACATATCGACTTTTCATGCTGATCACTTTGGCACTGAGGAGGATGAGGTTGATGCCACATTGTGTTCTGGCTGGTCTTCAGCAGGCATTTAGTGACGTTTTGTGGCGACACTGATGATGGATGTGGGTACAGTTTAAGGGTTGAACCTGTTTTTAGGAAGATCATGACAGCATGGTTAAACCATTATAAATTACATACAAACACGATACATGCATGTTGGCTTGAGTATTCCTACATGTATGATGTTTCTCTGTGATATTCAAAGAAATTATTCAGAAAATGATATATATTTTTTTTCAGTTGTTGCTGCAAATGTTGATGCAAATTACCCAACGAAACCAAGTTGGCTTCACCCCCAAATAAAACGTAATATTAACAGGCATACAGAATGGCAGTTCATCTAAATTGGTCCATTTGAAGGACAACTTGTTTTTATGGCTATGCACACTGATCTACTCAAAAGCGTGTTGAAGGACAATGTCGCAAGAGTGTCAGCTGTGGCCCGCTACTAGTACTAGGCAAGGCCTAAGCGATGGAGGAGTTTTGGCGCCTCAGTCTGTTTTATTCTTAACAAGATTTTGTCACTCTAAAATTACATTTGCGACCTTGGGCAATCTGCTATTTTTCATATTGACCCTATTTCTTTTTTATTTTTAGTTTTGAACAGTTTTAGGGAAGGGAGAAAGTATGAGCTTTCTTACTCGAGTTTTGAGGAGAAACTGTGCAAATTCAGACACTCGATCATGCTGCCGTCATTATGTTTTCCGTGTGTCGCTGCATAGTTTTAACTAAGTGGATGTTCGTTCTCTTACAAGTTATAGTCTGAAACAGGTTCCTAAGCTCCACAATCCCCGAGCTCAGTCAAGCCTACTTCAAGTTGTTTTGCAGATTATCTGACAATCTATGGTTGCATTCACATATTCTATCCACTTTTTTCTTCAAACCAATGTAAAAATAATCTTCATGCCATATCTATTTATTTATCAGTAGAGTGGTCGGCAGTTTTGGGTTTTATTTGTCCAAATATTACAAACTTGGTATCATGTGAAAGAGCTTCCAAAAAGAAAACTAATGGTACCAATTATAAGTCTATGGTAAAGTTAGGGTCCTTTAAAGGGGCATGCCCGGCCCTAATTATTCCGCGGACATGGTGCAGGGTGTAAAAAAACAACAAAAAAACTCCAAAGCAGCTCAAAATATTTGAGAAAGGTCTGGAAAACATTTTGAAGTTCATTTTAGATGAGATCATATCACCTTAAATTAGTATTCTCAGGTCCCCTTTAAAGTTTAATGGAGTAGTCCTTTAAATAGCTGGTAGGCCTATGTGTAGATTTTCTTGCACGTGCAGCTGTCGTATTTTATGGTTGAACCAGCATAGAAACATTCCATTAAAATTCACCAAACTGGGTGTTGAAAGTATTATAAGGCAACAAAAAGGGCTTTTGAACTTTTAGCGGAAGGATATCTTTAAAGTATGGAAGTCTTTTCATGACAGACAAAATTTCTCCAAAATGTAGGTTCCAGTGCAGTGGGAACTAACTTTTTCTTTTACATTAAAAAAAAAAAACTTATGCAGAGATGTACAATGTACAATGTATATTCAGGCATAATAAAACAATTTGACATGCAAGTGCATGGAAAGAGTATTGGTCATAATGTAAATTTCACCAATAAAGCAATCAGTCACCAAAAAGTTACCCTAGTAATTTATTTATTTTTTATTTATTTATTTATTTCGGTATAAAAGCCTCCAATACAAAAATTCAAAAATTCATATCGATTGGATTACAAATAGAAATGCACATACATATATGTATACTAAACCGTTACTGGTAGCTTAAAAACCAATTACATAAAAATGTAAACATACAAAGACTAAACAAGCTTATGAAAATTAATAGTGTGAACAATTTGTGGGATGGCTGATTTTTGATATCTGTTTGTGCGACAATAAGGGACAAGAAGACTGCTAGTATTTCTGAGAGTTCAAGTACTGCTACGGGGAGGGGGTAGCATAGACATGTGTTTTGAGCAAACAAGGGACTTGGCAAATTTCTCAAATAACTGGTTACGTCGTTGTTCCAAAGATAGAAGTTGAAGATAATCAAGAGTAACAGCATATTTAGAATAATTACGATGACCAACAATTATACGACAAGCACGTTTCTGGATTCTTTCAATGCACTGGGATTGAGAAACTGACAAGGAACTTGACCACACTGGAGAGGCATATTCAAGAATAGGTCTTATGTACATGAGATAAATAGCCACAAGATCCAAAATGGGAGCGTCGAACCTTTTAAGAATACATAAAATATATAATCTCTTGGCAGCCATACAAGTAATGTGATCCACATGCTTGTCCCATTTTAAATTGGACTGAATAGTAACACCAAGCAATTTAAAACTATCAACACATTCCAAGACTGATGTACCAATAAAAATATCCGGCCAAGTAATTTATTATGAAGCATTATTGCTTCATGCATACAGCATGGGGGAAGAGGCAGCCATTGTGACACCGCCGCCATATTTTATTCACCTTGCCGAAGGCATCCCGACAACAAAACCCCCCGGCGTCAAAAAGCGTCACGGGAAACATACCAAAAAAAGAAAGTTACACAAACTCCTGAAATTCCAGCCTTTCAGAAACTACCCCGTTTTTACTCTTTAGCAGCCCCAAAATCATGAAAATCTGTACCTTTATTTCGTCTGAAAAGATCTCCAAAATCGGAAGGCAAAACACAAACGAACGTATATGTTCGTGGTATGAGTCGAAAGAGATTTTCTTCGTCTTTACGAGGATGTCATTTCTATTTTTATCCGACCAAATCTCGGAAAATCTCGTCACAAAACATGAGTGAATGTCACGTGCTAAAAACAAGATGGCCACTTTCTGGGCGACTGCGATCACAACTTTCCGGAAATAAACATCGTTTTCAACACCAGATTTCACTTTTTTGTATACGGCGACCATCAAAAAGAAATATATCATTGGAAACATCTATCTTTTCTCTCCGAAATCACCTCATCAGAGTAACTTTTTGCACGCAAACAGGTATAAATGACGATCGACCCCAATACGCTGATGACCTCCCTATTATCAGCTGCCTTTACTCAACGTTCGCAACGTTACCCGTATCATCCATTTCAGCCACATATCAACGCACTTAAACACCTTCCTCCATCTCGCTTCAAAAAATAAGGTTATCTTATCACTTTCCCTGCTGGAAATTGTGTGTCCAGTACACTCCATTGCTGTAAACCGACAAATCACCACCGAAAAACGACAGTCACGTTGTCCATGGAGGCTGCCATCTTTATTTTAATGAGAGGTCACGTGCGCAATTTATTTTGCTCTTATTGGCTGAAGAGGTATCTACGTCACATGAGCCGTCGGTGGCGCAATGTATCATGGGAGTAAAACATGCCGCGTATTTTAAACATTTTAATCGAAATTAGCTAATTAACTGCAGGAATTGGAAACCTCCAACAACCATGATTCAGCGTGTAAAAATCTATCGAAATTGGCAATTTTGTTCTAGTTCTAAGAGGGGTGCCACTCACATGCAAGATAATCGGGGACATCTCCTCGCCTATCTATACTAGCAACGGGAAATCCCAAAGGGCAATCTGATTGCAATCCCCGAGGACTTGTGACGTGTCTATACACGCGGTTTTAATAAGAGGTGTGCCTTGTCTTCGGCCTACACATCGTTCATCTTCGTTATCAGCTTATTGCCGTGATCAGTGACAGATTTTCAAATGCCAGACGCCTTTTTTGGTTTACAGGGAAACCACGAAATTTTGTATTTAATTTTGTTGTTTCCCCGTTTAATATTTATTTCCACATTGCTGACAGATCACGGTAAAGGAATGAAAAACTAAACAACCTAAGTGAACCAAGTAAATACGAACATAAGTAACAAACAAGAAGTGAAAAAATGAAACGAGTTAAGAAATTTAAGTTTCTAATTAACTAACAGGAAATAATAAAGTGTTTTAAAAGTAGGGTTAAACTACATAGTTAAATAATATATGAATTATGAAATTTTACAAATTGTATAACAGTAAGTTTATACACCTGGATCGGACCTTCGGGAGACATTCTGTAGTTATTTTTTGTACCTTAGGGAGACAAGTGACGTTAAGGAGACATTTCAGTGTCTCCCTAATGTCACAGCCCCCTTAAATATTGAGAATTTTACTGTCGCAAATGGGTTAAATCGATAGAGAATGGTCCAAAACATAAACATACTGAAATTCGTGAGGGTAGGAAAAGGGAAAAGTTGGGTTAGGTTACATTAAAGTTAAAAAAAATGTTGTGCACAAGTCTATGGGAATGTCTCCCAAATGACCCATGCAGGGTTATATATATATATATATATATAAAGTTTGTTAAAAGTTTACGCAGTTCTGCTTCATTATATATATATATATATAGTACAAAGTTTGTTAAAAGTTTATGCAGTGCTCACCAAGAATATTGGAGCTGAATTTTCGGCCTGACTAGGCCTTCATCGGAGCTGGGAGTTGGACTGGTGGTTTGAATGCAGAAAATTCCACATTCATACCACCTGGCGTGAGCGTTCCGAGCTTGTATATGATGCGCTGTTCTATCTCCAAGCGCTGAGCGTTCGATGTTGTCATGGTCAGGACGCACACGCGCATGTTGTCACACGTGTGCGGTTGCTTGGAGAAGTGGCGCGCCACAGGGTGTCCGGGGAGATTAAGTCGGACACTTCGAAGGTGCTCAGTATACCGGTCTGCCAAACGACGCTTCGTTTCGCCGATGTAGTGTTCACCGCATAGTTGGCAGGAGATACAATACACAAGGTTGGAAGATATGCAAGTGAATTGTCCTCTGGGTGTATAACTGCCTTTGGGACCGTCGATCTGGGGGGGGGGATTGTGGATGGACCTGCACGTATTACAGCGAGGGCGATTGCAGGCTGTAGTGCCGGTGTTAATGTCGTTGACAACGGAGACTGGTGGGAGGATGGATCGGATTAAAGTCTGTCCGATGGACTGGTCACGTCGGAAAGCAACGAGGGGAGTGGAGTCTCCATTGAAGATATGGTTGGTCAAAGGATTAACTTGGAGCGTGCGGAAGTATTTCATGATGATAGCACGAACTCGCAGGTTAAACGGGTGGTAGGTGAGGACCAATGGGATGCGCTTGTCGGCATTCTTAGTCGATGGAGTAAGCGCTGTCTTGCGGGTAATGGACAGACTTTAATCCGATCCATCCTCCCACCAGTCTCCGTTGTCAACGACATTAACACCGGCACTACAGCCTGCAATCGCCCTCGCTGTAATACGTGCAGGTCCATCCACAATCCCCCCCAGATCGACGGTCCCAAAGGCAGTTATACACCCAGAGGACAATTCACTTGCATATCTTCCAACCTTGTGTATTGTATCTCCTGCCAACTATGCGGTGAACACTACATCGGCGAAACGAAGCGTCGTTTGGCAGACCGGTATACTGAGCACCTTCGAAGTGTCCGACTTAATCTCCCCGGACACCCTGTGGCGCGCCACTTCTCCAAGCAACCGCACACGTGTGACAACATGCGCGTGTGCGTCCTGACCATGACAACATCGAACGCTCAGCGCTTGGAGATAGAACAGCGCATCATATACAAGCTCGGAACGCTCACGCCAGGTGGTATGAATGTGGAATTTTCTGCATTCAAACCACCAGTCCAACTCCCAGCTCCGATGAAGGCCTAGTCAGGCCGAAAATTCAGCTCCAATATTCTTGGTGAGCACTGCATAAACTTTTAACAAACTTTGTACTTTTCATCAGTGCTACGCAGTTCTGCTTCATTATATTCATTATATATATATATATATATATATATATATACATACACTTACGTAGCTATAAAAAGTACCAAAAATCTTTGTTTTTCTTTTGCAGTTTTGCTCTAAATAATAATTCTTTAATGAAAATATTTAAAGTATTATTTCTTGTATTTTCAATATTGACTTTAATTCTTGCCTTATATATTGAAAACATTGCTATAGTAATTATCAAATTAACCTCAGGGTTTAAATCACGACCTGTTAATAGCGTCAACATAGTTGGAATAATACAAGTATTGTTTGTTTTTATTTGATAGTATGCCTTTAATTGAGTCCAAAATTCAGTTGTTTTTGTACAGTTTAAGAAGGCATGTTTGTAGTCGTCAATCGTGTCGCACAGTGAGCATATCGGACTTTTCTCAATTTTCCATTTATACAATAATTCTTTCGTTGGTATTATACGATGTATAAATCTGTAATTGAAGTTTCTCAACCTAATTTCCTTAATATCACCTATTTTCTTTTTTCATGTAGAAATCCAATAATTTTTTTTCATCCAATAATTGTTCCCACTTTGAATCAATTTGAGGTATTTTACTTCTTTCATCTATCAATACATTGTACATTTTTCTAGTTGTAATTTTTTTAAAGTTCCCTAGACGAGGGTTAACGTTAACTTTAATATCAACATCGTTTTGTTCTGTACTGTTTACTATAATATACAACCAGTCTTTCGGTAAGGCCCTTTTTAAAATGAATAGTTCCACCAACCAATTTCGTTTTTTGATCAATTTTGTTTGAAGGTGGTGTATGGAAACATTTCCTTCTTCATTTAGGAGGTCGTTCATATAGATGATGTTAGATTTTAACCAATTACGAAAGTACAATATTTCACCATTGTACTTTATGAGTTGGTTGCCCCATAGTAATTTCGATTTTATTTCAGTAGGACTGAAATCTTTCTGAACATTTTGGGGTCGATGTAGTTCCTGCCAACACAGTATAAGCTCTTTATAAAATTGTGGTAGTGACAGTGTTACTGGCCCCACTTTTTGATTTTCCAAAATTCATGTTCAAAACTGTAAGATTTGGACTACAGTAATCTAGGAAATATTTACATAATGTTTGCCATTTACCACCATTATTGTTAAATAGTTTAACAACATGCATTTTAATGACATGGTATGAGTTTCCATATCGATGAGGTTTAAACCTTCATCGAGCCTTCTTATAATAGTTCTGCGTGCAGTTTTATCTATGCGTCCATTCCAAATAAAGGGAAAGACTAGCTTATTAATTTCGGAAATGTACTTTCGTGGTGTTGGGATAACAGATGCTAAAAAGGTAAGTATGGGTAATGCCAAACTGTTTAAAATAGCGACTTTACCGGGAAGGGTTAAAGTCCGTCTCTTCCATTGGTTTATCAGGGCTGTGCAGGTTTTAATTTTGTCTTCCCAAATTAATTCATAACACTGGGCCATGTGTTTTCCAAAATATACTCCTAGAGCTTCGATCGGCTGTTGCTGCCAAGTTATCGTTTCAAGCAAGTGTTGATCAAGCATCAAATTGCCAATAATAAGCCCTTTTGTCTTTTGAAGATTAAGTTTAGGTCCAGCAATTTGTCCAAAATTTGATACGATATTTATAGTCTTGTTTACGGATTTAGGGTCTGACACGAAAATTGTAGTGTCGTCTGCGTACATCGAAATGCGTAAGTTTGATGTTTCAGTAAGTTCTATTCCGTTTATATCTTTGTTACGTCTAATTCTGTTGGCTAATACCTCAGCAACAAGTAAAAATAAGAGCGCTGAGAGCGGACATCCTTGCCTAAGTCCTCGTGTTAAATTTGAAAATCCGGACATATATCCGTTGTTGATAACACTGCTTTGTATATTTGTATACAGTGTATTTATCCACTGGATAAAGCTGTTTCCAAAGTTGAGTTTTGTTAATGTTTCTAAAAGAAAATTCCATTCTACCGTGTCAAAAGCTTTTTCATAATCCAAAAAGAGGATAGCAGCAGTTTTGTTATTAGTTTGTAAAAAATGGATGACATCATCAATTACTCTAATGTTTTCTCCAATAAATCTTCCTTTGATATACCCAGACTGGTCTTCCTGGATAATGTGGCTTATGATTTCAGACAGACGACTGGCTAGTGTTTTTGCTGCAATTTTGTAATCTATGTTTAGTAAACTAATTGGTCTCCAGTTTTGTTAATTTGTACGATAACCCTTTTTTTATATGCAATGATATTATAGCGCGGCGTTGTGAAATAGATAAATCTCCTTCTTTGTAACTTCTATTTATTGATTCAATATATAGTGTTTTTATTTGATTCCAAAATGTGTTATAAAACTCCACTGTTAGGCCGTCCGTACCCTGACTTTTGTTGCTTTTTAAGTTGCTTAAAGCTCGTTCGTACTCTGCCTCGGTGATTATTCCCTCACATTTCTCCTTTTGCTCATGATTTAATACATAATCAAACTTTGTGCCGTCTAGATATTGTTTCACCTGACTTATATCAACATAGTTGGATGTATACAATTTTTTGTAAAAGCGTTTTTCTTCGTTTAGTATTAGCCTTTTATCTTTTATAATAATATCAGTTTCACTTTTTAGTAGGGTGATGTGTTTTCTGACCGCGTTTCGTTTTTCTAAACCTAAACGATATTTACTACTTTTTCACCATCCTCGGCCCATTTTTCGCGGGATCTGACCTTTTGACCCTCAATTTCTCTGTCATATATTTTGTCTAATACGTTTTGGAGTTTGTACATCTCTTCACTTTCAACATCACATTGTTTGTTGAGATTAGTTAATCTTTCTGTAATAAGACGTTTCACATTTTTCTCTACGTTTCTTTTTTGCTTTGAATAATGTATAACAAAATCCTTAATTTCGATTTTATATAATTCCCAACGGAGTCTTTCATTATCGTATTCAGTTTTTAACTGTCGTCTCTTCCAAATATGATTTCATTGCATTGGTAAAGGTTTTATCATCAATAAGTGATTTATTAAACTTCCAATATCCCGGCCCACGCTTATCATTACAAAATGTGATTTTTATCGAAATAGCTTGATGATCTGTTTTAATTGCTGGTCGAATATCAGTAGAGGTAATGACATCTACCAAAAAACGCGAAATAAGGAAATAATTAATTCTAGTTTTTATATTGGGACTCTTTCTTCTGAATGTATATTGTTTACAATTCGGATGTTGTTCTCTCCATACATCTACTAAAAGTTTCTTTCTACTTAGTTCATTAACAAACGTTGTATCCTGTTTTGGAATTCTTATTCCGCCCTCTTTATCGCACTCATGATTTAAAACACAATTAAAGTCGCCTCCAAGTACGATTTCGTTATTTTTGGGGACATATTGGGATATCCATTTTTCAACCTTTCTAAAGAAACTTACTCTTTGTTTACACGTATTTGGTGCATAAATAGTCATAAATGATATAGGTTTATCCGCTAGGGTTGTATTGATTAAACAAATTCGCCCAAAAGAGTCAGAGTGAAACCCGTTTATGTTAAGATTGGCTGAGGTTTTAACAATAATGCTGGTCCCGCAACTGTAGGAATCACCATAAGAATGAAAACTTTTACCGTCCTGTAAATCATACAAATCATGAGTTTCTGTTATGTTCTCGGTGAAGTGCGTTTCTTGTAAAATGATTATATTGGCTTTCTGATGATCATTGAACCATTTGTATAGCGCTGGTCGTTTGTTTCGATCCCTGAACCCTCTTACGTTTAAGCTGACAACATGGAGCGACGACATAACGATGGGGAGATTGGGCTACAATGTAAGTAACGTCATATAGTTTAACTGGTTATATTGTTTAACTGGTATTATACCTAGTGAACTCTTCTTCATCAGTATCGAAGATTGCCCCATCACGCAGGTTTGATGTCCCTTAGTGGACTTGTGCCCGTTGACTTTGGCGTTTTCTCCTCTTACTGCGTCTCGATGATCGGGTAGGTCTTCCCTCGCGTTGGTCTTCGACGTCGGGAGTTGACCGGCTTGGACGGGGTCTTTTCGGTGTGTCGTTTGTGGTTTTGTTGGCAGGTGTAGCATTCCTAATATGGCTTTGGAATGCTGATTCTATTACGCGTATTGCGTCTGCTGTGTTCGGAGTCGTGGGGATATCCGATGTGCATTCTTGTGGGCTGTCAGCTATCACTTGTATTGTCTCGTTGGATTGTTCATGGAGTGGAGCATTTGTTGTTGGAGTTATCATCACAGGCGCTTTGTCTCTGTTGTGTCTACGTACCTCTGCAAAGCTTGGGCACCAGGGGTCACCTTTCTTATGTCCAATCTGTATACACACAAAGCACTTCGGGGGGTTCGGGCAATTTCCTCCATGATGGCCGAATTGGGAACAGTTCAGACACACATGGTTTTTCATCTCATCTTCCATTTCTTTTATTTTCTGCTCTTTGTGGTAGACTGCTGCCGTGAAACCTGCAATCTTCATTCGTTTTGGTAGGGGTTGGGATGGTATGGAAATGTAAACAAATCGTTTACCGGTCTTGAAGCGGGTGAGCTTGCTATTGTTATCTCTTGCACAGTCCATCTTGACATCACATAAGAGCTTTGCCCCACCTTTCTCCAGCTCCGGTGCAATATCCTCATTTGAGACAGACAATGGTAGATCCGATATGATGACTTTGGTAGATTCGCCATCTCCTGCTAAGAAGGGGTTGTTGTTTAGTAGACGGATGTGCTGATTCCGTAAGGTTATCCCATTAGATAGGAGCAAAGCCCTAGCGTCCATGCTATTTGGGTTTATACAACACCTGAATAAATCCCAGCCATCCGATTGGTGGATCGTCGATCACGTGCATTGAATTATTCGACCCATCACACGACGCGAACCCGCACCGCCCAAAACGTTCTATAACATGGTTCTATCAAACGGTGCGCGCGCATTGATAGAACCAAAAGAACTTCCCTAATTTCACGGTCACTATGGTGGCGCTACAACAGGGCTGTCATTCACACAACATGGCGGCCGAGTTTCCCAAACTGCCGCGGTTTGTTCTCCTAACAGACGACGAAATATTGGAACTCGTAGGCGATGCTGACGCTGCTAACGCAAAGAGACAAATGAACTTAATGCAATCAAATGATTAGAGGAATTTGCAAGACACGCAGGAACAACAATTAAAGCTTCAACTGATTCGGAACTGGACCACTTTTTGTCGCGGTTTTATGCGGGACTGAGAAGGTAAACGGCACGTTGTAACGTTACACCAAGAAATCCATGCATGCAATCTGTCGGATATATTCAGGCGTTGTATAAAACAAATAATGAATGTTTCACATTCGTGCAATGGTAAGAATAATTTCATTCGGTGACAGATGTAATGTCCCATTGCACTCGGCTTCGCCTCATGGAATAGAACATTCAATCTGTCACCTCATGAAATTATTCTTACCATCGCACTCATAAACATTCATTATTTGTATAATATACGCCAGAGACCTCAAACAAATTGAGCTTCTTCCACGGTGTTATGGCCAGAAGCCGACTCGGCAGCGATGCATATTTCATATGTTGTCAGCTGGGTGGTGTCTGCCTGTAGCACTGACTTTTGTTGAAAGAACAACAGGGGCCGTGTTAATTCGAGAGTGGCACCCCCCGATTTGGCGATGCTGGCGTCGGTGGTCATTGCCAAAGCAACGATTTCCTTCCTCAAAAACTGAAGAAAAGTTGAATTTTAATGTTTGTTTTAATCAGTAAGGTATTGCCACTTACTCTTTTGTTATCAGATCTTTGTGATAAGTAGAATTGGCGACGGTATTTGGGCTCAATTACCAACATTCTGCAGAGCAGCTAAGAAACACGTCCAGTCGCTTGCGACTCGAGCGCTCATCTAAATATAAGGCAATGAGGATACCGCTTGACCGCCAATGCTTGACAAGAGGCTTGAGTGTCTTAGTAAAAATATAGGGGGCCGATGAGAGACTGAACAGTAACACAGTTGTTATGTACACAAGTAAAGGCTGTCAGTGTTATGAAATTCCCCTCACGGAATGTATATATGCCCTCTGGTATGTACAACCTGCAAGGCCACGCGCCACTTATTTGCATACACGTGCGACCTCAGCTGACGTACCCTAATTTGTTTATGAATGGGTCAGAGTTGTTTACGCACAGCTATGTGCCAGAGGGTTCTGTGTGTATCTCGAATACAGAGTAATTGTATTCGGGGCTGTGTAGAGGATTATTTTTGAATGTGACGTAATTGTGTAAGATTGTATTTGGAAGCTGGCGTCATTTGTAAGATGATTCTGGATAATTTGGTAATTTCTGGAAGATAATACATTCCTTTATATATACGGGCTAGCTTAGGAAAAGATCAGTACTTGATTTTCGACGGTGGACTGGAGATTATTTTCGACGGACGGAGAATTTCGTTGGGAGTTTGGTCATCGAGTTAATCGATGAGTTTTTATCCGGACCTGTGACCTGTATATGACTAGTCTGCGTGAGCGTATGGAGGCAGCTAGAGCTGAGTTTTATTCCCGGAAGAGACATTTATTTGTGAACTGTCGTCGGTTCATTATTTGGGGTCTCATATTCCCCATATTTTTCGCGACGGGAGCCAGTTGGTGTCGTCCCCCGCTGTTTTCGTCTCTCTTCGGCTGTTTTGAAGGTGAATTCGCCCCGTGTTATAGCTCGCTAAAAAACTGTATTCGCTCGCATTATTGGAGTTGTCCTTGTCCGTTGCTGAGTGCCCAAGTCCTCGCCCAAGTCCTCGCCCAAGTCCTCGCCCAAGTCCTCGCCCAAGTCCTCGCCCAAGTCCTCGCCCAAGTCCTCGCCCAAGTCCTCGCCCAAGTCCTCGCCCAAGTCCTCGCCCAAGTCCTCGCCCAAGTCCTCGCCCAAGTCCTCGCCCAAGTCCTCGCCCAAGTCCTCGCCCATTGCAGAGCTGCCCAAGTCGTCTGAGCCCTCGCCTATATAAGTCCTGCCGGTAAGATCTGTTAAGTTATACATTGTATAAGATCTTTTCTTAATTCTACACGTTAAACCCTGTTGATTCTCGAATATTCTCATTATTAAATCACATTGTTTCTTTGTTCTTATATCAGTGTGATCTTGTTTTATTTCTTTGTTGCATCTGAGAAATTCAGGCTTTTTCTAGTAATTTCTATTTGCGGATAGTCTGGAGATTTTCAGACCGTAACACAGTAAACTCAAGATATCTCTTAATATATACCAAAGACCAATTTTCTAATCGTCTATCTTAAAATTAGTTTTCCGGAGATAGGTATTGACTTTGCTCCAGTGGTGCACCCAAGGGGGGGGGGGGGGGGGGGGGTCGATTAGATTTGTCTGTTATTCTACCGGAAACAAGAAGATCTAAGACTGACTCGGTAACGAATTTAGCATCATTCATTGCAGAGAGATTGTTATGGCAGAACATAGGAGGTGGGTAATCTATAAAAGGAATCATGTAACCGTCATTTTTGACCGATAAGATCATTTGTGGGGTTGCGATCTCTTGCCAAAATGGGACGTGATGTTTTAACCTTTGAGGTTTACTGCATCTTAGCCTGTGTCAAGATTATGGACAATCCGATCAATGACACTGTACAAGTTTTTGAGGAAAATGAAATTTAAGAAATTTTGAAATTCATAGAAAATCAGCCAATGACGTCATCATGACGTCACTTCGGATTTTGTATGCTTGTGACAATATCTACATACCCACCAATTTGCATGACGATCGGACCTACCCTTATATGTCTCTTTTAAAAGCACATTTTTGATGACGTCATCATGACGTCACTTATTCTTCACATTTATTTGTAAGTATCTGTGACCTTACAGACCTATTGAAAAGAATTTCGAAATTAGCATGTACTGTTGATGAGATATGACTTTAAGGTTCAACAACTTTAAAAATACTACAAAATCGTATGATGACGTCATCATGACGTCACATCAATTTGTATCTATAACACCTGCTGGCCTACCTGCATATATACCACGTTTCAACTTAATCGGACTTGTACTTCTGTAGATATATGGCTTCGAAAAAATGCACCTTTAAGATGTCGTCACGTGACATGTGATGACGAAAAGGGTACCCGGATCACCCACCCCCTGGGTCCGGACCCAGAACCCCTGGATCCGCCTATGCCAACCGTATACCCCTCCCTACTCAGCAGCTAAAGAACGCTATGCCAATGTTCTGTGCTCAAAAATCATTTGAACTACTGCAAGTGATGTGGCTCAATGCCGCGAACATGGTCTCTCTTGGCTACCATACCATTCACATAATTCAACAAAAATGGCGTGTTTGACCCGGAAATGAAATCATTTGAAGCAACTCGAAGGACTTGTCCATCAATACGATTTAGAGATATCTCTAAATCGTTTTGATGGATAAGTCCTTCGAGTTGCTTCAAATGTATTTAAAGATATCTATTGCGAGCCTTTTTAACATTTATTACTTACGCGACGATCTTTAAAAATTATTAAAGATATGTTTAATTCGATTTAGAGATATCTCTATTTCGATTTAAAGATATCTTTAATTTATTTAAAGATATCTCTAATTCATTTAAAGATATCTTTAAATCATTTAAAGATATCTTTAAATAAATTAAAGATATCTTTAAAAAGAAATTCTCAAAGCAACTCGACGATGCAGTTATTTAAAGATATCTTTAAATAATGGATGATATCTTTAATTATTTAAAGATATCTTTAAATAGTATCGTCGAGTTGCTTTGAGAATTTCTTTCTAAAGATATCTTTAATATATTTAAAGATATCTTTAATTTATTTAAAGATATCTTCAATTTATTTAAAGATATCTTTAAATAAATTAGAGATATCTATATGTAAGACCCCCCTAAAAATTACTTTTTGTGGAACAGTTACTCCAATGTCCATTCCCCCCTAGTCGCCCCTCATTATTATTCCAAGGTAACCCACCCTGGTGAGACATGGTTGTTTATTGCCGAGTAAGGGAATTCGGGTTGGCCAGCCTCGTGTTTCGAGTGGTTGTGGTGATGTGGCATTCCGTTTACTGCTATTGGTGTAGAACAGACCGTTCTCCAAGCTCTTTACGCGATCGCCACTTTTCACGAATTTTGCCCCACCACTTACAACACAGGTGAGTTTTCCTTTTATTCTTTCATCTCTATATACAAGAATAGGATATATTACCTAAATTATAGTTATTAAGTTGTTAAACTTAAGAGGCATTATATTATGCAGGATAGTGTTCATTTCTTCTTATAAATTTGTCATGTTGTATAGAGCAATTGTATTGATCATTTTTCCTTTCAACCGGCATGGTTGATGATGAGCCGATGAGATATTTCTCACATTTGGTCGAGTATCAATTGGACTCTCCGCCGATTGGCAAACTTGAGATTTTATTGCGAATTGTTTTATTTGATTCTTCCACGATAACCTTTTGTTGCATTCAAGTCTAACGAGGAGTTTGACATTATTCCACTGATCAATTTCATTGGTCACCATATCGTCTTATTTACTTATTAGATGTATTATGATTCCTATGCAATTTCCTCCAAATTGTATAGAAGTTGGAAATGTGTGTTTGAAAGTTAGGGTTGATGGATATTGATATTGTTCGGAAATCTTTGATTTTAAAGTCAAAGACGATTATGATTTCACGTCATAATATATTGCTGGGACATAATCTTGCACCCAACGACATTCACTAGATTGCTTGATATTTAATTTGTTTAGTTTAGCATTCCATTTATCTGTTATATTAATTGAATGTCTGATGAGGTTTCGTGAACATTAATTTGCTAGTTTTATTCAAGTCAAACTTATAGAGTTCTGTTTCATATATATCGTTTCAGTTAAAATCTTTAGAGTAGTTATTCCTGTTCTAGACGACGAGCCATATTCGATTTCACCTTTAATTCTATAACCAATCCATTCACATTATTTTCTGTGTGGCAACTTCAGCACTGCCCCTTTAACTTAGCTGTGACCACTTGTAAGAATGGCCTTGTAAGTTCAGTGGCAGCACTGACTGTGTGGTCATAAATCGGTCGTTCATTATGCACCAGGCATACGTGCACCGGGCTATAGCCCAGGCCAGCTCTTTCCAGAAGTTATTTGACCTCCTATGAGCCAGCACTAATCGTTTCACTATTCACTTTGTTTTTTGTAAACAAGACTGCATTTTGGCTCACGTTAGGAAAGCGGGTTTAAAATTATTAATTATGTCATCTTGTTTTATTATTTAGTGAAGGATAATTTGAGTGTTATTATTAGGCTTGCGTTAATTTTTGGGTTACTGATTTTGTTATTTAGGATTAATAATTAAATAATCCTAGTAGAAATAAATTCCGTTTACTGCTGTTGGTGTAGAACAGACCGTTCTCCAAGCTATTTACGGGATCGCCACTTTTCACGAATTTTGCCCCACCACTCTCAACACAGGTTGTTGTTCTACTCTGTGTTAGCTGCCCGTTGGAGAGTGTCTTCCTCGAGACGAGCCCAACCGCTAACCTGTGCCAGACGTGTTGCTGTGCTATTTGTTTTGCTGTGATGTGCTTGTCCCCAAGTTCTTCTAGTTCTTCTCGCCCCTACTTCTTCAAGTTCATCTAGTTTCTTCAATTCGTCATTCTTCTCCTTGGATCTACAGACTTCATCTCCCTCTTCTTTGAACTATTCGCGTTCACCGATTGAACTGTGTACTCGTGTACTATATAGCTGCTGAGTTTTCACGCGGATCGCGTTGGTTCGAATTATTTTCCATTTGTTATGTTTGTATACTAATCAGTGTTATTGTTGATTTTGAAGTTCAATGTGTTGTCCTTTGCACTTTGAACTGACTGTATAATCGGCCTGAAATTCGTAATTCTATATTGTTTAATTTTGTCGACCGTGAACCGGTATTTAATTATAACGGGGACCCAAAAGGGAAAACCCGTGACATCTAAATAAATTAAAGATATCGTTAAATCGAAATAGAGATATCTTTAAATGAATTAAAGATATCTTTAAATCGAAATAGAGATATCTCTAAATCGAATTAAACATATCTTTAATTCGATTTAGAGATCTCTAATTCGATTTAGAGATATCTCTAATTCTATTTAAAGATATCTCTAAATACATTTGAAGCAACGCGAAGGACTTAAAGTGATTTAAAGATATCTTTAATTCATTTAAAGATATCTCTAATTCATTTAAAGATATCTTTAATTCATTTAAAGATATCTCTAATTCATTTAAAGATATCTTGAATTCATTTAAAGATATATTTAATTCATTTAAAGATATCTTTAAATGAATTCATGATATCTTTAAATGAATTAAAGATATATCTATAAACGAAATTCTCAAAGCAACTCGACGATGCGGTTATTTAAAGATATTTAAAGATATTTTTAAATATCATATTTTTTTATATCATTAATTACTTAAAGATATCTTAAATAGTTTTTAAAGATCGTCGCGTAAGTAATAAATGTTAAAACGGCTCGCCATAATTTTGGTTTCACTTTTTGTTCTTTACAAGATGAAGTTCTTTTTAGATTTTGAAAATAGCAAGACTTTTGGACTTTTCAAAAGAAAACTTTTTTTAATTGAAACAAGTACAATGAATAAGCAAAATATATACAGTGTAAATAATATACAAATAGAAGGATGATAAACGGAAAGTCGTACAAATGTTGTATGGTTAACTAAGGAAAAACAATATTTCACAAGGAATAAATCATTACATGACAAACTTTACTTTAATTAACTTATAAATAATACAAAAAGTAAACTATAGGTGTCAATGAACAATGCAAAAGTTATTTGGAAATTTCACAAATTTTGGTAAATACATAAATTAATAGAAAACAAAAAAATAATCTATATTATTGAGGAGGGTAGAGGAAAATAGAATGAGGGGATCCTGTACGGCCGGGGAAACAACACGATTTTGGCTGACCCCGCCGAGGATCCCGGGGGGGGGGGGGGGTCCACCAGATAACTGGGTGTGGGCCATTTGGCCCACTCTGGCGGCTCCCAAAGGGATAGGCGAAAGAAAAGAAAGAGAGAGAAAGGGGTAGAGTCCTGGATGGACCCTGGGAGGGGGAGGGTGGACCGAGAGGGGTCAGAGAGGTGAGGTGGGGGGGGGGGGGCAGCCATGTCACAATTATAAAAAAATATTTGGACATAAATTGTTGATAGTAGAGGGAGGAACAAAAAGGAGAGATGGGGCTAGGGCCAGCCCGAGTCCCAGTGGCATCGCCTTAGCACGTCACGCCTATGCCGAGGCGGACAGCTATCCGAGACTCGGGCTACCGACCCCACCCCGCCAAAATTATTAAACTATTTGATCCAAAAAGCCATGTTAATATATTATTAATACATGCTATAAGAGCGTTATTAACATACCATTTGTTACAGAAGGCATTGATATTATTGGACATTTTGTGGTAAGTAAATTCGAATCGTATTTTGTTTTTTAAGCGGTACTGCCAGATAGTGAGAGGATCGACAAACCGGGAGGTACGATAAAGGTATAGTATATAACATTTTTGCAGTTGATGATGAGGAAGTTGGCTAAACAAAATAAGCGCCCAGCAGAGATCAAAGGTGAGTTGTAGAGATGGCAGAAGACGGTTGAGAAGCGAGTGAAGCAGGCGAAGAGCTGGTTGTATAGCGGGACAGGTGATGCCAGCGGGAGGAGGAGAGAGTAGACAGATGATTGATCTCTTCGTTGAGAATGGCGTACAGAATTGTTGATGGTTCGGAGAGTCCATTGTCGTAAGAGGGTAAGTTGAACAGGACTGAACAGTCTGGAAGAAAGGAGATGTGTTGAAGATCAGAAGGTGGTAGGATACATCCTTCCTCGGAGAAAAGCTTAGGAAATTGAAGGATGAGCGAAGAGTGGAGACGTTTAATGTCCAGGTTTAGCAGGCGTAGAGGGGGAGGTCGGAGTCCTCTGAAAGAAGTGATGATGGTGCGGGCTTCGATCCATCGGCCGGTGTTGGGATCCAGAAGATGGCGGACGAGGTTGACTCCACACGCCTTGAGACGCATGGGAGGCGGTCCCCCACCATCAGCTGTAACGCTCAAGAGAGGACAGTTTAAGGGCAAATTGTAGACATGGTTGGGAGAATCAGGTTGTGTTTTAATTCGAGCTCCGGACGCCGTCCAAGCACGCAAGAGTTCACTGTGAAAAACGGAGATGCTGGTGTAGAATTTTGGGTCGGTTTGAAGATGAAAAAGGTGAAAGTCAAAAGCGAGTTTTTTATATTGCCTGAAGAAGTGGGCGATAAGAAAATAGGCGGGATGAAAGTGAAGACCAAGGAATCGTTGGACTGTGGTAAGTCTAAAAGTGAACATGCGTGCTTGGAGGCATACGAGACCTAGTCCTCCCTTGTCGGGGTGTTTATAAAGGGTCTCTTTTGTAAGGTAGTGTCTCTTGTTGGACCAGACGAAGTCGACAAGAACATTCTGGAGCTCACTTAGAACATTAGCAGGGGGAGAGAGGACGGCGAGAGAGTGAAATATTTTGGAGGCGGCGAGCTGATTGGCTTATATACTTTTGCCTTTGAAGGAGATGGCGTAAAAGAGACGGGACCAGGAAGACAGAGTTCTATTTAGATTATTTTTGCTTTTTTCCCAATTTTGTTGGACGTAATTATTCGAATTTCCTTAGTGAACTCCAAGGAATGGGAGACCTTCACTGTTCCAGGAAAAAATTGAGGGTTTGTCGCCTCGTCCGGTCTAAGAACCGGCCCAGAGACCCTGGGACTTCTGAGTGTTTAGACATGCAGCAGAGGATTTTGCGAAGAGGCCGTAGGCCTCTTCGACTGCCTTAAAGCCCGGATCGGAGGTGACAAAGACCGTTATGTCGTCTGCGTATGCCGACACAGCGCACGAAAAATCAGTATTAGGAATGCGAAAGGCCTGATTGGCTAATTTCTTACGGAGATTAATTATGAGAGGTTCTATGGCTATAGAATAGAGCAGCCCCGAGAGCGGGCATCCCTGACGTATCCCCTTCTCAAATGAGAAGGGGGCCGTCAGGGAGCCACACACATTGACAAGGCTCTCGGCACCGCCGTACAACATTTAAAGATAAGAAATGATTTTTTTTCCAAAGCCCATGGCTCCCAAGGTGTCGAACAGATAGCCGTGATCAACGTTGTCGAAAGCTTTCTGTTTATCCAGGTTGATCACGGCAAGGGGAGTGTCATAAAAATTCGAGAAAGAGATGGCGTCACGGATAAGATTAATGTTGTCGTAGATTGAACGGCCAGGGACACAGTAACTTTGGTCTGTTCCGACGACGCTGCTAATGCACTGTCTCAGTCTGTTTGCAAGCAACTTGGCAAAGATTTTATAATCAGTGTTTAGAAGGGAGACCGGGCGGCAATTGGCAATGTCGGCCGGGTCCCCCTTCTTGGGAAGCAGAGTGATGACTGCTTTCCGGAGGGAATGGGGTAGTGAACCAGATTGAATAGAAGAATCAAGGACGGACAAAAAGTCATCTTTTAGGATGAACCAGAAAGATTGGAAAAATTTGGTAGTGAGGCCGTCCAGGCCGTTTTAATTTCAGAGGGATTCTCTGACTAGTTCCAGAAGGCAAGCGGATATGGGAGATGTGTTTAGATTGAGAGTTGGATTTTTCAAGATTGAAGAAATAGGTGGAGCATGAGTCAGTTTCGTTATGTGTTTAAAACAAGATCTGACAAGAGCGCCCTGAGCTTCGGTTTTAAGGAGGTAGTTTAAATTGTTCCTTTGTTCGGCTAAGGTTACACGAGTTTGAGGAGTTAAGTCTGGCGCAGACTGAATCTCGTCTATTGTTCGGTTTAAATCTGAGAATGCTTGGCGTTTTTCTTGCGCTAATTTTGAACCGTACATTTGGCTAAGGGATTTAATGTGCGATTTTCCGATATACCCAGCACGATATGGGGCAGAGGGGTAACCCCCTTTTTGTCCCTATACCCTATACGTTCTCCAGACTATTGTTACCTAACACATCCCCCCTAGACCTCTGAAAAGCTCCGCACAGTTTAGCGGGATTACTCCGAAGCCAGGTGAATTTTTGTTCCAGGGGATTCAGTCTGCGCCAGGCGTCACAAAGAGACAGTGCATTGACAGCGTCCCTGAGAGCCATGGCAACTTTGGGTCTGCGCTCGATCGGCATACACAGACGACCAACAGCCGGGTTTTCGGTACAATTAAAATCACCTCCGATCACAATGACACCGTCACCGCAGCCGGAACAGTGGTCCAGTGATAAACACAACACAAAAAGTAAGTCCCCCCTAAATGACCCTCAGTTTCTTAAGTAAGAACTTTTCAAAGATCACATCTAGTGAAAAATATTTTTGTTGGTGTTAGGCAACTGTTGTGTGAAAATTGAAGGCATCCTATTATTCATGGTTGACTGAGCACAAATTTAAGACAAAATTACCCATTTTCAAAATTCACAAAAGTGACATTATTACTGCAGGTGACTGAGAAGCAGATTAACATTAATGTTCAATAACGTGTGTATCCACCACGCTTGGCAATTACCTCCAGACGTCATCTTCTCATGATGTTGATGAGTCTGGTCACCCGCTGCCGAGGGATTAGCCATCCATTCTTCCTGCAGTAATCGCGACAAGTCCTCCCGAGTGCTTTCTGCTTGGATACGGGCATACACATCGTTTCAGCAGGTCCCAAAGATGCTCGATGGGATTGAGGTCTGGTGAATTTGCCGGCCAAACCATTTTCTGGATCCCCTCATGAGCCAAGAAGGCGTTTACCTCTCTCCCTCTGTGAGGACGGGCGTTATCGTCCATGAAGACGAATCCATCACCATGGGCTGCGGCATACGGTGCAATATGGACGCAGGATATCGTCAACATATCGTTGCGCATTCAAATTGCCATTGATCTGCTGAACAAGTGGTGTTTTGTTTACTTATCCCAGCCCAGACCATGATGCTTCCGCCACCGAAGGATGTCACAGGTTGCACACAACACTCGGCATGCTGTTCTCCACTTCGACGCCACACACGTTTTCTGCCATCATACAGGCATGCACACACAGTCTTGTGAATTTTGAAATTGGGTAATTTTGTCTTCAATTTGAGCTCGGTCAACCATGAATAAAAGGATGCCTTCAATTTTCACACAACAGTTGCCTAACACCCACAGAAATATTTTTTACTAGATGTGATCTTTGAAAAGTTCTTACTTAAGAAACTGTGAGGGGTCATTTAGAGGGGGACTTACTTTTTGTGTTGTGTTTAGATTGATGGCAAGGAGAGCGTTTTTGTGTAGCTGAGGGATAAGGGTGTTATAGATATGGTCAAAAATTTTATTGAATTCAATTTTAGTATAAATAATATACCCACGTAGATGGAGCAGGAAGAGATAATTTCAATATTATTGTTGTTGTTTTTAACAAGAGTAGTTACTCCCGAGCCTTTGGGCCCGGGAGAACAAGAGGGGGAATAGGACCACATGTTCCAGCAAGGACTGTTTTCGTTTAAAATATACGTTTCTTGGAAAAGAACTAGGTCGGGGTTAAAGGCAATTTGGTCAATATATATTTGAAAATAATTATTTGGGATAGGTGCGGAGCAGCCCCCGGTGTTGAGAGTCAGCAGTGACAGTGTCATTGCTAAAGCGGGCAAATACCTACAGAATTCCATAAATTAAAACAGAAAGAGATTATTTATCCAAAGTAGTGACAAGTTTGGAACTCCTCTGCTGCATGTTTCTCTGCAGGATTGGTTCGCAGAGGTTTCAATTGTTTGACCAGCCCAGGAATATTGGATGTGAATTTTTTGGCAATCTGGGCTGTTTTTTTCCTAGATTTTACCCAAGATAGGAATTTGATGAGTTCTGCTTGTTATAGGGGGCCTTTGGTTAGTGGGAGGACTTCAGACGGAAGGTATTCGTCCGTCTGTGTGTTCTCCCAGTTCACGGAGTCGGTGTCGGCCTCACCTGCGGTGGACGCCGGGGTCGACGGCATAGTGGTTTGGGAACCAGAAAGGGGGGTGGGAGGGATGGAGGACTGGGAGTTGAGGGCCTGGGAGAGGGTGGGTGAGGCTGTCGACATGGGGCTGTGTTGTTTTTCTGGCCAGTTTTCTGCGGGGGGGGGGGGGGGGGGGGAGGGTGAATGAAGGAGAATGAGTTTAGGGGAAACGTTGACGGGAGTGGGGGAAACCTGTTTACGTTTGGCGACAACATCCGAGAAGGATCTGGAGGGAGGAGGGGGAGCCCCATATCGGCAGCACTTCGGGAGGATTAGAGAGAGGGTTGGTAGGGGAGCCCGGACTCCGCCCCCGCCGGGGGTGCTCGCTGCAGCTGCAGTGCCCGGAGCGGGCGTGCCCGGACCGGGCGAGTCTGGCGCGCGGGGTGTGCTGGGCGGGGGACGACCGTAGCCCCAAGATGGCCGAGGACCCACATAGCTCCAGGGGGGCGCGCACGCTGCGGCCCCGGGCCGGGACCCCTCAGGGTCCCCGCCCGAGGGTGGGGACGGCGCAGCGGTCGGGACCTCAGACCGACGAGCCGACCCCAAAGGCGCAGGGGAGGCGGGGCCGGGCGAGTTTGGTTTTGATTGTTTGGGTGGGTGTCTGGGGTCGGATTTTGAGGTGGGTTTGACAAAGACAGGAGGGGGGTTGATAGGGTTGATGTCGCCATCGACGCTGTCTTCTCCGCGGGCGGCTTCTGCTTTTTGCAGGATCTGCTAATGTGGCCAAATTCGCCACAATTGAAGCAGCGCACCGACTCCGTGGATAGAAATATTCGATAGTTTGTGCCGGAGTGATTGAAATTGATGTGGTCAGAAGGGGTGACATTGGGGTTTAGTAGGATTTGAACCTGTCTTCGGAAACTCATTGGGCGTATTCGAAACCCCGTTCTCGGGTAACCCGTGTTCTCTTAGGCTGGTTGCCAAATAAGGAGCATCAAAAGAGCGTGTGCACCCTATACGTTCCAATGGCTACTAAATTATGCGCTAAATTAAAATAAATTTCCATACTAATTAGCTACAGCAGTGCTTGCAAGCAAGGGCGTGCTGTACATGGTCATTTTCACGGCGTGCCCTTGCAGATTAGCCCTGGTGCTGAGTCATCATGTGCGGAGCCAAATAATGAAGTTTATATTCATACTAAAGAAAAGAAAGAAAAATCGAGTAAAACACAACCACTGAATAAGTATAATAGTTTAGGTTTTCGTCTGTTGTCTACGGTATTTCTTCAGGTTGTTAAAACTCTGGGAGCTGAGAAATTTTAATTCCAAAAGGAACATATTCTCATCCCATGAAATTCTTAATTTTATGCTCACTGGCAACATGTTCCCAGTGTAATTTGACACATACTGTGAGTTCTTTCCAAATGTCATTCTTTGGTTTTTAAAGATATTATCTGTATTTAGTCAGTATAATATCATGGACGTCCATGAATTCAAAATGACATATTTTTCAAACTTATAATACATTATTTACATCGTATTGTTTATGTTGTCAAGGATCCTCATTACTTATGCAAATATTAATACTACGAATGAAAAGAAAGGAAAATTTACGAGCTTACGAAAATAATTGAAATCGTGCAACAGCAATAATAATTGGCGAAGACAATCCCACTCCATTGATCCCATTTTTTAATAATTATTTTATACTGTCCCTGGATTGCATGAGAGCTTCCCGAATTTCACAAAAATTAACGCAAGTTCCGGAAGGGCCTTAGTCCGCCATCTTTGTTCTTGACGTTCTTCATCTACTCCCCAGTAAGTGGGGAGTGAAAATCCTGTTCGTGAACACGGTTTGCATTTTGGAAACTCTCTTTAGACTTGGACAAGTCGTTAGACAGCCCTGTTTTGTCCGTCGTACAGCGTGGCATATTATGTTATTATGCCAGTGAAGCACACGCATGTTGGCAACTAATAGAGCGGTATGCGCTATACCCCAGACGAATATAATAAAACCGTCCAATTACCGACTTGATTTCAAGTCTAAAATCTCTTCAACACGCGAACGGGGTTTCGAATACGCCATTATGTGTGTAAGGTTTTTGTCCTTGAGTCCCAGGGGAATGGGCCGAATCTGGGACACCACCCTACAAAAGGACGACAGGTTGGCTGCAATGACTCCGTTCGGGATTTAGGGGTAGACATTGGAGAGTGTGAGACGGGTGGTAGGGAGTCAGCTCGAGAAAGGAGCCGTCGTACGCTAGTCCTTGTAGTTCGCACCGCGCTCCTCGTTCATTTGATACTCGTATACCAGTGGGATTGCTTTGTCTGTTTGCCGACTCTCGATAATTGAGTTTTTAATAAGAATATCACAGCGGGAACCAGACACTTAAATTGAAGTCAGGTAAGATGGCGTCGATATTGACCCCCCAACTCGCCTTTTCTTTCCGCTGAGGGGGTAGTTGTGCACGGAGCTCATTGGCTGTATACTACTGCCAAACCGGCCAACCACGGTGACGAAGTAGTAAACAAGCATTTGATCAAAGTATCAGTACAAAAACAGGATTATAAACGGAAAAAGCAATAATGCACAAGGAGAAAACCAATAGATCACAAAGTTTTACTTTAAATTATAGGAAAAGGATACACAAAAGTGAATAATAGGTGTCAAAATAAACACTGTAAAACAAGGAGTAAACCAATAATACAAAGTAATAAGCCTTTTGCGCGTTGATTTGCATAGATCCTTGTACCCCGTCTTCGCTCAATCTAAGATGCACAGCGTGCGCCGGTCGTTGCCAGACTGATCATTATTATGCACGTCAGTACCGTTGTTGCTAGACCACGTGATTCGGGGCAAGCCGCAACGTGGCGACGCACGGCCAGTGGTGGTTTCCCTGTCTGGTATCTGGAACTACCGCTGGGTGAAACAGCGCACGATAGAGATTGTCACCACTCTAAAACACAACAACCGCTCGAATCGACAGTACATGTTGTATGTTCTTCTCGAAACGCGGCCTATTTTTAGCAATTATAGTTTCTTTAATGGATAACAACTTCGAAGGTTGGAACGTGAAGAAACTGCAGACATTTCTTCAAGAGAGAGGGGTTTCAATAACGGGTTACCTGAAGAAAGAACTGGTTGAACTGTGCAAGTGCGTGGCCAATCTGAAATTGACAACCGACCCGAATCTTTCAAGCCCCAACTTGACAAAAGATTGAAAGACGCTGGCTGCACATTTTCCGACCCATTTAATCTTCCTGGATTCACGAAGGATTTCTCGAATATACCAGATTTCGGACTATACGATGTCTTCAATTATTTGATTTGTTTTCGAGCGGATTACGACCGGCGAAAACTTATTCGTAAATATACAAAAACAGTTTCTGCAAGACCAGTCACTTACGTAAAAACCGATAATGAGACCTTGCTCAACAGAATCTTTCTTCATCCAACCTTTCCCACAAATACAAAAGGAATGGAAAGAGAGATTTTGTTGATGCCTTTACAAATCCTCCCCCCCCCCCCCCCTCCCCCAGATAAGTTCGGACTCGCTGCGGCTACTTCTTGGAATGATCCATCAAAGAATCCACTGATTATTCTTCTAACGTAGCCAGCACATGCCAGGACTGTCATCTTGCAGAAATAGTGGCTAAAACTGACTCCCTCGAAGCGTATTCCACTTTTTAAAAAAGAAAGAAATTACGCTTTGGGTGGGTCAGTCACACACCCACACGGCTGGCATACCCACCAACCTATTCGTAAATATATACAAAAACAATTTCTGCAAGACCAGTCACTTACGTAAAAACCGATAATGAGACCTTGCTCAACAGAATCTTTCTTCCTCCAACCTTTCCCACAAATAAAAAAGGAATGGAAAGAGAGATTTTGTTGATGTCTTTAACAACCCCCACCCTCCCTACCCCCTAAACGAACTTTGACTCACTGCGGCTATTTCCTGAGATGATCAACAAAATAAGATAATCTGATCATTCCTTGAATTTTGCCTGCACATAAGTACACACCGGCTCTTTCTTGCTATTTTCAAAATTTAAAAAGCACTTCATCTTGTAAAGAACAAGAAGCTCAACCAAAATTAACAATCGGTTAACCAAGGCCCTGAAACAAAAAGTTCCATCACATTGACTCAACATCGTAACACATAGTCTGCATGTATGATTACGCCCCCTCCCAATAAAAACAAAAACAACATTGTTCATCTCCACCGCGCTAGATGTCGAAGCTGGTATTGGGTCGGTGTAGTCATCTGTTGGCCCATTTCCACCGACGAAATGTTTGGAGCAAATGTAAGTATTGTAAGTTACATTCTCCGCCGAAAAGTCTTTTCTGGAGCAGTTTTTTATCCAACGGGTCGAGACACTTCTCACGGTTCGACTTCGGCTTCGGAAAGGGTAGCCACAAACGCCATTCATGTGGAGACGGTCCGAAAAGCGCGAGTCGCTGTTGCATGTTCCGTAAGAACAGTGCTTCTTCGCAGGCATTCTCAAGCACTAAATCCCACAAACTTCGTATTTTATGTTAATGTCTAGATTCTAACAATAACCAGTACTAGAGTCTGACAAAATCTGCGTGGAAATTTATCGCTTTAAAGTGACAAGAAACGTATGAATCGCGTACATGTACTTCGATCACGGCAAGTGGACACGTATGCGATATGCATTGACATTGTGTCTGCACGCGCGTATGCGAGAAAGCTTGCCCCGAATCACGTGTCGTGGCAACAATCACTACGCAGCGGGGTCAAAGTACGGGTCACTCGCAAAAGGCTTATTGCATAAACATTAGAAACAAACAATTAAACTATATATGCAAGGGAGCATAAGAAAGGAGAAAAGAAAGGGGATCCTGTACGGCCGGGGAAACAGCACGATTTTGGCTCACCCCGCCGAGGATCCCCGGCGGGGGGGGGGGGGGGGGGGGGGAGCCACCAGAAAACTGTCCCACTCCATTTGTCCCACTCCGGCGGCTCCAAAAAGGGACAGGCGAAAGGGAAAGAAAGGGGTAGGGTCCTGGATGGGACCCTGGGAGGGGGAGGGTGGACCGAGAGGGGTCAGATAGGTGAGGAAGGGGGGGGGGACAACCATGTCACAATTGTTAAAAGAAATTGGGGACATAAATTGTTGATGGTAGAAAAAAAGGGGGGAGAGGTGGGGCAAGGCTAGCCCGGGCCCCAGAGACAGTGTTAAGCACGTCTCGCCCAAAAGGGCGAACAGCTGCCTCAGACAGGGGCCAGCGACCCCACCCCCCAACAAATATATGATACTATTTGTTTAGAAAAACCAAGTTACGTCATTTCTATTACAAACTAGAAGGGCGTTATTTACAGACCATTTATTAGAGAAGGCATTGATATTATCGGACATTTTGTAGTAAGTGAAGACAATGAGAATTCTGTTTTTCAAGCGATGTTGCCAGATAGTGAGTGGATCGACGAAGCGGGATGTACGATATAGATAATATGACATTTTTGCAGCTGATGATGGGGAAGTTAGCTAAACTAACCGCCTCCTTTGTGCGTCCCTTAGCGTGCGGAATCAGCGCCCAGTAGAGGTCGAAGTTGAGTTGGAGAGTAGGCAGTAACCGGTTGAGCAGTGAGTGTAACAGGTTCAGAGTAGGTTGTATAGCAGGACATGTAATGAAGAGATGATGGATCGAGCCCTTCTCTCCGCACCACCCGCAGGTAGGAGAGATGTCGGGATTCAGATGATGTAAGACGGTGAGCGAGGGCAGGACGTTGTGGAAAAGCTTGAATTGAAGATCGCCCTCTTTCTTGGAGGTAGGAAGTTGATAGACGTTTCTCCATTGGAGTTTAGTAGAAGAGTTGAGAAATCCCAGTTTATGCCGATGAGAGGAGAGACTTGATAGATGATTGAGCTCCTCGTTGAGGATGGCATACAGAATTTTAGATGGTGCGGAGAGTCCATTGTCGTATGAGGGTAGGTTGAAGTGGACTGGACAGTCAGGAAGAACGGAGATGTGTTGAAGATCACAAGACGGTATGATACATCCTTCCTCGAAAAAAAGCTTAGGAAATTGAAGAATGAGCGAAGAGCGGAGATGTTTAATGTCCAGATTTAGCAGTCGTAGAGAGGGAGGTCTGAGTCCTCGGAATGAAGTAATGAAGGTAAGGACTTCGATCCATCTGCCGGTGGTGGGCTCCAGGAGATGGCGGACGAGTTTGACTCCACACGCCGCGAGACGCACGGGAAGGGGTCCCCCACCATCAGCTGTAATGCTCAAAATAGGGCAGTTTAAGGGCAAATTGTAGACATGGTTGATAGAATCAGGCTGTGTTTCGATTCGAGCTCCGGACGCCGTCCAAGCACGCAGAAGTTCACTGTGAAAAACGGGGAGACTAGTATAGAATTTTGGGTCAGTGTTCAGATGAAAGAGATTAAAAGCAAAACCACGTTTTTAATATTGTTTGAAAAAGTGGCCGATCAGAAAGTAGGCGGGATGGGAGTGAATACCAAGGAATCGTTGGACTGTGGTAAGTCTAAAAGTGAACATGCGTGCTTGGAGGCATACGAGACCTAATCCTCCCTTGTCGGGATGTTTTTAACCCTGCGCTGTACTGCCAATTCCTACTGACGCGGTGACACTGCCTGCTTCCTTTGGGGAAGCATGTGCTTGTAGCGTATAATTATAAAAAAAACAATTTTTTTAAACACCACATGCCCTTCTAAAGACCTTGGGCCTTGACTGGGTCGGGAGACTACAAAGGCCTGGCCATTTGGAGCTGGGCTATTCACATTATCATCTACATGCCTGTGGGAAAACCAATTATGAACAAACAGGAAGGAGGTTTGTGCACAACCCTATGGGATTTTCCCTGAGACATGCATTTCTATGGCTTACCCTGGCTTGCCCTCCAACCAGGCCACAAAGTGACTATACATTGTTTTTCGGCAAGGACCAGGCTAGGCATATCTGGAGTATCAATGTATAGGGGCTTTTTTTATAAGGAAAACAACAAAAACGGCGTCCCTTGGGGACGCTGCCAGTGCTGCGCAGGGTTAAAGGGTCTCTTTTGTAATGTAGTGTCTTTTGTTGGACCAGACGAAGTCGACAAGGGAATTCTGGAGTTCACTTAGGACATTGGTTGGAGGGGAGAGAACTGCCAGAGAATGAAAAATGTTGGAGGCAGCAAGTTGATTTGTGATTATAATTTTGCCTTTGAAGGGGAGGGCGTACAAAAGACGGGACCAGGAGGACAGAGTTCTATTTGATTTATTTTTACATTTTTCCCCGTTTTGTTGGACGTATTTGTTGGAATTTCCTAAGTGAACTCTGAGGAAGGGGAGACCTTCACTATTCCATGACAAGTTTAAGGGTTTGTCGCTTCGTCCGGTCCAAGAACCGGCCCAAGAACCGGCCCAGAGACCCTGGGACTTCTGAGTGTTTAAACATGCAGCAGAGGATTTTGCGAAGAGGCAGGCCTCTTCGACTGCTTGGAAGCCCGGATCGGAGGTGACAAAGACCGTTGTGTCGTCTGCGTACGCCGACACAGCGCACGAAAAATACGTATTAGGAATACGAAAAGCCTGATCGGCTAAATTCTTTCTAATATTATTAAGAAAGGTTCAATTGCAATAGAATAGAGCAGCCCCGAGAGCGGGCATCCCTGACGTACCCCCTTCTCAAAAGAGAAGGGGGCTGTCAGGGAGCCACACACTTTAACAAGGCTCTCGGCGCCGCCATACAATATTTGAATATAGGAAATTTATTTTTTCCTAAAGCCCATGGCTCTCATGGTGTCAAAGAGATAGCCGTGATCAGCATTATCGAAGGCCATTTTTTGATCCAAGTTGATCACGGCGAGGGGGGTATCGTTAAAATTTGAGTATGAGATGACGTCACGTATGAGAAATATGTTGTCGTGGATGGAACGACCGGGACACAGTAGCTTTGGTCTTCAACAACGACGCTGCCAATGCACTGTTTCAGTCTGTTTGCAAGCAACGTGGCAAAGATTTTATAGTCAGTGTTGAGAAGGGAGACCGGGCGCCAATTGGCAATGTCGGCCAAGTCCCCCTTCTTAGGAAGCAGAGTTATAACTGCCTTCCGGAGAGAGTAGGGTAAAGAGTTAGATTGTATAGAAACTTCAAGAACTGATAGAAAATCATTTTTAAGGACGGGCCAGAAAGACAGGAAAAATTGTGAAGTGAGGCCGTCCAGGCCGGGTGTTTTATCTTTGCCAAGTTGCTTGACAGCGAGCTCGAGTTCCTCAATAGACAGAGGATAATCGAGGTCCTCTGAATCTTCGAAGTCGAGGTCGCCGACATCTTGTAATAGCTGATTGAGGGCGCTCTTGTCAGTGGGGACTCGGCTATAAAGGTTTTTGTAAAAATCGCGAACATGAGTGTTTATGTCTGAGAGAAGCTCCGAGATAGTTCCAGAGGATAGACGGATGCGAGAGATGTGTTTAGATAGAGAATTTGATTTTTCCAGATTAAAGAAGTAAGTGGAGCACGAGTCAGTTTCGTTAAGATGTTTGACGAGATCTGACAAGAGCGCCCTGGGCTTCAGTTTTAAGGAGAAAATTTAAGTGATTCCTTTGTTCGTTTAGAGTTTCTCTAGTTTCGGGCGTTGAGTCTGGCGCAGACTGAATTTCGTCTATTTTGCGATATATTTCCAATAAAGCTTGGCGTTTTTCTTTGGCCAGTTTTGAGCCGTACATTTGGCTGAGGAATATTAATGTGCAACTTTCCGAAGTCCCACCAAGCGGCGAGACTCGGAAAGTCGCACTTTTTTCTTTCTATTCTGTCCAGAAATGAATAATAATGTCGCGATAATTGTTATCTCCGAGGAGCGAGTTGTTGAAATGCCAATAGGCGCTGCTCCTCAGAGTGTGGGAAGGAAATTTGATTGTTAGAGTAAAAGCGCAGTGGTCTGAGAGAGAACATGGGAGAATAGAACAGGTGTGAATGGAAGAAATGAGATTAGGAGGGACATAAAAGCGCATAGTTTTAATAGCGGGATTATTCCGAAGCCAGGTGAATTTTTGTTCGAGGGGATTCAGTCTGCGCCAGGCGTCACAAAGAGACAATGCATTGACAGCGCCTTTGAGAGCCACGGCAACTTTGGGTCTGCGCTCGATCGGCATCGCATACACAGACGATCAATAGCCGGATTTTCGGTACAATTAAAATCACCTTCGATCACAATGACACCGTCACCGCAGCCGGAACAGTGGTCCAGTAATTTATTGATTGCAAGTAAAGCGTATTATTTTATCAAGTTGGGGAATAAGGGTATTATAAATATGATAAAAGATATTATCGAGTTTAATTTTAGAATAAATAATATGTCCATCATAGATGGTAGAAGAAGAAATAACTTCGACGTTTTTGGTATTTTTAACAAGAGTAGTTACTCCCGAGCCTTTGGGCCCGGAAGAACAGAATGGGGAGCAGGACCACATGTTCCAGCAAGGGCTGTTTTCATTTAAATGATAAGTTTCTTGCAAAAGAACTATGTCGGGGTTAGAAGCAATTTGGTCAATATATATTTGAAAGGAATTGCTTTTGGATAGGTGCGGAACAGCCTGCGGTGTTAAGAGTCAGCAGTGACAATGTCATTGCTAGGGCGGGCAAAAAATTACATAATTTCATAAATTAAATGGAAAAGAATTATTTATCTAAGGTGTTTACAAGTTTCGAGATCCTCTGCTGCATGTTTCTTTGCAGAAGGGGATTGCTACGCAATGGTTTGAGTTGTTTGACCAGCCCAGGGATGTTTGAGGTGAACTTTCTGGCAATCTGGGCTGGTCTCTTTTTGGCTTTGACCGAAGACAGGAATTTTACGAGTTCTGCTTGGGATAGGACTTGGTTAGTGGGAGGACTTCAGACGGAAGGTCTTCGTCCGTCTGAGTGTCCTCCCAGGTCACGGAGTCGGTGTCGGCCTCGCCCGCGGTGGACACCGGGGACGACGACATGGGGGTTTGGGGACCACTGAGGGGGGTGGGTGGGATGGTGGACTGGGAGTTGAGAGCCTGGGTGAGGGTGGGTGAGGCCGTCGACATGGGGCTCTGTTGTTTCCGGGCCAGTTTTCTGCGGGGGGAGGGTGAATCGAGAGGGATGAGTTTGGGGGAGTTAGGCACTGGGGTGGGGGAGGTCTGTTTGCGTTTTGTTACGACATCGGAAATGATCTAGAGAGTGGAGGGGGAGATCCCCATATAGACGGCACTACGAGAGGATTAGAGGGAGGATTGGTAGGGGGAGCCCAGACTCCGCCCCCGCCGGGTGCGTGCGCTGCAGCTGCGGTGCCCGAGGGGGGAACGCCCGGACCGGCCGGGTCCGAGGCACGGCTCGCGCCGGACGAGGGCCCGGCAGGGCCCGCGGCCAGCCGGGAGAGGGGAGCGCGCGCAGCGGCCCCGGGCCGGGACCCCTCAGGGTCCCCTCCCGGGGGTGGGGGCGGCGCGGCGGTCGGAAACTCCGACCGACGAGCCGACCCTGCAGGCGCAGGGGAGGCGGGGCCAGGCGGGTCGGGTTTAGATCGTTTGGGTGGGTGTTTGGGGTCGGATTTGGAGGAAGGTTTGACAAAGACGGGAGGGGGGGTTGAGAGGGTTGGTATTGGCCTCGTCACCGTCGTCCTCGCGGGCGGGCTTCTGCTTCTTGCATGATCTACTGATGTGGCCAAATTCGCCACAATTGAAGCAGCGCACCGACTCCGTGGATAATAATAATAATAATAATAATTAAGGCATTTATATAGCGTTCTTACACAAGTGGTATCACAACGCTTTACATCGAGAAAAAAACTACATAATTAAATATTCGATAGTTTGTGCCGGAATGATTGAAATTGATGTGGTCGGGAGGGGTTACATTATAGGGTTGAGTAGATTTTGTACCTGTCTTCGGAAACTCATTATGTGTGTAAGGTTTTTGTTCTTGAGTCCCAGGGGAATGGGCGAAATCTGGGACACCACCTTACAAAAGGACGACAGGTTGGCTGCAATTACTCCGTTCGGGATTTCGGGGTATACGTTTGAGAGTGTGAGACGGGTGGTAGGGCGAACGAGGGGTGTCAGCTCGAGGGAGGCAGTCGTCGACGCTGTCCAACTACAGGGACTAGCGTACGATAGATGGCAATTCGGCCATTTGAAATACGTGAAGCGGAGATTATTTGTTTAGGATCGATGTTTTTTGTAATGGAGTCCATGTAGGATTGAACGGAGACATTGTCAGCCGCCCTGAAACAGACTCCATTGTTACCGGTCACATAGCGAAACGGTTCATGAACCTCAACAATAGGCTTAGAAGGCCCAGCCGAGGGCACGCTCGCCCCAGTCGAGGGTGCGCTCGGCTGAGCTTTTTCAGTTGGTTTCGCTTGACTGGTCATGGTGACCAAACAGAGCAGAAAACCAAACGAAATGAGATACAAAATGAACGTAAAATTACGGTAAAATGATAAAACCCGACAAAAGGAGGATGGTCTAGTTAGACCTATAAAGAAAACGGAATACAACAGTATAAAAACGGGGACCTAACAGGGTCTAAAAGCTGAAATATTCTTACTTTTTCCGGAGCTCGAGAAAAACACGACCTGACCTGAAAGAAAGAAAGAACCGGTGTGTACAGGCAAAATTCAAGGAATGATCAGTTTATCTTATTTGTTTTGGTCACTTCAGGAAAAGGCCGCAGTGAGTCAAAATTCGTTTAGGGGAGAGGGAGGGTGGGGGTTGTTAAAGGCATCAACAAAATCATTACTCTCTCTCTTTCCATTCTTGTTTATTCGTCGGAAAGATTGGAGGAAGAAAGATTCTGTTGAGCAAAGTCTCTTGATCGGTTTTTACGTAAGTGACTGGTCTTGCAGAAATTGTTTGTATATTCACGCATAGGTTGGTGGGTATGCCAGCCGTGTGGATGTGTGACTGACCCACCTAAAGCGTGATTTCTTTCTCTTTTTAAGGTGGAATACGCTTCGAGGGAGTCAGTTTTAGCCACTAGTTCTGCAAGATGACAGTCCCGGTATGTGCTGACTACGTTAGAAGAATAATCAGTGGATTCTTTGATGGATCATTCCAAGAAGTAGCCGCAGCGAGTCAGAACTTATCAGGGGGAGGGGGGGGGGATTTGTAAAGTCATTATCAACAAAGCTGATCCTCGTTCTTCCTTAATTTTTTTTTAAACACCATAAAACATAGGTGAAGTTCGAGGATGAACGAATCTGCTGGTGATGCTCTCCTATTTAATAATTTTATATTGGTGACTGGTCTGCAGAAACTGTTTTTGTGTATCTACACGATTCTGCTGGTTGGTATGCCAGCCGTGTGGCTGTATAATGACAAAAGACCCTTAGGAGACAATTTGTCGTAATTTGTTATACCTAAGGGAGACATGTGGAATTAGGGAGACATTTCAGTGTCTCCCCATGGAGGTGGTCTCCCTAAGTACCCAGCCCCCCTAAGGAGTGAGATTGTTATTGTCGCAAGTGAGTTATATCGATAGAGGATGGTCCAAAACGAAAATATACCAACATTCGTGGGGGTAGGACAGGGGATATTTGGGTTAGGTTACATTAAAGTTGAACAAATATTGTATGCACGCGTCTATGGCAAAGTCTCCTTAATGACCCATCCTCGGTAATATTATAACCGACTCACCCAGAGCGTAATTTTTAATCCTTTCTTATCTGTAGAGCACGCCTCTCGGGAGTCGGTTTATGGCCACTGTTTCTGCAGGGTGTCAGTCAGCGGGTTAGTTTCGTGGCAATGTCAATACACCAACCACTAACCACCAGGTTTGAAATCCACTGCTTACTGATCATTATTTTGTTCTTCTAGTAGTCCTAAAAGGATTTGAACATTCTCCTCATCCAGATGTTTCTCTTGGTCGGATTGTGGAGGTGTTTTAATCCTAGACCGAACCAGGTCATCTTTTATGTTTTTATGCCGTTTGTATGCCAAGATGGGCTGGATTTCGAATATCGCATTCAGATATTCATTTTCGCTTATTAAATGCCAATTTTTTATTAAGCAGGGCTCGTTTGAGAGCTGGGTGTTCTATTTGTGGGTAGTATGGTAGAACGAAAACAAGCGGGTGTTTTTCTCGTTTTTGTGACGCTTAGAGGAAGGAGTGATAAATCTTCTTTGTTTTTTTATCCGCGTTTTTTAAGTTTGTCTCTGAAGAATTTAACCTTATCCTCAAAATCTTCTGAGTGTGTACATATGCGGTTATATCTCGCTGTTTCTCCCTTAATCAACCCGCCAAATACTGACTTAGGGTGTGCTGAATCTCAAGCCAAATACTAAAATTTGTCAGTCTTTTTGGTAGCTACTCGAGTATCCAGTTTCCCTTCGTTTTTGTGACCGTTTGCCTTTGTAGATGACGAGGTCGAGAAAGGTGACTTGGCGATTTGAGATTTCAGACGTGAACTTCAGCGTTGAGTGAATTGTATTAAGTGTTTGGACGAGTTCACCAGCTTGTTTTTCGTTACCATCAAAGATAATAAGAACATCATCTCTGTATCTCATGTAGCTCACAATTGAAGGATTGTTGTGGAGAATTATTCCACGCCAATTTTCTGTCTAAAGAACTTTCCATTGAATTCAAACATGTTTCGATGTATTTAAGATGACGTCATCATGACGTCAGAGCAATATGCACGATTTCAGCACAGGGTCTCAGTCTACGCAAACTTTCATCAAGATGAAAGATCTGTTTACTGGCAAAAGCGCCGGCGAGAATGAAACGTGCATTGCCTATGGGATTTTTGATATCCCACGATTTGCGATGTCCCTTCTGAGCCACCTTACACCACTGGTACACGCTGCATGCACTGCAGAGCTGCGTGTATCACTTTGTATCGCACCCCGCCGGGCACACACTCTACACTGACTTTGCTCGTACAGCGCAACTCCACACACGTTTACGTTGGATTGTAGAAACGTGCAACATGACACCCATGGTTACACTGCCTCCCCAGAATTCCTTTGTTATCATATTGTTTGGGGCTAAATATTGAAATGGGTACATTGAAATGGGTATAGAAACACTATATATGACCCAGAAATGGATCAGCTCTTATGTACCAAATTGAACCCGGATTCCGGGTCAGATATGACCTGGAACCACCAGTTTTGACCCGGAAATGGGTCAGCACCTCTGACCCGGTTCCGGGTCAATATGGCTCGACCCAACTTTCCGGGTCATTTTGACCCAGAAAGGGTTTTACCAAATAGAACCCGGATTCCGGGTTAGATATGACCCATTCCGGGTCCAATCTGACCCGGGTGTTTTTAGAGTGTACTTGATTGTATGTGAGCTATAACACTGGTTTTGGCTTACCGTTTTGCCAAAATTTAACAGGCGCGGATCCAGGGGGGAGTCGCCCCCCCCCCCCCCCCCCGCTCGTTGTTTATTTTTTTATTTTTGTTTTGCTTTTGCTTGTAGCGGCCTACGCCTTGCAAATACAGGTTATATTTTGCCTATGGGTGAGAACAAAACAGAGGTTAAATGGCGCCACCAACGGTGAGAAAGTGTATATGGACCCCCCCCCCCCCCCCCCCCCCCCCAGCTTGTCATTTATTTTTTGCAGGCGGAACATTTTGGGAGTCACTTTTCTAGGCAAATTTCAGAAACCCCCCCTGCAAAAATTCCTGGATCCGCCCCTGTTTAACCTTTCCTTATCAAAAGCAGTCCTGTCTCTTAAATTATTCATTTATGGCGCGATTTATTCATGCAGGAATGAATTTGTTGAATCGCACTGTTTTAGTTTAGCACTGACATTCTCAAGTTGTAAAACTTGATGGACACTTAAATTAACTTTATTGTCGTGATTTCATTAATCCCGAGGCTACGCGAATGAATATAATTAATTTATTCATTCAAACCCCCCCCCCCCCCCCCCCAAACAAAATCATCGATTGTAATAACGCAGCCTTCAAAAGTGCATCATCCAACAGTTGAAAAATAATATCAAACTGTGGTTTCTTATATCTTTCTTTCTCTGAGAAAAAGATAGCAAATCTATATAATTAAATACGCCTGGATCCAGTTGAAATCACCTCTCACTTATAGAAGAGACGATCAGTGACCTGTGTTTGGGTAACATGGGCGTAAATCCCGGAGGATGGGGGTACTTCGGACAGTGACGTCACGATTTTTGACTTCACAAAATAGAAAGCTTGTTGCGGAAATACAATGCGGAGAAAAACGCTTCGAAAGGGTTGACAGGAATTTACTTCATTTGTATTATTGTTGGGTACACAAAAAAGTAATAAAAACCTTTAAACTGGCGAAATAAAGATGGGTGTTAGTCCGTGGAAACGAAAATGTACCGAGTGAGCGATGGTGTACTTGTTTGGGTGTTACTTCGTGAAACGAAAATTACTCGATTCTCTAAAATACGCGCGTGTGGCGCGCACTCAAGTCAACTCGGGTGTTACTTCGTGGTGTCGGTGACGAGGTGTTGCGTGAATTTTAGTCACTATGAAAATACGGGCTCATTGCACATGCAAGGCCCCGCCTACACGAATTTACGTCACTGCTTGACTAGTTTGCTTGAATTAGCATATACAAAGTATTATTAGCATCAATGCACTGTGCTATCCATGACGACAAATGTTAATGGCCCATTGTCCATTGAAAACAAGTGACCTGTGTATACAATACCTGTGTATACAATACAAAGCAGGGCCGCGCTTGAAAAGTATAAAGGCAGCGACAGTGCTTATCACTTACAGTTCGCCATCGCCGAGAATTCGAAGGAGACGAAAACATAGGCACGTTCGGTAGACAGAAAACACAGTCGCAACAACTATTAAAAACAAAGAAGGGTTTTATTGTCCCAAGCCTCTCAGTCGCCCTAACAAAATGACGACCTTACTGCTGGGAAAGATGATCGTGCTGCTATTTTGTGCTTCGTTGGTTGTCAGCAAAGAAGATGAACAGCTCGACATTCCTGAGAAGAAGGTGAGAGCAGGCTCCGTATATAGTTAAAGATGCGGCGTAGGTGCCTTTCTATTTGCTAATTGTTAGCGTTTGGTAAATTATGAACTTTTCCATGAGACATTCCCCCACAAAAAATCGATTGAAGATAAGTAACACAACTAATTATGTTTCAATTTTTGCAATAGGAGCGGAACAGTTAAGACCATTAAAAATAGTTTTCCTCCATTATTCGTTTGTAGGAGGAAATTCCTTGAATTGAAATTTTCAGCGACAGAACGGGCATTGCAGCTGTAAAGAAATGTTGAAATGTGGAGATTTGTAAGCCTTCTTTAATTAATCCCCACATTACACACATTTGTTTACGCTTATTATTTTTGATTTTTTTAATATAAAGAAGGCTTGCAGGAACGGTAGTTTGGTTGCAGGTTTTCTTCAAGGTATGATATAGGGTTGGTAACAAATTCATTATTATCAATGTGAAAGCTCTCTGTTTATAAAATCGGTGCCTGTGCTAGACCTACTGAGAAATATTTCCATCTGAAATTCTGTCATCTTCGAGAAAAACTTGTTTCTAAAAACCCCAACGATACTGTTGCTAATAATTGTGATCTCGATCAGCCATCCAAATAAGCGAACCTGCACATTTTGGCTCGAATGAAGGACTAGTGTGAAATATTCACAACTTTGGTATTTCATGTGTATATTGAATCCCACAAATTATGAACACTGACACTGTGAACAAGTAACAATGGATTTAGTGCCAAGTAACAATGGATGTTCATGGTTAGTGCGCCGTTTTTCTTTTGTTAGATGTTCATAGTGTGACTGTAACCGTGTCGTCAGCTCTATACCAATACTGAGTCATATATCTTGTACAGGTCGGCAGCAGTAATGATAGCTCGGGTTCGAGTTTCCGTCGAGTCGGGCCTAGATATAGGAATCATAGGTTCAAGTGCGTGTATTGTCTTCATTGCGGGTGCAGCAATAATAATTTCGACGCGAGTTTTATTTAAAGGAAAACATTGTCTTGGAGACCATAAGCGGTGGAACAAGGGTGGCAGCGGCCACCCCCCCCCCCCCCCCCCCCCCCACTTTTGGCAGTTCCACACAAGACAAATATATATAGAAAAGGGCAGCAGCCGGCGCTGCCCTTCCTCCCCCCCCCCCCCCCACTTTCAAAAGTGTTCCGCCGCACTACCTGCTGGAAGCGGCAAAAACATTCATTCTAAACTTGCTATGGTTAATGTACACGACCATTCCTTGAAAATGCGTCGTTTGTCTAAACTTAATTCACGAAAATACTATTCGGTTTCCAACGGTCCGACCTATCTGAACCGAACTTTCGTCTCGAAGATAATTTTCGTCAATTATTTCCAACAAACGGTGTAATTTTCAAGGGATGGTCGTGTACACCTTTGTATTCCAGTCTTTAATGATGTTTCCAACCATCGAAAGGGTTGACAGGAATTTACTTCATTTGTATTATTGTTGGGTACACAAAAAAGTAATAAAAACCTTTAAACTGGCGAAATAAAGATGGGTGTTAGTCCGTGGAAACGAAAATGTACCGAGTGAGCGATGGTGTACTTGTTTGGGTGTTACTTCGTGAAACGAAAATTACTCGATTCTCTAAAATACGCGCGTGTGGCGCGCACTCAAGTCAACTCGGGTGTTACTTCGTGGTGTCGGTGACGAGGTGTTGCGTGAATTTTAGTCACTATGAAAATACGGGCTCATTGCACATGCAAGGCCCCGCCTACACGAATTTACGTCACTGCTTGACTAGTTTGCTTGAATTAGCATATACAAAGTATTATTAGCATCAATGCACTGTGCTATCCATGACGACAAATGTTAATGGCCCATTGTCCATTGAAAACAAGTGACCTGTGACAAACGGTGTAATTTTCAAGGGATGGTCGTGTACACCTTTGTATTCCAGTCTTTAATGATGTTTCCAACCATAGCAAGTTTAGGACGAAAGCGTTTTAAAGTCCAGTTCAGCAACACCAAGACAGTGTGTCCGTTTAAGTCCGTTGCAGGAATAACTGGGTTCCTTTTCCAAAGATGAGTTTATCTAACTTGGAAATATTATCTCAGTCGATAGATATACAACGCAGTTTGGTTTTTTTCAAAGATGCTAATGTTTCCTAAACTCTTTTCCTTTGTGTTGTTTATATCTTGCAGGCCGAAAAACGCGCTAGTGATCGTATTCAAAAGGTTGCTACTGATATCATGAAACAAGTATTTGGCCGTAAACGGGACCTGACTATTGACAGCGACGATGGAGGTAGATTCCAACGCTAAGCCGTTTCCTCTCAACCTTTTCCCCAGGGCGATCGATATCTTCTACGAGCCCCTCTCAGCTACCGCCCTGGTGATAGGACATTTTGCAGGTGTCCAGAAATCTTTAATATGAACATTGTGATGTATTGCAGACAATACGTTACGTGTAGTATATATTCTGGTGTCAATCTATAAGATACAGAATCAATGCATTGCAAGTATATCATCGTAGACTGATACAGTCAAGCCAACTCGGAATGCACCCGAGTTCACGTCGGTTTCCTTACGTATAGAAAACACTCAATGTACAGCTTTATGCTATGTAAAGGTAATACATAACATTTGCAAACATAAAAAAACAATACTGCTGATCTATTATGAAACACCTTACTTGACTGTATGTAAGTAAATAATAGTCTCAAGAATCCCTGAAATCATTGCACCATGTGTGCTGTCATTTTCAAGAAAAGTGGATCCTCTATTATTTACCTCGCAGGTCACTATAGCTCAACCTTTATGTGACGCGTGACGTGCAATGATTGTGTCTGATTCTCAGCGGTCTTTTAGGTTAGCGGGAAAATCTGCTGAGCTATATTTAAGTGCTAAGCAGTTCCCCTTCCCCTCTCGGCATTTGAGGCGTTTTCAGACGATTCAGACGGTGTGCCATCCCTCGCACAAAAAGCTGGATACGCTACTGCTTACAAAAGAGGATAGGCAAACTATTTTGCTATCAATTGTGCTGGGGTTTTGGGGGGTTTGTTGTGTTTTTGTTGTTGTTTTTTTTGGGTGGGGGTGCTTTTAAAACGTTTTGCCAACATTATTGTTTTTGGAATGGATTTGTAAACAAATTATGTCATTTAAAGGGAGACATTACCTTTGAGCCGCCCAAATGGGCTACAAAAAGCGCTCGTCCAAAAATGTCTATGGTTGGAAAGATCATTTAAAAGAATAGGTATGATAATGTACACGAAAATACGCAGTTTTGATGAAACAAAAATCGGGGACGCCAGTTTAGTTCCGAAAGTCAGATCGTTGGAAATCCGAGTGGTGCCCTTGGCGTTTTGATTGCGTAAAACTGCACTATTGGGCGGTGACATTCTGAATGTCCGGATGTTAATGTTTTGTTTCCCTCATTTCTTCGTAAATATTACACATTATGGCAGAATGTTTACACTCAGACCTTGGAAATAGGTTAGGTAACTAACCAAAGAGATGGGGAATATCAGTGCAATGTGTGACTTGAACTAATCAAAACAGTAGGCCTACTGATCATTGCGTTTATTCTGTATTTTCTACTCTTCTGGGGACGTCTGTTCTCATCAGTACTTTGTGACACTTATGTTTCCAAACTGCAAGAATAAAATAGACCCAGCAGCTATCCTAAATGAACAACAGGTTAGCTTTTCTTTTGATTATTAAGCCGTGTTAGACTTTGATTTTGACAACTTTGTTTTCGTGGTCGTATAGGATCCATTTTCTCTTTGTCTCGAACTATTTTTTTGTCTCCAACATGGCAGTCAAATCAGAAATGGCATTAAATAAGTTTAAAATATACAGAACAGATATGTTCAGACTTTCTAGGCTATTTTTCTGGTTTTTCGAGGTGAAGAATTTTTAACATGCATTTGAAGAGGGCCATATTTCTCAGACTCTTACAATCAGCCATCTCCCAGGAATCAGATAAAACCTTGCATTAATCCCGTGTGCAAAAAGCGGACGTTAGCTCCGTGTTTTCATTGGTCAACCGGCTAGAGTCGCTGCGTTAATCTTTCTCTGATTGGTTCTTACATTTGTCCACAAAACCATCAGAGCCGTGGGTTTTGAGCATAAGGTTGCACACCATAAATCAACTTCCGTAGACCCCAACGATAAATACACCAACTTCCAACATTCAGGAAAAAATACTGAAGACTCTACAATGTGTTTGAGACACACATCAAATTAAAGCTGATTTCATCATTTTTCAGTTTATGTTCAATTTTATGGGGATTAACCCATTACTTTTGGGAGAAATTTCCATCCAAAGATGATCCCCCTAAAAGTAGTCCCGTAGCCCGTCGCCAGCTTGAAAGATGATACCTACGCTCCATTGCAAAATAGAGCACTTTTAGGGCCCAATTTTATCCGAATTTCACAGTAATACAAGCTGTCAGTCCTGTGCACCGCTTCAAAAATTCTCTTTTACAAACCCTCAAGTTCATGGCCCACAAAATGCTCTTATACAGCAGAAAATTTGAGGGCTCGCAACTCTTGATTCGGCCGGCGTAGGCATTTTCGGCCCATTTACTGGTCTTCACCCCAAAAGACTTTTTGCGAGGTTTATCGGGGTCGTTTGGGTATGCCTATTCCGAATTTGTATATGTCGCGATGGAGCCAAAGTTCAAAATAGACAAGGCGACTTGTTTGTGAGCTATCTCAACGAGTTCCCAGTTTGCCGTGCAGGACACAGATTTATTTTTTTATTTTTTGTGGGGGGAGGGGGAGGGGGAGGGGTGGCAGTAAAATGGCATAAACTGAACAATATACTATCAAAATACACCTCTGATCATTATGACGATTAAGTAAAAAAACACAAAATTATTGGCTGTCGAGGAATTTTCCTAGTTTCCCTTGTCAGGATAATTTTCAAACAGCAAGGTGCGCCTAAAAAAAACAAGTTCCCCCGAATTTCCCAGTGAAAAGTTGTTTTATTCTTTCCTGATTGTCTGTAGTGTGAAGCCTACTTTTGTTATCTGAAGGCCACGTACACTTTATTTGAATGACAAAATCACAAGGTACAGTTCGTTGAAGAGAAAGCAACATATAGGATCAGTAAATTCACACATATACGGTTTCATCAACAAGAGAGACAAAGTGTCGGAAACCATGCGGAGTTTCATGTATAAAAAATACCTTGCTGATGGAGAACTTAATTTAGTCTTGATATGGAAACAAAGTCAGTCCGTGCGCTTGAACTATAGAATGATGATGAACAGTTGTAAAATACATGGTTGGTTCATCGCCATCTGCGTGTAGCGCACCTTTAGACTGAATCCACTCGGCCACTGAAGTCTGCATCTTGCACGTTGCATGGCTTTGTTGTCTGCAGCTTTGACTTACAGAGATATTTGTCGTTGTCATTAACATAAGCTGTGGAAATATGTTGTTGTTTAACCCGTGGTTGCATCTCTCCAGAGTTGTACTCGAGTCCCTGCAAGTCCTTCCACAAGTCCTTTCGCAAGTCCAGTCAGAAGTCCTTTCATAAAGCCGGTCACAAGTAACTGGATGAACAATGACAAAGGAAAGCCTTTGTCAAAGCTCATTTGAATAGTTTATGATTGGGATAAGGACTACACTGTAAAAAAAACCACATTTTTTTACGGGAATTTCCTGGCAGTTTGGACGCCAGCACAATCCCGTAAAAAAGCGATGCAAGCTGTAATATCTAACAACTCGAGTACACTGTTATTTTACGTTGCTGCCCCTTAAAATAACCCTGTTATTCCCATAAAAATACGGGGTATAAAAAATTCACTGAGAAGATTGGTGTCCAATAGTAAATAAAAGAAAAGGAAGAAAAAAGGAGTCATTTTTTCGGGTTGGATTCGAACCCACGATCGAACCCTCAACTCTTACATTTTAAGGTACATGTCTAAACCACTAGACTTTCCCACTAGGCTTTATTGAAGAAAACAAAGGCTTGCCCAATAAAAGAAAAGAGCTGTAAACATACGATACGGTTATGTAATCGCTACAAAAAGGTGTGAACTGGTGATCGAGAATATTGACATTGCGTTTAATTTATGCAATGCTGCAGTGGCGTGACCCACGAGAGAGGGAGAGAGAGTGGGAGGGGGGGGGGGGGAGAGGAGGGGGGAGGGGGGAGAGGGGGGGGGGGGGGAAAGAGGACTAGTGCGCATGCGCAACCGGTCACATCAGAATACTGTTATGTTATTCCGCATGATAAACTCTGAACATTCCATATTCAATAACAACGTGGCAATACGAGTCTATTCTCACGATTATATTTATACAATAGTGAGTGAAAATTATTTAAGGATTATGATAACTCATAAATCGCATACTCCTACACCTTCCCTGTTTTAAGAATGTGCTCATATGGATATACAACACCCGGGGAAAAAAACACAAATAAAATAGAGCAGCAGGCATATCGTCGTAGGTCTGAAAGTGTCTGCACATGTCGGATATATAACCTAACTCTCCCAGGTCATTTCATAGCGCATTGGTGTGGTGTTCAAATGTAGTGTTAACGCCAAATGAGAAAAACGCTGAACAGACGAAAACACAAGACGTCTCAGTTCAAACCCCAATATTTAATACCAAAAGTCGCACAATATCGTGCATTTGCAACCTTACCCAGAATTGCTGCAGTATTCGAAATGGCCTTGTCAAAATTGAATAATCGCAACCATATACCCATTCAATTCCGCCTATTACAACCCCATCCCACGAAAGCCCGGCCCAGCAAAAGCTCAGTCCCAGCCCAGCCCAGCCCAGCCCATCCCAAACCCAGTCTAAGCCCAGACCGGCACCAGCCCCGCCGCAGCCGCAGCCGCAGCCGCAGCCGCAGCCGCTGCCGCCGCCGCCGCAGCCGCAGTCCTACTAAAAGTCAGTGAATAATTAATTTAAAAAAAATTATCGTACACCAATACCGGTACCTTTAAAAAACGTAAATAACCATTACCAAAATCAAAGTTCAGGACTGAAATAACAAAAATTACCTTTCAAATTACTCAAAATTGCTTCTAATATTTCAGATCGTCTTGTCAAATTGAATAACTGGATCTGTATGTACCCAATCTAACTAATCTAGCCCAACCCATCCCAGCCCCAGCCCTGCGCATCGCAGCGTAGTGCAGCCGAGCATAGGCGAGCCAACCCCATCCCAGCCTAGCCAAGCCCAGGGGCAGTTTCATAGAGCTGCTTAATTAAGCAAAACAAAAACTTGTTTAGTAAAATCAGGTTACCAGCCAAAACGTCATGTGACTACCATGCTAAGCAAACAACAGCTAAACACGTGACTGTAAAGAAAACAACAGCTAAATACTAGTCCCGAGCAATATAAATCACACGGAGCTTTGGCTGGTAAACCTGATTTGTTGTGCTTAAGCAAATTGTTGTGCTTAAGCAGCTCTATGAAATTGGCCCCAGATCCCTTAAAATCATAAAAATAGTCTTATACACTGTACCGATACATTTTAAAGCCGTAAATAAGCCATTTAGCAAAACTGAATTATTAAATCACATCGAAACACAATCGAACATACAAGAAGCCCAGCAGTATAACAACATACATCTTTGCCGGAGCTTATACACAGTCAAACGTGGCGCACCTCAAACAAATCTCTGCTAGTAGTAGAGTCATTTTCTTGGAATCCGTGACCATTTTGTTCCTACCTTTTTTTCTTGATGGATTTGGCAACCGGAAGCATTTTAGAGGAAAATTAGCTCCTATGTACCTCTGGAAAGTGATGGGAAAGTCGGCTAGAGCGCAATATTCAAAATGGCCGCTTTCCGCCATCTTGAAAAACACAAAATGTGATATCTCTGGCACCAGATGAGCTAAAAGGACAAATGAGATGTCATTTCCCACAAATTATGGCATTACAAATCCACTGGAATGGTTATTGTAGAGCCACGGTATCATCTTGACCTCTAAATCCAAGATGGCTGCTGTCCGCCATCTTGAAAAACATAAAATATAATATCTCTGGCACCAGATGTGCTAAAAGGACGAATCAGGTGTCATTTTCCACTCAACCCATCCCTCCCCCACCCACCCACCCACACACCCACACAGTCGAGTCACATATGTTCTGTGTGTAGTGTCCGTGACCGAATAACACAGTGCGCATGCACGATAAAAACCACAAGGTCCTGACCTACACTATAAGAAGTCGCAACACGAATGCCACACTAACCAGAAACTCCACGTACTCTGGCAGATCTCAAAGAGCAAAATACAAACTGCATAATAAATTGAGTCTGCCCGAGTATGGCAAGGAGAATCAATAAAAGCCAAAAACACAACAAAACGAACGAAGCCAAGAAAAGATCTGTCCGTTCCCGCAAACTCAACAGAAAGCGGGAAAATGTGACAAGGACGATCTCTCTTGAGCTACAAGCAACAAAAAAAATGCATTATGTGAAAAACCTATCGGACATTCAGCTCTCATACATTGAACTGATTGCACTGGGTAGGGGTTTGAATTTTATTCCAACCCCCCAAAAACCAAAGAGATCTACCATCCTTCGCCATTCCCAATCTTTCTTTAGAAAGATGAGATTACGATTAAAAATGGTAGGGAGAGTAAGATCTGTTAAGCTCACACCCTTTCAAACTTCCCTCAACTTGGAATCCCCAACCTACCTTCAACTTATATCTAGAATCATACATTGAAGGTACATTGGAGGAATTATCCAGAGTAAAAATAGAAAATGTCCAATCCAATTTGACTAAAGCAGAACGCATCGCACTGACCGGCCTTAAAAAAAGACAAGATATAGTCATTAAACCATTCGATAAAGGCCGTGGTGTATGCGTTTTGAATAGACAGGACTATATACGTGAAGGGATGCGACAATTATCAGGCCCACATTTTGAAGATTTTGATAGGGATTTGACAGGGGAAACAGCGCAACTGGTCTCTCAAGCCATACGCAAACTACACGTGGAAGGATTCATATCTAAGGAAACATTTGAGTTCCTAAACCATAACAACCACGACACTAAAACTCCTGGCCTTTACCTCCGACCGAAAGTTCACAAAGAAGCACCCATGGGAACACGGTTCGTGGGAAGGCCAATTATTAGTGGTTGCGGAGGTCCGACTCAACCTATATCAAAATATATAGACTATTTTTTGCTTCCGATTGTCAAACAGCAAAGCACGTACACACGCGATTCCGGGCATGTGCTTGAAAGACTGAATAAAGTGACGGTGAAGCAAAATAGCCTACTAATAACAATGGATATTGTCTCCATGTACACAAACTGCCCACAGGATGAGGCAATTGAATCGGTTTGCGATGCACTTGAGATGGCCGATGATAAACTGTACGCATTACCCAAACCCACAACAGATCACGCACACTGTCTCCTAGAACTCATCATGCATCGAAACATGTTTGAATTCAATGGAAAGTTCTTTAGACAGAAAATTGGCGTGGCAATGGGAAGCGAATGCAGTCCAGAAATCTGTGATATAACCCTGTTCAAATATGAAAAAGAAATAATTCTCCACAACAATCCTTCAATTGTGAGCTACATGAGATACAGAGATGATGTTCTTATTATCTTTGATGTATAACGAAAAACAAGCTGGTGAACTTGTCCAAAGACTTAATACAATTCACCCAACGCTGAAGTTCACGTCTGAAATCTCAAATCGCCAAGTCACCTTTCTCGACCTCGTCATCTACAAAGGCAAACGATTTTAAAAAGAAGGGAAACTGGATACTCGAGTAGCTACCAAAAAGACGGACACATTTCAGTATCTGCCTCGAGATTCAGCACACCCTAAGTCAGTATTTGGCGGGTTGATTAAGGGAGAAACAGCGAGATATAACCGCATATGTACACACTCAGAAGATTTTGAGGATAAGGTTAAATTCTTCAGAGACAAACTTCAAAAACGCGGATACAAAAAAGAAGATTTATCCCTCGATCCTTCCTCAAATACGCGAGACTCCCGTGAACTCTAAGCGTCACAAAAACGAGAAAAAACACCCCGCTTGTTTTCGTCCTACCATACTACCCACAAATAGAACACCCAGCTCTCAAACGAGTCCTGCTGAAACATTGGCATTTAATAAGCGAAAATGAATATCTGAATGCGATTTTTGAAACCCAACCCATCTTGGCATACAAACGGCATAAAAACATTAAAGATGACCTGGTTCGATCTAGGATTAAAACACCTCCACAATCTGACCAAGAAAAAATTCTGGATGAGGAGAATGTGCAAATCCTTTTAGAACTACTAGAAGAACAAAATAATGATCAGTAAGCAGTGGATTCATAACCTTTAAATAGAATAAGTTTCGAAATCCCCTTACTTCGATCATCTAAAAAGAATGGCTGAAATGTGCAAGATTTCTCTGCTATCATGAGCGTACATATACAAAAAAAGGGAAAAAAACGGAAAAGATGGTGACTGATGAAGTGCGAATAAAGCACAGAAAATATGCTTTGCTACCCCTCTCAAAGAAAGAAAAGCATGGGGCGCAGCATATTATCACCGGTAAAAATAAGTCATTGAGTAAATTAAAACAAGAAGCCACATGTTGTTACGCACAAAAATGTCCTAGCGTGGCCAAGACCAGAGACGACTTTTGAAACTCCCGCTCTCTGGGAAAGACATAAATAATTGGCCCCCGGACGTTTGGTGTATTGACAGTGCCACAAAACTAACCCGCTGACTGACACTCTGCAGAAACAGTGGCCATAAACCGACTCCCAAGAAGCGTGCTCCACAGATAAGAAATGATTAATAACCACGCTCTGGGTGAGTCGATTGTACAGCCACACGGCTGGCATACCAACCAGCGGAATTACATAGATACACAAAAACAGTTTCTGCAGACCAGTCACCAATATAAAATTATTAAATAGGAGAGCACCACCAACAGGGTCGTTCATCCTCCAACTTCACCAATGTTTTATGGTGGTTGTTTTAGAAAAGACAAGGAAGAATGAGGATCGGCTTTGTTGATGATGACTTTACAAACCCTTCCCTTCCCCCCCCCCCCCCCCCCCTCCCCCAGATAAGTTCGGACTCGCTGCGGCTACTTCTTAGAATGATCCATCAAGGAATCAACTTACTGTTCTTCTAACGTAGCCAGCACATACCGGGACTGTCATCTTGCAGAAATAGTGGCTAAAACTGACTCCCTCGAAGCGTATTCCATTTTTTTTAAAGACAAAAATTACGCTTTGGGTGGGTCAGTCACACATCCACACGGCTGGCATACCCACCAACCTATTCGTATATACAAAAACATTTTCTGCAAGACCAGTCACTTACGTAAAAACCGATAATGAGACCTTGCTCAACAGAATCTTTCTTCATCCAACCTTTCCCACAAATGAAAAAGGAATGGAAAGAGAGATTTTGTTGATGCCTTTAACAACCCCCACCCTCCCTAACCCCTAAACGAACTTTGACTCACTGCGGCTATTTCCTGAGATGATCAAAAAAATAAGATAAACTGATCACTCTTTGAATTTTGCCTGCACACACCGGTTCTTTCTTTCTTGCTATTCTCAAAATTTTAAAAAAGCACTTCATCTTGTAAAGAGCAAAAAGTTAAACCAAAATGAACAATCGGTTAACCAAGGCCCTGAAACAAAAGTTCCATCACATTGACTCAAAATCGTAACACATAGTCTGCATGTATGATTACGCCCCCTCCCAATAAACACAACATTACCGCATCTTTGAATGAGAGGTCGGGATGACCATGAATGATACTCTAAAATAACCATTCCATTCACCAGTTGCCAGAGATATTACAGTTTTTACATTTTTCAAGATGGCGGACAGCGGCCATCTTGGATTTAGAGGTCACGATGGTCCCGAAACTCTACAATAACCATTCCATTGGATTTGTAATGCCAGAATTAATGGAAAATGACACCTTATTCATCCTTCTAGCCTATCTGGTACCGGAGATATTACATTATATAATTTTTAAGATGGCGGACAGCGGCCATCTTGGATTTAGAGGTCAAGATGATACCGTGGCTCTACAATAACCATTCCAGTGGATTTGTAATGCCATAATTTGTAGGAAATGACATCTCATTTGTCCTTTTAGCTCATCTGGTGCCAGAGATATTACATTTTGTGTTTTTCAAGATGGCGGAAAGCGGCCATTTTGAATATTGCGCTCTAGCCGACTTTCCCATCACTTTCCAGAGGTACATAGGAGCTAATTTTCCTCTAAAATGCTTCCGGTTGCCAAATCCATCAAGAAAAAAAGGTAGGAACAAAATGGTCACGGATTCCAAGAAAATGACTCTACTATAGTGTCCTATGTGTCCAAGAATCGTGACAATCATGAAGCGTACGAGCTATCTAAAATTACTGAGATTATATACTTTACGTCATGTGTCTAACACGTGGTACCTCACGGGTTGATAAATAACCTGACGTGATGTACGTAATTCAATTCAGTAACAGTGAGCATCACGAGTCATAGCATGCGATTGGTACACAAAATGTGGTTGGAAAACTAAAGTTTCATGAAAAATGACCGACACATCACTACTCCTAAATTGGCATAACTTGGTATGGTGGCCCCCGAAGGGACATCGAAAATCGTGAATATTGACGTCAATATTCGCGAAAAAATTAACGTCCCGCTCTCCGGCCACCATTTTTTTGACGCGAATTCTTTTTCACCAAGATAGGTGCTGGTTGTCAAGTCGATGTGCGCGTGCGAACTCGGTCGCGAATAAAAAAAAAATAGAATGCATGCAGCAAAGGGAGCTACATAAAATCAGCAGATTCTGGAAACACTTTTCTGAAAAATCTTCCACAAAACTGAGTTTCTTTGGTTTCTTTGTCAGTACAAGAACAAATTATTTTACCTTTCCATTGTTCATAAGATAACTGTTTAAAATGAGATATTATTTTATTAATTGGTTTCAGAAAATATTCGATTCCCGAAAAGGCAGTACCTTTCTCACATTTTTCGAATTTATACCAACTTTCTTGCAAAATCTGGGCACTCATTGTTTTGGAAAAGGCTAATTCGGCCCACTAATTAGTCCCCAAATGGTCGATTAAACTGACGTCATTTTCCATACAATACGAATTTATTGTAATTTACCCGTACTTGAGTATCCCTCTTTAACAAAAAGTGAAGTGTACCGCACATATTCAACATATTTCCAAATTTTCTTGAATAATCTAAAAGAGTATACTGCTGGGCACACTTCATTTTTTGATAAGGCTAATTCGGCCCACTAATTAGTATGTCTTGGTGTTTGCGAAGCACAACCTCGGCGAAGCCAGTGATGATGTCCCAAGCCTCCCTGATGATCTTCTCAGAGTAGTGCCAGTTGGCAGAAGTGAAACGGATGACGTATTTGCCTTTCAGGGAGGTTGGCACCATATGTGCCTTGCCAGACTCGTTGATTCGTTGGAGGAGAAATTCTGTCAGGTCAGTCTCCCCCTGTGGCCAATCAAAGTAATAAGAGTTTTAAAAATATCGTCAACTTGAACAAACCACACAAAAAAAACCCAACCGACTAGGTTATTTGAATGAATTTTCAAAATGAACAAAGAAAACTGGCAGGGGCGGGATTTGAACCTTCGATCTATACAGCACTGGTGCTCTATATTTACTGAGCTATCTTGCCCTATAAGTTGCCGGTTTCCCTTAATTGTCGGCGTCTTTGTTTGGAGGACGCTAGTCAGAAGCCATGAACCCACAATGCCGTATAGCCATTAGCCAGGGATCACGCCCCAACTTAAAAAAAAGTAGAATACTTTTACGATAATTATGACAAGCACCAATAGATAATTCATTCGAAAACTTCCCCTAGAAATCCAACAAATGTGTGCAACTCATAATCATCGCTCCATTATCTTACTCCATTATTCTAAAAGTAATCATCTTCACGACAAATCCCAAATTAAGCACTAGTCTACGTAACGAGAATATAAATGTGAAATCATTTCAACAAAGAAAACAAAGACATTTGATCTCAAACACACTTTCAGGTCGTCTGATGATTATCAGCAGATTATTATAAAATCGACCTTGAGATTTTTCTTTTGAAACTCAATCTCCAGTTCAAGTTTAGGGATACTTCCAAATCCTTATAAACAATCGAAGATAATCTCAGGATTACTTCGTCTTTTTAATACCATCTCTATATAGATCATCTCCTCACCTTGAGCCTAAAGCACACGAGGCCAAACACCACATCACCGACAACCTCGAACCTGTCGTCTGCTCGCACTAAGGACTCAAAGAGCTTGGCCAGTGCCACGTGCTGCGTAAAAAACACCATACGAAACGCACTACAGTGGAATTACAACAAAGGTCCTCGAAATTTATTTTAACATTAAAATAACTCTGTCCTACGTTAATTCAGAAAAAAGATACAGTTGCCGTAGTATTATTAAACCCGAAACCAAAAGCGCAGGGAAAAATCAAGACATTACAGAAACACATACAACACAGAACAAGGGGTTACAGACGCCAGTTCTCATTGTAGTTGAGTACATTTGTAAATAATCAATGGGAGACTTTTGAGACGCGTGGTGCCAGGAGACATATCAGGAGTCTTTATCATAACTCTTTCCATTGTTATCATCAGTCGTGCGCATGCTCAGAACTACGTGCGCATGCTCAGAACTACGCGCGCGTGTTTAGAAGGGCCGGTGTAGTATGCATACATGTATATCCGTCTCACTGAAAAGCCGACTTAGTGGTTCTACGCCGTATGTCTAAGTGGAGATAAATGGGGCAGTGACCGGTCACGTGAGAGGGTTTAACTAATAATAGGGAAGAGAAGCCCAAATTTCAAGGAGTCGGATATTCATATGACACCGGTATATATGTCTGCTGCCAGTAGCGTCTCCCGTTCAATACAGCTCTCCCATCTTCCTGATCATCCTATGTATCGTCAACCTCCAGGTCAAAATATTTTGGATATCATTACAGCACGTGAAGGTTCACGCATGCGTACTCAATTTGTTCGCACTTGAAAAAATGACAGACATCGCTGTTACAAACAGCATATAGATCGTATTCTACAGTGAGCTTACCGATCGTATGTACGCCTGCAGTCCTTCCACCCCATACGTTCTGATGACAAACCACAGTTTCAATGAGCGGAATCGCCTGCTCAGTGGGATGGTCCAGTTCTGTCCGAGTTGAAAGGAACATAAATATCCAGTTGAACTTCATTTCATTATTACCATGTCTTACAAGAATACGAGCATGATCTAAATGCTTATTTTTCTTTTTAGATCATACCAGGCAATATTTTTTTCTGATCTCCAGCCCCATTTTAAGGTGGCTTTCTCGATTCAAAACATGCAATAGATTGACAAGGAGGTATTTCTTCTTTTCCCTTTTATTGCGCTTTTGGCAGAAAAAAAAGAAAAGAAAAAAAAAGCCGCAAAAATATAGAAAGGCGGGGCGGATCCAGGATTGTTTGCCGGGGGGGGGGGGGGGGGTTCTGAAATTGTATTTCTTTACTTTTTTCTGGTTTGCTACGGTACTTTGGGGGGGGGGGGGGGGGGGGGGCCCACCCCCTGGATCCGCCCCTGAAATGGGGTTGCAACTCGTTTTGTAATTCCGATTTACCTCATAACTTTGTGCACATACCCGGTAATCCAGCAAGTGCTTCTCATGTTTGGCTTCCAAGTAGTAGATGCGATTAATGGAGAGAGCCTCTTCTAATGAAAACGTGTCTCTTACCCTGAAGAAGAAAATAAAATAAGTAAGATCTTTTACAGTGTGTAATTTGTGCCCCCCCCCCCCCCCCCCTCCTCCGAAAAACTCTTATTACCAGAAGTTCATCAACGCTAATAAATCTTGATTTCTCTAAAATTGTAGATTCTCTGCTGAGTCCCAGACATCTGATTCAAGCAAACGAGACTACTGACTAGAGCCAGAGTTGTGAAATGACAAAGTATGAAGTTGTCTCAAAAGACGAGCAGGCGCGGATCCGGGGGGGTCGAAACCCCCCCCCCCCCTGCTCGTTGCCAATGTATTCTTTCTTGTAGGGGTCTACGCCTAAAGTTGGAAACCCTACAGGTATCATTTTGCATATGGGTAAGAACAAAACAAAGAGGTTAAATGGCGCCACCAACGGTGAGAAAGTGTGTCAGCCAGCCCCCCCCCCCCCCCCCCCCCCCAACCCCTCCGCTTGTAAATTTGTTATCGCAGGCGAACCATTTTGGGAGTCACCTTTCTGGGCAAATTTCAGAAACCCCCCTGCAAAATATCCAGGATCCGCCCCTGACGAGGTTGAAACAGAAAAGGAGAAAAACTCTACGTAGGAAAAATACTACTGGGAAACATGAACATTTACCACATTACTGAGCAGTCGATGCCTACGTACATCCACTTGATTGGATTGTAGTTGAATGACGTCACGTACTGTTACAAAAGAGAAACAAAACAACAAGTTCACAACTTCCCATTCTACTCTTTTTTACCCACCATTGGCATCAGACACTGTTAAAATGTATGTTTTGAGTCTCTTGAGATGATAAAAACTGGAAAAAAATCATTGAATTATCTTGAATTGTTTTCCTATATAAATGGAATCCGACTTTTTTTTAGTGTACGGCTGTCGGACTGCGGCTGTTTGGTGTTTGTTATCCTGGGGCTTTTTGAATATGATTTTTGGCTGTGCACAGCCAGATGGGACTTTACTTGTAAAAACATATCCTGCAAGGGGCTAGCTAGGTGGGGTAGGGACTTGATTTGGCCAATTTCTTCCCCGCCCCACATATTAACATGAAAACACAACTGGAGCACAATACGGTTCAATTTGCGGGGAGGGAGAGCAACAGAGCCTAGGTCAATTTTCCTGGTCGTACTTCAGGGAGAAAATGTAAATGTTAAAAATGCAAAACTGCAGTCTCAAATGGGGGGGTCAGGGGTCAGCCAACGGCGAACAAGCTTTTACGGATGTGTTTTTTGCGCTACCGTGACGTCACTGAAATACAAGTGGAGCACTAAGAAATCTAACAAAGACAGAAATAATTCGTCAAACAATCCACAAAGACAGAAATTCCTGGCAACTTTGCAGTGGATCTGAAAAAAACAAACCCTTATGGAATAGTCCACTCAATCTAGAAACCGAACCTCGAATCCTTGGAGCAGATATTTGAACTCTGGGTAGATGAGGGCGTTTCCAGCGTACGCTCCGTCCACGTGAAACCACAGGTCTTTCTCTGCGCAGACTCGGCCAATCTCCTCAATGTTGTCCACGGCTGCGCTGCCGGTAGTCCCGAGAGTAGCACAAACCTAAAATAAATTAAATTGACCATTCAGTGTGATTTTCAAAGACATGAATATGGTGGACAACGTTATTTCCATGTTATAACTCCCCGGTCTTTTGTAGCAATAAGCCAGTTCGGTATTTCAATTGCGCATGTGCACAATGACATTTTGTTCGAATGACCCGCGTGACCTAACGCGTGCGTGTGAACGCAAACGGTGGTCGTGACATTACGTCAGCAATTTTGTCCGAATAACCTTAGACCTTTGAGATACCGAACTGGCTTATTCTACATATGAAGCACGATATGGGGGAAAAGGGACCCCCCTCTTTTGTGTTGGTCATTGTGTTGCCGGAATCTCAGGAATTCCATTCAGAACTCTAGGGGATGTGTAAGATAACAATAATCTGGAGTGTGCTTAGGGTATAGGGATAAAAGGGGGGTACCCTTTTCCCCCATATCGTGCAGGGTATCTTATTCGACGGAGTAATTCCAAAAAAATGTTGGGTTTTCATAAATTCAAATGTTCAAATCCATCAACAAAAAGTAACCAGAGGCACAACATCGATGCGTCCATTGTATTGTGCAAGCAAATATCAAAACATTTCCACATTTTCTTGGAATGTTCCCTTATTTCAGATTTCCGTATTAAACAGATAATTTGCAATCCGTTTCTAACAAAAGAAAACTGACAGGAGCGGGATTGGGAGTGACCCCTGGCTATACGGCATTCTGGGTTTATGACTTCCGACTAGCGCCCACTGAACAAAGACACTGACAATTTAGGAAACCGTCAACACAAGGCAAAATAGCTCAGTTGGTAGAGCGCCGGTACGGTGTTCCGGAGGTCGCAGGTTCGAATCCCGCTCCTGCCAGTTTTCTTTGTTCACATTGAAAATGCATTCAAATTTACCTAGTCAGTTTCCATTGTGGTTTGTTTGACGAAAACTTTTTTTAACGAGGGAATGGTTGCAGTCCTGTTATTATGTTCTTTTGCCAGTAAGGTGCTGCCATTACCAAACATAAATAGCGCCCTCTTGCATGCGAAAACTGAAACGATTTGGAAGCCATCAATTTATTTTACTTCAAATGAAAACAAGCATAGATCATGCTCATATTTCAGTAAGACACTGTTATATTAAGTTGACTTGGATATTTATGGCATAGTTCAATAATGACACGAGGTGTCGAGGAAGTCTGCAATTTGGTTGTATAACAATTTGAAGCTAGAACAATCATGTACATTTTAAAGTACATGTATAAGTTAGCTAATGTTTTAAAATGTACATATGCGTCGACTTAAGGTCTTGTTTTACATGCAATGAAAATAACTACATGTACAATAATTACATGTACAATTTTTGTGGGATTGGAATTCAGTAAAGATAATGCATGTTATGTTGAATTGTTTTACTTTCAAAAAATGGAACAAGTCCTTTTGCTATATCCTCCTGCAAGAGAAATAGAGGACTGTGACAATAGCGTTCGATATAAAACAGTCGTGATACCATTAATAATGCAATATTTCATATAGTTTTACATTGTTTCAATCTTTAAATCGTATGCCTGGAAAAAAGTCGTCAGGACGAAAACTAGGTCAAAAGGTCAAATTCGTTTTTTCGGTAATCGATAGAGTATTGAAATATCTTTCATCTTGATGTACATTTCGTCTCAAGGGGGTTTGCATTCTGACAGAATGAAAAGGACGAAAGTTTTCTTTTTGGCATTTTTTACCCGGAATAAGGACGTTAGCATGTAATACTATTAGGCCCATGTGACAAAACATGATACAAGTGCGTTCACCTCTCCACTTTTCAGCGGGATGTAAACGCACTTGGAGCAAAGTTTGTTCCCGGCAAGAGGTCGTTGGGATTTCACATGCCGCATCAGCGCACGTTTAAAGTAGGAGTTCCCGGCAAAAGGCCGTTGCCATAAATATGTAAAAAACACTTAAAAATTAAGTAACACCTCTATTTGAAAATGCAAAACATTATTGGAAATATTAATAAATTTCATCTGACAAAAATTCAGCCTTTTGCGATTCTTAATTGAGAAATGGGAACACAAACAATTTAAAGTCGATTTTTTGAAAATGTGATTTTTGCGTGACTAGGCCCTAACGTCTTTTTTCCGGGCACACGACGCAGTTTGTTCAGTATTATATACCTACCTCCACTGCTTTACGCAGGGTCTCTCCACGGAGCGAAAACTTGCTATCAGTGGGTAACGCACGCCTCTTCACAAAGGAAATATTGGCCGCCTTCTCTACCGACGAATGAGCCTGTGGAAGTTAGAATATAACCTACATGTGTGTACTGACAGCTCCGGAAAATTGAACTGTAGCATCAGCCTTCGTGAGATATGGCTTACACAATTGGAGGACCCCATTTCAGTTGGGTATACCATTTAGTATTTACCCAACAGAAATAACGCCCTCCTACTGTGTCAAAAAGAAGGCCAATACTAGTTAGATCGCGCAAGGCAAGGTGGGAAACAACATGGCGCGGCAAGATCGTGGTAACGAGGTTGTTATAGATTTAACTTGTGTGATATAATAAACCAATCTATTAAACTCCGCCCCCTGAAGTATTCACCAATCACAGCCGCGACTATTGTCCAACAAAAGTCCGACATGTTTGACTGACGTATGGCGCGCGCGACTCTGAATGGTGAATAACACAAGGGCGTGGCTTAATGGGATACTGGTTCGGTCTATAATGTATGATGGCTCTGAAGGGACATCTCAAATCGCGAATACTGATGTCAATATTCGCGACAGCTATTCACAACTTGCCCCAAATCGTAAATATTGATGCCAAAATTCGCGTCAAAAATTCACGTCTCGCTTTCCGGTCGCAATTTTTTGACGCGATTTCTTTTCAGCAAGGTAGGTGCTGCTTGTCAAGTCGATGTGCGTATGCGCACTGATCTAAATTTATATCCAATCTCGAGTCGGTAATTAACTGAGTAGGTTATGTCGAGCATCGTAAACACATGATTGAACTAATACGACCAAATCCCTCACATGTGGCAACGTTGAAATTACAGTATGTGTGCCAAACACATACACGTGCCAACTATATGCGAACGTTAATGTACAATATATACGAAGCTATAGCTCTACCATGTTTGAAATGCATTTTAGGTATATGGACTTGACAACCACTACCCAGTTTGCTAAAAAAAATTCGCGTCGAAAAACTGCGACCTGAGAGCGGGACCTATTCACCAACGAAAGTCGAGAGATCAATATTTGCGACCGGAGGGTTAGACGTGAATATTTTTACGCGAAAAATTTTCGGCATCAATATTCACGATTAGGGCCATTAAGTCATGAATTGTTGTCGCGAATATTGACGTCTATATTCACGATTTGCGATGTCCCTTCAGAGCCACCAGAAACGCAAGTTTTGAGCAAGTTCGATCAAGGACCAATGGTTAGTGGTTGGTTCGTGACGTATACGTAGCGCATGAGCACTGAAGTTGAAGTGCGAACGACTCCAGTCGAACTATTGTCATGTCAACGCGACCATGAGAAAATGGCGGTGGCTAGTTTGTTTACGTTTTTGGACGAGTTCATAGATGAAAGCGACACAGACGATAATTTGCTCAGTATATCAACAATGACACAAGTGGTAACGTGTGCATTATTTCAACATGTTCAAAGAAAGACAAAGTAACAAAAAAATGATCGTTCACTGCTGCTGAATATTTACTTACATCTTCTGATAACTGGTCCTCTCTGCACTGTGCTATTAAAAACGGCTTTTGGTAACCAGCGATGCGACCAACCTCGGTAGGCTGGTCGCGAATCGTCGACTAGACTAGTCCAACCATCGTCGACTAGCGTGCGTTCGATCAGAGTTAGTCGAACTATGGTTAACTATAGTCCTTGATCGAACTTGCTCTTGGATGATAGAACGGTGAACGTTCTGAGTCTGGTGCACGCGCCCTCATTAAATTTCTAGGAATCTAGTTTTAGATCATATGGCTAACAACGAATAGTCGTATTGATAAGAAAAGTTCTGTTTAAATTAGCCACACGCGCGAACAACACACACGGATCTGTCCTCTGAACGGCCCAGCAAAAATTCTGATAAAATTTTGTACTGCGACTTTCTTAATAATGATAAATCGCACGTACCAGAGGAATAGTCCAGCCAGATACCACAAGAACTAAATGTTATGAACAAATGCTTTTTGAAATTTTTTTACCGACCATTGTGCATCAGCGCCTCATAGGACAAACTTGTTATTATGTCGTGGGACACAGGTGTACAATACGTTCCGATATTAACATATGCCTGTTCCACAATTTGGCCGCCTATTGTTGCTATGGCGACGTGGGTAACTGGGTATTCGATATGGTCTATATATAAAAGTAACAATTGATTGATTGATTTTCCTAAAGTACTCTGCGGATAAACCACACATAGTTCTATGTAAAAAGAAGAATGTTAAAAACATTATTAATCACTGTATCACTGACGAGCCCAGCATACGTTGAATGACAAATTCAAATGGAGGAACAGCATACAATGTATTGCTACAAGCTGCTTGCTATTGACCTGAAATAGTGAGCAGGCTCTGACATTTTGGTCCTCGATCATTCTCTAAGGATAAATGACAAAGAGAAGATGACACGACGGACCAAGAAAACGTTTACGCACCTCTTCTGAGAAATATGCGACCAGCTTGGACAGCAGAATGCAATCATCTTCTCCCGGGTATATCTCCTTCAAGGCGTTGATGGCTTTCGTTCTGGCGCCAAACATACAGATTAGGGTGCAATCGCTAGATGAACCCTGATAGATCAGAAAAATATTGTTATTATAGGTTTTCCCAGCCAATTTGCGAATTGTTTTGATCATTTTCGTTATTGGTCATTCAAATTCGCGTGGTTTTAACACATCTGAACAAATTCAGGTTTCTTTTGCACTGTTTGGGCATTCAATTGCAATTTTTAAGCATCCAAGATATTTTTCGTAATGTTTATTTTCGTTTATGGCATTCTATTTCGTTTTGGTGAATTCAAGACTTCATTTGTTGGATTCTTACATTGGGTTTTGTGACATCCTTTGATGGTTGAAGGATTCAAATTAGCGAACGTTGGTGTGGATATGACGTATGATCATTCTTTTCTTTTCTTATTCGTTTGTGGGCAATAATTTTCATCAAATGGGCATTCAAATACAAAATAAAATTATTTCTGAGGTTTTTGTAAAAAAATTGTAAAATACATAATGGAACATTTTGTAACATTTATAATGTAACATCTGAACTGATATGAGGGATGGATGATGTAACGAACTAATGAAATGAAAAGGGCTATATACGGAATGTTCTTTTTCACTGTTGATCTTTGTTTGTTTTAAAGTTTGACAAAAAAATCTGTATGTTGACATGTTTATGAAGCCTTTAACTTTTAAACTTTTTTACATGTTCTTTTTCGTTCTAATACACCCATTGATCACTTCATGTGCAAGACACCAGGGCATGTATGTTTGGCAATGGTTGTACCATCGGGAACACTTCTCTTGGGAAATTTGTTTTCTTGGGTCGCCACCTTATCCGTCTGAAGACTTAGTTATAAAGAAAGAGAGGTGTGCTTCTACGGATTGAAGACGTCAGATATGATTTACGTTTAGATAACCCAGACTTTTATAGGAATATACAGACATGGACATACAGAAAAAAAGATGCTTGAAAAAAGGTGGAATATGTTTTCCCATTAATGAAAATTAATGCCCGATCAACCCCTTATTACTGGTCCACAGGAAATTGAATAAACATTACGACACTTAATTTGAATGCATCTTTTACAGGCACGAGTGAAGCTAAAAGACGATAGAATGCCCGGATAGTGAAATTGAATGATTATTTCTGATTGTCGAATGACGATCTGCGTGATCAATCAATTTCAATCAAAATTGAATGAGCTAGGCGTTAAAGTGAACGAAAACATGGTGAAATTGGCCGGGAAAACCTATAAATGGCCTAAGAATATTACATGTAGCTATGCACATGTGTGACCATAAATTAGTTGGTTATGAAGTAAGCAAGGAGTTGACTGCCCAGAGCAGTGTTGGAACATGCAAGGGGTATACTGTGAGTAGCACTTAATAATCTTTTATAGCCGACAAAAATGTACTCTAATATAATACTTATCATGTTAACGTGCAAGTTTCTTAGAATAACGGGAATTTCTTTCCGAATTATGGTCAATAAAACAATTTCAATCTTTAAAAGAAATTATTGTCAATTCAATTATCAGAAATTTAACAAATTTATCTGTAAATGAAAGGCTTCATTTAATGAGTGTCCCAAGGATGGACACCCCTGGGTAAGATATTAAAACATAAATTGGCCTGCCAAATATATTCTCTTTTAACAAAAAGGGACAAGGGATAGATTTTGGGTGTGTGCATTCAAACAGAAAACCAACACGCAGCAATAAATGACAGCGCGTCGCCCCCCTCCCAGTGGCGTAGCCAGGCTCTTCCTAGGGCGGGGGGGGGGGGGGGGACGGGGGGCATGGCTATTTTCAACGGGGGAAATTCGACTTTGTTAAATAGGCCCACGCTATAGTAACGCATATCTACACACCACAGATGGCAACACCCCCCTAAATCCCATTTTTCCAGAGGGGGGGGGGGGGGGGGGCAAGGAGGTGGGGGGCCAAGAGTTCCCACAGGGGGCAGTTCCCCCCCCCCCCCACTTGCCCCCCCCCCCCCCCCTTAGCTACGCCACTGCCCCCTCCCCCGCCCCCGTTCACGTTCACGTTCACGTTCCAGCCCAGCGTGAACGTTTGCATGCTCCTTACCATTCTGGGATTACATAAATTATACAAAGGCATACCCCAAGAATTCGAATATCCTAATCAAAGTTCCAAGGCAGCAGCATAGGCAAAATCTTTTTGCTGTAATGACATTTTCTTTTAGTTGGGATTATCCTCTTCGAAATGCCAAAAAACTGGGAGTGGAGGCTGGAGACGAAGTCGTTAGCAGTAAAATGATCGCTACATATATAACGCCGGTTAATGGCGACAGCCCGACCCAGTTTGCTTTGTTCAGCTGGGGCCGATTTCACAAAACGCTAAGACGCGTCTTAGGAAGAGTAATCAAATGTCTTCATCATGAATGAAGTCTATTGAGGTTGGGCAGACAGTAAACAACATGGTTCTTGTTATCCACTGTGAGTTGCTTATTCGGCGTTTGTTGTTTATATAATGATACAGGCGAAATCAGCTTTGGAGGTCCACAAACCAAGGCGTCTGGAACTTCTGAAAGCTTGTACGGAAACCGGGTAATACGATCGCAATGTAGCATATGTCAATACTCAGGAAGTACGTTGAATAATTCACACCACTTTCCGCCGATCGCGGAGTGTACAAAACACGTAGAGTCTAATAATGATGCAGGTTATCGCCATATAGTTGATAACGGGTGAGGATTCCGACAAGCGTTTGGGATTTGCTCGCAAACGTTTAGGTTTGAGCGTCTCTCCTGCCCTCCTGCCCCACTAAGCCCGGGGTCACGGGGCCACATGGCTAGGCCGCATTCCCAGTCCCAGGCGGCAGGGGTTCCCACCTAGATAGAATCCTCGGCAGAACCAACATGGTTTGGGGTTTTCGCAGTTTATGTTCGGTTAAGCAGACTGGTGCTTGTTTCCGCTGCCAAAGGAGGGGACAAATGGCCCGTGACTGCAAGCAAATTATAAAGGGGAGTCAGCGGGCGAGACGAGGCGAGATAGGGGCGATTGATGAGAATAACTCCCTCAAGATAAATCAAATAATAAATTCTGGCGGGTCCGGGCCATTGGCCTTTTGACGATAGTGACGGGTGCTGGTATACACCGTTAAAAAAATTATCTGCTATTTCACAAACAAATCTTATGTCAATTGGCATTACAAGGGCTGTGTGTATGTACAGAGAACGGTTCGTATTTTTACAATGAAATTGTACATTCACAGAGGCATTTTGTGTACTAACAAAATATTCTGTGCTATTACAGGCTATTTGTAGACTTTTCTGCGCATCTACAATCGGTTTCTGATTTTACAAACTTGGCACATTGTAAATACTGTGCAATCCTACATACTCCTACATTATTACGGTGTACATGTACATGTGCCTATATAGGATCCTACACATGATAGCATAGCGCATTTTGGTGTATATTCATTTGGTCGAGCCATTATGAAGTCATGGTTCCAATCAACCGTTTCGATTTTTTGAATATAAATGGGGATGTACTTATGACATTATTTAATAATGTTTGCATTAAAGTAATTTTGTACATGAATTGCTTGACAAATTACCTATTATGATCCAGAAAATGTGTTTTTGGACTAAAAAACAGCAATTTTACATGATTTTTGGGCTCACAAATTTCTTCAATTGTGATTGGTCAGCTGCCGCATAATGAGATTCATGTAGGATAACAGAAGATTCTATGTGAATGAACAGGTCAACAAAGGAGCATTGTATAATTACAGAACTTCTTTGTACATATACAATTTACAATTGCGCAGTTGTTGATATACAATGAAAATGTTTGTGACAGAGTTTCTATGTGGTTATACGGAAGTAAACTCTGTAAATCGTTGTACCACAATTTTTTTTTTTTATAACAGTGTACCAGTTGATGGGTGAAGCAATTATATAGTCCCCTGGTAGTGTATATCCTTGGATATTTGAGTTTTACCAGAATATACCATACATCAATAAAATTATTTATGAACGCAATAGGCATTTTGTTTGGCATTGAGAGGCATAAGAAATAAATATTCGAATGCAGTAATATTGGTGTACAGGGAATTTCTTGTTTCCCCCTCCCCATAAAAAAATAAATAAATAAAAAATAAAAAAACAACAACAAAAACAAAAAACAGAGAGAGAGAGAGAGCCTCTTCAAACTTTAACCATTTTAATACGAACTATTACGATACTGGAGAGTACTAGAGGATTACTCATGGCAGAGATCTTCTATTCTGTGTTTTAATCCCTTCGCAGCCCAGGCAGCAAAGCAAAAGAAGGAAGTCCTCAGTTCCCATAGAACCTCAGAAGCCCAGACTGGTTTTACCAATGAAGGAACCGAATCTTTGGTGTGAAAACACGCCTTTTAGTGCAGTGTGCGTCAGATACCGGGGCTTTTGACAGGGCGCTGAGATCACTTTATGTGGTTTGTTACATGAAATCACATTTGGGGTTCTTCATCATCTGAGGAAAAGTCATCTTCATCCATCCTCGAGCATGATTTATCTCGGTCGGGATTCCAGAAAAGGAAAATGTGTCATCTGTCGAGGTGAGGGAAGATATTCTATTGGCAGAACAGGTTCTCTGAAAGGCAGCTTCAACGCTTCGTCGGAAAATGTCAAAGCTTCTCGTTGGTGTGTGACCAACTGCATCTTCTGTCTCCAACCTTCAGGTAAAAATCAAATAATTGTTTTTATTGTAAACCTTTATGTCACGGCATTGCTGGAGAAGAACGAGTCAAATTGTTTATAATCCTACACACCCCCAACCCAATAAATATACCACAAAATCCTTTGGTTGCACAAATTTGCTCACAGTGCAATTCATGCATTTGATTTAAAGTGCAGGATAGTGCAGTGAAAGCTTACACAATGCTATTCTGCCATTCTACAGATCCCTCCTTAGAGGAAAAGTAGTCACGCAATAAATCACGCTGCTCTTTTGCAGAGTACAACTGATTGGTTGTTTTTGGTAGTGCTGCTTTTGGCAGGTTCACTAGTGTTCTCCACTTTCCTGGTACTATCTCACTGGTTGAAGGGTTTTCCGAGTCAACAAACCCTGGGGGTACATACACTGCCTCTGCTGTTTTATGTGAACGCAGGAAGTTGTGCAGTGAGCAAGCACAGAGAACAATAATCTCCACCTTTTCTGGTGAAAGGACTATCGGGTTTAGCAGGACACGAAACCTATTGGCTAGTATGCCAAATGCATTTTCAACCACTCTCCTAGCTCTTGATAACCTGTAATTGAACACCCTTTCTTCTCTAGACAACTGCCTCTTACTATAAGGCTTCATCAGATCATTCCTTAAAGGAAATGCATCATCTGCTACCATGACATAAGGCAGCTGTTTGGTTGGATCACCTTGCAGTGGAGCAGAACCTGGGATGTTAAGTACATTCCCTTGAAGTGCACGAAACAGTGAGGAGTGTGAAAACACTCCTCCATCGGCAGTTCTGCCATTGCATCCTACATCAACATATAAGAACTTGTAATCTGCATCGACCAACCCTAATAGAACAATACTGAAGGTGTGCTTATAGTTATAGTACATGAACCCACTGTTACCAGGAGGTTGGATGCGAATATGCTTCCCATCTAAAGCACCAATGCAATTGGGGAAGTTCCAACATGTCTCAAACTGGCTCGCAACTTTCTTCCATTCATCAGGAGTATCTGGAATCTGCGGAAAAATATTATAAGTTTGTGTCAAACTGGATTTGTTTTTTCAGATTGATTCGGTTCAGCAAGATGATGGAGAAGCAGAAAATCAGAAAGAGCGTTTGATAGCAAACAAAATTGGAATCATTGGAATGTGTTTCCGTGTTCCGGAACTCCTGTATCGGAAGTAGGCTGTAGAATGGATCATAACGTATAGCTGCTGCTGTCTGAGCTGAAAACAACCCCCTTGTTTGGTCAAGGCTTATAAAATCATTATTCAAGTGTCTCCATTATCGTTTTCAGATATTATCTTCCAACAAGGCCTATAGATTAATAGAGATGGGTGGGCATTTTTCATTGTTAAAAAAACAACATTCTGCTGATGAGTTTCTTACCCCAAACGACTTATGGAGTAGAGTAGTCCAAAACTAACCCTATATTTCCCGCTTAAAAGGAAATTAATATGAAATTATAGTGTTAGATCAAAACATTCCACCCTGATTTTCTACTAGTTAAAAAATGAAATTTGGTTTGCTATCAAACGTTCAATCCATTTTTCTGCTAGTAGAAATTCGGAAATTTGGTTTGGCCGTAAAGGCTCTTTGCGATTTTCTGCTAGTAGAAATTCGGAAATTTTGTTTGGCCGTAAAGGCTCTTTCCGATTTTCTGCTAGTAGAAATTCGGAAATTTGGTTTGGCCGTAAAGGCTCTTTCCGATTTTCTGCTAGTAGAAATTCGGAAATTTGGTTTGGCCGTAAACGCTTTTTCAGATTTTTTGCTAGTAGAAATTCGGAAATTTGGTTTGGCCGTGAACGCTCTTTCCGATTTTCTGCTAGTAGAAATTCGGAAATTTGGTTTGTACACTTTTTGACCGCCTGTTTATGAGAAAATAAAAAAACCAAATTTTTGATAAAAGAAAAATTACAATTCAGAAAGAGGACTTAATTTCAACCTTAATTCTGTTTTTGTTCTAGCAGATTTTTGAGAAAATGGGTTGTCCACTTTTGGTCCTCCATAGACCCATCATACGGCCAACCCAGTCAACCATGACCGTCTCCAACTCCGTCATAACTGGGCTTGCAAACTGCCAAGGAGGTGGGTGAATAGAAAATACATCAAATCAGCTGTGGGCACTTTACCTTACCAGGAAAAGTCTATTTCCCAGACAACTCTGGTCTTTAAGTTGTAACTACCAAGAGATGATTGGACATTTAGGTACACCAACCAAACCCGACCCCGACCCCAACCTCCAAACTCAACCCCAAACCCCTGCACAACCTAACCAAACACTGCACAAACTGTGTTTAGCAATTAAACACTTTTCTAAGCACTTTCTTGTTATCAGTTTGTAAACATGTTTAAATACTAAACATGTTTAGAGTATGGACCTACAGTGTTTAGTCATTGAACATTGACATTACAAAAGGAGTTGGACACGTAATGTTTAGCTTCTGACCAACCCAACCCAACCCAACCCAACCCAACCCAACCAAACCCAACCCAACCCAACCCAACCCAACCCACCCAGTCATGTAAACGGGTGCAATCGTGGACCTCCCATTGTTCCTCTTTTGTTTATACTCTAACTTTTTCGGAAGGCCTCCCATTGGTTTTGTACACGATTTTCAATCGTGGACGTTATAGGTCAAACGTGGATCCTTTGTCTACGCTCGAATTCTTTTGTCCTAGGTCCACGATTGCCGGCATATACAAACTCAACCCAACCCAACCCAACCCACACAGTCATGTAAACGGGTGCAATCGTGGACCTCCCATTGTTCCTCTTTTGTTTATACTCTAACTTTTTCGGAAGGCCTCCCATTAGTTTTGTACACGATTTTCAATCGTGGACGTTAGGTCAAACGTGGACCCCTTTGTCTACGCCCGAATTCTTTTGTCCTAGGTCCACGATTGCCGGCATATACAAACTCAACCCAACCCAACCCAACCCAACCCAACCCACACAGTCATGTAAACGGGTGCAATCGTGGACCTCCCATTGTTCCTCTTTTGTTTATACTCTAACTTTTTCGGAAGGCCTCCCATTGGTTTTGTACACGATTTTCAATCGTGGACGTTATAGGTCAAACGTGGATCCTTTGTCTACGCCCGAATTCTTTTGTCCTAGGTCCACGATTGCCGGCATATACAAACTCAACCCAACCCAACCCAACCCAACCCAACCCAACCCAACCCAACCCAACCCACACAGTCATGTAAACGGGTGCAATCGTACGTGGACCTCCCATTGTTCCTCTTTTGTTTATACTCTAACTTTTTCGGAAGGTCTCCCATTGGTTTTGTACACGATTTTCAATCGTGGACGTTAGGTCAAACGTGCATGGACCCCTTTGTCTACGCCTGAATTCTTTTGTCCTAGGTCCACGATTGCCGGCATATACAAACTCAACCCAACCCAACCCAACCCAACCCAACCCAACCCAACCCAACCCAACCCAACCCACACAGTCATGTAAACGGGTGCAATCGTACGTGGACCTCCCATTGTTCCTCTTTTGTTTATACTCTAACTTTTTCGGAAGGTCTCCCATTGGTTTTGTACACGATTTTCAATCGTGGACGTTAGGTCAAACGTGCATGGACCCCTTTGTCTACGCCTGAATTCTTTTGTCCTAGGTCCACGATTGCCGGCATATACAAACTCAACCCAACCCAACCCAACCCAACCCAACCCAACCCAACCCAACCCAACCCAACCCACACAGTCATGTAAACGGGTGCAATCGTACGTGGACCTCCCATTGTTCCTCTTTTGTTTATACTCTAACTTTTTCGGAAGGTCTCCCATTGGTTTTGTACACGATTTTCAATCGTGGACGTTAGGTCAAACGTGCATGGACCCCTTTGTCTACGCCTGAATTCTTTTGTCCTAGGTCCACGATTGCCGGCATATACAAACTCAACCCAACCCAACCCAACCCAACCCAACCCAACCCAACCCAACCCAACCCAACCCACACAGTCATGTAAACGGGTGCAATCGTACGTGGACCTCCCATTGTTCCTCTTTTGTTTATACTCTAACTTTTTCGGAAGGTCTCCCATTGGTTTTGTACACGATTTTCAATCGTGGACGTTAGGTCAAACGTGCATGGACCCCTTTGTCTACGCCTGAATTCTTTTGTCCTAGGTCCACGATTGCCGGCATATACAAACTCAACCCAACCCAACCCAACCCAACCCAACCCAACCCAACCCAACCCAACCCAACCCACACAGTCATGTAAACGGGTGCAATCGTACGTGGACCTCCCATTGTTCCTCTTTTGTTTATACTCTAACTTTTTCGGAAGGTCTCCCATTGGTTTTGTACACGATTTTCAATCGTGGACGTTAGGTCAAACGTGCATGGACCCCTTTGTCTACGCCTGAATTCTTTTGTCCTAGGTCCACGATTGCCGGCATATACAAACTCAACCCAACCCAACCCAACCCAACCCAACCCAACCCAACCCAACCCAAATCAGCACGGCATGTGCAGTCACTATACAAAAAATGTACAAGCACCTAGAAGTGCACAATTTTAGATCTTTAAGTGCTAAATGTAGCACCTCATTTTTAGGAGTGTACCAGGCGAAGATATATAACACCGAGCGCTGATTTTCAATGTCAAAATCGACAATCGGATTTCTGTGATCAAAGTGAGCCACATTGGCTGAATTACTTGGACAGGTATGTTGTTTTTTTCTCTAGAGACAGGGTCCAAGGCTTGATAACGGTTCATGATTTTGGAACCTTAGACCTTAGAGTCAGAATTCTTCTATAATATATTTTCAATTTTTGGGCATATTTTCAAGGTCCCGTTATGTACTATGGGAATAGATATGTGCTGGGCCGGTTTTGAACAAAGTACGTTTAAAACCGCCTTGGAGCCTGGACGCTGATAATGACTCGAGCCGAAGGCTCGTACTTATTTAAAACTGGCCCAGCACATATTTATTCCCATTCTAAATACCTTTTTTATATAATGCAGCAAAAATCCTCGAATTCAGCAAATATCACCGAAATATTTCATTTCATTAATCCAACGAGGCAAGTAGGCATATCATCTGCATATTTTACAGTAAAAAAAGGATGACGATTCTGTACACTTAAAATCATATAGTAAACAATATAGGTGATCAATGTAGAGGCATCCCTGTGGGGTATATAGTATTGCACACATTATCTTCAGATAATATGTTACCATATCGAACCCTCTGCTGTCGTTCAGTCAAAAAAATCCATGATCCATAAATTGAGGATATGGTTTACTTCCAAGCTCTGTAACTTCTCCATCAACACATGGGCCAGTATTGTATTAAAAGCTGATGAAAAATATTTAAAAAGAACTCTGGCATAAGATGCTGCATTCTCGAAATGAACATAAATTTTGTGCAATAAGGTAACGATAGCATCCCCCACACTTCGTTTCTCTCTATAAGCAAACTGATACGGATTGATCTTCAGTTTGGTCTGACCGTCTGAGACAAAAGCATAACACTTGATAATTTTCTCAAAACATTATATTGTGTCTGTAATCATTCATAACAACTTTGGGACTACCTGAATATCCAATGAGTGATCATTGAAATAATGAATGAAACACTGAGCTCAGTTCCTTATAACAGGTTTTGAGAATTTTACCACAAATCCCATCAGGCCCGGCCGCCTTACCAAAGAAACTGGCAGGAGCGGGATTCGAACCTGCGAACAAAGATACTGACAATTTGGGAAACCGCCAACATAGGGCAAGATAGCTCAGTTGGTAGAGCGCCGGTACGGTAACCCGGAGGTCGCAGGTTCGAATCCCGCTCCTGCCGGTTTCTTTGTTCACTCTGAAAATGTATTCAAATTTACTTAGTCAGTTTCCCTTGTGGATTGTTTGACGAATTATATTTTATTCACAAATATAGTTCTTAATTGTAAGGCCTTTTAGTTAAAGACCATCCCTTTGTAATGATTTAAAGTGTAGACCACAGATCTCACCCCCAGATGACCTTACATTTCTCTGCTAAACTAATCAGCCTGGGCGGCGATCCCTGTAGCAACCCTCCAACCTCCTGTCCCAGCACATCTCTAGGGCCCCATTTTGTGACCTGGAAGGGCACTGGCTGGGTGTCGTTGTTGGCCCTATACAGGCCCGTTGCCTGGTATGCCTGCCCCTAGACTGAAGGGGGGGGGGGGGGGGGGGGGGGGGGTTCGCCAAACCCCAAAGTGGAACTTTTGGCTCTTCCTCCATGGCATATGTGAACATTTTGAACACATGCTACGTGTCACGAAGTGTCGCTTACAAGTTACATTTATCATATTAAAGTGGATAGTGATACGTGTAGTTTAAAGGCAAAAGTTGTGTAGTACTAGTAGGCTAGTATTACCGATTGTTTTGTATTTTGTTGTAATTTCCGAGCGGAACACGTCACCGTGCGGGGGGGGGGGGGGGGAGGGTCGTTCCAACCCCCGACCCCCCCCCCCCCCCCCCCCCCCCGGACCTGCTATACATGTAGGTTAGTTTCAATCCCCATTCTGTTGCAAGTTATAACTGACTAGTAGTCCAGACCATAAAGCGGGTAAACTGGGTAAACTGTCTTATAGGTATTATTAGATAGTGTTTTTTTTTTGGGGGGGGGGGGTTTATGTTAATTGCAGGTTGAACCCCACATACCCAGCACGATATGTGGGCAAGGGGTACCCCCTCTTGTCCCTATACCCTATACTCACTCCAGATTATTGTTACATAACCATCCCCCTATATTTCTTAAAAGAATTTCTGAGATTCCGTGAACACAATGACCGACACATAAGAGAGATGGAGAGAGAGAGAGAGGGGGGGGGGGGGGGGGTGGGGTGGGGGTGGGGGGGGGGGGGAGGTTTCCCTTGCCCACATATCGTGCTTCAAATGGAACCCCGGAATGGCTCCACGGTACAATTGAGTCAATTGAGCTCATTATTTGCTATTCAATTGGGTATAATCGGGTCAGATTACGTTATATTTCGTCACTGTCATCTTTTGAAATGTTTAACAAGTTATCCGCCACAATTAGCAGCAATCCAAGACAAGTGTAGAACGCTACATTTTGATTTGCGAAACGCCACAGAAATGGCGCCATCAACGTCAGCTAGAGTCCTTAGGTTTGTCCCTCTCTGGAAAAATTTTTCTTGATAGGAGTATAACAGGTCTTTAAAATCGAAAAAGTGTGGCTAAAGTTTTTACATGACAAACTACACCTAACTGTGATGGCGCAGATGAATGATTCTGAATGACTGATGCGCAATATGGCGACCCTGCTCCGTAAGTTTCAGTGTCTGCACCTTAGGGATGTGATTGAACTTACGCACCCTCCCCCTCCCCAACTAGACAGTTCATTTCATGAGGTAACAGTGTGTAGGCCTAGTTAAAAGCAAATGAGAAAATACAGAACAGACAAGACGGCTCAGTTCATACTACATAATTTAATACGCTGAAAGTCACAATACAGCATATTTGTATACTTACTTATACATAATGGCTACAATATTAGAAATGAAACTTTAATTTCACGAAAAGTCTAGTTAAAATAATACGGGAACAACCAAACAATCTCAGCCCAGCCTACTCTACCAGAAATTTTAAAAGACGTAACTAAGCTATATAAATGTCATTAAAAAAACGTGAATGAATAATTAATTTAACGAAAACTCAAAACAGAACCAAAATACGTGATTGGAATAATGAAATTGCATATTAAAGCACAACTGGAATTATTGGAGACAACGAATCATCCCAGCAAGCACGAGGAAGCAGCAAGTATTTCGTGACTTTTTGGTTTGTTTTAGGTATATTTTTTCTGTTTCGCTAGACTTTTAATACGTTTGTTCTGAAGCAACTGAATTCACTTTAACAACACGTTCTGACACCAATACCATCCACTTTTCAAAATTGTTTGAGAATTAACAGTAAATTTGATAAATTCCACCCCTCCTCACAAAAACCTGCCGGCCGCTGAACTCTCTGCTGTATTCTGAGGTGTTCAAGTTTTTTGGGGGCAATTTTATTAAATTTTAACAATCGTTAAGAATTACACGGGTGAACTACATAGGCAAAGACTAATAGGCCTAAATTATAGAAAGTATATAACGGTGAGATTATATGTATACATTATAAGACTTCAGGCGCAAAAGCCACTAAACGCCAACAACAAATATTTGATGATTGTATACTAGGAACTGAGAGCTTTCACTTGATATTGTTTTCTTTATTTTTCATGTAAGTGGTGTTTAGCGGCTTTTGTGCCTGAAGTCTTCATAATACGTTACTACAAAAAGTTTCCAGAAATCTTTGTTTTTCTTTTGAAATTTTGCTCTAAATAACAAGTCTTTAATGAAAATATTAAAAGTATTATTCATCCATTTGCCATTAATTCTATTAGCTTTATATATTGAACACATTGCTATTATAGTAATTATCAAATTAACCTCAGGTTTTAGATCACAATCACGTTGGAATAATAGAACTCCTTTTTGTTGATGGTATGCCTTTAGTTGATTCCACAATTCAGTTGTTTTTGTACAGTTTAGAAAGACATAATTATAGTCGTCAATCGTGTCACACAATGAGCATATCGGACTTTTCTCAATTTTCCATATATACCTCAATTCTTTCGTCGGTATTATACAATGCACGAATCTGTAATTGAAGTTTATCAACTAAATTTCTTTAATGTCAACTATTTTCTTTTTCCATGTGGAAGTCTAATACATTTTTTTATCCAATAATTTCACCCACCACGATTCGATCTGAGGTATTTTACTTCTTTTATCTATCAATACATTGTAATTTTTTAAAGTTGTAATAGGGTTAACGTTAACTTTAATATCAACATCATTTTTTTTCTTTATTGTTTACTGTGATAGACAACCAGTCTTTTGGTAAAGCCCTTTTTAACATGAAAATTTCCACCAACCAATTCCGTTTTGTGATCAACTTTGTTTCAAGATGGAAAATGTTTCCATCTTCATTTAAGAGGTCGTTCACATAGATAGTGTTAGATTTTATCAAATTGCTAAAGTACAGTATTTGTATTTTATCAGTTGGTTGCCCTATTATAGTAATTGAGATTTTATTTCGGTGAGACTTAAGTCTTTCTGCAAATTCATGTTCAAAACTGTAAGATTTGGACTACAGGAATTTAGGAAATATTTACAGGATTTGCAATTTACAAAACTACCACCTGTATTGTTTAATAGTTTAACAGCCCAGTTGCATTTTAATGCCATATTATGGGTTTCCATGTCGATGAGGTTTAAACCGCCTTCATCAAGCCTTCTTACAATAGTTCCTCGTGCAATTTTGTATGTGCGTCCATTCCAAAGGAAGGAACAACAAGTTTATTAATTTCGGAGATGTACTCTCGTGGTGTTGAGATAACGGATGCTAAAAAGGCATATATAGGTAATACCAAACTGTTTAAAATAATGAGTTTACCGAGAAGGGTTAAATTAAATTAAATTAAATTAAAGCCCATCTCTTCCATTGGTTTATCAAGGCTGTGCAGGTTTAATTGTTTTCTTCCCAAAGTAATTCATAACACTCAGTTGTGTGTTTTCCAAAATAAACTACTTTAATTGGCTCTTGCTGCCAAGTTATAAATTCAAGCAAATGCTGATCGAACATCAAATTGCCAATAATAAGCCCTTTTGTTTTTTGAAGATTAAGTTTAGGTCCAGCAATCTGTCCAATTTAGGATCCGACACAAAACAAATCGTAGTGTCGTCTTTGATCGAAATGTGCAAGTTTGAAGTTTCAGTATTCGATTCCGTTTATATCTTTGTTACATCTAATTCTGCTGGCTAATACCTTAACAACAGGTAGAAATAAGAGAGCCGAGAGCGGGCATCGTTGCCTAAGGCCTCGTGTTAAAGTAAAACATCCGGACATAATCGTTGTTGATAACAGTGCTTTGTATATATTTGTAAACAATGTTTTGATCCACTGAATAAAACTATTTCCAAAGTGTATTTTTTTGTTATGTTTCTAATAGGCTTTCGTGACTTGGACTATTTGACCAAGTGGCGAATTGAGCGGCGACTATACACTTCGAGTGACAGGTACAATACTTCGTCACGTGCCCCCCCCCCCCCCCACCCCCCTACTGGGTAGTCTCCGCTCAATTCGCCTAGCGGCTGCACCGCTCCATCAAATTTCCGAAATCACGAAGGCCTCGTCAAAAGGCTAGACAGAAGCCGCCCGAGAAACTTTTTCTACTGTGACCTACGAAAATAGTGTTTCACTTAGCTGCTTGACAGCCTGTATGGACTCGTCACTTTGTAGGCGCAATGATGAGAAGGAGCTTCGGCGGTCCACCCCCGCCCCACCTTCTTCAGAATCATCGCCTGTGGATGGGTGCTTCCCAGATGATAAGCCCCTGCGGTAACCGAGCTTGCGGAGGACTCCGCTCCACGATCGCGCCTCCTTTTCCCCAAGGAACACATCTCCGTTGTCTGCTGATTCCCTCTTGGCCCGAGTCTGGTCCTTGTGTTTGCCCAACAATCTCTGGAATCGCCGGGCGGCCTCTTGATGTTTGCGAAGCACAACCTCGGCGAAGCCGGTGATGATGTCCCAAGCCTCGTTGATGATCTCCTCGGAGTAGTGCCAGTTGCTGGAAGTGAAGCGGATCACGAATTTGCCTTTCAGGTTGGTCGGTATCATGTGCGCCTTGCCTGACTCGTTGATTCGTTGGAGGAGAAATTCTGTCAGGTTGTTCTCCCCCTTGTGGGCAATCAAAGTTTGTTTTTATTAATAATACACGGGAATAAGATGGAAGTTATCAGGATGGAAGTCGGAGAATTATCAGGTCGGGGTATTTCCAGCGATTGGCGGCCGACAACCATTGGGAAAACGATATAAATTTCCACTTTTCTTGAAAACGACAGCACACCAGGTGCCATGATTTCACAGGATGCTTGAGACTGCTATTGACTTTCAGTCTTTCGTAATATCAGTAGTTTGTTTTGTGATGTTTGTAAATGTTGTATACTACTTTTGGTTTTGTGCATGTTCATTATGTGCCTATATTGATTGTCAAAATCTGCGTTTTGGGAGGTCTTCGGGTACAATTTTCTCGAAGGTGACAGCTTTTCAGATGGAAATATTTCTCAGGAGGATTGGTACTGGCATGATCTTTTACAGTAAGCTTTCAGATTGAAATTAACTATTTTGTTTTTGATCATTACCAGTACCAAAGCTAGGTATATCATACCTTAATTTACCGGTCATCCAATAACTAGGGGGATTGACCGCAATCTCAACGTCAAGTTTATGGATATACTTCCAAATCCTTATAATCTTAGGATAACTTGGTCTTTTCAATACCATCTCTAGATCATCTCATCACCTTGAGCCTGAAGCACACGAGGCCAAACACCACATCACCGACAACCTCGAACCTGTCGTCTGCTCGCACTAAGGACTCAAAGAGCTTGGCCAGTGCCACGTGCTGTGTAAACAAATATATAAAGCGCATAATTCTCAAATTATTTCAACATTAAGCCCACACACAAAACTGAAGGAGCTCAGTAGGAACGCGAACCGATAGAAGTGAAGATTTCACTCAACGGCGCACCCATTGGGGGGGGGGGGGGGGGGGGGCTCCTAAAGGTTTGCACTTTTTTTGTCGCACGAATCGGTGGCGACATGTTTGTGGCTTATTTACACCGAGTATATAATGCATGTACAAATGGCACCACCAACGTCAGAAGGGGCCGGGCAACCTTTTTGATAAAATTTTGAAAATTTGTTGGGAAACAAATTGAGCCTCTTCCCCCCTCCCCCAATGCTGGGTGCGCCACGTTTCTCATTTAAGTAATTAAAACACATACAAAAACAACTAATAATGAAGAGCATTGAAATTGAGTAAATTAACACGCTGTTAATGCCATTTTTACAATCTGTAATTATTTACTGAATCTGACAAGTTACGTCAACAAACATGAAATCAGTACTGGTGCAATTTCGACTGCCGCATATTGGTTGTAACAGGTGGCTGATAAGTGACGTATACCTTGCACCTGTGCACTTATGAAGCCCCAAAAAAGTGGACATCCCAATGTTCTCATTTCTGCTAGCAGATATATAAGTTTTGGATTTTACTTTGACAATATTTCGGCGCCCCAAAAGTGGATCGACAACTAAAACTCCTAAATTTCTGTTAGCAAATATTCGGGCTGAACTAGTTTGTGATAAAAACATATTGATCATTATGTACATAGGTTGCTCATATTTGTCTTTTGTTTGTGAGTTTTATTTTTGGGTGGACACCCTGTATAGCGGAAAATTCGGCACAAACGGTAAGCATATATCACGGGTTAGCAAGAAATTTCTTTGCGCAGAATTCCTTCGCTAGCTCGGTTAGCAAAGAAATTGCGGGCCGTCCAGACATAATTCGGCGTTATGAATTCCATGAAGATGGGCCCAGAAACATTTGAAGGAAGGGAGCTTACCGATCGTATGTAGGCCTGGAGCCCCTCTACCCCGTACGTCCTGATGACAAACCACAGTTTCAATGAGCGGAATCGCCTGCACAGGGGGATGCTCCAGTTCTGTCCAAGTTTAAAGATAAACAGGTATGATTTGTGCCAGAAATCTGAACAAAACCAACCAAAATAGGCAGGTTCAGAGGAGGGGCAAATTAAGCCTTTAAAGTCCCGCCCCTGGACTCGCTACTGTTTACCAATAAACAAATCGTATCGGCCCATCTGGCCAGCTAGCAATACTGCAAAATGTGGAGCTGTTTAGTAGTAAATTTACCCTGTAGTCCAGCACGTGCTTCTCGTTTTCGTCTTCCAGGTAGTAGATACGGTTGATGGAGAGGGGCTCTACCAATAAATACTTGTCTCTCACCCTGGAGAAAAGTTGAAAAAAAGGTTTAAAGTCCATACCTTTTAAAGTGTATAAATTCCTTGTATATCGAAACCAGAGGTAACAAAAATGCCTAGCAACTCTTATCTTATTCCTGATAATTAATTTGTCTGATGCATCTTGATTTCTCTCAAGTCGCAAAGAGTGCAGCAGAGTCACAGGCTTCAACCTATAGATAAAGGGAAGCATTAAATCTGGAAATATCTCAGTCAAGCAAACGACACTCGTGAAACTCGGAAATGGGATACTTCTGAGACCCTGGTGGCTGCAGACATAGCGGTCCTTTCCCACTGTCCTCACCAGTCGTGCGCATGCTCAGAACTACGCGCGCATGCTCAGAACAAGCAAAAGGATCGGTACGGTATGCCTGTTGCCCTCCAGCGTCTTAAACGTCTCCCATTGTCTGCCACTTTTTTCACTTTGCCAGACCTGGGCGCCCTTTTTGTTCATGTCTGTCCGGAAACTCGGTTGAAAATAATCAGGGTGAAAATTATGAAACACGCAAGCAGAAAATATGTTCAGAAATGTTTTCCAAAACGTTAATGTGCAGACAAAACAACTGAAGAAACAATAAAAATGAACATTTACCACATGACTGAGCAGTCGACACCAACGTGCATCCACTTGATTGGGTTATAGTTGAATGACGTCACGTACTACAAAAGAGGAACACGAAAATCAATGTTTGGTCATTGCTTGCTCTTTTGCCTCCTTTCCCGCCCACCTATGACCTTCCACAGCCCTCAAAAGGGGACCAGCTTGGATATTTCAAGCCGGTTTGGCTCTATTAAGCTCATTAACTTGTCTTTGTACGAGACGGACAGTCTCTGGCGTTAAATTGCAAGCATTGCATAGGTTACGTTCGGGATTACACCACGGGGAAGCCACGAAATGAGGCCCGAATCGAACGCTGCGGTGTATTCGCCTAGTATTCTGGGAAAATTAAGGTCAAAGGTCGTTTGGGACGGGGAACTTTAAAAAGTGTAAAATATTAACTCAGGCTCATTGTCGCCTGCTCTGCCGACAAAATCGTGACCATCATGGCCGACATAATTATAAAAATTCACAATTTGCACAGTCTAGTAGCCAACTGTTGTCATTGTCAGGAAAATACACTCTTTGCTTTCCAATTTGTGTCACAATGTGTACATTCAAATTGGAGTTCCACGCCATGTTTACGTTTTCAGCTAGCCGGTGACGTCATTACACCCAGGCAGCCACCAGGGACCCGCTGCTAGCTGGGGTAGTAGTGGTTGACACCTGTGCTGGCACGAGTAGCCTGTCACGTAAAGACTAATCGAACTGTCACGTGTAAGTTTCACCATGTTCCTTCCTCCATGGTTTCACGTCACCTACACGTGTAAGCTAATCGAACGCACCCATAGAGAGGTTGACACTTTGGGTGTACATGTGCGTGTAATGTACATGACTTTTTGCGCACATGAAGTGAACAATTTCAGCGGTCGCACAGCCATGCATACGTGATGACTACACTCTCACATTGCTTTGTTACAAGTAGCAAATACAACCTAGAAGGGAAGTCTTAAGGGGATCAAGTTATGACGAATGCAATATAATTAGTTACCTATTGTGAATGGGGACCCAACTTTTTTTTTTTTGAGTGCACAACGGTTTGTCGGACTACTGGACTACGGCTGTTTGGTGTTTGCTATCATTGGGGCTTATTGAATATTACTTGGGATGTGAACAGTCAGATAGGACTTGCTGATATAAAGACATGCTGCACTGGGTTCGCTAGGTGGGTTAAGGGGCTTGAATTCTTCATAGAATTTCCCCACTTACAGAAATCACCCGCACGCTTCCAATGAATAGGGAAAAGGGAAAGTTTATTAAAGGCCGGTTCATACTTCACGCGAAGCGAATGCGAAGTGAATTTATGTTGTCAACGTCAATACTTGCGCTGCGAATTTGCAACAGTTGAACGTATTTCAACTTGTCAGAATGTTCGCCGCGAATGCGTCACGGCGACAGATTCCTTCCACGTTCGCATTTGCATTGAGTGATAATGAACCGGCCTTTAGAAATGTCACCTCGAATCCTTGGAGCAAATGTTTGAATTCTTGACAGATGAGGGCGTTTCCGCCGTACGCTCCGTCCACGTGAAGCCACAGGTCTTTCTCTGCGCAGACTTGGCCAATCTCCTCAATGTTATCCACGGCGGTGCTGCCTGTTGTCCCGAGAGTAGCACAGACCTAAAACCAATTATTAAAGGGCCCATGCGAGACAGCGTTATTTCCGTAATTTCGGGTTTTTTGCAGCTATAATAGTCATTGCAAAGCTTTCGGTTTTTATATGAATACAAATGTTCACATTCACAAAGCATGATTTGTGTACAACAAACTTCTACACTTTCTTGTAGAAGGTTCCGTGTTTTAGTCGATCTCCACATTTAAAAGGTAGTTCGGAATCCATTTCAAACCATTTACCCCCCTAAATATTTATTGGTGGGCAATTTTGGAGGAATGATTTCAAGTAGGAGTGCACTACCAATCAGAAATTGCGCCCTCTTACATGGAGAAAGTGGAAAGATAATAGACCTAATGCCATCAACTTCTTCAAATGACAAAATAAGAAACATTTAGATCTTGCTCGTATTTTAGTCAGATAAGATTATACAGTGTTTTCCAATCTGCAAAATCTATGTTACTACCCCCACGCTTTTCAAGATTACATTTCACTGCCCAGCAAGCTTGAACTGTTGAACTCGGAGAACTGCAATACTCCATAGTGTGAAACCACGTTTATTGATATTCCACGTTCCCTTAAACCATGCGCGCGGAGTGTCAAAGAAGTCCCAGTTTATCACTCGTATACAAAGGTTTTCAGATTTTCAGAATAATTTCAAGCTTAAAATGATGTCCATTTAAAAATGTTCAGAAGACATTTTGCCTCCAATTCTGGTCTTGGTTTACAAGCAAAAAAAAACAATGTAGGCCTATGTTTCTTGTTTTGCCAATGGATTTGGGGAGACACGTTCTTTAGAAACCTTTTTTGGGTAGCCGTTGAAGATAGTAAACTACTTACAAAAAATGGAGTAAATCCTTTGGCCACATCGTCCTGCACGATTACAAAAATAAGTGTCGAATGTGATTAGAGGTTATCATGGTGAATGACACGGAGTAACTTTTGCACCAAGTAGCACTTAAACTAAAAAAAGAGAAATGCACTCTTCTTAGTCTGGTTTCTAGAGCTCACGAATCTGACGAATTCTCGACGACACCCAGCCGCCAATGTCACGAAGATGTCCAAAGTTTTCCGAATTTGTTTTCGTCAATATTCGGGTGCTATCATTGGTGTTTTACTGGCAGGCTTGTTATCGATCCTGACATTTCTGAATTCTCAATTAAATCGAAGCTAAAAACAAAATCAATGCCACACTCTTGCATAGCTGACCATACTTTGCCGATCGGATTATGCAAGAAATGTTACCACTGACATCACTCGGATTTACAAGATACATCATAATATATTTTAAATTGTGGTGCCTACCTGACCAAAGATTTCTCAAAAAGTCGCCAGGGAATCTTCAAGTCAGGGAACCAGACTAAAACTCAATGTTTCGGTCGGTACAAAACCAACATGGCGCGTCGTACAAAACGGCCATAAAAAGTATTTATAATAAACAAAAAAATCAGAGTGATTTTTCGCATATTGCCAAATCTTCGTTCGCTATCAATTGCCTACCTCCACTGCTTTACGCAGGGTCTCTCCACGGAGCGAGAACTTGCTATCAGTGGGTAACACACGCCTCTTCACGAAAGCAATATTGGCCGCCTTCTCTACTGACGAATGAGCCTATGGAAAAGTAAGAAAATGCGAATGAACTCCCCTGAATAAAATAGAACTGCAAACCTGTAGGATTTTTAGTGGCGGCTCAGTAACAGTATCTTTTAACACGTACTTTGTTGTACTGGCAAACAGAACACCTGCAAAAAGACCAACGTTATTCTAGAGCTTGTGCAAAGAAGGATCGTAGCCAAATAGGCCATTTTCAAGCAAACAATGTTGCTACAGGGACGCCACTATTTTTTTTTTTTGGGGGGGGGGGGACCAAACGTGAATTCATGACAATTGACGAATACGTTATTTTATTGATTGATTTATTGGTTCAGGTTAATATCAACTCAACAACAATATGAACAAACAAGAACTAAAATACTGAGTAAACACAATCGATACGAAACAGTTATCTAACCTGGGATAGCCCAAAAAGCCAACTTTACAGGCTTATTTCCATTGGGGTCCAAATAGAATTTCAAATTTCATTTTTACAATTTGGATTTTTAATACGGATACTGAATGTACCAAATTAAGTTAACAAAGGCGAAATCAATACCGGAGAATGCTTAGGGAAAATCGGTTAACCAGTGGTTGGTTCATGACGCACTTCATACATGCGCAATAACATCCAACAAACGGAAGCTGGTGATTTTTATCACTGGTCCCCTCTTCACTTGCCATTTTTTCAAAGAATAGGTGAAGGAGGGTCCATGACCCTTGACATGCTTAGAAGTACGCGCACGGGATATTGAAAAGCCATATGATAAAGTCATCAATCGAAAAAAGTGGGCCTTTCAGTTCCCTCCCCCACCTTGTGTGTTCTTACTTTCAAGCCCATTGGAATGATAAATGGGGTAAAAAGCCTTGACTTACCTCCTCTGAGTAATATGCGACCAGCTTGGACAGCAGAATGCAATCATCTTCTCCCGGGTATTTCTCCTTCAAGGCGTTGATGGTTTTCGTCCTGGCGCCAAACATACAGACCAGGGTACAATCGCTAGATGAACCCTGACAGATGAATCAGAAAAAAATGCATTCAAATCCAAAGCTCCATGCAGATATAATAAACCAATCTTAAGGGTCAGGAGATATTGCAACTGTAAATGCTCTTGCACTATTTCGCTAGGTCTAGTAATACCTTTGTGTCGAAAGTTTTGATTGGGCCTATTTAGGCCTATAGGCTCAGTGGGGATTTGGTTTAGGTTCTTTAAAGTCTGTGTAAACTCTATGGGAATGCATCATTTAGGTACCTTTTGCGATATATTTGTTTAAATGGGTATAACTAGAAAACCTAAATACATGTAATTATACCAAACAACATTTTCCTTACAAATGTTGTTGTTGCACCTGAATGTTTTTCTGTAATAACTCGGTTCTTTAGGTAAGGTTTTCGTATGACAATAAAATGTAATAAAAGGGAATTTGTTTTTGTCTGTGTGTTACTATTTGTCCAATTACACTGGAATAAAAATCTTGTCAATTTCAAAGCACAGAAGCCCAATCCAATTACCATAAGTATATGGGAGTAAGAAATATTCTTGGCAACAATTTTCTATAGGGAGATTTGTATGTGAATGATTTAAAGTGATTTTCAAGGTGGGAGCGTACATTAAACGTGGTGGTTCTTCTAATAACCATTCCAACTACGCCCAAACTAAACAAATTCTTGCGCCAGGTGTGTAGGCACTTCAGATGTGAAGATGATACAGTTAACGCAACAGCAAAGGGTGTTCCAAAGGACGTTAACTGCACCATCTTCGGCAAAAGGTGTTCCAAAGGGCGTTAACTGCCATCTTCACATCTGAAGTGCCTACCCACCCGACACAGGAATCTGTGGAAGAAATTGAAAAAGAGATTAAATAATATCAGGTACAGTGCCATGGTCAATGTCAGTCCTGGTAACAAGTGTTGTCCATTTCCCTTTCTTCACAGTGATGCACTAGCCCAATGGCGCAAAACAAAGTGTCCAAAAGAGCATTTGCACCCGTCTTTATTAGTAAAGTGCTCATTACATAACGTAGGGTGTCATATAAAACCTGACATTTTAACCTTTCTGGTACATAGGATGATCGATCCCAACAAATCAGGAATACTAATTTATTTCTCGGTTATGTTTTTTTTTTTAAATACACCCTGTATAGCTAGCTCTATGCTCCACGGGCACTTGGTTTTACTGTGTTTCCACTCGCGGCTTCGTTGCTCGCTCATAATAGGCCAAAGTCCTTTTGTGAAAAGGCTAGAAGTTGCCCAGACAATGAACTCATGGTTTGGGCAACGTTTCACCCGAGTGAACGGAGCAAAAACTTTCTCACGGTTTAACTTTCCTCAGAACCTGGATTTCTAATCAGAATTTAAAGTTCACATCAGTATTTCACAAAGTTGCCAAAACAAGACCCCGGCTGTTTTGACCTTGCTCTGTCGTTACAAAGTCCTTTAACCAGATGTTTGCCCATACCGGTATGCGTCCTGCATGAAAGTACATGCGTAAGGGCCACTGAAAGCATCGCCATTGAAAACCCACCCTCTCCTATTATTTTGTGAGATGTGCTATGGCCAGACATCTGGTAAAAAGTTAAAGAATGAAGACCTCGGAGAAACGAGACGAGAACATCGGCTACTAAATTGGTAGGACGACTTTTAGAGTGTTGGGGGTGAACTTTAAATACAATTAGGAAGGTGGGCTATAGCGGTGCCTCCAATGGCCTTTACACATACTGCGTGTTTAAAAAAACATTTCCTACTTTTGTTTTTTCAATGAAAAATTTGTTGGTGCAAATATGGTTGCGTAATCTTCATTCGTTATGATGCATGTAAGGGTGTTTAATTTGAAGTTAGTTTTTACCAATGTGAATGGCATTACTCAGGGATTTCTCCTGACTTTATGACTGTTTGATTTGATTATCCACTGGTTGAAGTCTGTGGGCACAAATTTTAAACTGGATACTGAAATTTACAGAGTTGTATTCGAGTCCCTGTAAGTCCTTTCACAAGTCCCTGCAAGTCCCTGCAAGTCTATCACAAGCCTTCCTTTGACAAAGACTCATTGTTCATCCAGTTACTTGTGACCGGCTTTATGAAAGGACTTCTGACTGGGCTTGCGAAAGGACTTGTGAAAGGACTTGCAGGGACTCGAATACAACTCAAAAAATTTACCCTCAGAATCTTCTGGGATGGGAGAGTTCTGTGTTCTCTGTGATAATCTCTCTGGGTTAGAACAATACTTTCTTGATGCGGGGGGGGGGGGGGGGGGGGGAGATCATCACAATAAAGATGATTTGCTCTGTGGTAAACATGACTACAATCACTGACCACAAACAAGGCAAGGTCTGAATACTGGTCGAATTCCTTAAATCATCCCAACCCGAAAGAAAAAGTATATAACCCAAAAACAATCCTGAAAGGAACCCTTCCCACGGAATGCCACTTCGCTAGACAAGGTCATCTATGGCAAAATAGTCCTCTTTGGAATTGCGTAATAACTAATGACGTAACGTAATCAAATTTGCAGCAGGAAATTGTACACGTCTCTTTTAAATTATACTCAAAGCATGAGACTTTCCATGCAGTAATTATAAGAGTTATTAAAAAACAAAAGTAGAAAATTTGTGTTTTTAACACGCAGTACTTCCATACGAGACGCATATCAACGCACACATGGACCTTGGGGGAAGGGGGGGGGGTGCATTCACACCCCAGCACCATCTGTAGTGATAAAACATTCTTGCAAAAGTCTTTCCAACGACGGGGCAAGGTCAAAGCAATGAAGTCCCTGGGTTTTTGCAACCTGATGTGAACTCTTAATTATGATTGGAAATCCAGATTCTGGGGGAAATCACATCGGGACATATAAAGTCGGTAATTTCTCAAGTAGACCCATCGTGCGACCCATTACAGGGTGTCACAAAAAGGTAAACCACAAAGGGAAAATATGACCAATCTATGTGTCTATAATGGCCATTATTATAGTTCTATTATGAAGTAGGGGTACAAGAAGGTTTTAACCCCTAATAGCGATCAGATTATGTACACACTCTGAAAATTGTGTTTAGCAATTAAACACAATCTTGTTATCAGTTTGTAAACATGTTTAGAAGCTAAACATTACGTGTCCAATTCCTAAACAAAAATGTTCAATTGCTAAACACTGTCCGTCAATATGCTAAACATGTTGAGTATGTAAACGTGTTTACAAACTGTTATAAGGAGAGTTTGATGTTCAGAAAAGTGTTAAATTGCTTAACACTGTTTTTGCGGTGCAAAAATAGTGGTTTGACATATTTTCCAAAATGTTGGTTGGTGTTAATTTATTCCAACACCAAACATGGTGTAACTGTATACACCAGAAATCGGTGTTAATTTGTATTATACCTGGTGTTAAATGTACACTACAAAATAAAGGCGTATGTTTACTCGAAATTCCTGGCAGTCAGGACTCCAGGAATATCCTGTAAAAAACAGTGGACATAACGGAAAGGGCTGTTCTTATAACGACTTTCGAATACTATCGGTTTACGTTACCCTTAAAAAACCTTGCTATTCCCGTAAGAAGACGGTGTATTAAACAAAATCAGTACGTTACTGGAACTAAGCTAATTAAGTTGCCAAATTTATAGAAGTGAATGAAGTGGGAACCAGACTAAATGGAAGAAAACTTATTATACATGGTAAAGTATGTAAATGCTACGGTACCCTACTTAATTTAACACTACAAAGTGAATGTTGTCGTGATTTAGCTTTCTATTTAGAATTTTCCCGCCATGATGAAGTCATGGTTTCCCATGAAAAATTTCAATATTTAAATACGAAGGCGATGTAATGCGATTCTTTATTTATGTTTGCACAAAATCTAAATTTTACTGTGGAATTGTTTGAATATAATTACACATTATTGTAAAGAAAGTGTGTTTTTGGACGAAACAACACAATTTAACATGACTTTTGTAAACATAAATTTCCTCACCATAATACTCAAAGAAGGGATGCCGTCCAATCCGATTGCTGGATCTTCGAACATGCGCACGTTGTGTAACATTTTAACCCCAGAACTATTTGACACCAAGTTATTCAAGTTTCTGCATGCACGTTTGAACAAAGTGGTGATATTTTAACACCAAAACTTTTACACCAGTTTAGTGTTAGCAATTTAACACCAGAGTTTTTGCAGTGTATAGTTAGACCACGCCCTTTTGTTTTGCCTAAATGACCCCTACAATCGCACTGCACCCAATCCGCCAACCGAATTCCCTATATCTCTTGTTTTAAAGGACTTGAGAATATTTTTAATGGTCATCCCAAAGGATTTGAAAATACTAGTATCGAAACACGACGGCTCAAAGTGGTCGCTACATAACGCTGAGAAGCTGCTGGGGCCAGACCACTGCGCTCTTGTCACCTTCACTTTCGCCGTCCAAATTCTCCGATATTTCGCATTAGTTGGAAATACATGAAGGTTTACTCCACCCGTCGTTGTTCTGCTGCACCCAGCAGCCACACATTTTGTCGGCATGGCCGAAAAGAGCTATATTTTGCTTAGATTTTGGACGAAGAATTTTCGCCATACAATGTACACACAATGCATACCCATGATGAATGGGTAATGTGCCTCGATCTACGTCACACACTTATGTTAATGAGGGTCCCACTCAGGGGGCGGAGTAGCTTGGACAAACATTTTTAAATTATTTTTTCTCTTATTTAATCTGGGAAATAATTGTCTCTGGACACAAAATATCATTGTCAAGATAATACTTTGTTTTAAGCAGGAATAATGCAATATAAATCCTAAATCATGTTTCCTTTAACTGTGCGACCTCACCAGTACACCATTCAGTCTAGGGTAACAGTTTCTTGGGTATCACAATTATGTGGCCAATCCAGTGAATAGATGCCCCACTCTTCGCTGGACCACGCCCAGTCTTTACTGAATGATCCCACCCCAAAACACTTCGGTGTGCGTTATAAATTCCTTGGGTAAACCCATCATGTGACCACGCCCAGTCTTATGGATGACTCTCCTCATTACCCACTCAGGTATGGTAGCAGTTCCTATAGGTACACACAATCAAGCTATATAACCCCACCCCTCATTAGACCGCGCCCAGTCTTACCTGGATGACCCCTCCCCCTTTACCTCCTTCAGTGTACGGTAGAAGTTCCTTGGGTAGACCCATCATACGACCAACCCAGTCAACCATGACTGTCTCCAACTCCGTCATAACTGGACTTGCAATCTGCACGAGGTGGTGAGTGAAAATCGAAACAGTCGCCATGAGAAATGTTTGAGAAAAACAAAATTAGAATAACAAAACATCAAACATTTGAATAACAAAATATCAAACCCGTCACTTAAAAGTTCATGTCCAAAATGCAGACAAAACCCAGATGTCTATAACGTGTGCTTTGTCTATAACGTGTGCTATGATCTCGAGGAAAACATTTTCTGAATGGTTATCCCATTTTGTTACAGGAAAAATACAACAAAACAAGTGCGAATCTCTGTACTTCAAAAATATAAACAAACACACAAACAAAACAAGCAAGTTATTTAACGAAGAGAAAAAAAACTCACAAAACCATTGTATTTGTACTAAATTTTATAGCCTTCCATTAAGTTTGAAAAAAACACTGCTTACCCAGGTAAAACTGATGGAACCCAAGCCAGCTGACAGCAAGTCACCCAACATGGATGGGTAGGAGGAGCCACCGGGAAAGTAGGCGTGGAAATGGGGGTGTTGCCAGTGCGTCAGCTGCAAGAAGGGCGTGACTTAATGTCACTACATATTATATCAGACAAGCCGATAGCAACTCGGCCAATATGAATGGATAGGAGGAGCCAACTGGAAAGTAGGCGTGGAATTGAGGGTGTTGCCAATGTGTCAACTGTATAAGAGGGGCTTGGACAATATTTTTTCACCGTTTTTTATTCAATAAAGGTATTTTATATTTCTGATACAAATAATACCTTTCTAAACTAGTAAGCCTTTAGCTGACGACCCTTCCAGTCTAACATATACATTTAACTATAATTGTCCATCTCACCCCGGGCAGGATCTTGTCCTCCACGTCTTTCATGATGTCCTCCCATGCTTCGGGTTGCTGGGGCGCGTTTGCAGGCAGCAATTTGTGGAGGTAGCCGGGCTCCACGGAAGGTAGGACGGGACGGTCCTTGACGCCTTTCAAGTACCCTACGATGAAATCGGCCATCTCACCGGCCGCAGCACAAAACACCTCCCCGTCCATCAAGTTGTGGATTCGCAAACTTCTCGGATAAATCCTCAAGCTACACTGCGCTTAGAGAGCTAAGGAACTGCTACGGGGGACCAAGGAATCGATCGCACCGACTGTCTGCTAGCAGAGAACAACAAGAAAGACATCGTCACGCCGCGTATCTATGTTCGCCTTGTGCATATATCCATGTTATGAATGAATATTCAAATTTAATGAATTATTTATGATGCATGATCGATGATGTCGTCTTGGTACGCTGGATTGGCAGCGCAGCAGTGATTGCCTATGCGTAAATTGAAGCCACTGCGTATGCGCAGCCATCTTGCTATAATCAAAACAATGGCCGTTTCCCAAGCCCCCGGCCTGAGCTTCATCCCCAACCTAAGCGCCCATTCACAAACTGCATGCATGAATGCAGTTTGGCAATGGGCTGAATTCGGAGACGGAGCTGAAGCCGGGGGATTGGAAAACGGCCATTGTTTTGATTATAGCAAGATCGCCGCGCGGTGGCTTCAATCGCGGAGCTTCGCAGCCAATCCAGTGTATAGAGATAAGTGTTCTCGAACAGTGCCTGCTGCCCACGTGTTTTCATATAGGCCAATGTAGTTGTTTGACCTTGCGCATGCGTACTAAAGTCAAACTGCCGACGAAGGCCGTTTTCCGTTGGCAAACGACCCTCGACGACGTACGGTCGTCTTCAGTTATAAAAAGGCACTTCAAAACTTTAGATTTTACTTCTAGACTGGGACCATTCCAGCAATTATAACAAATGTAAAAATTAAGTAAAGGAGGAATTAAATTTGCAGAATGATCGAAGTTTAGATGGAAATGGCAAGTGTAAATAATAATAATATAGTGAATTTTGTGTGAAGAAAGGTAACTGCCGACTTATTTGTCCATCTTTTATTAATGTCACGGTTAGGTGAGGGGCGGTGTGACCCCAGGGGGTGGTGGGTCTGCCTAATTATTAATTAAGGACTCCCCTTGTTAAAGCACAAATATTCGTAGAATAAACAAGCAGATCAACTCCAAAAATTGCTCTCCAAATAGATCCAAACACTTTTTTATTCTCCTTATAATGAGACTATACCCATAGCAACCAAAGTACTGTACCATTAGCAACCAAAGTTCTATACCCATGGCGCGGTATTTGTATGCAGATGCATGCGGCTGTGCGCGTTGAGCGTTGCGCGTAACGCGGATTGTTCTGAAGTTTTGAACATTTCGAAGAGCAGATACATTTTCGACTAGTTTTGTATTGATATAGAAGTCCATTTTAACTGTATTTAGATTTAAATAATGTTAACATTTTAAAATCAAGCAGAATCTTTGGGTGAGGTGTTATAAAACAAATATTTACTGCTTTATCTCGTAGTGTGGTAAAACTAGCCTCCCTCGGTGATCCATAGAATGCTCCATGGATCACCTCGGGAGGCTAGTTTTACTACACCACTTGGAGCAGTAAATATTTGTATAATATATCCATAGAGCTATATAAAATTACTAGAGCGATGACTCGATGTACAAAGTGATGTCTGCTGATGGGCGCATCCATGTTTGTGTACAACCTATGAAAAACTCGAAATTTTGTACGGCTTTTGTACGGCTATTTGCATATTTGCGTTTGTATTATATAAAGTTGCGTTATCGAAGCCGATACGCCGAAACCCGAAACGCACAATCATCAGTAAATGAGCGTTTCATTTTGCTCTGCGCAAACAACGCAAACGCGTGCGCGTACCGCGCTGCAGATGATTTTTGCTGTGACGTTTTTAACCAACATGACGCGCTTAAGTTGTTTGCGTATTTTGTACTTCTGCGTTGCATATATAGACTAATCCGGCGACCAAAATTAGAAGCATTTACTGCAACCTCGTTACCATGGGTACGATCTTGCTGCGCCATGTTTCTTCCCACCATGCCTTGCGCGATCTGAGTCGAGGCTGCATTTACTGCGGTGGCGAGGCGCTCGCGTGCGTGTTAGACGCTCGCGCTCGACGAAAATGGCGTCGGCGAATTCCTGTATACAGTGGTGCTGCGCTCGCGTGCTGATTGCGCGCGTTCTTTAATTTTAGTCGCGCGCGCATTTTGGCAAGTTGTAAACACCCTGTTGGTCAAAGCTGCATCAAGCGCGTGCGTAAAATACGCACGCGAGCGTGATGCCACCGCAGTAACTGCTTCTAATTTTAGTCGCCGGATTTGTCTATAGAGTACACTTTTAAAATTCACTCGATCTAATAGAGTACCGAAGTCTGACGTCAGTTGCCGCGGCAACTGGTTCCAAACACATGCAGTTTAGAATGTATTCTGGTTCCAAACAATGCATTGATTGACGTCATCACTTCGGTACTCTATTTCAATATGTTCTACAAACACGCACACGAATTTAAAATGTCTGCGCGCAGGAAGGATTTAAAGTATCTCCGCGCCTAAGATGGGGAGTTAGTGCTCAAGTAATTTAATATAGCTCTATGAATATATCACACTATGTGTGTTGCGCTGTTAATTTCGCGTATTGCGCGATACGCAAGACACAGTGCTGCACAAGCCATTGGTAATTCGAAAGCTGCGCGTTTATGTGTGGTCCCATGTGGATCGTCACCAACCTCGTTACCATCGGTACGATCTTGCTGCGCCATGTTTTTTGCACCATGCCTTGCACAACCTCGTTACTATGGGTACGATCTTGCGGCGCCATGTTCTCCCACCATGCCTTGCGCAATCTTAACCCCTGGAATTGTGTAATTACCATATCCCACGCAGTGTTTTTAATAGGACGGTTTTATTTGTAGAATCAATCTTTTGGAAGGATGAGATTAGCTCAAAATAATGATGCCTAATAATGTTTTTCCCGCCTGACGTTAAATCTAACACTGCGCTGAGTAGTAGTATAGTAACAGCCGGCCTGGTGGGATCGGGAGGAGGAAGGAAAAGTATGACGACCGTCATGACCGTTTCCGCCCATTATCGCCGGATGTCAGTTTTCCAAATGTTTTTCTCAGCTGTTTTCGCAAATTTGTCAAACCTTTCGATGCATCTTTTGCAGCGGCGGCAAACACTGTCATTGAAAATGAGCTGCTTTCTTGAACTGGATGAATGAGTAAATTTATTATCGATTGGAACAATTTTGATTTCCGGCCTCGACTCGAATTTATAATATGTGTGCCTTAGGCTTTTCTTTCTCTGTTTAAACATAAAATACATGTATTTCCTAACCAGAAAAAAATCCATATCGTTTATCGTAGCCACCAAGACTAGTGGCCTTGTCTTGATAATGGAAACAAGTGCTCGGAGTCGTTTTGCTTATGTCGATGTGACGTGACGAACAGGATGTTAACGCGGGCGCAAACGCGCATAGGGCGTTCAACATTCGGATTACGCGCGCGGTTCACTTTCAGTACATAAATATTCATTTCGAATAGCCAGTCACCGTCGTTTACGTATTCCTCACGGCCAGGGGTTAGTGAAGGAACGCACACGCGCCCATGGACTCGAGGATGTGCCTTGCACGATCTTAGGGCCTTTACCAAACGGGGCTTGAGGCTTGGGGCTTGAGGCTCGGGCTAGGCTCGTGCTTGGCTCGGGTTCGGCTAGGCTTCAACGCAAAACAAAATGGCAGCCAAAACGTTTGGTACGTTCAGGCTTCGGGAGGCTTCGGTTGACCATGGCTAGCTTCGGTTATCGGCTCGGCGTCAATAGGGTAAACTGACAAAAATTACTCGCGCGTAAATATGTGCAATGATTTTTATCACTCATGAATTTTAATTAAATTTGTTCCAACGAACTTTTAATTACCATAACTTACTTCCCTTATCCACAAGGTTGCTAAGAATGAGATTTGTCTTCGTTTTCTTCGGTGGTTCTTTAATTTATTTTAATAGGCGAGATTTTGGGATAGGGGCAGGGGTTGAGTTGAGGTGCATGCTTCTAGATTTAAAGAAATGTATTTATTAGCTTCTTGGAGGTAGAGTGGTTGCATTTCAGTAATTCTAAGCATTTTAAGGACCACTTTAATACAAACAATTGATACACAAATCCCGTAATAACCCCTACTGCCCATCCCCACCAAGAATGATCAGTTAAATACATGTTTAGTGAAAGGCAATCGTGCAGTAACTGCAAGATCATAACAGCAGTCAGTACCAATAAAATACTTAATACCAAACTCAACCCGGTTGCTCGACTTTGAAATTAAAGGAATTTTATTCAATAAGATTTTCAATTATAATTTCATGTGTAAAGACAACTATACGGGGCGTGTTGACCATTATGCCACTTTAATTTACAATGCAATAAAAATTGGAATGATTGTATCCATAATATATATGTTCTCATTTAAAGCACTGACTTAATTATGAGGTAACTCATAAAACATGAAAAATTTAAGTAATATTTAAAATCAATATGTATAACATTTTGGTCAGTTAGGAAAGATTATGAAAGGTTTTCCAATAAAAATAATCAGTGTTTGTGCTGTACGTTTATAATTACGAGTAATAATATAAATGGTAATGGTCCAAAGCGTGGAATGATTAGATTCTGACAACCATAAAACCTTAATTAAATCTAACTGAAGCTGTCATATTTCCATCTTTTATTCATTATTAAATGTAAGTACATGTACCCAAGTACTCCATTCATTCTAGAATTTGAGGTTGCCTTTAACAAGTTTAAAATGACCAGTAAAACAGGGACAGAAAATTCCTCAATTGTGATAAACACCAATCTAAATCAGTAAAGGTGAAGTTTTTACAAGATTGTTTTACTTTGGAACAAACAAGACAAAAACATAAATATGACCAATTATGCAAAACAAAAATTGAGTCCAAATTGACTACTGAATAGATTTCACAGAGAGGGGCACAACCGGCACATTGTAACTCGTTAAGGCCCAACAAAAATAGTTCTGCTTCCGGTTACCTTTTCTAACCTATTTTAATGGCTCAAACCCTAATTTTTTTCCTGGGAAAAACAAAAACAAAACAAATGCTTTAAATACTACCTTTAGACCTTGACTACACGTACACATCTACAGCACAAAAAAAAGCCCCAAAAATGTCCTTTATGATTTTCAAATTCCATGTAATCGGAAGCAAAACAAATTTTTTGTTGGCCTTAAATGCACATTCTATTAGCAATTACTGTTGTTTTAATACTTTTCGGCAGGTACTTTGCTTTAAACAATAATGTGCCTATCAATTGCTTCCCCCCTTCCCCCCCCCTCGGGCTGCCCCACCCAAGATGTGGGGATTGTCACTTTTGAAGTGACAAAATCCCCACCCCTGGGATAAAATTTTATTGACAATCCCGACATACATGGGTCGGGCACTTCTGATAATGGTGAAACAATGCCAAAATGAGTGACCAAACTCCCCACCCTGGGGCTTGTAAAATGTGACAAAATCCCCACATAAGACCTGTGACAGCCCGGGAGGGGGAGGGGTGGGGAAAGCAATTGATAGGCACATAACTCCTTGAAAAAGAGGGCATAAGTTAAAGGGTGCATCCAGAATTTACAAATTAAATTGCTTATCAGAGGTAACAGGGGTGGGAAAAAAGTGTACCACAAACTTAAAGAATGACCCTTTATAAAACTGTTGCTGTATAATTCAAGTTAACTTGGGGGGGGGGGGGGGGGGTGGTGATCCAATGGGACCCCCCCCCCCCCCCCTTTTCCAAAAGTGGGGATAATAATTCCCCCAGATCTACACCATTAGCCTTTTAGAGGTATGGGAGACACAATAGGAGGGCGCTATTTGATTTGGGTATACCTTTTGTGCCATACAAAAGGTTTACCCAAATCAAATAGCGCCCTCCTATTGTGTCCCCCATACCTCTAAAAGGCTAATTGATATTGTGTTGCAATACCAGTCCTCATAGTTGCTAAAATGTAAACAATTATGTTGTCTGCCTTCAGATATTCCTGTTAACTTGCCTATTAAAAGCACTCATTTTCAGTCCTTCTGATATTCTTTTGCTTAATTTGCCAACAATACCAAAATTAAAAGGGAGTGTAAACCATGCAAGTTTTTTTTACCATAAATGAAAATGGTCACTGCAAACATCCACAGAAATAGGATCCGTCTTTAAGTTCAGATTTCCAAGGACTTGAGAATCAGCTGCTGATTTCACTGTTACTTGTGGCATTTCTACTTTGAGCATGTAGTGGTGCCACTGCAACCCAACTGCCTTATCCATAGCCTCATACAACTCCTAACAAGAAGGACTGTTGTGGTGCCTGCATGGTTTAGGACTCTTGGTTCCTGTTAAACAACAGATACAAGTGAAAGATTTATTATCACAAACTAAACAATGCAATATTTGCTGCTATAAATGATAAAAATTAATCTATGGCTGTTTTTGCTCAATCTGCCTAATTTCTGCTTTCTTGCAACAAAAACAATCATTACCCTTTCGAAAAAGCAACAAATAAAATGTACATGTATGTATTTAACTACCTTAACTCCCTGAGATATATGTAACATTGTATTCAAATGTGAGGATTTGGGATTGTTATGTTAGGGATAAATAAAAGATTTTTCATCCATGATATTCACAAAAAGGGAAACACTTTTTGACACAAGTTGAATAATGCTGATAAATCAGTACCTGCAATAGCCATTATTTGTTGTGTATTTATGGGGGGGGGGGGGGGGGAGGAATTGTCAGCATGTTAATTTTGTATTCTAGAATTTATTTGTACAAAGTATATACATGTAATTGTAAGTAGTGGGTTTATGCTTCAATTGAAAGCCTGTGAAGCTTTTTTTCAAGTAAAATTATGTTACCTACAAATGTGTGATAATGTGACAACATAATTACCTAGGGCCTACCTACCTGTGATGTATAGGGCCTATCCCTGTCCGCCGGCAAAGTTTTGAAGTATGGGCCGTATCCACTTCAAAGTCCAATAGATTTTTGTGTTAATTCCCCTGTTCCTAAAGGATATTTAAAAGAGGGAAAGTAAACTAATTTTAGACAGATGTTAGAACTTATTTTTAGACTCAAATCAGATCTGTTCAAACAAAAGGCTATCTCTTTTCTTTAGAAAACTAACTCCACCCTTTAGAATTCAGATGTCGCTGAACACACTATCCTGAGTACCTGCCTCTTGTGTCAGTCAGTCATCTCGGATGTATTGGATTTTGGCAAAACGTGCAGCAGACTGTTCTGGATGCAACCTAACATGTATAGCTTTTACAATTATAGGCCTATGTATTCACCGTTCAAAATTTCAACTGAACAAATCGTCTTTTCCGTACGTGTACAGGAAGCATGCCGACTACAACTACAACTTAGTGTATGTAATATGTACAAGTTACAAATCTCAACCTCCGACTCTAGCTCTCACTACTGTTTTAGTATTAATCAATCTAAAATGTAGAAACTCTAGGTGACGCAACAGTGAGTTGGTGTAGGAACTCAAATATATGCAGCTCAGCGGTCGGATTCCAAAAATTCAATGAACTTCTCCAACAAGAACAAAAACAACCGAGTTGATAAGTTCTGTCCCAAAATTAACAGGGAAATTACTTACACTGAAATTTCGCTTTGCCTGGCTCAGCTCCGCTAGTCCCAAGTTGTTCCATCTCCGTCAGAATCCTTCATAAGTGTTGGTACAAAAGTAAACATGCGAGATACCGCACAACGGCCGTACAATGTCCATGCATCTACCACACCGCTGTTTTGTTTTTTCAAGATGGCGACTAGCTGAAAGTTTTTCACACTGACGTCATCAAGCCCGTTTTGTGCAGCCCCATTTCGGTAGGCTTGATAAGGCTTCGGATTTTGGCCCAAAACGGAGCCTCGGGCTTCATCGCCCTAGCCCAAGCCCGCCGTTTGGTATGAGGCTTCAAAATGGCAGCCGCAAAAATGTAGCCCGAGCCTAGCCTCTAGCTTCGTTTGGTAAACGCCCTTAGTGAAGGAACGCACACGCGCCCATGGAGTCGAGGCTGGATCGTCACGTCTTACTTCGGCGTTATGTTTTTTTATGCGTGCGATGCGTGTACGTGGTACGTTCTGGTTTAGCGCACAGCGCGGCCGTGCATGTTCCATCTTTACCGCGCGTCAAGTTTGCTTGAAGATATATTCGTTCGAAGAATACAAACGCTTCATGTGTGACAACCACAGAGGAATCTACCTGCTGGTCATTGCTGGTAAGATCCTGGCCAGAATCATGCTCAAACAATAATAACCAGCATTTATAATGTTTTTTTAGTAAACTAAATAACAGCATTTACAGTTATTATTACCCCTGTTCATCGGGCCCAACAATCATTCCTGAAACATTCTCAGCTCCCCAGGGAGTAAGTTAAGCGCACACTGGCTAATCAAACAACCATCACTGCCCTCACAGGTACATGTACCCATTAACTCTGTGGTGGAGAGAAGCAACTTGTGATAAAGTGTCTTGCTCGAGGACACAAGCACCATGACCTCCTGCTGGTCTTAAACACAAAATCTGCAGGATACCGAGATCTCGAGTCCGATACACTACGCCACAGGGCCACAGCGCTCCACAAACCACAATGGAAACCAACTAGGTAGTTTTGAATGAACAGGAGCGGGACATGAACCTGTGACCTGTGGGAAAACCCATAATATGGCACTGTGGGTTTATGACTAGCACCCCGAACAAAGGCACAGATGGGAGACTGCCAACATACATGTGTAATTTAGTTAGTAGAGCACTGGGTACAGTATTCAGGAGATCGCAGGTTCAAATCCAGGTTACTTTAAAAATAATCCTTTTTAAAATTTTACTTAGAATGAATTAAAAGGATCAAAGACATCATTTTGAATGTTAATATTCAACTGATGATCAATGCTACTTGAAGGACGTTTACAATTAAAGTTATTGTGAATGATTTGGGAAAATCTTGTGCCCAGTGTGTATAATAGAGTACCCAAGTGACGACATAATTTTGGTCCAAGCAGTTTCTGTTAGCACACAATTTTGTGTGTAAAGACATTAGCGTGTGAACCAGAACAATGGTAAATGACGTCACATTTCGGTAATCCACAGTGTATATATACAATTAATGTAATATAGGTGCTACTGTACAATATTCAGAATTAATGCTGGAGTATGAAAACACAAGTTGCTGCATGTAGCCACTGTACACTATGAAGTGCTTGTTCAGATCTTTCTATCCGTGGCAATTTCAGGATGAATGCCTTTTGTAGCTCAACTGGGCACCTCCAAGGCAATACATGTATGTCCCTTTAAAGCTAACATAGTAACATACAACATTTGCTTTTCCTGTAATTTTCAGAAATGGATGTGGATGTTAGTATTTCATAGTAAATATTATAGGGCTGTCCCGAATATACTGTCTTAAAACCGTCACAAAACACTTTCTTTTTTGGTTTTTTTTATGACGCCTTAAATGCCGCCGGGAGGGGGGAGGGAAGTTCCCCCCCCCCCTGCCGCAACCCCCCCCCCCCCCCCTTTGGGTACACCACTGCATTGAAGAATTCTATGATGTGTAGACAGAGCGTTTTGCCAAAATATTTCTACTTGCTGTGGGTCTTGCGGTGAGTCACTTGATGGCTTTTTTGCATGAAGGATTTGCCACAAATGTCACAAACAAATGGCCTCTCATTGGTGTGGCTCCTATAGTGTATCACTAGATGTGCTTTATCATAGCAGGATTTGCCACAAACGTCACACACAAATAACTTCTCACTGATGTGAGTCATACGGTGCATCCTTAGATGGCTGCTTTTTGTGAAGGATTTGCCACACAAGTCGCAAGTAAATGGCCTCTGGTGTGGATCCTATGGTGTCTCACGAGACTGCATTTGACTGTGAAGAATTTACCACAAACATCGCATGCAAATGGTTTCTCATTGGTGTGGATCCTATGGTGTCTCACGAGACTGAATTTTACTGTGAAGGATTTGTTACAAATATCACATACAAATAACTTTTCATTGGTGTGGATTCTATCGTGTGTCACTAGACTGCATTTTTCTGTAAAGGATTTGCCAAAAACATCGCATACAAATGGCTTCTTATTGGTGTGGATCCTATGGTGTGTCACTAGACTGCATTTTTCTGTGAAGGATTTCCCACAAACATCGCATATAAATGGCTTCTCATTGGTGTGGATCCTATGGTGTCTCACGAGACTGAATTTTGTTGAGAAGGATTTCCCACAAACATCGCATACAAATGGCTTCTCGTTGGTGTGGATCCTATTGTGTGTCACTAGACTGCATTTCTCTGTGAAGGATTTGCCACAAAAATCACATACAAATGGCTTCTCGTTGGTGTGGACACTACGGTGACTCACTATGCTGCTTCTTTGTCTGAAGGATTTGCCACAAACGTCACACACGAATGGCCTCTCATTAGTGTGGATCATCTGGTGCCTCTTTAGACTGTTTGGATGGCTGAATGATTTTCCACATACATCACACACAAACGGCTTCTCATTGGTGTGGCTCCTATAGTGTATCACTAGATTTGCTCTAGTAAAGCAGGATTTGCCACAAATGTCACACACAAATACCTTCTCGCTGATGTGAGTCATACCCCAGCTAACACATTGATGTTTTTATAACGTGGTATAAATGTTATGTGTAATGTTTTGATGATATTACGAAATAATGTTTTGGCGACATGGTCTTACAAACGTTTTTGTGATACCGACATGACATTCATGAAAAAGCGTTGGTGCGATGTTTTCATAACGTTACATTGACCTGATGCTGAAACATCAAAATAACATCTTTAAGGTAATGTTGTCGTGATATTTCGCAAAAATGTTATGGCGACATGGTCTTACAAACGTTTTTGTGATACCGACATGACATTCATGAAAAAACGTTGGTGCGATGTTTTCATAACGTTTCAAAATTTTTACAAACATTGCCCATAAAAATGTTAATTTGACATCGTAAAAATATTTCATGGGCAATGTTTTGTGAACATTTTGAAACGTTATGAAAACATCGCAACAACATTTTTTCATTAATGTCATGTAGGTATCACTAAAACGTTTGTAAGACCATGTCTCCATAACATTATTTCGTAATATCATCACAACATTACACATAACATTTATACCACGTTATAAAAACATCAATGTGTTAGCTGGGTTGCTTGTGACTGGCATTCAGCTCTTACATTGTTTTACATTGTTTTAATAATATAATGATATCTTAGAAATGTTAGGGAATTGCACCCAAATGTTATTTTTACGTAAAAATAAATCATATTATAATTTGTATTAATTAACGTTTGAACTACGTGTTGGAGCAGTAATTTGCAAGCTCTATGGATCTGTATGCACTTTATGCCATTCCCACACTTAATCGGTCCTGCAATTAATGAAACGGTTTATGTTAGCAAGATTCGGCAACTCTGCTCCTGAAAATCAATGATTTTATATCGGTTAATACTTAATTAATATCGGTTAACATACTATACATTAATACTATGTATACATAATTAAATATCTGAGGAAGCCTCTCCTCCACTTTAAGTACGTCCCTAAATGGTATATATATGCCCAATATCACCGTCGTCCTTAGTCACAGTTTGCAAGTAAAAATTCTTCTATTTGTTTTGTTTTGCTTTTTTGGCAAATTGGTTTCTTTGAGACTTTGAATAGTTAAATATTACACAATTATCTCTATGAAAACACCCTAAAACATATCGCTGTTACGCAAAACATAACGTTCATGTTGAAAGAAAGTGACAAAATTGTTTCACCAAGGTTTACCACGCCCACTTGGGGTCAACATGCAAATTGAGGTCACTATAACGTTGTCACAACATCATCACAAATGTTCAGATGGTAACATTATCACGACGTCGTTATGATATCAAATGCCCCAAGATATATTTATTTTCTAAGGCAAGTTTTAAACACCAGGAAGAAATGTTTTTACAACATTATTAAAACGTTTATAGTATAGTTCTGTGGACTCGAACATTTAGAACATTTTTAAGAATGTTGTCAAGATTTTGGCATAACATTTTGGGGATATCTGTAAAACAGTTTCATATTTTTCAAAGATGTTTTTAGAACATCATAAAAACATAAAAATGTTCAGATGGTAACATTATCACGACGTCGTTATGATATCAAATGCCCCAAGATATATTTATTTTCTAAGACAAGTTTTAAACACCAGGAAGAAATGTTTTTACAACATTATTAAAACGTTTATAGTATAGTTCTGTGGACTCGAACATTTAGAACATGTTTTAAGAATGTTGTCAAGATTTTTGCATAACATTTTAGGGATATCTGTAAAACATAGTTTCATATTTTTCAAAGATGTTTTCAGAACATCATAAAAACATAAAAATGTTCAGATGGTAACATTATCACGACGTCGTTTTGATATCAAATGCCCCGAGATATATTTATTATCTAAGACAAGTTTTAAACACCAGGCAGAAATGTTTTTAAAACATTATTATAACGTTTATAGTATAGTTCTGTGGACTCGAACATTTAGAACATGTTTTAAGAATGTTGTCAACTCTTGTTGTCATAACATTTTATGGATATCTGTAAAACATGGTTCATATTTTTCAAAAATGTTTTCAAAACATCATAAAAACATACAAATGTTCAGATGGTAACATTATCACGACGTCGTTATGATATCAAAAGCCCCGAGATATATTTATTTTCTAAGACAAGTTTTAAACACCAGGAAGAAATGTTTTTACAACATTATTAAAACGTTTATAGTATAGTTCTGTGGACTCGAACATTTAGAACATGTTTTAAGAATGTTGTCAAGAATTTGGCATAACATTTTAGGGATATCTGTAAAACATGGTTTCATATTTATCAAAGATGTTTTCAGAACATCATAAAATCATAAATATGTTCAGATTGTAACATTATCACGACGTCGTTTTGATATCAAATGCCCCGAGATATATTTATTATCTAAGACAAGTTTTAAACACCAGGCAGAAATGTTTTTAAAACATTATTATAACGTTTATAGTATAGTTCTGTGGACTCGAACATTTAGAACATGTTTTAAGAATGTTGTCAACTCTTGTTGTCATAACATTTTATGGATATCTGTAAAACATGGTTCATATTTTTCAAAAATGTTTTCAAAACATCATAAAAACATACAAATGTTCAGATGGTAACATTATCACGACGTCGTTATGATATCAAAAGCCCCGAGATATATTTATTTTCTAAGACAAGTTTTAAACACCAGGAAGAAATGTTTTTACAACATTATTAAAACGTTTATAGTATAGTTCTGTGGACTCGAACATTTAGAACATTTTTAAGAATGTTGTCAAGATTTTGGCATAACATTTTAGGGATATCTGTAAAACAGTTTCATATTTTTCAAAGATGTTTTCAGAACATCATAAAAACATAAAAATGTTCAGATGGTAACATTATCACGACGTCGTTATGATATCAAATGCCCCGAGATATATTTATTATCTAAGACAAGTTTTAAACACCAGGCAGAAATGTTTTTAAAACATTATTATAACGTTTATAGTATAGTTCTGTGGACTCGAACATTTAGAACATGTTTTAAGAATGTTGTCAACTCTTGTTGTCATAACATTTTATGGATATCTGTAAAACATAGTTCATATTTTTCAAAAATGTTTTCAAAACATCATAAAAACATTAAAATGTTCAGATGGTAACATTATCACGACGTCGTTATGATATCAAATGCCCCGAGATATATTTATTATCTAAGACAAGTTTTAAACACCAGGCAGAAATGTTTTTACAACATTATTATAACGTTTATAGTATAGTTCTGTGGACTCGAACATTTATAACATGTTTTAAGAATGTTGTCAAGAATTTGGCATAACCTGTGTAAGATATTTCTAAAACATGTTTTAATGCTATACACACATGTTTTAAGAACTTCATAATAGTACACCACTATATTTAGGTGGTAACATTATAATGATGTCTTTTAAAAATCAAAAGCTCTATGATATACTGGTATTTAACAATTCAGACAAGTACTTTTGCAGCAACATATTATTTAAACGTTTAACCGATTCTTCCATGCACTATAAACATTAATAACATGTTTTAAGAATGTTGTCAACTCTTGTCATAACATTTTTAGGGATATCTATGAAACATGGTTTTATATTTTTTAAAGATGTTTTAAACACATTTTAAAAATGCAAATGTTCAGATGGTAACATTATCATAACGTCGTTTTGATATCAAATGCCCGAGAGATATATTTATTACCTAATACATGTACATATATTTCTTAACTTGAACATTTATAACATGTTTTAAGAATGTTATCTATAATTTGGCATAACATTTTAAAGATATTTCTGAAAAAATTTTGGTATGCTATACGCATATGTTTTAAGAACATCATCATAATAATATACGACTATTTAGGTGGTAACACTATAATGATGTCTTTCAAATATAAAATGCTCTAAGATATATTTAACAATTTAGACGTTTAACTGATTCTTTCATGGACTCAAACATTTACATCATGTTTTAAGAATGTTGTCAACTCTTTGTCATAATATTTTAGGGATATCTGTGAAACATGGTTTCATATTTTTAAAAGATGTTTTAAGAACATCATGAAAACATACACATGTTGAGATGGTAACATTATCATCGCGTCGTTTTGATATCAAATGCCCGAGATTTATTTTTTACCTAAGACAAGTTTTAAACATCAGGCAGAAATGCTTTTTTGACATTATTAAAACGTTAATAATAGTTATGTGGACTCAAATATTTATAACATGTTTTAAGAATGTTATCAATAATTTGGCATAATATTTTACACATAGTTCTGCAACATGTTTTTAAGGATACAAATATATGTTTTAAGAACATTATAAAAACATACGACTGGTAACATATATAATGATGTCTTTTAAATATAAAATGTTCTGAGATATATTTAATAATTCGGACAAGTTTTAAACATCAGTATGAAGTGTTTTTTAAACATTATTTTAACGTTACTGATTCTTCCATGGACTTAAATATCTATAAAATGTTTTATGAATGTTGTCAACTCTGCGGTATGACATTTTAGGGATATTTGTAAAACATAGTATTATATTTTTAAAAATATGTTTTAAGAACATTATAAAAACTTACAGATAATAAGGTGGCAACATTATAATGACGTCTTCAAAATATCACATGCACTGACATTTATTAATTAAGTTAAACCACTTTTAAACATTAGATAGAAGTGCATTTATAACATTTTCAAACGTTTTTGATAGTACCGTGGACTCAAGCATTCAGGAGATGTTTTAGTAACGTTTTATGATATTTATAAAACATCTGGATTATATTTTTAAAATATCACATTTATGGCAAACTTTCCCTCATGAAAACTAAATTAAAACATTTGGTTATAACATTTGGATGACATCACTTTAACATACTCGATAAAACGTCAAATTTGAGACATTTAAATTATGTTATTAGAATGTTCTTCTGTTTATCATAACATTTCTATAAGGTTTTTAAAATGTTATTTTAAAATGTTTTATATATAACATCCGTAAGACCTTTTCATAATGTTATAAAAGCATAATGTGTTAGCTGGGACGGTGTATCCTTAGATGATTGCTTTGTGTGAAGGATTTACCACAAAACTCGCATACAAATGGCTTCTCATTGGTGTGAATCCTATGGTGTGTCACTAAATTGCTTTTTTGCATGAAGCATTTGCCACAAATATCACACACAACTGGCTTCTCATTGGAGTGGATCCTATCGTGTCTCTTTAGATTGCTTCTTACTTTAAAGGATTTGTCACAAATGCTGCATTCAAACTTGATCTCACTTGAGTCGATCTTTTGAGGGTTGCTGGTCGTTTCTTCTCTCACTTGGGATTGGCTTGCACTGCAAGGTAAAATGTAAAAAACAAAACACGAATATATGGCTTAAAGGTTCAACAAATCAAAACTACTACTGTAAGGGCCTATACAATCGTATCGTATCGTATTTGATTTGATTTGATTTGATTTGAAATGGTTTATTACCGTTCAACCATAGCAGCCAAAAGCTGAATTGCGGTTAAATTACAAAGATAACGGTAAAACAATTACTCATAGATAAAAAGTTGACATTTAAAATTGAACGAGAAAACTAGCATTTAAAACGACTAATAACATCGGTAACATCCTAGGTCCACGATTGCCGGCATATACAAACTCACTCCACACAAACACACTCACACACAAAATATAAAAATGCTGCATTCAAACTTGTGATAACGTCACATCAATTTTCATCTGTAACACATGCTGGCCTACCTACATAGCAACTTTCCACGTAATCGGACTTATACAGTTCTCGAGTAAGCCTTCAAAAATGCACCGTTAAGATGTACATATATGACACGTGATGATGCCATCATATGACATCAGAGTAATATGCATGAGTTCAGTACAGGGTCTCAGTGTATGCAAACTTCCATTATCTCTAACCCTGCCAGACAGCACTCACAGCTGTACTTGCTGCACTGCAGCCAGGTCAATTTGACAAACTGTGCATTCTGATGTGTCTGGCAGGGTTCTAGCCAAAATGCTTCGGAGGGTTAGAGTTAAAGGATACTGTATTTTGATTGGCCTAGAACGATCCCGTGTCCGGTCTATAAAAACGACTGGCACACTCCAAGCATGATATCACACATCAACCAGCTATTGAGCTGTATCATTGGTACCCATCACGCTCTTGACGATAGTAAACTATAGTGGGAGCAGCGGACTAGCAGACGATAAGCTGTTTTGATCGCGTGATTTGTTTGAGTTAATTTCAACCGAACAAGGCAAGTTGAACTGAAAAACTGGGTTTGGCGATATAAAAAAACAATTGTTGACTGCTGTGATGTGGGATATGACATTTTTAACAGCCTCGGGTGCTATGCATCCCTCGGGTGTTAAAAACGTCATATCCCACATCACAGCAGTCAGCAATTAAGTATTAACCCAAACGTCCTTCATTTGGGGTTAAGTACAATATACTACAAAATACTACTACACAATATCTCATATGCTAAAGAATACTGTATACTGCAGTTTACTTTGTGGCATTATGTGATGTAGGGTTAAATGTAGTATACTTTTGCTGTAATTTTTAGAAATGGACTTGGGGGTTAGTATTGTATACTGTGCTAGCAATTAGCAAATACTGTAACACTGACCTGTTTAAAGTTTTGTGCGCATATTGTTACGGTCTAAAAATCTCCAGACTATCCGTAAATATAAATTACGTACTAAAAAAAAGCCTGAATTTTCTCAGATGCAACAAAGAAATCAAACAAGATCACACTGATATGAAGAACAAAGAAACAATGTGATTAAAAAATGAGAATATCCGAGAATCAACAGGGTTTAACAAGTTTAGAATTAAGAAAAGATCTTATACAATATATAACTTAAAAGATCTTACGGGCGAGGACTTATATAGCCGAGGGCTCAGACGACTTGGGCAGCAATAGGCGAGGACTTGGGCGAGGACTTGGACGGCTTGGGCACTCAGCAACGGACGAGGACGACTCCAATAATGCGAGCGAATACAGTTCTTTGACGAGCTAGAACACGGGGCGAATTCACCTCCAAAACAACCGAAGAGAGACGAAAACAGCGGGGGACGCACAAACTGGCTCCCGTCGCGAAAATATAGGGATATGAGACCCCAAATAATGAACCGACGACAGTTCACAGATAAATGTCTCTTTTTCCGGAAATAAAACTCAGCTCTAAAGTCCACCGTCGAAAATCAAGTCCTGAGTACAATTTTCTTAACTCTGGACAGAGCATCAGCCAAAACATTGCTCTTTCCAGCAATATGAATGATTTTGAGTGGGTATGGTTGCAAAATCAAACTCCATCGAAATAATCTCGGTCTTGAATTTCTCCAAAAACACAAGTGGGTTATTATGATCAGTATAAATGATCGTCTCCCCAACACCATTTGTTAAATACACTTCAAAGGGTTGTAGGGCAAGGACCAGACCTAATGCCTCTTGGTGGAGTATGGTGGTATTTGGCCTGGTATTTATTCAGTTTCTTTGAGAAGTAACCAAACGGTCGTTCGATGCCCGACTCATCTTCTTGGAGCAAGACCGCTCCGACACCAACATCACTGGCGTCAATGGCTATTTTGAACGCCTTGTCAAACTTTGGCGCGGCCAGGTTTGTTAGAATGGCTTTCAATTTCTCAAAAGCACTTTGGCATGAGTCTGACCAAACAAACTTTACATTCTTCTGTAACAGTTTAGTCAATGGAGTGGCAATGGTGCTGACGTTCGGAACAAACTTCCTGTAAAATCCACTCATATACCCAGGAATCTCATCAGTTCTCTTTTCCCTGTGGGTACGGGAAACTCTTCAATGGCTTGAATCTTTGCTACTCAAGGTAGCACGTGACCTTGACCGACCACATGACCAAAGTAGGTCACTATTGCTTTGGCAAATTCACTCTTTTTGAGGTTTACAAGTGTTTCAGATTGTCTTTTCAGCTATCGCTGTACACCAAAATGTCTTCAATGTAGACAACAATTTTCTAGCCCGGAAATGACTTGAGCCGGGGCGTTTTTCATGCCAAAGGGCAGACCATCGGGTGTCACAAACGCCGAAATTTCTTTGGCTCGGTCAGTCAAGGGCACTTGCCAATATCCATTCAACAAGTCTATTTTACTGACAAATGCAGAATTTCCCACTCGATCAATGCAGTCTTCCAGCCTAGGGATAGGATATGAATCAGTTTTAGTTTCTGCATTGACTTTTCGATAATCACTACAAAATCTAAGTGTCCCGTCAGGCTTTGGTACCATGACAATGGGAGAACTCTAGGAACTCTGACTAGGTTAATGTCATGCTCTATCATTAACTTGACCTCTTCTCGAACCTTCAATAATTTGTCAGGGTTAAGTCTGTAGGGTGCCTGTTTTATAGGTCTTGTATTCCCTACAACAACATCAACATCATGAATGGCAACCGATGTACGGCCTGGCTTGTCAGAACAAACTCGCTCGTACTTTTGGAGTAGACTTGATAAGTCTCTCCGTTGGTCATTGTGCAAATAACCAAGGATTTCGTCCAAGTTAGCAAGAATTTCAGAATTTGAAAGCTGAACAGCCAAGAACTCAAGTTCAGCTGTTTTTGACTCAAGGTCTTCATCATCTGAATTGTCACTGTCGGGTTTTGACTCAATGACAGCTACCCCCACTGGTTGGCCAGAATTATCACGCTCGTAGTACCTCTTGAGCATGTTCACATGACAAACTCTTTGGCTCTTTCTTCGATCCGGGGTACAGACTATGTAATTTACATCATTGAGTTTCTTTTTGACACAGTAGGGCCCACCGAACTTTGCTTTAAGGGGCTGGCCAGGCAGAGGCAACAGCACTAGCACTTTTTCGCCGGGTTTAAAGATGCGGACTTCAGATTTCTTGTCTGCTCTTGTCTTTATGACCAGTTGGGACACCTTGTGATGTTCTGGTGCCACAGAACATGCTTTGGACAGCCTCTCCTTGAAGTTCGACACATAGTCGAGCAGATTGGTCTCATCCTCCTCTGCCAGAACCTCTTCTTGATGAGTTTCAAAGGCCCCCTCACCTCATGACAGTAGACCAACTCAAACGGAGTAAAACCGGTTGACTCGTTCGGTGAGTCCCTAGTTGCAAACAACAACAACAAGGGAATTCCTTTGTCTCAATCTTCTGGGAAATCCTCGCAGTATGCTCTTATGATATTCTTGAGGGTTTGATGGTACCTCTCCAGAGCTCCTTAAGACTGCGGGTGATATGCAGATAATTTCAACTGCTTTATCCCCAGCTCACGCAGGACTTCCTGAAAAACACCCGACATGAAGTTGGACCCTTGGTCGGACTGCACTTCTTTCGGTAAACCATATCTTGTGAAAAACTGCACAAGAGCCTCAACAACAACTTTGGCTGTTATCTTCCTCAGTGGAATGGCCTCTGGAAATCTAGTTGACAAATCCATTATGGTCAACAAAAACTGATGCCCAGACTTCGTCCGCGGTAGAGGACCAACACAATCAACGAGGACTCTCGTAAATGGCTCATCAAATGCAGGAATCGGTATCATCGGTGCATGCAGGCTTGATCGATGGCTGTGGCTTCCCCACCATCTGACACGTACGGCACACGTCTTGTAGAACGCAACCACATCTTGATGTAGCTTAGGCCAATAAAAATGGGCCATGAATCTAGCTCGAGTCTTTCTGATGCCAACATGACCTGCAACCGGAATCTCGTGTGCAATTCTCAAAATCTCATCAAGGTATTACGGAGGAACAACAATTTGATGAACAATACTCCATTCTTCATCAGCTGGTCTCTGAGTAGGTCTCCATTTCCTCATTAACACGCCAGACTTGACGTAGTAGCATTCTGGAACCCCCTGAACCTCTTCCTCAGAACACGCTGTCTGGGCGAACTTCCTCAAATCTGGGTTTGCTTTCTGCTGCTCTATCAGCGAGGATCGGCTAAACTTAGCACCTTGAGACACTCCCTCATTTTCTTCCACATTATTGAAGAAATGTTCCGCCAGCCAAACATCAGAGTCCTCCTCTATCGGCACTGACTCTGCAACCTCCTTTTCCATCTGTTTCGACTGAGATCTTGTCACTGCACACTCGGGAAAGATTTCTGGAAACTCTTCCTCCAAAGAATGAATTTCTAGCTCATCCACAGGTTCACCAGAGACAATAGGGGATCGATGCCGACACTTTACCTCCCGCAACGTCATTACCTAGCAAAAACCCGACACCTTTAATCGGCAGACTAGGAACAACTCCAACATCCACAGGGCCAGTGAAAAAGTCAAATTTCAAATTTTTACCCTATTGCAACGGGACAGGCATAAAATTACCCCCAATACCTTGAATCAACATTTTCGCATTCAGCGACATTTCTGGAGACAATGACAACACATCCTCCAGCATCAGTGACTGTGACGCGCCTGTATCCCTTAGGATAACAACTGGACTGCCGGCTTCCTCAGACGCACACAACACATCACCACGATGATCAAAATCTTTGTAGATTTCATCGACTAGGTTGATTTCATCAACCACCTTCGAAGAAGAAACACGGTTGCCATCGGCCTTACCGGACTTCCTACGAAGTAGAGTGTCCTTACGGACAAAAGCGACTGGCTTTTCGGAACGCTCTCGCTCGTCAGCGATGAACTTGAAGCATCTCGCCTTCGTGTGGCCTTTCTTGTGACAGTAATCACATGTGATGGGAGGACAGAACTTCTTTCGGTCCTCCTTGGCTCCACTTAGAGATGACGGCTTCTTGTACGATGAATCAAGATTACCAGTGCTAGACTGTGCCTCGGAACCTGACTTGCCCCTATCAGTGTGTCTGTAGAAACCCTTTGACTGGAAATTAGTTTTGCCCATACTCATTTTGTGAGTTAACTCATAATCATCAGCTACCACTGCAGCTTTCTTTAGCTGTGTGATCTGATGTTCTTCCAAATGGGTTTTGATGCTCAGTGGGACACTGTTTTTGTACTCCTCCATTAGGACAATTTCTTTCAGCTCCTCAAATTTCTTCTCAACTTTGAGAGATCGATACCATCGATCAAACACAATTCCTTTTGTCTAGCAAATTCGACAAAGGTCTGGCCATTTGTACTAGTCAATTTTCGAAATTTCTGCCTGTAGGCCCCAGGAACCAACTCATAAGCATTCAAAATGGCTGCTTTAACTGTAGCATATTCACTACACTGGTCCTCTGAAGGTGTGGCATAAACTTTTTGAGCCTTACCCACAAACGTGCTCTGTAGGAGCAAAGGTCAATACTTCTCAGGCCACTTAAGACTTTTGGCAGTTTTCTCGAAAGACAGAAAATATGTTTCAACGTCATGTTCGTTGAACTTCGGCACCAACCTCACGTTTTTCGCTAGATGAAAGTCAATTGGAGTTCTCTCTTTGTCTGTGTCTTTCTTTGCACCTAATTCCAATTCTTTAATCTTCAGTTGATGTTCGAGTTCAAGCTTTCGTAGTTCAAATTCTCTTTCTTCTCTTTCTTCGTCTTTTTCTCTTTCTTTTCTTTTTCTTCAAACTCGAGACTGTCTTTTTCCTTTTCTCGCTCAAGCCTGAGCCTTTCTTTTTCCAGCTCAATTTTGGCCAGCTCAATTTCTCGATCAGAAGTTTGCGGAGGCTCAGCTATCTCCAGATTGAACTTTTCCGCAAGAACGCTCACAAGTTTTGCCTTCTTGGCACTTAGAGAAATTTCTAGATGAGCATGCATATGTAGCAACTTTCTGCAACGTATCTTTTGTCAAATGTTGCAACTTTTCGACTGACAAATCTTCAGCCTCCACGAAAGTATGTGCATCGAACTTACTAGCAATGGTTATTCTACACTAGCAACAATACAAAATGTGTGACCTTGTTTGACAATATCGTAAACAAAATTTGGCTTATGTTCGTTCGGTTTCCCGGACAGGCCCCCATTTTGTTACGGTCTGAAAATCTCCAGACTATCCGCAACTACACTGTAAAAATGGCGTTTAGCTTTTCAACACATTTTTTGTACCCACTTTTTGGACACGTTTAGCCCACGACATGTTTAGATTTAACGTTTAGCTTTGTGACGTGTACCGGGATAACACGTTTAGCATTTAAACACTTTTTAGCACTGGTTCACTGGTCCTACATTGTACTTTAGACAAAATGGAGCAATTTGCACGAATCCTCAAAAATCCTCTAGGGGTTTTCGTTAACACCCTATAGTAACCTCAATCCTCCAAAATTAACCAGCATCAGATAGGGCCTGATGATGACCTGGATCCTTTATTTTCCTCCAGAGGCAAAATCCCCTTATGCCCTCAATCCTAAATTCCTCCATTTGGCAAAGAGGATTTTGAAGGATTTGTAAAAGTTAGGGGTAATATGCAATGCACTATTGCACTATGATCACTTAGAAGCTGTATGGCCGGTTTAAAGTACATGTATAACCAACTTTTTTGGAAGGCAAAACCAACAATGTAAATTGGTTTGCCATAGACGTCCTGAAGTCTATCCAAAGATCCCCCAACGATTAACCCTAACCTCACCAACAGCTACAAAATACTATGAGAAATACAATGTAGTAATTTTGTAGTATAGTGTACTTTGGGTCTACCACGCGAGGAAGAGCGTGCTTAGAACCAAGCTGTTCGATGTGGACACAGGAGGCCAGCACGACGGACCAACGCTGTCTTTGCGGTCGAGTGAGTGAGTGAGTGAGTGAGTGAGTGAGTGAGTGAGTGAGTGAGTGAGTGAGTGAGTGAGTGAGTGAGTGAGTGAGTGAGTGAGTGAGTGAGTGAGTGAGTGAGTGAGTGAGTGAGTGAGTGAGTGAGTGAGTGAGTGAGTGAGTGAGTGAGTGAGTGAGTGAGTGAGTGAGTACTTTACCCCAAATGAATGCCTAGGATGTTAGGGTTAAGAACTTAACAATAGAACAGCAAAGCCGTCATGGTTCACCGCTAAAGGTGGGAGGCGAGGGCCCCACACCACCCCTCAAGCCCCACTACAGCCAATATTAATCCCATCCCGTCTCCGACTGAATCTCATTCTATCCATTTTAACAAAACAAAAATTAATAAATTAAAAATATTTGGCACGAGATTGGGTAAGGTAAATTAAAAGGGCATCAGGGTGTAATAGCTTTTTATATGCTAACACCAACAGGTCATCAAATTACCTTGTACCATACAACATCACTACACCTCAGCCCACCCCATCCCCATCCACTCAATAGCCCATTCCATCCCCACCCCCGGCCATGCCATCTCCCACTCCACTCTATCCCCCACCCCAAATCCTTATTAGAACGGGAGCCCAGGGGGTCAGCCTAGCTGGAAAGTTAACCAATTTATATGTATATCAATGATCCACATGTACATGCATGCTGATGTAAGGAAATGGACATCTGCCGAGCACACCGTGGTGGGTGTGGACATGAGGGCCATGACAAAGGGCCCCCGAAATTGGGCTAGCCTAGCTGGCGAGTTAACCTGATGAAACCTACTGGAAAATGTTCGGCATAGTCCCAGGTATCATGAATGGCCACTGCCAGACATTTTCAGTGTTAGAGTGTGCCCGCCAGACGGAAACAACTCTGTACAGGAGCTAGGGGGCGTGGCCATAACCCCCTCCCGTTCCTTTTCGCTGATTATTATTGACGTACTGGTGATCGAGGACAAAAAGGAGGGTTCAACAAAGGGAACAATACTGTCCTCACGTTTATTTCTTTGTTCCGGAAAAGTGAGGGCAGGCAAACTAGTGCTTAGTCTATGGGGATGGGTTAGTGTGTAGGACAATAGAAAGTCCTGACCAGGATGGTGAAAAAGTACCATTGTATGTACAAGTGGCTTTTGTACACAGTACATCCACGTTTTTTTCAAACGGTATTATATTACACGTCGCGTCGACCGCAGGCGCATTTTGCATAATTGGGGCAATCGGTCAGACCATGGAGGTCAGACCAGTCACGTGATATGAATAATGCATGTTTAGCCCCAATTTCCATAGTCGGGTCCCGCCCTCAAAAGTAAAAAGAATATCCAAGACGTTGCTGTACATCCGTGATTGATCGCAAGCACGCCTGCCGGCGACAGCCTGTAAATTGCACCCTCTGTTGATGACAAGTATCAGACAGTAACGTCTTGAACCAAGACAAGGTACCCAACAAAATATTGCTTGCTCTGGTTTCGGCCTTCCTATACTACTCCACCATACCACAATTATAACAAGAAAAACAAATAAACTGATCAGAAAAATTCGAATCTAGGCCTCGTGCTCCAAATCCTTCTGCTCTACTAATCTAGTCACAACAGCAGGTCGACCAAATCGTTTTACTGCAACCTTTTACAGTAATTGTCTGAAGACGTTGCTACATCTAGCTCCCTCGTGCGATACTTATTATATAAATTAACTTTATCATAAATATGCAGGATAGCAATTCTGGCCAACAAAAATGCGTGTCAAGATCAAACCTTTGAAAAGAACGACAGCGGCATGATGTTGGCAAACTAGGCGGACATGCCCGTAATGTTTATTATCAATGGTTTCTGTTTATTGCAAATAAACTTTGACTACCTCGATTGACTTTAATTAAGTGATGCTTGATAATGCCATAATGTTTATGTTCTTTAAAAAAAACAAAGCACAAAAAACAGTGATAAGAAGGGACTAATTTCAACTATTTTTCATTGTGGAAATCATAATAAGAGACCCCAAAACATTCTCAAAATACCTTTTCAGAAAATATCTCCTTGTATTTAAGATCCGTTACTTTGTTCTGCTACAATCGTATAATTTTAAAAGAGTAGAGCAATTTCTCCGTGAACCATTTTGTTGTCTTAAAAAACACATTACCGCCCAAGCAGATATTGTATTGGCATACGCGGTTTCGAAGTTTGTAAAACACTAATAAACATGTTGGGGGAATATTTAGGAAGATACCATGTTTAAATTTGTAACCCGGTAGACCTTGCTTTCTGCAACATTTTTGATTCCCGGACACAAAGTCGCTTGACCTTTACTTCCGGGGTTAACGGAAGTGCAACGATAAGTGAATACAATTAAAAAATGGGAAGTTTTTTTTACAACAAAATTACTCAAATGTTAAAGAGTGGAATGCCAACATATAAGCAGGCTTGACAATGTCATCGCATGAAGGGGCTCCCTCTAGCGGCACATCTAAGAAAGTGTATTTTTGAAATTTGAAATTTATTTGCCAAACTTATATCAAAGTGGACAAAGCACTTGTTAGACAAGAACAAATTATTTTGTAACGTTTCAAAATGATGACGTCAACAAACCGTAGGTTATTGTACGGAGAATTTTGTAACTATGAATTTTTGCACTTTATTTAACTCCATTCAATACACAGTAGAGATGTTATTTTGCACAACCACATGCAAATCTGTCAGTTACAGCAAAATCTTCGAAACTAACTGTTCAGAATTGCATTTATAAACACTAGGCACAAACTTTAAAGGCACCAAAAGATAGATTACTATGACTTGAATACACATGTACATGCAGGACATGCTACCAGGAATTCACACGTCCTATGTACATGTAGCAGTAAAAGCAAAGATCGTATAAGAGAAAGATATGAGGCGCCCTTTATGACTTTATTCGCAAACGAAATATATGTCGGACCAAACAAATATATATATGTCGGACCAAACAAATATATGTCGGACCAAACAAATATATATAGGACCAAACTCATATATATAGGACCAAACAAATATACATAGGACCAAACAAATATATATAGGACCAAAGAAATATATATAGAACAAAACTCATATATATATATATATATAACGCCCTTTCCCGCATTGGGGCGACCGGTCTATGGGCATTGTGCATTAAAAAAAATGTAACCTAACCCTATCTTTTCCTATTGCTTTTACTTTAAGGCGACCGGTAATCGGTCGCCCCAAGACGGTCGGTCGCCCCATGCCCATAGAAATACGGTGACCGGTCACCTTATGCTGGAAAAGGTCAGTATATATGAGTTTGGTTCTATATATATTTGTTTGGTCCTATATATATATGAGTTTGGTTCAGTATATATATATATATACACAACCAAACTCATATATATAGGACCAAACTCATATATATATAGAACCAAACTCATATATAGGACCAAACTCATATATGTATAGAACCAAACTCATATATAGAGAACCAAACCATTATATATAGAACCAAACCAATATATATAGAACGACAATTGCAATATATATAGCGAGTTGCAAATATAAAGTCAAACGTTAAAATATATACTGACCTTTTCCAGCATATAAGGCGACCGGTCACCGTATTTCTATGGGCATGGGGCGACCGACCGTCTTGGGGCGACCGATTACCGGTCGCCTTAAAGTAAATGCAATAGGAAAAGATAGGGTTAGGTTACATTGTTTTTGATGCACAATGCCCATAGACCGGTCGCCCCAATGCGGGAAAGGGCGTTATATATATATAACGAGTTTGCAATATATATATTGAAGCGCCACCTATCGAACCAGGCTAAAAAAATGCAAGGTAGCCGCGGATTCGGCCTGATTTCTGGCTGCGTATTCGATCGGCCGCGGATTAATCCCACTGATCTCTACTACACTGAATCCGCGTATTCAGCAAGAGTCGAAAAATCTATAACGCATGCGGTAAAGGTGATCTATTTTCCAGAAAGTTCACTTCGCTTATTTAACGAATTTTTCATAAAAAACGACAAATAACAATACTTTTTTTCATAACATATTAAACGCACAACATAAGCCACAGTTTTATAAACCGTTTTTGTAATTTTGATGAAGTAATTACTGTTAAATTAGCTGCCCAATGGTAATCATCACATTTCCTGTAATTTTTCAAAGCTTTTAGAAATATTGAAAAGTGAATGCAACATTTGAAACAAAGTGTACCTCACATGTTATCAAAAACTCCAACTTTTATTTCATAATCTACAAGACCATGCTTCTGGGTACACTTAATTTTGGTATATAGGCTTCAGCCGAACACTAATTAGTGCCTAATTAGCCCGTTAAAGATACCTTGTTTTCACTGCACTATTGTAATGCCTTCTTTTCGGCTACGTACATTACTACCCCTTTAAAACAAAGTGTACCTCACATGTTATCAAAAACTCAAGCTTTTATTTCATAATCTACAAGACCATGCTTCTGGGCACACTTTATTTTGGTATAGGCTTCAGCCGAACACTAATTAGTGCCTAATTAGCCCGTTAAAGAGACCCCGTTTTCACTGCACTGTTGTAATGCGTTCTTTTCAGCTGTACATCACTAACCCTTTAAAACAAAGTGTACCTCCTTAAAAAAAATACCGGCGCCGATATTAAACATCTGCTGTGTCTACTTTTTGGCATAAAAAAACTACTGCAAAAAAAGGTTATCAATCATACCATGGAACTGAAACCCTCCTTTTTAGAAAAAAAAAACCAGAGTATTTTCGGGAGCCTGGGGATTGAAACTCTCTCCATCTCAACATCTAATCCCCTTGGAGGAGTTTATTACAGGTTAAATGGCCACAACCAGCAGGAAACATTATTGATCACTTGACTAAATGACATTATACTAAATGTGCCCAAATCCTTTTTGGGTGGCCTAAAGGCACACAGGTCGAGTGCTTCCTGTGCGGTCAAGTATACCCGGAAGAAGACGAATTCCTTGATCATTTTGTTGCAAACCATAGTGTGAAGACGATAGGTAATCAGATAAGACAAGCACATTGTTTTTTATTTGAGTTTTCAATTATGGGACGGTGTCAGACAGACGGAAAATATTATGAAAAAATGCATTATTTTAATATGGCTAGCGGGATGCCGCGCGCGCTATGCGCGGCACGCTAGTTTTTTTTCCGTAGGTGGGTGTATCAATTTCAAAACTGTTTTTATGAGAAAGCATGTTTATTCATTAGAATAGAACGTCACGTCACATAATTGTTATTGCTAGTCAACTAGTTACAGTAAAATTCATAACGGTTGTTGTCGATCTGCTACATACTATAGTTTAGTGGATAGTGGGATGAGCTATGGATTAAAAGGTCCCTAGTTCGAATCCACCTGCACCCATTTTTATTTACTGTAATATCTTTGGGATATTTTTAAGTTAAGGGGAAAAAGAGACCGAGAACCTAAGTGCTGTGCAGTGATCAATGCAACAACTGAATTAATCATGAAAATCTTAGAAAAGTCGTGCCACAAGTCTTGGGTGGTCGTGAGTATAGTCTTGGATATTCGCACGACCGAAATCAGTCGCAGAGAGGTTTTTGATATTGTTCAAAAACCTTGCTGCGACTGAAGTATAGTCACATCTTGTCGCAACCTAACTAGTCCTCATTTGTCGTGCGACGGTCGAGCGATGGTCGTGGGACAAGGTGGTCCTTCATTGTCTTGGCTGATCGTAGGATTCTCCTGTCGTACGACAGTCGCACGACTTTCCACGACTATAGTACTGGCACGACTTGTCGTGCGAGTAGACCTGATTGCACAACTAGTTGCACGACTAAGCAAGACTAGTCGTGCGACTCTACGACAAGTCGTACGAATAGTCGTACGATTGGTCGTAGCCATTCGTGCGATAGGACTTTACCACTTGTATGTAGTCTTGGGTAGTCGTGCGACAGTCGTGCGATTGGTGGTGCTATCAGTCGGCAACAAGTCTTCTACAGGTTGCACGACTGGTCTTACAATGTGACTGCCATGCTCAAATCGCAGGAAATAACCACGACTATACCCACGACCGGCCCTAGTCGCACGACTGAACTGGTCGCGGGAAATCGCAGGTCCTTCTAGGACTAGGGCTTTACTGTTGCATTTACGAGTGTTATAAGATCAAGGTACATGTCCGTGCTATTTAAATTGTTTGGTAAGACCGAGGGGGATCAACTAAAAAGTTCCGGAATGATGGAAATATGATAAACAGACAATCTTAACGGGGCTGAATATGATATATTATAATGGTTCTGAGGAGACCTTGTTGGGTGATTTGATTTGGATATAAAATAGAAAAGGCCGTGATAATAATAAAACAAATAGCTCACGAGGCCCTAGTCTTTACGGCCGGGGAAAACGGAGGTCACACAGTTGACAAAGATACTGAGACGCACTCTAGATCTCCTGCGGGTTTTCTCAACTGGTGAAACTCGACAAAAATTCAGGCTCATGTTTGCTTTGAGGCTAGACGCAAATCCCCGCCGAGAAACCCCAGCGATTCCCTACCTCCGAGTCGACTTCAATTCAACGGACTTTTTGTCTCAACGGAAGACTTGTCTCGACGGACGACTTCCCATTTGACGCAAAAATACGGTCGAGTTGTCTCAACGGTCGAGTTGTCTCGAGTCGAGTCGGCCAACGGTCGAGTTGTATGAGCCCCAACGGTTTAATAATGGAGAGATATTTCTTGCATGTAACAAGTAATTTCCCGCAGATCACACACCATCACCGATGTTGCCTGCCCGGTCCCGCCCGGCACCTTCCAATTCCCCGTCGTATCTCCCTCGCGTCGATCGTCACAGTTGCAAGACGTCGCATGCAAACACGAGCGGTGAACTTAACACTGCAGCCGCAAGCGCATAGCTATAGCTAGCTAGTCGGCCGGCAAAGCATGCATAGCGCAGCTTCGATCGCTAACTTACCAGCGCCCCTTCGGTCAGTATTTATAGTATAGATAGCTACCAGACTAGTATTGTGCAACTTCATGGCAGCTCTTTTTCGTATGTGCGCGTGCGTGAAGAGAAAATGTTCCTCATTTTCATACAGAATTGACGCATGCGCACTAGTTTCCACCATTTTTCGGGGGGAGATTTTACGAAATTCCCAAGACGTTGTTACCACTGGCGGTTCGTGGCTATTAAGTCGTGATAACGCCCTCTCGCGGCGGCCGGTCATCGCGTATACAGTATGAAATAAAATTTGGAGTTTTTGATAACAGCCGAAAAGAAGGCATTACAATAGTGCAGTGAAAACGGGGTATCTTTAACGGGCTAATTAGGCACTAATTAGTTTTCGGCTGAAGCCTATACCAAAATTAAGTGTGCCCAGAAGCATGGTCTTGTAGATTATGAAATAAAAGTTGGAGTTTTTGATAACATGTGAGGTACACTTTGTTTTAAATGTTGCATTCACTTTTCACCATTTCTAAAAGCTTTGAAAAATAACAGGAAATGTGATGATTACCGTTGGGCAGCTAATTTAACAGTAATTACTTCATCAAAATTACAAAAATGGTTTATAAAACTGTGGCTTATGTTGTGCGTTTTAATATGTTATGAAAAAAGTATTATTTGTCGTTTTTTATGAAAAATTCGTTTAAATAAGCGAAGTGAACTTTCTGGAAAATATATCACCTTTTACCGCATACGTTATAGATTTTTCGACTCTTGCTGAATACGCGGATTAATCCGCGGCCGAATCCGCGGCTACCTTGAGCCTGGTTCGATAGGTGGCGCTTTAATATTTATATTGCAAACTCGTTTTATATTTTAACGTTCGACTTTATATTTGCAACTCGCTATATATATATATATATATTGCAATTGTCGTTCTCTATATATGAGTTTGGTCCTCTATATATTCGTTTGGTCGTATATATATTCGTTTACAAGCCATAATTCCCCTGAAGAAGGTGCATTGCACCGAAAGCTCGGGTAAAACTATCCGGTGAGCACTGTTTCACCTTTACCATATATATTTTCTATGCTCTACAGTGCTACGCAGCATCCCCACATTTGTTATTCGTTTGGTCCTATATATATATTTCGTTTGCGAATAAAGTCATAAAGGGCGCCTCGTAGAAAGATCAGACACTGGGTATATTTTTGTACGGCGCCCGATGAAACGCTATGACGTCATTTTCGACTATGGGAAAGGGCGCCCCAAGCATTCGAAAGGTAAACGCGTGCTTGCGGTTGGCAATTTTTTTTTCCCATAGGTGTGTGTATTAATTAATTCATGAATAATTCATTAGTTTTAAGAGAAAGCACGTTTATTCATTATAATAGAAGAGAACGTCACAGCATTGTTATTGGTTAGTCAACTAGTTGCATTAAATCATTTTAAAGAATGGCTGTTGTCGAGCTGCTGCAGACTAGTCATGGATAGTGGGGGCTAACATATGATGCGCGATATCATGGGGCAGAGGAACCCCCCCCCCCCCCCCCCCCCCCCCCTCGTTTGTGTTGGTCATTGTTTTCTTGGAATCTCAGGAATTATTTTTAATAGTCTAGGGGGGATGTGTTAGGTAACAAGTCTGGAGAGTGGGGGGGGGGGGGGGGGGGGGGGGGGGGGTAACCCCTCTGCCCCATATCGTGCTAGGTATATGGGCTTTGAATCAAAAGTCCCAAGTTCGAATCCACCTGTACCCATTTTTCTTTACTGTGATATCTTTGGGATATTTTAAATTTAATGGGAAAAAGAGACCGAGAACCTAAGTGCTAGCTGTGCAGTGATGAATGCAACCACTGATATATAACGTCTACAGGGAAAAAAATCGCTTGCGGCGGCAGTGAATCCATCAAGTACAGCAGTATAATTTCCTGCAGACTTTGTGGGTGATTTTGAAGGACTGATAACTGTTCATGCCCCTATAAAGGTGGTATGCAAAATTTGCTTTTGCTGTAATTTTCAGAAATGATTGGACTGGGGTTAGTATTTTTATAGCAGATAATGTAACAGTGACCTGTTTAAAGGTCTCTAGTGACACTATAAAATCCACTCTAATGGAAGCCATTTGTGTGCGAGAATATTTCCAACGATTGTCAGACGACAATCACTGAAAATAGAAACCAAATTTCAATTTTATTGAAAATGACAGCACACCAGGTGCTACGATTTCACAGAATGCTTCAGACTATTATTTACTAATAGTAAACAGTAAAGTAAGGTTTTTTTCATAATTCGGTGGTTTAGTTTTTTTTTATGTTTGCAAATGTTTAATTATTACCTTTACGAAGAGTGCCTTGTCTGACAAAATCAAAATAGCGCCCTCTATATATTGATGAAAGGGTTTTCTAAGAATTGAAAAACAATGAATACAGTTGGTATCAGGGAGGTTGATTATTCTCCAAGATTTTGCTGTTCCTGACCAATTTTGATGGGGAATTACACTTTCCAAATAGTCATCAACCTATGCCTTGCAAAATTTGGTCTTGAGCAATAAATCTGTTTACAGAGGGCGCTGATCATCATGCTTGTTGAATGTGATGGGCGATGCTACAAATTTTTATTTAACGTCAAACAATAATACCTAGCATTTAGTAAGCTAAATCACAGCATTTACTATTATTACCCCTGTTCATCGGGCCTAACAATCATTCCTAAAACATTCTCAGCTCACTTAGGAGTAAGTTAGGCGCACACGGGCTAATCACACACATAACCATCACTGCCCTCACAGGTACATACTTATTAACTCCGGGGTGGAGAGAAGCAACTTGTGATAAAGTGTCTTGCTCGAGGACACAAGCACTATGACCCCCTGCTGGTCTCGAACCCACAATTTGTAGTAATACCGAGATCTTGAGTCCGATACACTGGGCTCCACAAACCACAATGGAAACCGACTAGGTAATTTTGAATGAAAAGGAGCAGGATTTAAACCTGCGACCTGTGGGAAAAACCCACAATATGGCACTGTGGGTTTATAACTAGCACGGGTAGCACCCCGAACACAGGCACTGACAATTTGGAAGACTGCCAACATACATGTGTAACTTAGTTAGTAGACACTGGTACAGTATTCCGGAGATCGCAGGTTCAAATCCAGCTCCTGCCATTTTTCTTTGTTCACTTTAAAAATATTTTTTTTCAATTTTACTTAGAATTAATTAAAAGGATCCTAGACATCATTTTGAATGTTAATATTTAACTGATGATCAATGCTACTTGAAGGACGTTTACAATTAACGTTATTGTGAATGATTTGGGAAAATCTTGTGCCCAGTGTGTATAATAGAGTACCCAAGTGACGACGTAATTTTAGTTCAAGCACACAATTTTGTGTGTAAAGACATTGGGGCCTGAACCAGAACAATGGTAAATGACGTCACATTTCGGTAATCCATAGTGTATATATACAATTAATGTAAAATAGGTGCTACTGTACAATATTCAGAATTAATGCTGGAGTATGAAAACACAAGTTGCTGCATGTAGCCACTGTACACTATGAAGTGCTTGTTCAGATCTTTCTATCCGTGGCAATTTCAGGATGAATGCCTTTTGTAGCTCAACTGGGCACCTCCAAGGCAATACATGTATGTCCCTTTAAAGCTAACATAGTAACATACAACATTTGCTTTTCCTGTAATTTTCAGAAATGGATGTGGATGTTAGTATTTCATAGTAAATATTATAGGGCTGTCCCGAATATACTGTCTTAAAACCGTCACAAAACACTTTCTTTTTTGGTTTTTTTATGATGCCTCAAATGCCGCCGGGAAAAGGGGGGGGGGGGGAGTTGCCCCCCCCCCCTGCCTCCACCCCCACCCCCCCCCCCCCCCCTGTTGGATACGCCACTGCTGTCAAGTATGGTCTTTCATAATAATTTGGTAGTTTTGTTTTTTGACGTTTCAAAATGCTGTACATTACCTTCAAAATAAAAGTGGGACAGGGATTTATATCCACAACAAATACATGGCCCCACACACTCTTCACAGCCAATTTTAAATCAACAATAAGTAGCAGTTTCCTTGAGGGAAAAAAAACTATTGCGCTGTCAAAGGTTACGGCATATTTCTATTTTTCTTCCAGCTTCAATCCATCGTCACAGCGGTCCAAGAAATACAAACCAGTGACACTTCCGCTATTTAAGGAACACATATGAAGGAGATCCATCAGTGCAACAAAACACACATTTTAACCCGAGATTTGGTGGGCAGATTTTAAAAAAGTCATTCATCTGGCCTGATCAATGGGGTGCTTTTCGAAAAGAATATTTAAGAGTTATTTACCTCAGGGTAATAAAGAGTACCAGGCCCCTTTAAGAAAGCACGACTGCAAAATATCACACTCAAAATGGGTTCTTATTGGGTTTGAATTCCATTGTGACATAATGCACTGTTTCTTATAGGTAAGGATGTACATTGTGTGTAGCTTCTCGTTGGGTCCTTGGATTGCTTTTTCCCTGGATAGATTTGCCACAAATGTCACATAGAAATGATTTCTTATTTTTGAAGAATTCTATGATGTGTGGATAGAGCGTTTTGCCAAAATATTTCCATTGAAATGGCTTCTACTTGCTGTGGGTCTTGCGGTGAGTCTCTTGATGGCTTTTTTGCATGAAGGATTTGCCACAAATGTCACAAACAAATGGCCTCTCATTGGTGTGGCTCCTATAGTGTATCACTAGATGTGCTCTATCATAGCAGGATTTGCCACAAATGTCACAAACAAATGGCCTCTCATTGGTGTGGCTCCTATAGTGTATCACTAGATGTGCTCTATCATAGCAGGATTTGCCACAAATGTCACAAACAAATGGCCTCTCATTGGTGTGGCTCCTATAGTGTATCACTAGATGTGCTCTATCATAGCAGGATTTGCCACAAATGTCACACACAAATAACTTATCACTGATGTGAGTCATACGGTGTATCCTTAGATGGCTGCTTTTTGTGAAGGATTTGCCACACAAGTCGCACGTAAATGGCCTCTGGTGTGGATCCTATGGTGTCTCACGAGACTGCATTTTACTGTGAAGGATTTACCACAAACATCGCATGCAAATGGTTTCTCATTGGTGTGGATCCTATGGTGTGTCACTAAATCGCTTCTTTGCGTGAAGGAATTGCCACAAACATCGCATACAAATGACTTCTCATTGGTGTGGATCCTATGGTGTCTCACGAGACTGAATTTTACTGTGAAGGATTTGCCACAAATATCACATACAAATAACTTCTCATTGGTGTGGATCCTATCGTGTGTCACTAGATTGCATTTTTCTGTAAAGGATTTGCCACAAACATCGCATACAAATGGCCTCTCATTAGTGTGGATCCTCTGGTGCCTCTTTACACTGTTTGGATGGCTGAATGATTTTCCACATACATCACAAACAAATGGCTTCTCATTGGTGTGGCTCCTATAGTGTATCACTAGATGTGCTCTAGTAAAGCAGGATTTGCCACAAATGTCACACACAAATACCTTCTCGCTGATGTGAGTCATACGGTGTATCCTTAGATGATTGCTTTGTGTGAAGGATTTACCACAAAACTCGCACGTAAATGGCCTCTCATTGGTGTGGATCCTATGGTGTCTCACGAGACTGCATTTTACTGTGAAGGATTTGCCACAAATATCACATACAAATAACTTCTCATTGGTGTGGATCCTATCGTGTGTCACTAGATTGCATTTTTCTGTAAAGGATTTGCCACAAACATCGCATACAAATGGCTTCTCATTAGTGTGGATCCTCTGGTGCCTCTTTACACTGTTTGGATGGCTGAATGATTTCCCACATACATCACAAACAAATGGCTTCTCATTGGTGTGGCTCCTATAGTGTATCACTAGATGTGCTCTAGTAAAGCAGGATTTGCCACAAATGTCACACACAAATACCTTCTCGCTCTCGCTGATGTGAGTCATACGGTGTATCCTTAGATGATTGCTTTGTGTGAAGGATTTACCACAAAACTCGCACGTAAATGGCCTCTCATTGGTGTGGATCCTATGGTGTCTCACGAGACTGAATTTTACTGTGAAGGATTTGCCACAGACATTGCATACAAATGGCTTCTCATTGATGTGGATCCTATGGTGTGTCACTAAATAGCTTCTTTGCATAAAGCATTTGCCACAAATATCACATATATATGGCTTCTCATTGGTGTGGATCCTGTGGTGTCTCACGAGACTGAATTTTACTGTGAAGGATTTCCCACAAACATCACATACAAATGGCTTCTTGTTGGTGTGGATCCTATGGTGTGTCACTACATTGTCTTTCTCTGTGAAGGATTTGCCACAAACATCACATGCAAATGGCTTCTCATTGGTGTGGATCCTATGGTGCGTCACTAAATGGCTTCCTTTTTGCGTGAAGGATTTGCCACAAACATCGCATAGTGACTTCTTGGTGTGAATCCTATGGTGTGTCACTAGAGTGCATTTTTCTGTGAAGGATTTGCCACAAACATCGCATACAAATGGTTTCTCATTGGTGTGGATCCTATGGTGTGTCACTAAATGGCTTCTTTGCATGAAGCATTTGCCACAAATATCACACACAAATGGCTTCTCATTGGAGTGGATCCTAGCGTGTCTCTTTAGAGTGCTTCTTACTTTAAAGGATTTGTCACAAATGTCGCATTCAAACTTGATCTCACTTGAGTCGATCTTTTGATGGTTGCTGGTCATTTCTTCTCTCACTTGGGATTGGCTTGCACTGCAAGGTAAAATGTAAAAATACATGGCTTAAAGGTTCAAAAAATCAAAACTACTAGGGGCCTATACAATCGTATCGACATCATGACCTCACATCAATTTTCATCTGTAACACATGCTGGCCTACCTACAAAAATACACCGTTAAGATGATGTCACATGACAGTATGACACGTGGTGACGCCATCATGACGTCAGAGTAATATGCATGATTTCAGTACAGGGTCTCAGTGTATGCAAACTTTCATTATCCCTAACCCTGCCAGACAGCACTCACAGCTGTACTTGCTGCACTGCAGCCAAGTCAATTTGACAAACTGTGCATTCTGATGTGTCTGGCAGGGTTCTAGCCGAAATACCCTGGAGGGTTAGAGTTAAAGGATATTAAAATGATACAAGTGTGACGGGATGAGCCGTCAGTGAAATGCCTAGGTGGCAAACCTAAACTCTATTATTATGCAGAGAGAGAGTGCGCCCTCGTGTGCGCTGCACGAACTACAATGTACCTCTTTGTCTCAGTTGCGATCAAGCCGTCGAGGAGTGAGCATCGTGCATGACAGTGCTCTCGCTAGTTCAATTGAGAGGTTTATTCTCTTGAACGGTACAACCTCTGCCTGGGGCAAGAGGTTGTGAGCTGCCATAGCAACTGGCCCTCGCAGAGCTGAAGCGGACCCGTCGAATATATCTGGAGAAGTGCCGTGCTACTTGACTGGTACAGGGTACCGAGTGTTTATAAGTTTGGGTAAGAAAACTTACCGAGTAACTGCATTGTGTGCTTACTGTAGCATTGACCGTGCACGGGACTATAACACACCTAGAAAAGCAACTCCGGCACTCTTTCTCTGGTTTTTAGGGGCTCTAGGCCATTTCGTTCTCAGCGAAAACACACAAAGACTTCACAAACATTCCGGAAAAAAATACATTGCTTGTTGCTCATGGCAACGGGCCCACTTGCGCGTGCGCCACCCGGCAACGGGTCTCCTCAGTCGGCCAGCAGGGGCTCCGCTGTGGTGCTGTGCTGTGCCCTCTACCGGCCGGTCAGGTGGGGCTCCACCACAACGGCTCCGTCGTGGTGCCGTGCTAGCGCCCTCCGCCAGGCACCGGCGCTACAAACCCCACGAGGTATTCTCTGAGCACCCTGCCAATGCAACAACTGAAATAAGAACTCTGCTAAATGCACTGTGCAGCGCACTCATCTGTACCAGCCTTGTTGCTGGAGGCTTATACATGTATAATACTAAATACAAAAGAATGCATCAGACCAGGAGATATGCCTTCACTGCTAAATGCAACAACGTTTTACCATTGGTGCATTCTGTTGTATTTAGCAGGGTTAGGGTTAGAGTTAAAGTGCAGGGGATTGTGTAGAGTTAGGGTTGAGTGTATCTCATGTACGTTAGTGGTCAGCTAGGCTGAGAGATCAGCAGCTAGACGAGCGATACGGTTGCCTTACCGGGTAAAGCTGCGTCGAGGTTTAGTCTGTGTGGTCTGTGGCCTATGACCTGAGAGGGTTACCGAGAACTCCCCGACCTTATCAATCCTAATTTCAGTGGAGGTTAGTGGGAAATAAACTAACCTGAGGTCCCATGTAGTAACTAGGGAAATTATTCCTAGTTACATTTGGAGGTTTACCCTTTGTATATTTTATTTATTTATTCCATTTATTTACCCAGGGTGTGCCCAAACAAGAACTGGTTTCCATTGGGGCCCTGCAAACACTAATTAAAACTATAAAATAATATTTATAAAATAAATAACAATCACAATCGTATTAGCAAACACAAACTGAAACAAAATACAACTATTGCAAAAGTTACATCAACTATAACAAAGTTCACAAAACATCTACACACCATAAAAAGTAAAACAAAAAAAGGAACAGCACAAAATAATATACATGTACATGTACGTGACACGAAAAAGGGAAAAGGGAAAATTCTCTCCCGGTTCCTGGATAAAAAACTTTAATTTTAAGGCAGCAAAGTCACATGACTCCGTAAATTAGCGTTAAGCCCTAAATCTATCATGTAGATAAATGTACATATGTTTGACGAAGTGCCGATTTGAATAAGCTCAGAGAAGACATAGTTCTAACTCTAAGATGTACGCTAAGGTTGTTCCAGATTTTAGCACCAGTTACAGCAAACTAGAGGCATAAGACTCTTTTCGTGCAAAGGGAATTTTCAATGTCTTTTCGGCAGATTGACGAGTTACTCGAATTTGTACATGTGAGGTAAATAGGCTTGCCATATACTGTGGGGCTAAGGAATTTATACTTTTGAAAACAAGAACAGCTTTTTTGTATTTAACTCTCTCTGGATAGGCAAGCCAGTCGAGCTTTTTGAACATGTCAGCTGACGGAGTTAAAAAATCGCATTTCAGTATTATTCTAGCTGCACGTTTGAGACATTTATTCAAGACAGTGTTATGCGATGCGTAACGGTCACCCCATACTGTGCAACAATAATCTAAACTAGGCATGACTAAGCTTAAAATAAGGGTTTGCATGCACTATTGAGTAACACAGTGCCGTATTCTTTTTAACATAGCTAATTTTGAAGAAACTGTCTTCTTTACATATTCGATGTGTTGGTTCCAACTTAAAGTTTCATCAATAATAACACCCAAGCATTTAAATGATGTAACGTTATGTACTAGATTATTATCGATGTGTACGCTGAGTTCATGCGTGCTAATTTTTTTCTTTGAACCAATAAACATACACTTAGTTTTACTTGCATTAACTTTGATTTTGTTTTTGACAGACCACCGATGAATCATTTCTAATGACATATTAAGGCCGTTTTCAATTTCGGCAATGCTTTCAGAACTGCAGATTAGCGTGGAGTCGTCAGCATACATATATAACTTACACTTATCGGATACATAAAGAGGCAGTTCGTACGTATATATAATAAACAATAATGGGCCCAGAATTGATCCTTGTGGTACACCGACATTTACATACAACGGTTTAGACATATGTTTATCAATATTAACAATTTGACTGCGATCACTAAGATAGGACTTAAACCAGTTAATAACTGAAGCCGACATGTTAAGCTTTTTCAGTTTTTCCAAAATAATTGTATGGTCGACGCAGTCAAATGCCTTACTAAGATCTAGGAAAACTTCATTTCTTATCGAGAGGTTAAAAATTTCTTATCGAGAGGTTAAAAATGTGTATAATGAGGGTTGGAGCCAACCTGTAAGAGGTCGAGTAACCCTCGGTGCTGTGCAGCATAGGTGGTTTACTAATTTGCATAAAGTAAGTGAAGTAATGCCGAGTCAGCACAGTTATTGTAGAGGTTGCCTGATTCGTAAAAGTTTGTGAAGTAAACTTCAGTTAAGTAAGATTGTGTTATAAATACACATCATCAGTGCATTTTATTGCTTGTGTAGACTACCATATTGTTGAGTTGAATAGAAGTTGGAGTAAACCTCATCATTCTAATTGTGCCCATATACTGAGAGAGGAATAAGAATAAACCAGTTTGCGTTCATTATAACTTGGTGTCTTGTCCTAATTAATAATGGTGTATCAGGCGGAGTAGTTAAATCCTTGCTCGCTGGTATATTTCCAACAAACGGACAGGCTAGGACTATTCAGTTCTCCGTTCGTGACTATTCCCCCCTCCTGTATGTATTCCGCTCATGCACATTGGAGGATAATAAATATGTGGGAAAACCGCCACACAAGAACAGAAACTAACTGGTGAACAATTATTATTATTATTATAGGTTTATTAAAAATATTAAACATAATCATTATGCCTCGATCGTGTGTAGTTGGGGGTTGCACGAGGAACAGCGACAAAAACCCTGACCTAACCTCGATTCCCAGTGCTGAATGGAGCTTAAAGGCGAAAGTGGGTCCGCTTTGTAGACAATACAATATCTGATTTTGGGCTGTCGAAATGGTCGAAAATATGTGCAGAACATTTCGCCAAAGACTGTATAGATGATAGTGTTAGTATGAAAACTCAGCTGGGTTTGAAGGCACAATTCCATTTGAAGGCTGGAGCCATTCCAACTCTAGGCACCGAGCATTCCAATCGTGCCCCGGACTCACGCGCACCACCGCGACGACGTCGCCTGCGGTTGCCGTCTTGAGCAGCCAGAGCCCCGGCCGTCTCCCTGTCCACGCTCGCTTGACTCAACATGCATTGTACACGCACGGTACCGCATGCGCTGCATGCAATCGAGTCTGGTACCTTATAACAGAAATTGTGTGTATGGTTCTGAGAAGGTGCGGGTCCTTATGAGGGCTGCATAAGCAAAGTCGCCAGACTAGAGTATAGCATCAGCTCACACACAACTCACCGCGCAGGTTCCAATAAAAGCCGACTGCAAACAAAGGAAAGTATGACTCATAACTAGCTTTTCAGCAAGAACAAGCCTACAACCCCAATTCTAAATGTGTCTCACAAAGATGTCAACACTTTAAAATATGTTTATCGTAGTGTTACCCCTGAATCATGAGCAAAAAGCACAGCAAGTAATACTAGCCTTAGACAAAAAAATACGTACAGACTCTACGTAAAATATTGTCGTATAATACAGTGACGTCATATGTTTCTACACGTATACGTCAATACTCGCGCGATACGGCACGCAGTTGACCTCGGCCTTTTCTGAATCGAGTCAAAGTGGCTCAGAAAGAAAAGGCTCAAAAACATTTTTTTTGATTTTTCAGAATCATGAAACTTGTTACATTAGTTTTGGGGAGGCATCAACTATCCGATAAGTCAAAAAAGTCAAAAAAAAATTTGCTGTTTTAGTTTCTCTTTCAACTTAAAGTGTTTGTATTTTCTGTGTGAGTGGATATGTTGTTTACCGAGTTATATGTACCAACAACAAGAGCAATAAGTCGAACTACAAATTGCAAGCACTTAACCACGAACAAGAAATCTGACTTCCAATCTGGACATACGTGAAATTTCTGTTGTTCTCGTCAACAAATGCTACAGATGTTTTGTCATAATTTTTTACAAATGTTGCAGTTTTACCAGGAGAGAGTCTACCTGCAGGACAACCCTGACACAATCGAGAGACTGAAAGAAAACATCAGGAGAGAAATAAGGAGAATTCCAAGAGACATGTTGGAGAGAGTTGTCAACAACTTTAATGTTAGGGTGGCAGCTGTGATTCAGCAGCGAGGGGCTTGGATCGAACATGTTATTAATTACTAGAACAAATAAGGAAAAAAGTGGACATTTTGAAAATGCTTTCCACAGTAAAAACTTACAGTGGTATCCCACCCCTGGCAGAAAAATCTTGGGGAAAACATTGGGAACATTTGTAAAAATTATGACAAAACAAAAAGTGTCAGTTTTTTTCTGGACCACCCTGTAGGCCCTACTTGTTGGTTTTAACCACACAGAAAAGTACAACTGTTTTTTGTTCGATATTATTAAGTGCAAAAGCTCAACCATGCAGAAGATCTAAATTTGTTTGGTGGTGTGTTTTTGTGTTGCTTTTGTTTTATGTTGGCTAACTATAACAGGCTACATGCATGTACCCCTAGAACTATGGGGTTCCCGACAGGTTCCTGTCGGGAACCCCCCTTCCCATAGTTCTAGGGGTAACATGCATGTAGACCTACATCATGCAGATCTTTTTGAACTTTATTGCAATTTCAACCAAATATCTCTCACACTCGCATGTTTATGTGTTGTAGTTGGGCAAACAAGTACAGTCATGTGTACATTTGAGAACTTGTAAAACAAAACTTGAAGGCCTACAGAATCAAATGCTGAATGAAAGTAGAGAATTTGGCATGATGAACACAAGTACATGTACGTGTTCGATTACTCAGTCATCATGGCATTGACACAAATCGTTGTTTATGCAGTATAGAAAACACCCATTGATCATGCCAGGAACCTCCGATACCGTGTGTGTGTTCATCTGTGTGTACTTGTAACAGCACTACAGTAAAGTCACCAGAACACACACACAGACCACTGAAAAATCACCCGAAAAAACGTTATTTTACTGTAATAAATTCAAATAAAAACAGTCGGAAATACCTCTAAAACCTTCTCATAGATTTCCAATACAGGGCAGTTGAAAAGCCTGAAAACATTTGCAGGAAAAAGGATATGATTTCTGGCTTTTTTATCGTGCTGTTTTTCTACTGCACCGTGCATGTGTCGCTTCAGGTCTGGTGCCTAGTAACTTGACCTTGAGTGTGTGTACGAACCTGACTAGTCTGAAATCCCACAGTATTGTGCGGTAAGTGGACATACAAATATTACAGTACCATACTATTTAGAAAACTAGGGGGGTTTTCGAAACGCTGGCTTCGGCTTGGCTTCGGCTTCGTCTCCGACTAATAAATAACTGAGAAGCAAACCAAATGAAAATATTCTAAATTTTGGTACATGTTCTGCTTCAGGAACATTCATTCGGTTGATGATGAAAGTAAAAATTAGAATACTTACATTTTGTTTGCTTCTCAGATATTCAGAAATCGGAGACTAAGCCGAAGCCAAGCCGAAGCCAGCGTTTCGAAAACCCGCTATGACTCTATAATATATGGGGGGTTTCGAAACGCCGGCTTCGTCTCGGCTTCGGCTCCGTCTCCGACTGAGATGCAAACCAAATGGAAAAATTCACAATTTTGGTGCATGTTCTGCTACAGGAACATTCAATTGGTTGATTATAAAAGCAAAAATTAGAATACTTACATTTTGTTTGCTTCTCAGTTATTCAGAAGTCGGAGACGAAGCCGAAGCCAAGACGAAGCCAGCGTTTCGAAAAACCCCTATGAACGTTTTCGAATCGAAGGCTCAGGCTTCAGGCTTCAGGCTTCAGATTTTCAGGCTCCGGCTCCACGGGGCTCAGGCTTCATTGCGTTGAACATGGCGGCCGAAAGTTTTCGAACGCCGAGGCTTGAGCCGCAACTTTGACCCAAACTGGACGTCACAGCCTTAGATTTGCTACTTGTTCATATGTTGATGTACGGCCAACATCCGCCGTAGCACGTCACGCTTGAATCAGCTGTTTCCGGTGTCAACATTACTGATTTTGTCGTCTTTGCAACAATGGTCCCCAGAAGATTAATAAGAGCGTTATTACAGGCGATAGTCAGCCTCATGACCATCACAAACAGACAAATTGCATCCAGAAGACAACGTCAACTATACTTGCTGCAAAATGCAGTAATTAGGTTTGGAGCTGTTGAAGTTGAACGTGTGATGAGTAAAACATGAATAAATACAGTCACCGAGTCAGTTGTTTTCCCGATTCCGATTTCCGTGTATATGTAGCTGCAAATTAAAAAAATATACATGTTGCTTCAGATTAATTTTTGAATATTTTGAGGTGAGGCCTCAGCAAACATGGTGTACAAATTTTATTGTAAAAAAATATTGAAATAATAATAATATTGAAAATCGACTCAAAATGAGTGGTTGAAATTTGCCACAGAGACAAAACAATTTGTTCATGAAAAATTAATCTGAATGCCAGCGAAGTACACAAGAGCTCAAGAGCTATCCTGAACCAGGAAAACAACTGTAGATCAAAGTCAAACTAAACCAAAAACAAAAACACTTTTAATTTTGCACCAATAACTAGGCAGCCTAGCTGTGACATCACATGTTTAAAAGAGCCACAGAGCCTGGACTTCCTGCAGGCATGATTCTGTACACAGCCCAATGGAAGAAAACATGAAACCTTACATTTTATGGAGATTGCACTGATTTAATCTGATTTAATCAACTTTCGATATGAAGAAAGGGGGCACATCTCAATACTTATTCAGCTGTTACTTTTATAACTCTTGAATTTATGTTTAAATTACGACACAAAATGTAACACACTTCCCATATGACCAGTGTAGTATTTTACCTGCAAGAAAACACTGGAATGTACAAGGTCACTCTTTTTGTAAACAAAGGGTACATGGTCTATAAACTGTCATCTCGCCCCCAGCAAAGTTTCCCCCAGCAGATCGCCCCCCCCCCCCAGCAAAGTCACCCCCCAGCAAAGTCACCCCCAGCAAAGTCGCCCTATATACATGTAGTGACTCTTTTTCAATGCAGCATTATGATAAATAGTTTATCAATTTCATTCATTCCTGTTCCATATTTAAATTTATGTAACAATTTACCAATACCTGAATTAAATACAAAAGTGAACTGAACCAACTTCATATGATGAGTAGCCCATGGTCCTTTCAAAGCCAAAGCTGTGGTTTGAAATATAGTAGATCTTTCATTTTATTTGATTACCAATAAAATAAACAAGTGGGACAAGTGTGGTACAAGTGGACAAAAGTTTGTTGTGGCGGTACAAGTTTGACCAGATTGGCCAGTCGACCAGATTAATTTTTATATAAATTATAATTTCTTTATGCAGGTTAACCGTGGCCCTTACTGTAGGTTGGGCACAAATTTCCTGCTGACAACCCTACATGATGGAGAGTTTGAGCTGCGCAGAGACTTCCGCGTCACAAGACGATCATTTTTCAGGCTTCTGCACATCATACAGAGGCCTAAACATCATGGATGGCAGACAGAAGTGGAAATTTTGGTCTTTTTATTTTGGTTGGCTTCTGGATGTTGCTACAGGGTGGTGATGCGAAGTTGTGGAATTCCACTAGTAACTGTCAGCGATATAGTGCACCGGCAATTGAATGGTAAAGTACAGGTCTATTGAAGTATGATAATTAGTGGACTACATAAACATAAGTAGATTGCATTGCTTAATTTCAAGCAAACAGTAAAGAAAAGAGGTTCTGGAGCAGGATCAAATAATGAGCAAATTAAGGACATTTATTGTTTAGTGTCGCGGTATAGTGCAACGGATTCAAGTTCTGTTATTTACAGAATGTGGGTTCGATTCCCAGTCGCGACACTTGTGTCCTTGGGCACTCAACCATAAATGTTTCGTCCTTCAGATGGGACATTGAGCCATAGGTCCCGTGTGTTGTGTTATATAGCAAGTGAACAAACCCAGGACACTTGAAGGTACACACCGGCCTCAACCGGCCTCAAATAAACAATTCAGAATCATGGATTATACTATTTAAAAGGTTGTTGTGACACAAATTTACCAAAATGTCTTTTCATAACGAGAAATGGTAAAAAATAAAAACGAAATAGATCAAAGGTTAACGTATACGCTTTTCCAGCCGCAACAATGTACTGATCGGCAGTGATCGCCGTACCGATATGTACAGTGCAGTAGAGTGCAGCGTTGATAGATTTATGCGGCCAAGGGGGTTATGCCGCGCTTGGTCCGTCGCCCGGTCTTTGGGAAAAGTGTTACGACTTTCGCCAAAATTTCGTCAAATTGAAGTATAATTAACAATTAAACAATAGGTACAGTTTGAAAAAATAGTCATGATTATTATGGTTAAATTAAACTGGAATTTGGGTCAGTTATTGAAAGGTTTTACGGCTGGAAGTAAAACTAGCCCTAATGATTACGTGAGTTTCGTGAACCAAAATTTGGTGCAAGAAAGTCACGTGACTAAGGTTTTTTTAAAATTACACGAAAACAGGAAAATTTCAAGTTGTCACGCTTGGACCTTTATATTCTAATTAAGAAAACCCTAAAAATCTAGTTTAGCGCCAAAAATCGCCCAGAGGCCGGTGTGTACCTTTAAGTGGTTCTGGCAGAGGCTGTTGTCTCGTATAAGAAAAAGCTTCACCTGTGTGTAAAAACCTTGTGCAGCACTGTGATCTTTGTTAAAATAAAATCGCTATATAAATACCTTTATTATTATTATTGTTATTATCATTATTTAAAAAATAAGAAACACATGCTTCTCCAAAGACAAAAAAAAATAATTTAAGGGAAGATAACAACTACCATGAACCTTCCATAAAATATATTTATTTTTTTACTTTTCAGCCACATGTACATGTAACTATTCTGTACCTTCATTTTACAGCTGTTCTGGAGAACTTGAAAAAGTTCATTCACTACCCTCATCCTGAAGAATATCCTGGAATCGCACAAGGATTCGCGATGCTGTCTGGAACCAGAGGCATTGGGAGTGCAATTGGGGCTGTGGATGGAACACACATCCGCATTTTACCACCTTCAGAATTCAAGCAGGACTATCACAACAGGAAAAACCAATATTCAATTCAGTTGCAAGGAGTTTGTAACCACGAAGGGGTATTTACTGATATTTTTACCGGTTTTCCGGGTTCCGTTCATGATGCCCGTGTGTACAGAAACTCCCCTCTGTACAGGGACAGGCAGTTTCCTCCACAAGGCTATTACCTGCTTGGCGACTCTGCGTACCCAGGATCAAGATCTTTGATGACCCCATACAAGCTGCCAGAGGCTACACTACCCATCAATCGCAGATTTAACTTGCACCACAGCAAGGCCAGATGTGTGATTGAAAGAGCATTTGGGCAGTTGAAAGTGCGCTGGAGGAGTATCTTCACCAAGGATGTAGAACTGCGTGCAAAGTCAGTGCCTCTGGTGATCACTGCTTGTTGTGCCATGCACAATCTCTGTCATGCTGCTGGTGAGTATATTTCTTTTTTATAGGACTAAAAACGTTTCTAAGCCAAAAACATTGTAGTAAGAAGTTGTACCACACACAAACCCCTTTAGGCCATCAGCCTCTTATCAAAAAATTGGGCCAACGGTATCAAATGATCGAGAGGAGTAATGCTCATAGCGATTATTGGCAAGGTATGCACACCTAGAGTTAGAAAATGTGTGATAACACCTAAAAAGCTGCCACCTCTGCAATGCTACAGGGGTGCATACCTTGCCGAAAATCACCATGATGAGCATTATTCCCCTCATTTGATACCGACCAACCCCCCAGGCTGATGGCCTACTTGAATCAAGACCTAACTAAATCAGGGGCGAATGGCTCCCAGGTCAATATCTTTGTCCCTCATGCAGGTTGCCACATTTTCTTAATTCATCAGCCTGGTCTCGTCCAGCAGTGTGTCGAACGAACATAATTCGCTGGTCACTAGTTCCAACAAACTTATTTAATTTTGCAACTCATTTGAACAGGTGACATCTTGGATGTTGAAGAGGATGACGTAGGCTTTAACGCTGCTGTTGGGGAACCCATTGTGAGGGAAGTGGAAGATGATGCAGAGGGAATGGCACTGAGAGCACATACAGCTCAGATAATATCTGCACCTGAACAATATCCTGATCACTTGTATGACCACATGTACTTTCAAATACAAGAGATCATCCCGTAAGTTTACCCACTTCACAAGTAAACACTCAAATTTGAATCCCCCCAGACTAAAGATAATGTTGCATTGTCACATGGTTCGGGGCAAGCTTTTGTGTAGCAACCTCCAGATGGGCAAATCCTGGTACCATTGTGTCATACACGTTCATTCAGAATTGTGTGTTTGCCAAGCTGTCGCATAGTGACATCAGGAGGGGAATTGAGCAAGTCCGTTGTTTTTGTCGGCGTTATTTAATGATCGTACTGAGTACGTCATAGGTGGGCACTTTTCTTTTTATGCAAATCGCCCATCACAAGACCTAGGGCACTCAAGGTGTGGACTACTTAAGAATATGTGGAAGAATTACCAGCCCCTCATACTGAAACAGGATAATCTAATCTCTTCACAGCATGAATAGAGTCGGGATAGGTAACTAAGTTCACTGCAAGTTAATAATGCCTCTACCCATATTAAGCGTAGAAGTGCTATAGCCCAGGACTGGGCTCGAACCCACAACCTGCAGGATTACCTACAGACCTTGAATTCAATGTGCCAAACCACTAGGCCACGGCACTTCCACGTTTAATCAACCTATGTATATTAGTTTAGACAATTTTGGACCTTTGAAGTATTTATGGTACTTGGATGAAGATTAGAGTCAGCAATTTGCATATAATTTATGATGAATCGGCTGTTGTTTTATTCAACAAATGATGTAATTTATTGACAACATCTACCAAATATATACAATGTAATTGGAATATCTTGCTCCATGAAACTGTCAAAACCAGGGAAAGGATTTTGGAGAATTTGGGGGGGGGGGGGGGGGCGGGGCGTCAATCAGGAAGAGGATTGAAGTGGTACATTGTACATAATAAGTTCAAATTAAAGAAAACGCTGCAGGGCCTTTTCACACTAGAGCGCCGCCGACCCGGGGCCGCCGCGGCATTTTCACCCCCAAGTTCAACCCCGCGTCGATTCACACTCGTTTCGCACAAACATACTTCAGCCAATCCCAGGATGAGCTCGCCACAGGTCTGGGCATGAGCGTTTCACACTAGTTTGTATTTCATTGACCCCCCAAATGGCCATTAAATTCCTAACTTCGTCTTCGCTAAAAATAATTTCTGAGATTCCGGGAACACAATGACCAAAAGAGGGGGGGGGGGGGTCTCCTCTGCCACATATCGTGCTTTATATGGCGCTGTGCTTTCGGCCAAGCTGTACAATTAACAATAACGCGTGCTTTGGCATGACCTTTGGAATTATTTTGTAAATCACGTCGGGACAACCTGTTTCTCAAACCCCCGCACGCGGGATAAGAATGTGCGACGTTTCACAATAGCCATTTTGCCTCGGGGCCACCCCTGAGATCGGTCTCGCCCCTGGCCTGGAGCAGGGTGAGTTCGCCCCGGTGCAAAAAGTCTCTTACCCCCGAGATTTTGTCTAGTTATAATTAACCAGTTCACGCTGGGATCACAGACTGGCTCAGTCCTTTATCTGCAGGTAGCACACCCTGGCCTCGCTCACTGCGAGCCGGTCGCGGACAGATATTTCAGCTGGATCCTTGCCTCGCTGAGTGCATGTATACACGTCACTCGACAAGAAGTTATATAGCTGAATTGACATATTTTAAAGAATTATTAGTTTTTTAAATACTGTATATATATACAAGAATAAAATAAAATAGACTTGTGTCTTTACATTTAATTATAAAGTTTAATTGTCCTTTTCCGTGACAAATATAGCCTATACCTACATTTTGATTGTAAAGCCCATTAAAAAATCTATACAAGTCCTGGGGGACAGTCTTTGAAAAGGTAGTAGTATTTTCTAATCTCCTCTTCCTCCCCCTCCTCCCCCCACACACTTTCTTCCAAGCTATTTACACTCGCATGTATACATTTTCTTTCATATGAGGAAACTTTGTTTGGCACATGCAAGTGATGTATTATGACTTTGTCCCTGCCCCCCCCCCCCCCCCCCCCCCCCCCCCCCTTTGTAAATGTGTACCACCGCTGCTGCTACATGTATTTGGTTGACTAGGCACTGGCAGGTCTGCCATTGTCAAATATTATTTAATTATAAAAATCTTTTATTTAATAGCATAAATATTGTACACTTTTTTATGGAATGCGCATGTCAGTGTTCTTCAAAGAATGAAAAAGTTAACACTTAAAGTTGCATCGCCCCTATTTTTGGACAATTTCACCAAAACAAATTGATTTAAATGTATAAAATAGCTGTTTAATGGATTCAAAAAGTTGTAAGCTTTCATTTGAGTTACTTCATAAAAAAAAATCTGTCAATAATTATTTGTAGGTAATGAAAACCTACAAAATTATTGATGTCGAGACTTGACATTAATTCATGTACAGTGTACATGTAGCATCAGCCATTTACAAACAATTTTGCATGCAACATGGATTTTTTTCATGGTTTTTGTTTTAAAACAGCATATCATCTGTCAAAATTCGTTCAGAGAAAAGTTTTAAATATTTGGGTCTTTCGGTGAAAATCGGGCAATGCAACTTGTAAGTTAACACAAAAATGGAAATAACCAGAACATTTATCAAAGAACAAACAATATACATGTATTTATACATTTATTTATTTATTTTTCTTTCTCTAGTATGTCCACCAGCCTATTGAACGCACTCAGCATTTGTTGCTGCTGATCCAGCAACTTTTCATAATTTTCAGCCATTCTGTTCAAGTTATCTTGGACGATGCTGCTCAATGGCTTTTGTCGTTTAGCCTTGGGGCTGCTTCTTGGGCTCGGTGACATCTCCGTAGGCATGGCAATTGTGCCTCCAGTACTTGAAAGAAGTACTGGAGGCACAATTGCATGGCTGTCACCAAGAACCTGATCCATCTGATCGAAGAATTTCCATGGTGCTGCTTTTCCCGTCCCAGTTGGGGGATTCTTTATTTCCTGCCAAAAATATTAGAATAACAAGGAAGTAGTTACGGTAGTTTCATTGCTCACTAGACGTTGAAATTTCTATTTTACGGCTTGGTGAATTTCATCTGACAAACCATGTTTTAAAAAGCTAAATGTACTAATAAAAAGCATAAATGCTTTGATTTCAAAGACCAATCCAGCATTTTTACGAAGGTAAAGGAAAAGAAGCAATATATTTACAGGGTATCTGATTATCTGCAAGGGTTAAGAGAGTAAACAGACTATTATGTACCAGTGTTGTAGGTCTCAAGACCGGTTTTGTCGGTCTCAGGTCTCGGCCTTAGACTATCGGGTCTCGACTAAAACACTTTTATGTACTACATTGTTTGGGTTGGTTGCTCTGACAGGCTTACTTTGTACTTCCTGCACATGTTGTTCCACTTCTTACGGAGCTGTTCAGGGCGTAGAGTGATGCCCATCTCTTTGCCAATCTCTCTGAAATAAAAACAGGCGATTCTCATGTGAGATCACCTTTTTCAACTTGGGAAAAGTTTTGTATGAGACAATATAGCTAACATTTTCGAGCAATCTGTACAAACAATTTAATTGTTTTTGCCCTATTAACACCGACATGGTTATAAGCACTGTATATAATCGGTGCTTTCTCTCGAGTTCTGTCGAAAACAATTCACAAGGTACTTGGGCGAAACTCGAATCCATGACCTTATCCTTTCTAATGCAGACTTCCTAACCTTAGACCACTGAGCTATGCCCAGAGGCCAGCTATAGAGTCACATGAAGCAGTGGTTACTGCAATTTCATGCAATTTCAGAATCAGGCTGTGGATTGTTTTTCACAGAATTAAGAAAGCACTGAGTAAACACTAATAAATTGTTCAACATGATGTACATGTACAATACATCATTTCAATTTGTACTAAATTTGTAATGCAATCAGCTCTTTTGGAAAAACTTACGTGTACAGAGTTCGGATGAGCCTTTTTTCCGTCACAGAACTTTTTGGCTCTGTCTGATCTCAAAGTAATAAAACTTTTTGTCAGATCGTCTGTCCCCGAAACACATGCACAAAGAATTAAATAAGAACCCAGGAATTACCTGTGATAGCAGGGGCAGATCCAGAGGAGGACTTTTGGGAATCGAAACACCACCCCCCCCCCCCCCCGACCCACACAAATTATAGTATAAATATAACATGACATTCTGCAGGGGTTATAATCATGATTTGTATAGCGTTATGAATGGTAAGTGCATCAGTATCAATGTGCTGCATTACCTATATGTCTGCCTGTATGCAACAATCAGACATAACAAAATCTGGTGTGCCTGACCCCCCCCCATGAAAGATTCCTGGCTCCGCCCATGGATAATCATACTTGTTGTTTATGTCCCTTAGACCTAAGAGCTACGATGGCCCTAGCTGCGATAATCGTAGCTCTTGGCACGTCCCTTAGCCCCAAGAGAGCTACGATTATCGCAGCTACGATAGACCATGTGTTAACATTTTGCAAATTCTGTTGCTGTTTTTTATTTATAATTTTTAAATTTCCCAATTTCACTTGTCTCAAATGTTGAAACAAATGTTGATTAAAAAACAAATTAAGCACATGATCTGTCAAACCAGTCTTAGGTCTAAGGTAAGGAACGGGAAAGAGGCGATTATCGCAGCTCCCCAGGAACATGCTAGAATTACACTATAAAATTACAGAAAAATGCATTATATAAGTTATAAGTATAACCGCCACTTTTTCTCTCTGAATGTGACAAACATGATAAATTTACTGACAGAGGATACGACAGAGGATACGACAGAGGATATATTAAAAGAACAGGATATATATGTAGTCAAGTGAGGTTTCAAAACTATGTTTACAGAGATTTTGAGCAAAGTACATCCAGGGATGTTGGTCATTTTGTCGTCAGCTAGCTAAAACCACATATGCCCTACATGCCATTTGTGCTCAAGTGGCAGTTGTAAACTGCGTCCTTTCTATCAAAATGTCTGTAAATATTGTTTTGAAACCTCTTGTAGTCTTGATTATATTTCCCCCTTCTTTTAATTTTTAGCAGGAAATTGTGTGACAATAATCATCCTAATTTAATTAGACAGAAAAGTGGCGGTTTAATAGCTTGAGAAATCCAGCTCAAAAGGCTCATGAAATCGGGAAAGTCGCCATTTAATACTTAACTGAACTGAACATGCTGAAGCTGAAACGGCGACTATCCCGATTTCATCACGAGCCTTTTGAGCTGGATTTTTCAAGCTATGCCTAGCGGTTTAATAATATAATAATCACTGATAATAATTAATAGGCCTACTGCATTCAATCCACAAAGGGATAACTAGTACAACTACACAGTACAAGCAACAAAGCCTTCACATAATCAAACGGCTGACTTATTGATATTGGCCAACCCTTCCATAATTTGTTAATGATCTTGAGTCAGAGTTCGCAGCAGGGCAAGCTCTAGGGAGAGCACGGAAACTGAATCTGACCCGCCACTTTTTCACTCATTATTGTGACCAAAATCATAAATTATTTTTGGGTAAATGGTAAATACGGTAGCCTAATATTTTCTTTATACACGTAGTAAATGTGGCAGTCGGATTCGGCATCTTTCTCGGTCAGATAACTTACATTGAAAGTCCTTGTCGTTGTCCACGTCCGTGCTTGCCATGTTGATGCTATTGCTATTTTGTGAGCAATAGCACTGTAGCACTAGCAGACGACATCTGACGATTTCGCCAAACAAATTCTAGTCGGGGTTTTTTTAAAATAAAATACTCAATACCAAACTCAACCCGGTTGCTCGACTTTTAAATTAAAGGAATTTTATTCAATAAGATTTTCAATTATATTTTCATGCGTAAAGACTATAACTTAAATTTACAATGCAATAAAAATAGGAATGATTTTATTATAATATATATGTTCTTTTTTTAAAGCACTGACCTAATTATGAGGTAACTCATAAAACATGAAAATGTAAGTAATATTTAAAATCAATATGTATAACATTTTGGTCAGTTAGGAAAGATTATGAAAGGTTTTCCAATAAAAATAATCAGAGTGTTTTTGCTGTACGTTTATAATTAAGAGTAATAATATAAATGGTAATGGTCCAAAGCGTGGAATTATTAGATTCTGACAACCATAAAACCTTAATTAAATCTAACTAAAGCTGTCATATTTCCATCTTTTATTCATTATTAAATGTAAGTACATGTACCAAGTACTCCATTCATTCTAGAATTTGAGGTTGCCTTTAACAAGTTTAAAATGACCAGTAAAACAGAAACAGAAAATTCATCTATTGTGATAAACACCAATCTAAATCAGTAAAGGTGAAGTTTTTACAAGATTGTTTTACTTTGACAAAAACATAAATATGACCAATTATGCAAAATTGAGTCCAAATTGACTACTGAATTTGTAAACTGTTAAGGCCAAACAAGAATAGTTCTGCTTCCGGTTACCCTTTCTGACCTATTTTAATGGCTCAACCCTAATTTTCTTTTCGGAAAAAAAGAAAGAAAAATGCTTTAAATACTACCTTTAGACCTTGACTACATGTACACACCTACAGCACACAACAAAATGCCACAAAAATGTCCTTTATGATTTTCAAATGCAATGTAATCGGAAGCAGAACTAATTTGTGGTTGGCCTTAAATGCACATTTTATTAGCAATTACTGTTGTTTTAATACTTTTTCTGCAGGTAGTTTGCTTTAAACAATAATGCGCCTATCAATTCCCCCAGATCTACACCATTGATATTGTGCTGCAATACCAGTCCTCATAGTTGCTAAAATGTAAACAATTATGTTGTCTGCCTTCAGATATTCCTGTTAACTTGCCTATTAAAAGCACTCATTTTCAGTCCTTCTGATATTCTTTATTTTTTTATTTGCCAACAATACAAAAATTAAAGGGGAGCGTAAATCATGCAAGTGTTAGTTGTTTTTTTTACCATAAATGAAAATGGTCACTGCAAACATCCAAAGAAATAGGATCTTTCACTGTTACTTGTGGCTTGAGCATGTAGTGGTGCCCCTGCAACCCACCTGCCTTATCCAGTAGCCTCATACAACTCCCAACAAGAAGGACTGTTGTGGTGCCTGCATGGTTTAGGACTCTTGGTTCCTGTTAAACAATAGATACAAGTGAAAGATTTATTATCACAAACTAAACAATGCAATATTTGCTGCTAAAATGAAAACAAAATGAATCTATGGCTGTTTTTGCTCGATCTGCCTAATTTCTGCTTTCTTGCAACAAAAACAATCATTACCCTTTCAAAAAAGCAACAAATAAAATGTACAATGTATTAAACTACCTTAACTTAACTCCCTGAGATATGTGTAAAATTGTATTCAAATGTGAAGATTTGGGATTGTTAGGGATAATTAAAAGATTTTTCATCCATGATATTCACAAAAAGGGAAACACTTTTTGACACAAGTTGAATAATGCTGATGAATCAGTACCTGCAATAGCCATTATTTTGTGTTTGTTTTTATGGAGGGAAGAAATTGTCAGCATGTTAACTTTCTATTCTAGCACTCATTTGTACAGAGTATGTAAGTAGTGGGTTTATACTTCAACTGAAAGCCTGTGAGTGTGAAGCTTTTTTTCACGTAAAATTATGTTACCTGCAAATATGTGATAATGTGACAACATAATTACGTACCTGTGATGTATAGGGCCTAGCCCTGTCCGTCGCCTAAGTTCTGAAGTATGGGCCGTATCCACTTCAAAGTCCAATAGATTCTTGTCTTAATTCCCCTGTTCCTAAAGGATATTTAAAAGAGGGAAAGTAAACCCATTTTAGACAGATGTTAGAACTTAGACTCAAATCAGATCTGTTCAAACATGGAGGAAGGATCTATATCCTTCCTCCATGGTTCAAACATATAAAAAAGGCTTCTCCAACAGGAACAAAAAGTGAAAAACAACCGAGTTCATGAGTTCTGTCCCCCAAATTAACAGGGAAAATTACTTACACTGAGATTTCGCTTTGCCTGGCTCAGCTCCGCTAGCCCCAAGTTGTTCCATCTCTGTCAGAATCCTTCATAAGTGTTGGCACAAAAGTAAAAATGCGAAATACCGCACAACGGCCGTACAATGTACACACCGCTGTTTTTTTCAAGATGGCGACTCGCGGAAAGTTTTTCACACTGACGTCATCAAGCCCGTGTGCAGCCCCACTTCGGCAGGCTTGATAAGGCTTCGGATTTTGGCCCAAAACGGAGCCTCAGGCTTCATCGCCCTAGCCCAAGCCCGCCGTTTGGCATGAGGCTTCAAAATGGCAGCCGAAAAAATGTAGCCCAAGCCTAGCCTCTAGCTTCGTTTGGTAAACGCCCTATGTCTCTTCGCTGAACAGAACATAGGGCTTTTCCGCATTATTTTTGTATGATGTCACTGCGATTTTTGCTTGCTTGTGACAAGTCTGCCTACCCACCAGGCTTCATGTCAATTGGACCTACCAATTTGCATGTCTTACGAGAAATTATGCCTTTGATGACGTCATTATGATGGTGCATATATTTTGCATTTTTTGTTACATATGTAGGACCTAACAAACCTATTACAAAAAGAATTTTGATATTAGCATGTTCTGTTGATGAATTACGGCTTAAAGAAAATTTAAAGGTTCAAAAACTTTAAAATTACTATAATTTCGTATGAGGATGTCATCGTGACGTCACCTCAATTTTCATCAACAACAAATGCTTGCCTACCAACATACTACGTTTGAGCGTAATCGGACCTACGGTTCTCTAGATACGGACCATTGAAAAATGCACATTTAAGATGACATTACGTGACATGTGATGACATCATCACCCCGTCACTATTATGCATACCATTTCAGCTTAGGGTCTATGTTTGTGTATAGCTGATTAAGATCTGATGTTGTTTAGTGACCAAAGTGCCACTTACAAAATTCGAGTACAAAGTCTATGGGATTTTTGATAGAAATAAAAATTCATAGAAAATCAGCCGATGACGTCATCATGACGTCACTCGGATTTTACATGCTAGTGGCACTATCTACCTACCTACCAATTTTTATGAAGATCCGACCTATCCTTATATGTGTTTCCAAAAAGCACATTTTTGATGACGTCATAATGACGTCACACATTTGTTACATTGATGTGAAAGAATATAGAAGCTAACTAATTAAGCTATTACAAAAAGAATTTTGAATTTAGCATGTTCTGTTGAGATATGATTTTAAGAAACTTTAAAGTTCAAAAACTTTAATATTACTGTAAAATCGTATGATGACGTCATCATGACGTCACCTAAATTTTCATCTATAACACGAGCTACCATACCAACATACCAGGTTTGAAGGCAATCGGACGTACCGTTCTCTAGATATGGGCCCTTGAAAAATGCACCTTTAAGATGACGTCACATGACACGTGATGACGTCATCATGACGTCCCGTTTCGGCATACATTTTACGGTTGGTAATCTTCGACATACAATTTCAGCATAGGGTCTATGTTTGAGGTAAGTTTGGTTAAGATCTGAGGTTTTTTAAGACCTAAAGTGTCGCCGACAAAATTCGTGTGCAAAGTCTATGGGATTTTGGTCAGAACTAAAAGAATGAACTAAGATGACGTCACGTGACACGTGATGACGTCATCATGACGTCACGTTTCGGCATACATTTTCAGCTTCGGGTCTCTGTTTGTGTTAAGCCTGATTAAGATCTGATGTTTAGTGACCAAATTGGCTCTTTCAAAATTCGTGTACAAAGTCTATGGGATTTGGGATATAACTAAAAAAACATAGAAAATCGGCCGATGACGTCATCATGACGTCACCTAGGATTTAACATGCTAGTACCACTATCGACCTGCACACTAATTTTTATGACGATCGGACCTACCCTTATATGTGTTTCAAAAAAGCATAGTTTTGATGACGTCATGATGACGTCACACATTTTTCCCATTTATGTGAAAGAATATAGGAGCTAACAAAGCTATTACAAAAAGAATTTTGAATTTAGCATGTTCTGTTGATGAGATATGGCTTTAAAAACTTTAAAGTTCAAAAACTTAAAAATTACTATAAAATCGTATGATGACGTCAGCATGACGTCACCTTAATTTTCGTCTATAACACGAGCTAGCCTACCAACATACCAGGTTTAAAGGAAATCGGATCTACCGTTCTCTAGATATTGGCCCTTGAAAAACGCACCTTTAAGATGACGTCACGTGACACGTGATGACGTCATCATGACGTCACTCTTCGACATACAATTTCAGCTTATTCTTTTTAGTTTTAACTTTTTGACTTTACGTTTTGTCCAAGTATTACATCACATAATTCAACTAGTAATTTCTTCGATGTTTCTGGCTAATTTTCTTCTTATCATCTTTATAACAACTTAATTGTTACACAACCTTATTTTACTATACTTTACGGTTGGTAATCTTTTTCTGTAAAGGAACCTGAACCCCAATTAGCATGATGCTAACAAGAGTGGAAGGATGGGTGGAGGTGGTGAATTAGCTGTTCTAGCAACTCGGATGCTGTATGATTGCTGTCTGACTTGCTAATACTGCATCACCCCACTCCCATGGGTTACAATAGCATTTCTTCTTTTGTCATTAAGTTAATTTACTGTGCGATTACGTAAATAGTTCTGACTACGGTATAGCACAGCAGGCCTTTCGTGGCGTGCTGTTAAGTAGCGAGACCATTCGTCCATAAAATTGATTAAGTTTCACTTAATTTTTCTATAACGTACGTCAATGTGGGAGTGTTAATCCCGCAGGGCCGGCCAGCTATGGACGGGGACGCGCGAAATCGTGTACGGAACGCCAAATACCTAAATTATGCAGTTCGTGATGATTTTGCATACGCTGCCAGGATAAGACTGCTTCCCGGTCTCCTATCATCTTGCTTGAAAGTCGGGACTAGTGTTGGGTAGTCCTTTATAGTCCGTAATCCTGCCGGACAGCAATTCCCCAAACGACATCCGAACTAAGTGTTTTTTCATAGCGCCCGACAACAACGACGACGGACGACAAAACGCAATTGCGGTTTCTGGAACTTCAACAATTTTCACTTAGCTGCCATGCAAAGCTAAATAGGAAATATGAAATAAAGCAAACAAATAAAACAAGACTACACATGCAATATGTTTTATCATAATTAAAAAAAACCCAAAAAACACCCACATGTGCAAACACCTTTAATCTTTTGAAAAGACTGGGTGTTTATGAATCAACAGATCGAATCCTACGCCACAACCCGAAGTTGCGCACCAAACTGCAAAGTTGAGTTGATTTTGATAAAACGTCATGGGCTCTGATGTAGGCCTTATAACGCCGGACTTGTTCATCGTATTTTATGTCTGACATTTTGTAATCACTAAACAAGTCTACGAAATTCGTGTTAGAAGATCGATGTTGTTTGCGTTTACGATGATGGTAAGATGACCCAAGTTCATCGGCGTTCGAACGAACTGCATCATTCTTTTCAGATAATTAAAAAATCATATCACTTGCATTTTGCACGTGTTTATCATGACCTTTAGATAATTGAGAAGCTTTATCAACGATTTGTTTCGCATTTTTTAGTAAATAACTAATGGCATATACAATTTGAGCAATTGTGTTTCCTCGCGGATCCATTATTTATTAAATATAAAATTCTTTTTCATAAATAAAATGGAGTCACACGTCTTTGAAATGACTGACAACAATAAAACATATCAGAACCCATAGATAACATGATGGTGTGATGTGGGTGGAGATTACTGTACGAGTTTAAACAACGTAATGTTTACCGTGTGTTTGCATAATATCTTTAGTGATACTAAAATAACGTATATAAAAGTTGATCCCGATGCACATTCCGCAAATATTGTAACGGGTGAAACTGTTGTTCCACGCGGAAAGTACGACATCGATTGGTTTGTAAAAAAAATTGACAAATTAAAATGGTTGGATATTTCTGTTGACAGGTTTGCGCAAAAAAGTCTTCATTAGTATAACAGAAAACCAGACATATTATGTTTATCACGTGGACAAACACAGGGCTGTTTCGGTTTTTTTTTTTATTGTGTTAGTTTGGATGTCAAATGTTTATACAATAATTAAAGTTGTTTGTTAGTTTACAAAGACGGAGGGATTCAGATGTTATTTGATGTGTGAAGGATTGGTTTAAAGAAAGAAATCGTGTACAAATGCTATGGGCAATAGTGTAGCGAATGCCCCTTTAAGATGACATCACGTGACATGTAATGACTTCATCATAACGTCATGTCATTTTTCATCTATAACACCCGATGGCATACCTAGATATTACGTTTCAACTTACGTTTCTACTTTTGTAGATATAAGGCTTCGAAAAATGCCCCTTTAAGATGACGTCACGTGACACGTGATGACGTCATCATGATGTAAAAGTTCGGCACACATTCTGAGCAGTTGGTCTAAGTGTCTGCCAATTTTAAAAGTACCCAAAGTGCCCAGTAAGAAAGGAAACGTGCACAAATGCTATGGGAAACAGTGTAGCGAATGCCCCTTTAAGATGACGTCACGTGACATGTGATGACGTCATCATGACGTAAAAGTTCGGCAGTTGGTCTAAGTGTCTGCCAATTTTAAAAGTACTAAAAGTACAGTGCCAGTAAGAAAGAAAACGTGTACAAAGGCTATGGGCAATAGTCTAGCGACTTGAAAAGACTTTATAAACAGCATGCACATTTAGCCATGTGGTTATCTGCCCTTCCCAGAATTCCTGTGTGTTATATTGAATTTGGTCTAAATTTTCAAATGGCTGTTATTTTATACTTGAGTTAGCCAGGATCATGAAAATTTGGAATTAGGTAGAGAAAAATTTAATATATACATTTCTTAAATTAGACCTACCCTTATATGCGTTTTATATACGTTTCAAATAAACACGTTTTTGATGACGTCATCATGACGTCACACAATTTCCCTTTTAGGGAATATCTTTAAGACATACCAAAGCTATAACAAAAAGAATTTTGAAAATATCTTGTTCTGTTTGCTGGATATATTGAAAAGAATGTTACGATTGTAAAAATTCAAAAATTCATAAAAAATCATGTGATGACGTCACTATGACGTAAAAGTTCGGCACACATTCTGATCAGTTGGTCTAAGTGTCTGCCAGGTTTAAAGGCAATCGGCTGCATAAAAGTAGCCAAAGTGCCCCTGAAAAAAAATCTTAACGAAAACAAGGGCTGTTTCGGAAAACTTCCGAAACAGCCAATTATAATCTAAATTTGAGTTCAGACATTAGGCCTACGCATTTGTTGGGGCTACCAGCCAAAAATTTGCTCCACGTTATAGATTATCAAGGTACGTACAATATGAATCTCAACGATAATATTTGTATACACTGCGATCAACTATCTACTCGAGATAATTTTTACAATGGGCAGCATACAGATGTGTTGGACAGTCGGGACGAACAGAAAAGCAAATGACATTGGATTAAATCACATTATCTATATCGACAAATGAAAACTTTCGCAGACTTGCTAATGGTAGAATAAACCAACTCAGCTTTAGCATCGGGGATTCTCGCGGTAATTTAATTAACAACCATGGGAAAAGACTATTTAAAATGTAGAGGTTATGAAAAAAATGATTTTTTCAAAACCTTGCCTACAGACAAACCTGATTTTTTATTGCACTTACTAAAATTACCGTTCTTAGAAAAAGTACCGCAGCCACAGACTTTACAAGGCTCCATGGCTCTACCATTTATTTTAAATCGATCTGCGTGATTAGCACAATACACAGGGTTAGATTTGCTGATTGCTTTATTACAACGACTCAAGCTTCCGCAAAGTAACAAAGAACATTGACTATAGGTAAATTTGAATACATTTTCAAAGTGAACAAAGAAACTAACAGAAGAGGGATTCGAACCTGCGACCTCTGGAACACCGTACCGGCGCTCTACCTGCAACTGATGAGCTATCTTGCCCTATGTTGGCGGTCTCCCAAATTGTCAGCATCTTTGTTCGGGTGCGCGCCAGTCAGAAGTCATAAACCCAGAATGCCGTATAGCCAGGGATCACACCCAATTTTACGATACAACCTGGGAAGCGACATTGTGGGGATCACTCAATGAGGATACGACTTTTAAACTTATAATTCGTCAAACAATCAAGGGAAACTGACCAGGTAAATTTGAATACATTTTCAAAGTGAACAAAGAATCTGGCAGGAGCGGGATTCGAACCTGCGACCTCTGGAACACCGTACCGGCGCTCTACCAACTGAGCTATCTTGCTCAACTGAGACGTATGTTGGCGGTCTCCCAAATTGCCGAAGTGGAAATTTCACTCTTTTGGAGTGGTTTTTCACTCTTTTGGAGTGATTTTTACTCTTTTTGAGTGGTTTTTATCAGAGATTCACTCTTTTGGAGAGTGAGTTTTTCACTCTTTTACATTAAGAGAGTACCATATGCCTTCCTGGATCCGCACCTAAAGACAATGCTAATGCGATTAATCATCAAATTACATCTGTGGCGTATGATATCCCAGTTTTGAACTATATCAACCTACCTGCCTATCTACCCGCGGAATCACCTGTTCCCTTAATTTCTAAGCAGGAAGTGTATATTAAATTAAGTAAGATTAAAACTAATAAAAGTGGAGGCCCTGATAATGTCCCCAAGACTACTCAAGGCGTTTGACGAACTCTGTTATCCATTGGTAGATAATTATTTTCAACTGCTCTCTCCACTGTGGCAAAGTCCCAGATGTATGGAAAGCTGCACATGTGGTACCTGTTCCCAAGTACCTCCTTTACCTGTACCTCCTTCCATTGGCAATCTGCGACCAATCTCCCTTCACATGTATTTTCGCAAAGATTTTTGAGGATTTTGTCACTACATAATGACACGAGTAGTGTAATAGATCCCAAACAGTTTGGATCTTTAAAAGGATCATCCACATCACATTATTTGGTTCGTCAACTTGATTAGGTCTACAAACAAACCGACAAACCTCATACCTCTGCCTTGATTATTGCAACTGATTTCAGCAAAGCTTTTGACAGAGTTGATCATGAAATTGTAATTAATAAATTCATTACATTTTGAGTGCGACCCGTCATCCCCCTGGATATGTGATTTTCTGACAAACAGATCCCAATCCGTAAAGCTATAATAACGTTTTGTCGGACTGGGCTGTTACACATGCAGGAGTTCCGCAGGGCACAAAACTTGGGCCAGTAGCCTTTTGGACAATGATTAATGATGCAGGTTCATCCAGTCAAGATGTCTCTCGTTTTAAATACGTGGATGATGTGACTTTTTCTCAGATCATTACAAATCCTGCTGAGTGTCAGATTATACAACATGAACTTGATTGCTTTCATCAATGGTCCATGACCAATAATAATAAAACTTAATCCATCTAAGTGTAATTGTTTGTTTGTTCATTCCAATCGGTGACCGTCCATCCATAGAACTGATCGTATGGAACTCCTTGGTGTTCTAATTCAAGAAGTGGGACAAACAGATTGATTCCATGTGTAAGACATTTAGTCAGACTATTTTTCTTACGTCAGTTAAAACATTGTGGTGTCCCTATTTCTGATCTTATCACGGTTTATATTCAATAGGCCTTTATAAAAAAACAAGGAGAGTGTCTGGGAAAAACTACAACGCAAAGGTTTTCGTTTCATTTTGTCTTACAAATATTGTGCCAATCGGTCTTAATACAGCGAAATATGTTCCTAAATCAATATTCCCCCTCTTCTCAGCGGAGAGAGCAATTGTGTTTTAGTTTTGGTAAATCATTGCTTGCATCCCAAAAATTCAGAGACTGGCTGCCTCCCATTAGGAACAATGGTTTGAAGATTATTGACCACCCGAGCACAATACCTTGTAGGACAAAACGGTATAAAAGTAGTTCCATCCCCTACTTAACTGAGTTGTTAAACAAAGACATGTGACCCCGGTCTCCAGATTAGACACTTTTTACTATAATAGCTTTTATTTCGGTATTTTAAATTCAATTTAAGCCCAAATTCCTGTTTAGTGTTTTTTTCATAAAATTATGTGTTTCCTTTTTGTGTGGTTGAAATTGTAATGTGGCCTTTTTAATGTGATTATTTTTTAATTATTCAAGTAACTTGAAAAATGTAACTGTTAATACTAAGTATATACTAGTAACGCATTCTATTTTGATGGATGTTTTTTTTTATGATTGTGCTCCACCGTGCAATTTAGCCTATACGGGCTACGAGACGAGTTGGAAAAATGAGCCAGTAATAATAATACATTTGTAATAATAAGAAGAACATTATAACATTTAACAAATCTAAAATATTTCAATTTTCATTTTTTTTATTTTTAAAATGACCATACGCCAAGGTTTAAATTCTATTATCCATGATGTAACATTTGTCATCTCTGGGATTGAGCGAAACCTTATTTTAAGTAAAAGGGTACATTACATGTACGGTATATGATTATAACTTCTCAACATGTTCATATGGTGCAAATAATATTCAGTGTTAAACAATTTTTGTCTTGATGTTTAATTTTATTTGAAACTACGTACTTTTGTATTCCTTTTAATTACATAATATTGTTTTCATCGTCTTTGAGAATAGAGTACATTTTTGTTCAACAACTTCTTTGATGAGACCCCAGCACATTCATCTTCAAATTTTCCTATAATTTGTTTGCTGACGACGTCGTATAAAAAGTGATCTTTTGGATAATTCCACAAGTCGTAGAGATCTTCGTCTTTTTCCAAGTCTTTGTACATATCTCGATTGTGTATTTTAAAACCAAAGAATCTGTATCTGTATAAATCAAATCAACGTTGTCTTTGTATTTCATTTTGAGATGACTGTAGCAAAAATCATACATTAAAAGTTTAGACAATTCTAAAATACTCATGCCGCAATACATGGGTTTGTTCAAATGAACGCTCGTTTTGTACATGTCTATCAAATTGTGCTACACTTGTAATTGGGTTAGTTCGAAGCCCGGGAAGGGACAGTGAGAAATATTTTTTTCCAGTTGCTAAATCGTTCAAACGATTTATTAAATCGTTTGAACGATTTAGCTAATTCGTTTGAACGAATTAATAAATCGTTTGAAATTCATTGCCAACCTTATATCAAAGTGGACAATAAACACTTATACAAGAACAAATTATTTTGTAAAGTTTAAAAATGATGACGTCATCAAACCGTAGATAGGTTATTGCAAGGAGAATTTTTAAATGAATTTTTGCACTTTATTTAACTCCATCATTCAATAGACAGTAGAGATGTTATTTTGCACAACCACATGAAAATCTTGGAAATTAAATGTTCAGAATTGCATTTATAAACACTTAGCACAACCTTTAAAGGTACCAAAAGATGTATTTTTATGACTTGAATACACATGTACATGTACATGTAGGACATGCTACCACAAATTCCCACGTCTTATAGCAGTAAAAGCAAAGATCGTATAAGGGAAAGATCGGACACTGGGTATATATTTTTTGTACGGCGCCCGATGAAACGCTATGACGTCATTATTTTTTACTATGGGGAAAGGCGCCCCTAGGTTTCGATTGGTAAACACGTGCTTGCACAGTTGCAGCTGGCGAGTTTTTTTTCAATTCATGAATAATTCATTAGTTTTTATGAAAAAAATTCGCTTGCGGCTGCAGTGAACCATCAAGTACAGTAGTATAATTTCCTGCAGACTTTGTTGTGGGTGATTTTGAAGGACTGGTAACTGTTCATGCCCCTATAAAGGTGGTATGCAAAATTTGCTTTTGCTGTAATTTTCAGAAATGATTGGACTGGGGTTAGTATTTTTTATAGCAAATACTGTAACAGTGACCTGTCTCCAGTGACGCTATGGAATCCACTAAGATGGGAAGCCATTTGTGTGTGAGACTATTTCCAACGATTGTCAGCCGACAATCACTGAAAATACATGTAGATACCAACATTTTATTGAAAATTACAGCACACCAGGTGCTACGATTTCACAGGATACTTCAGACTATTATTTACTTACAGTAAAGTAAGGTATTTCATAATTCAGTGGTTTTTTTATGTTTGCAAATGTTGTTTAATTATTACCTTTAACGAAGAGTGCCTTGTATGACAAAATCAAAATAGCGCCCTCTATATATTGATGAAAAGATTTTCTAAGAATTTAATAACAATGAAAACAGTTTAGACAGTTGGTATCAGGGAGGTTGATTATTCTCCAAGATTTTGCTGTTCCTGACCAATTTTGATAGGGAATTCAGCTCTTTCCAAATAGTCGTCAACCTATGCCTTGCAAAATTTGGTTTTGAGCAATAAATCTGTTTACAGAGGGGCGCTGATCATTATGCTTGTTGAATGTGATGGGCGATGCTACAAATGTTTCATTTAACGTCAAACAATAATAACCAGCATTTAGAATGCTTTTTTAGTAAACTAAATCACAGCATTTACAATTATTATTACCCCTGTTTATCGGGCCCAACAATCATTCCCGAAACATTCTCAGCTCCATGGGGAGTAAGTTAAGCGCACACAGGCTAATCAAACACATAACCATCACTGCTCTCACAGGTACATATACCTATTAACTCTGGGGTGGAGAGAAGCAACTTGTGATAAAGTGTCTTGCTCGAGGACACAAGCACCATGACCCCCCTGCTGGTCTCGAACCTACAATCTGCAGTAATACCGAGATCTCGAGTCCGATACACTACGCCATGGGGCCACAGCGCTCCACAAACCACAATGGAAACCGACTAGGTAATTTTGAATAAACAGGAGCGGGATTTGAACCTGTGACCTGTGGGAAAACTCACAATATGGCACTGTGGGTTTATGACTAGCACCCCGAACAAAGGCACTGACAATTTGGGAGACTGCCAACATATACATGTGTAACTTAGTTGGTAGAGCCCCGGTACAGTATTCCCGGAGATCGCAGGTTCAAATCCAGCTCCTGCCATTTTTTTCTGTTCACTTTAAAAATAACCTTTTTATTTTACTAAGCACGACTTGAAAGGATTCCAGACATCATTTTGAATGTTAATATTCAACTGATGATCAATGCTACTCTAAGGACGTTTACAATTAAAGTTATTGTGAATGATTTAGGAAAATCTTGTGCCCAGTGTGTATAATAGAGTACCCAAGTGACGACATAATTTTGGTTCAAGCAGTTTCTGTTAGCACACAATTTTGTGTGTAAAGACATTAGCGTGTGAACCAGAACAATGGTAAATGACGTCACATTTCGGTAATCCACAGTGTATACAATTAATGTAATATAGGTGCTACTGTACAATATTCAGAATTAATGCTGGAGTATGAAAACACAAGTTGCTGCATGTAGCCACTGTACACTATGAAGTGCTTGTTCAGATCTTTCTATCCATGGCAATTTCAGGATGAATGCTTTTTGTAGCTCAACTGGGTACCTCCAAGGCAATATGTCCCTTTAAACCCCTAATGTCCTAAGCTATAGGCATTACTTTGGTATAAAGAAGAGTATTACAGAATACTACTTAGTATTTTGTAGCACCAGAGTCTCTCTGTGACGAATGGGTGTGTAATAACAGCAGTCTAGATACTGGCAACTACAAAATATTACTTCCATGTAATACAGTTAAGTTACTGGGTAAATTACACTTGTGTCAATGAATAATCAAAAATGTATCATCTCTAAAAACAAGTAGTTCATGCTTTGTTTCTGCCTTCGATGAAAACAGACATTTTGTCTCCAACTCCAGCAAAACAGTAGTACTACGTACACTATTTGGGGTGAAGTACCAAATATTAAAAATTACTACAGGCATTGCACACAAGTAGTTGAGAGTACTGCATAATACATTTTACTACTAGTAGTATTTTGTAGCTTTAGCTGATGTTAGGATTAAAGGTAATATACAACATTTGCTTTTCCTGTAATTTTCAGAAATAGATGAATGTGGGGGTTAGTATTTCATAGTAAATATTATGTCCCGAATATACCGAATATTCGATCAGCAACTGAATATTCAAATACTAAATTATTCGGAAATGAACTGCCCCAATTATTGCAATGACCTGTTTAAAGTTTATGTTCAACTGGAAAAACCAAGAACAAAATGCTGCTCTTGTAGTCTGGTTCCGTGACCCTATACTTCAAATGAAATGAAATGCAGCAATTTATAGACATCTGGAATTGTCAGGTCAGGTCAAGGAAATAGACTGGCTGGCTTGTACGGATGTATAACTGATTGCAAACAAAATGTGGACTACATGTACATTTGTACATACATTTTCTAAATTGGGGGCAGTATTTTTAAAAAGTCTGGTTTTTTTCCAGCGACGGTTGCCGCCCACTTTTAGATTTGCCACAAATGTCACATACAAATGATTTTGTATTTGTAAAGAATTCTATGATGTGTGCCCAGAGCGTTTTGCCACATATTTCGCATGTGAATGGCTTCTACTTGCTGTGGGTCTTGCGGTGAGTCACTTGATGGCTTTTTTGCATGAAGGATTTGCCACAAATGTCACAAACAAATGGCCTCTCATTGGTGTGGCTCCTATAGTGTATCACTAGATGTGCTTTATCATAGCAGGATTTGCCACAAACGTCACACACAAATAACTTCTCACTGATGTGAGTCATACAGTGTTTCTTGAGATTGCAGCTTTGTGTGAAGGATTTGCCACAAAAGTCGCATGTAAATGGCCTCTCATTAGTGTGGATTCTATGGTGTGTCACTAGACTGCTTCTTTCCGTAAAGGATTTGCCACAAATGCCACACGCAAATTGTTTCCTACACGTATTTGTGTGGATCCTCTCGTGCTGCACTAATTTGGATCTTATCCTGAAGGATTTTCCGCAAATGTCACATTCAAATGGCTTCTCATTGGTGTGGATCATATTGTGGTACACCAGATTACTTCGTCCCGTGAAGGATTTGCCACAAATGTCGCATACAAATGGCTTCTCATTGGTGTGGGTCATTTGGTGTGTCGGCAGATATTTTGGGGACCTGAAGGATTTGCCACAAATGTTGCATACAAATGGCTTCTCATCGGTGTGGATCCTGTGGTGTATCACTAGATTGCTTCTTTGCGTGTAGGATTTGTCGCAAATGTCACAGACAAATGGTTTCTCATTGTTGTGGCTTCTCTCATGGCGCACTAGTTTGGATCTTACCCGAAAGGATTTGCCGCAAGCCTCACATACGAATGGCTTCTCATTGGTGTGGATCATATTGTGGTACACCAGATTACATCGTCGCGTGAAGGATTTGCCACAAATGTCGCATACAAATGGATTGTCATTGGTGTGAATCCTATGGTGTGTCACTAAATCGCTTCTTTGCGTGTAGGATTTGCCACAAATATCACACATAAATGGCTTCTCGTTGGTGTGGACACTACGGTGACTCACAATGCCGCTTCTTTGTCCGAAGGATTTGCCACAAACGTCACACACGAATGGCCTCTCATTAGTGTGGATCCTCTGGTGCCTCTTTAGACTGTTTGGATGGCTAAATGATTTCCCACATACATCACACACAAACGGCTTCTCATTGGTGTGGCTCCTATAGTGTATCACTAGATTTGCTCTAGTACAGCAGGATTTGCCACAAATGTCACACACAAATAACTTCTCACTGATGTGAGTCATACGGTGTATCCTTAGATGGCTGCTTTGTGTAAAGGATTTGCCACAAACATCGCATAAAAATGGTTTCTCATTGGTGTGGATCCTACGGTGTGTCACTAAATGACTTTTTTGAATGAAGCATTTGCCACAAACATCACACACAAATGGCTTCTCATTGGAGTGGATCATATAGTGTGTCTTTAGATTGCTTTTTACTTTAAAGGATTTGTTACAAATGCTGCATTCAAACTTGATCTCACTTGAGTCGATCTTTTGAGGGTTGCTGGTCTTTTCTTCTCTCACTTGGGATTGGCTTGCACTGCAAGGTAAAATGTAAAAAAAAAAGAACGAAAAATAATGGTAAAAAAAATACTATAGAATCGTATCGTATGATGACGTCATCATGATGTCTCGTTAATTTTTATCAATATCACATGCTGGCCTACAGGTACAATATAGAAAGCAACTTCAGGCCTTCAAAAATGCACCTTTAACCAGTTCGCGTCGGAGGACGTGTTAACACGATCTGGCTGTTTCTATACATGGGCACGGCTGATGGGTTTAAGCTTGCCTCGACTCACCTCTGGGTGACATCTCAACACGCTAATCCCTCATTTGTTTTGCACACACACACAAAGTCCGCTGTGCACAGCCTGTTCTACAATTTACACCCTGGTGGACGCACCCGGGGTATTGAAATATGAGGTTTCAGCAAGAAATATTGTACAAATACTGTTGAAATGACTCTTGCAAATCAGTATTTGTGGCATTTAGCTGTATATCATAAGTTGGCTGCTATATTTTGCCTTTTTTTAAAATAGAAATTTTCGGCAAAAATAATCCTCTCGCGAACTGGTTAAGATGTTGTCACATGATGATGACACGTCATGACGTCAGAGAAATATGCATGAGTTCAGCACAGGGTATCAGTGTACATGTATGTAAACTTTCATTAACCTAACCCCCCTGGGCATTTTTACTAGGAAGTGTCCTCATATACCTGTCAAAATCCAACACTGTGCAGTGTACATGTACAATGTACATTTGTACATGTACATGATGTACCTATGGCACATTCTTTGGACTTGGACAAATTGAGGCATCAAACATGTAGCTCCATGTAAAGTAATGGTGCCAAGGCGCTACAGTCCTGAACCCATCAAATTCAACACAACCTGCTGTTGGAGTTTGTAAGGCTTAGGGTAGTAGGGCCAAAAAAATATATAGTTCTGCTTCCGGTTACCCTACCTACATGTACCCTATATAAATGGCCCCAACCCTAATTTTTTTTGGGAAAAAAAAAAAATTAATGCTGTAAATGCTATTAATGCATGTATACATTAAACCTTGACTACACATGTAGACACCTATTTACATGTACATGCTCAGCACAAATAAAATTGCCCCCCCAAAAAATTCCAATCTACCTGCCTACCCTATTTTCAAATGCCATGTAATCGGAAGCTGAACTATTTTTGTTGGCCTGATGAGGGTTGAAGGATATTAAAATGATACAACAGAAACTGACTAGTGAGAACAATCGTTAAAAATAGTTACTGTATCATAAAATGGTAAGGATTCTGCTAGAAATGGAACGAAATGTCAGGACCTTCAAAAATTTTTTTTTCTTATTTCAGAAAAGTAAATAATTGTATCATTAACCCTAACGTCCTTCATTTGGGGTCGAGTACAATACATGTACTCTTTAAAATACTACACAATTTCTTATGCCAGTGTAGTGCATGTGAGGTTAGGATTAAAAGGTACAGTACATGTATACATTTGCTTTTGCTGTAATTTTCATGAAATAAATGGATTTTGGGGTTAGTACATGTATTTTTGGCTTTTCCGACAATCAGTCGGAAAAGGCTTAGTTTTTGTTCTGATTTTTTCTTTCTTTCTTTTTCTTCTTCTTTTTCTTCTTCTTTTTCTTCTTCTTCTTCTTCTCCTTCTTTTTCTTCCTTCTGACCAAAATCCCAAAGACTTAATACTACACGAATTTTGTCGGCGGCACTTTAGGTCTTAAAAAACCTCAGATCTTAACCAAACTTACCTCAAACATAGACCCTAAGCTGAAATTGTATGCCGAAGAGTGACGTCATGATGACGTCATCGGGTGTCATATTACAAGCGATTTAAGATGAATATTTTTAATCTTTAAAATGCTACATAAAATCTGCCGTGATGAGACCTCTGATCTTTGTTTTATTGTCAATTGATAGTATAAACCAGGATCTTCATTTTATCTCGTGTGCGTCAAATCACGTGACCCTTCCTTCCGGTCCAAACCGGAAGTGCCCTATAATTTGAAAGTGGAAAAAGATGTGAACTTACTTGTGACGTCATAAAATGTTTGAGCGTCCTCTAGCGGCAGGTTGAAAAATATTTAAAATGAATAATCAGTCGATGTGTGTGGCGAAGTTTGCTGAAATCACTTTATAATTGATGAATTGACATCATGCTAAGAACAATTTGAGGGGGAGAAAGATTGATGACGTCACCAGACCGGAAGTTGCAATGAAAATACCTTTAAACCTTAAACAATTGCTGAAAAATCAACCGCGAGAGATATAATCCAGATATTTGCTTCAGATTCAGCTCTCGAAATTTCTGATGATGACGTCATCAAATATGGGATTACAAGCAATCAAAGATTTCTGGATGTAATCTTTGAACATCAATATAAAACCAATCAAGAAAGATCCAATTGTGCTTTTAATGGAACTGATAGAATAATCCAGGGTCTTCATTTTTGATATTAAGTGCAAAATCACGTGACCTTTCCTTATAATTTGAAAGTAGCCATATCTCACTAACAGAAAATGCTAAATTCAAAATTCTTTTTGTAATAGCTTTGTTAGCTTCTATATTCTTTTCCATCAGAGTAAAAAATGTATGACTTCATCATGACGTCATCAAAAATGTACATTTTTTAAACACATATAAGGGTAGGTCCGATCATCATAAAAATTGGTGGGTAGGTAGATAGTGCCACTAGCATGTAAAATCCAAAGTGACATCATGATGACATCATCGGCTGATTTTCTATGAATTTCTTAGTTCTATCCCGAATCCCATAGACTTTGTACACAAATTTTGTACGCGGCACAAAACCTCAGATCTCAGATCTTAATGAAACTTAACACAAACATTGACCCTAAGCTGAAATCGTATGCCGAAGAGTGACATCATGATGACGTCATCACGTGTCACGTGACGTCATCTTAAAGGTGCATTTTTCAAGGGCCCATAGAGAACAGTATGTCTGATTGCCTTCAAACCTGGTATGTTGGTAGGCTAGCTCGTGTTATAGATGAAAATTAAGGTGACGTCATGATGACGTCATCATGTTTTTGAACTTCAAAGTTTCTTAAAGCCATATCTCATCAACAGAACATGCTAAATTCAAAATTCTTGTTGTAATAGCTTTGTTAGCTTCTATATTCTGTCACATCAGAGTAAAAAATGAGTGACATCATGACGTCATCAAAAATGTGCTTTTTTGAAACACATATAAGGGTAGGTCCAATCATCATAAAAATTGGCATGTAAAATCCAAAGTGACGTCATGACGTAATTGGTTGTCACGTGACATGAACGTCAAGGTCAAAAGCAAGGTGAAAAATACAAATTTGCACAAAAAAGAACCTCAGATCTTAAATAAACTAAGCATAGGCATACAAGTAGACCTGAAGTTTTTCACTGAATAACAAAGAAAAACGGAAAAGCCATGTGTTCTGGTCAAACACAGACACACATATCCGTCTAGTTATACACTGTAACACTGACCTGTTTAAAGTTTTGTTTAAAGTTTTGTTTGCATAGATGCTGGAAAAACAAAGACATTTTTTTTTCTAGTAGTCTGGTTTCCTGACCCTACTTGAGACAAAATGTAGCACACAGTTCACTTGAAGAAACCATGCTGTATTTGTTTTACTACACCTCATCACTGCCTTGTCGATAACGGCCTTCATAGATTTTGCATCTTTATTCAGCACAAGATTTTCAAGTTCTTCGTCAGTCAATGACGGAAATCTCACGTTACTCGTAGACGCCATTGTTGTTTCTGAGCTCAGCTAGAGTAGTTCCGTGTGTCATGGCAACAGTGTTGAAATAGTCTGGTGCCAACACTCTTTAATGTGCCTTTACTGCAGTATTTACAAGGACTACAAACAACAGACTGGTTCCGTAAAGGATACATGCCATAGACTACATGTTTACGAGGCGGGTTCTAGAGGGAATTTTTGGTGCTACCAGAAAAATAATACTGCACGGCAGCGAGCTGGATACTCACAGGGATGACGTCACCGGGCAGCGTATCATTTTTACTTCCCGGACGCGCGGCGGAATTGGCCAATAACGTGCTCCAATTTGCTCATGAATATTTATGAGGTGTGGTAATAGTCTATACAGGGCCAGATGTGTGTAAAGTAAAACCGTGGAGGACTTCTTCCACGGCAGAATGCTACATGTAGTGATGGGAGGGGAAGCATGGTATAGGAAAAATCTAAATGTCTTACCCGCAGGGAATCTGTTTGCTTTCCATGATGTGGACGGCCCAGTTTCAAGTCCAAGTAGATTCTAGTTGTCAATGCTAGTAGTTGCCGTACTGTACAAAATAGGTATGAAAATGGAAACTTCTGTTAACTTGCACAAATGTAATGGACATATGGTACATGTACTGTGTGTCTCAACTGCTACGGTACTCACATGTGCAAATGTATTCAAATGTACTTGTAAAAGTTGTAGTATACAACTATAACAACAGTTTGAGTGTGGATAATCGATAGCTACCCGAGGCATTGGAAAGATGGAAACCATTTTCCCTGGCAAAGCCAGGGGAACTACGTACTTTGACAACTTACAAAACTAAAGGAAGCTAGTTATAAGCTTTCCATCGGAAACCATGTTACGTTTGTTTCTATACCTCAGTCATAGTCATGTACATATTTAGTTGTCATTTTTTTTTACTCAGTTGCATCAAGTTTTGCATTGAAATTACTCAGCACCCAAAATTTTGTGAATGATACGTATAAATAGATGTTGTAGACAGAAGACAGAAATGTAAACTATATTCAGGGGTTGTATTTTACTGCATCACCTTTCTTTTCTGGAGTTACATGTAAACCATGAAACTTCATAGACTTAATGCTAGAGCTACATGTAATTTGCAGTAGTACGCCATGGGAATGACAAGGTTACATGTACATGTGCATGCTCTGTTCGCACCCACACCCAACAACGTAAGGTGCCTTGTACTTTAATCAAAGATTTTGGAGATTTTCCCTAATCATCATAAGCCCTCCTGTAATGCCGCATTCTCAAACCCATCTTCCAATTTTACACCTCATCATCAAGGACAGTAGAATGTGTGAAAAGGTCACCGGCCAGAACTTCCAATTTTACACCTCATCATCAAGGACGGTAGAATGTGTGAAAAGGTCACCGGCCAGTACAACACTCAATCCGGTCAATGGGAGGTTCATCAATGCAATGAAGTTTATGAAAGGTACTGCTGTACATGAAAGTATAGAAGTACACGTACATGTACATGCATACGTTACATGTACTTTTGGCAGCAATGTTTGGAGAAAAAAAGATGCAAGGTAAATGTACAGTATGTACTAGATTGTGTTCGGGTCTGTAGTGATAAACTAGAGTCAAATATTTACAAAAAAATCTGACTTGCGTGCATGTATTGACGAAAACAACAAACTTAATGGCATGCAACATTAAAGCGTGTCTGGAGGCAAAGAGGTAGGGAGAGAACGAATATGGGGAATGTATCCAATGAGCTGATCGATGAAACCTGGGTTAAGATCCTTTTGACGATGGTGAGGCCATTTCAATTTGCATTTCCTTTTACAAGTGTAAACTACAGACAAATTTTAGGCATACATTGTATCAAGGTTTATTATTGGCCAAAAAGGACAGATCCAGGGGACTGAGCCAATTATGAAATGGGTAAAATTAAAACAAAAATTCTTGCCCAAGAGACAAAATATTTAAATTGTTTCGTTTGCTCGAGAATGCCAATTTGTTATTGCGAGATTGGGGAATTGGCCTGGCTTCAGATACATGTACATAAGTGAGTCTTCGCGTCAATTTACATGGTTGTCAGTCACTCGGCCCATTTTCCACTTCGCCCTCAACCACTTTGTCCAAATACCACTCATCCTTGCCCGATCATAACAGAGACATACATAGATTCTGTACATATGTGTATGCCCTATTTTGTTTATACAGACAGTGTAATTATTTGTTGACTGCCAACAAAACAACTTTGCCTTTTTTCTACATGTATACTGGCACCACTCACAGCGAAACTTGTGGCGTAGCTTTTATTTTTTTGTCAAAAGGGACTTTCAGTGCCATGTGGGTTAATAGTTGATTGCCTAATTTGCCTTGTTTCACGAATCACTACATGTAGTATAACATTTGCTTTTGCTATAATTTCCAGAAATAAATGGATTTAAGGGGTTAGTATTATATAGCATGCTATACTGTAACACTGACCTGTTTAAAGTTTTGTGTGCATAGATGCGGGGAAAATGTATGTTCCAGTACATGTACATGTAGTCTGGTTCCCTGCCCCTACTTTTGACAAATCGGAGCAATTTATAGTTGGGGAATTATCAAGTCGGGGAAGTTGGGGGAACTAGACATTTCCAATGATTGTCGGCCAACAATCGCTGAAAAATTATATATAAATTTCCACTTTTCTTGAAAACGACAGCACTCCAGTTGCCATGATTTCACAGGATGCTTGAGACTGCTATTTAGCCTACTTGTTTTTTTATGTTTGCAAATGTTGTATAAAAGTCAAGGGGTGTGAAAAGATTTGTCACGTACAAAGGAGTTCAATACAATGAAACAAGTTGTTCATCATGGTAAGCGCTAATAAAAGTAATACTTATCCGTTGTCTCACGATATAGTCAACGATGTGGAACGCGACATTTCGACTGCAACTCATACATGTAGTCTTCATCAGGCGATGGTGCAGACCCGTCGGTGTTGTTGTAGTTGTTGTAACATTTATTTCAATGTTGTCATTCATTACAATATTTACAATCATAGAAATTACCAGGGAATTTAATAATATATTTGATAGAGACTATGTACACAGCAAGTTAAATAATAAAGAATCAACAAATTAAGTGACAACATTAAGGTATAAGGTTAAGCGTATAACGCTTTTGTGCCCTAACCTATGGACAGACAAACATACAACCAGGAAACCAGACAAAAAAAGGACAACAAAACACAACATACGTAGAGACAGACTAGTGTGAGACAAGGCAAAATTATTAGTTCACTAATAAGACTAAAATTACAAGTACGACTCGAGGAATTGAGCTTTTAAATTTTGAAGACAGACAGAGATGGTGATGTTTTAAGAGAATTCTCTAAAACTATTCCAGTACGAGATGCCTCGATGAACAACACTATCTTTATAATTAGACATTGTGTGTCCTTATGCTTCCCTTATGCTTCCCTTATGCTTCCCGAGGATCCCAGTGTATGTCGGTGCTGCACGGTCTTTGGCTGGCACAAAGTACAGCCCGGTCATTCAGAGCGTGACGCCTAACTGCACAGATCCATGATTCCGGTATCTCGATGCCGTTGTCGATATTGATGTTGCTGGGGTTGAGGCAGATCTGGATGGCTTCCTTGACCCAGCATGTGTACCAATGTGGGTCGTGGTCGACGCACTGGACATTACTCCAGTCCGGACCGTGTCCCCATCTTCCAAGCATGTTCAGCCACGGCTGATCCGTCTGTCCGCATGAGTCTGACGTCCCTTCGGTGTTCCATGATCCTCTCGCTACCGGTCTGCTGGTTTCACTGATGTATACCCTTGGGCTAGACTTGAAGACAGTACAGAAACTGTGGTCCTCCAGACAGTGCCAAAGGAACCACCTGGTCCGGCCGAAAGACCCGGTGCACCCCGGAATACGCGATGGAGTGATCTACAGGATTCCTTGCGAGGAATGCGACAGAGCATACATCAGGGAAACCGGCAGACCCGCATTGATACACACGCTGGGTCAAGGAAGCCATCCAGATCCTTCTCAACCCCAGCAACATCAACAGGGACAACGGCATCGAGATACCGGAATCATGGATCTGTACAGTTAGGCGTCACGCTCCACAGGTTCGTTACATTTTTTTTGTACATCAGCCAATGATCAGGCTGTTGTGCCAGCCAATGACCCTGCAGCACCGGCCATACACTGGATCCCCGGGAAGCATACATGTATAAACATGATAAAAGGACAACACAGATGGGTCTACACCATTGCCTGATGAAGACTAGCAGTTACAGTTAAAATGTCGCGGTCCACATCATTGACAGATACAAGTATTACTTGTATTACAGGAGTTTTATAAGTACTATAACCAAAGTTTAATTCCCTAAAAAAGATTAGTATCTTGATTAGGAATTACAAGAAACCAAATTCGTGTTAAATATTGTCATTTTCTATCCATCATTAATAATTAACGGGAGAGAAAAAGATGCTAATTAAATATTCAAATTTCGCACTTACTCCAAGTTCTCCCCCTGCTGCCGCCGGCGGCGCGCTGTTAGCCTTGACCTCATCGCCTGTAGTAATCCATACTAGTAAACTCAGATTTGGACTTGAAATAGTAGGCTTACATGATGGGATACAGAGACGAAGTTAATTCAACATGTATTCTGTGTAAATACCGCGTACTCATGTATGAACTTGTACCAAGTGCAACGATCGGACTACACACCATGACGTCATGCGCAATAAATGCATAACGCATGACATGCAAATAGGGGGACGTGACGTACGCTTTTTTAGACAATATGATTTTCAAAAGTGAGCCAATTTGCATTTTTCTTTTCCAAATTAAAAAGGACAGTACAAGTACAACCTTTTTTTGTGTGTATTGCTCTCTATATTGACATATCTGTAGACTGAGACAATAATTTCACATAATTATTTTCAAAGCGTTCTACTAGGTCTTTAAGACTTTTGAAAACAATGATGGCCTTTTTGGGCTGAACTTTTTTAGAAAAAAAAGGAACCCAATAGCAAATATATCCGCTGATGTGAAAAACTTTAATAAATATCAGCAAGTTATGAAATTGCATGAACAAGAGGGAGGGAGGAGGGTGTTCGAGTAAAGACATGACATGCATGAGTAAAGACACAAGTGAAGTTGCACTTGGGCAAAGTTGTAATTGGGCAAAGTGGCAATTCGGCTTAGTGGATATTGGCGAAGTGGGGTTTGGGCGAAGTGGGGTTTGGGCAAAGTGGGACTTGGGCAAAGTGGGATTTGGGCGAAGTGGGGTTTGGGCGAAGTGGGGTTTGGGCGAAGTGGGGTTTGGGCGAAGTGGGGTTTGGGCGAAGTGGGGTTTGGGCGAAGTGGGGTTTGGGCGAAGTGGGGTTTGGGCGAAGTGGTTGAGGGCCAAGTGGTTGAAAATGGGCGAAGTGACCGACAACCCATGGGCGAAGTGACTGCGCAATTTTTAAACAGGAAAATTGAGTTTGCTTGCGTAAATTAAAAATTTGTGCATTATAGATGGAGCGCAATTTTTGAAAATCACGCAATCTTTATTATTCAAACAGTAAACAGGGTTGCACACGAACTGTAAGTTCTTAATTTCTTGTGACAAAGCGCTTGTAAAGGGATTGCTGGGATCCGGGGCTGGGATACAATAAACCTTTTCTACATTCTCAATGCATTGTGGGTATGGAGGCCAAACAAACCATGTAATTTATACACAAGCCTATGGCACTGTGAACCAGTCCAAATATTAATCTATTTTATTCTAAATATCTGTTATGAGTTGAGAGATACTCTTTTCAAATATATTTGCATTGAACACAATAAAAATAATAACCAGAAAAATCAATTTTAAATGACAATAAAAATAAAGGAAAAAATTGGGGAATCAGGGTACCAGTTACTGATGAATGCAACTCTCAGGAATTAGAACAGCTAATAAAGTCACAAATTAGCCAATCAGAAGAGGATTTTTGCAATCATGACAACCAACATGTGACCAATGCGACCAATCACTGTGTTCTAATGTGCTTGCTCTTCTAATGCCAGTAAAGGCTGATGCTGTTCCCATGATGCTTTGAGAATGTCGAAAAGGTGTATTCAAGCCTGAGGTTTGGCAAAAGTATGGAAAACCAGTAGAAATGTGTAAAACAAAAACAGAACTAGAAGTGTGTCTGTTTTGGAACAGAACCCATGCTTTTCCGCATTTTGTTATGTCACTTTGAATACTAATGACTATCTACCTCTACCCACCTATTTTCATGACGATCGAACCTATGCTTATGCGTTAAAAAAAAACAACACTTTTTTGATGACCTCATCATGACGTCACACATTTTTCACATTGATATAAAAAATATCTACGGCCTAAGAAACCTGTTACAAAAGGAATTTTGACATTAGCATGTTCTGTTTACGAAATATGGCTGAAGGGTTCAAAACGTAACTATCAATATAAATTCGCACGATGACGTCATCATGACGTCACATAAATGTTCATCTGTAACACATTGCCGGTCTACCACCATACCAACTTTAAACCAAATCACACTGTCAAAAATCTTCTGTCAATATTTTTTGAAGTGATTTTTTCGGGCGGGAATATTGACTTCAATATGCACGATTTGCGATGTCCCTTCTGAGCCACCATACACAATTGGTACATGCTGTAGCAGTACATACTGTATTAAACGTATGGCACTCCGTATCGTAGCCCGCTGGGCCACACACAACTGTGCGTTCGAGTTTAGAATAAATTCACATCGTGCTGCATTGCAGTCACGGTTTTCTGCCCTTCCCAGAATTATTTTGTTTTAAATTGTTTTGATCTAAATTTCGAAATGGCTGTTATTTTACAATTGAGTGAGCCACGATCATGAAAATGTGCAATTAGTTCCAGCAAAATTCAATGTATACATGTGTATAAGCTGTTTTGTCATAGCAGATTGCTAAATACTCTAAATTGTTAGCATGATTTAATGACCTTCTGACTACGTCATCATGACGTCACGTCAATTTTCATTTTAAACATACCCTGGCCTACCCGCATAATATTATTGAACCCAATCGGACCTGCGGTTCTCTAGATATCTGACCTTAAAGTATGCACCTCTAAGATGATGTCACGTGACCCATGATGACGTCATCACAATGGCAGTTGTCAAAGCAAACATTTGCAACGTGATCTTGGTCTGTGTCATGTTTGGAATTATTCTGATCACTGATAGTGTCCAATTTTGAGGGTACAATGAAATTTTAAACATTTAAAAATTCACAGAAAATCAGCGGATGACGTCATCATGACGTCACTTTGGATTTTGCATGCTGGCAACAATATCTACCTACCCACCAATTTTCGTGACGATCGGAACTACCCTTATATGTGTTTTAAAAAAGCACATTTTTGATGACGTCATAATGATGTCACACATTTTGTACATTTATACGTAGGTATTTATGACCTAACAAACCTATTACAAAAAGAATTTCGAAATTAGCATGTTCCGTTGATGAGATATGGCTTAAAGATCAAAAAATGTAAAAATTCCTATAAAATCGTACGATGACGTCATGACGACGTCACATCGATTTTCATCTATAACACGTGCCAGCCTACCAGCATACCAACTCTGAATACAATCGGACGTACGGTTCTCTAGATATGTGTCCTTCAAAAATGCACCTTTAAGATGACGTCACGTGACACGTGATGACGTCATCATAACGTAACACTTCGATGCACACCTCTAGTATGGGATCTTTGTTTTGGCAAAGTATAATGAAGATATGAGCTTTTGAAGTGACCAAAGTGCCTTACAGCAAAAACGTGTACAAAGTCTATAAGGATTTGGGGGAGAAGAAGAAGAAGAAAAAAAAAATCAGAACAAAAACAATACCTTTTCCGCAGGAATTGCAGAAAAGCTAATAACAAAACTTCATAAAAATGCTAGAAAATATTTAAAACAGTGCTCAATCTATTAGGAACAAGCAAATAAATTGTAAAGTTCGGACGCGTACGTGAGGGGTGCACCATCATGATCATGTAACAACATAATCTCCCACTACTGACCTTATAAGTTATTTCATAGTAAAAAAAAAAAAATCTTATCTAGTAGTCTCTCATCAGTTGCTGTGTGAAGAATGCAAATTATAGATTGCTTCTTAACCCTAACCCTCCAGGGTATTTTGGCTAGAAACCCTGCCAGACGCATCAGATTGCATACTTTGTCACATTGACTTGTGTGCAGAGTGCAGCAAAGTGAAGCTGTCACCACAGATGCACTGTGCTGCATCTGGCAGGGTTGTAATCTGCCATTTTCCTTTAAATGTTGGGAAGTTAGCCGATCAGAGGTTTAGATCATTTCCCAATGGAAAAAACACCTCCGAAAATGTATCCCCCCCCCCCCCCCCCCCCAGACACAACGGTGCCTTAATGTCATGCGAAGGCAACTTGTCAAGCCAAACATGACCCGACTTCATATAGAGAGAAGCACAGAATCTCATTAACAGATGATAAATTGAAGGTCAATTCAACAGATGATGACATAAAATTCACATTATAAACTTTATTCGCTTACGCACACATTGTAATATCATACGAATTTGCAAATATTCATAGAGCTGGAAAACTCAAAACTTGAAACCCTCTCCTCTTTACAATTTTTGTTAAAGTACCCGGTAGTAAGCCTGTTCGATATGACGATATTTCCCGATATTTGGAAAACAAAATTTATATCGAAAATCGTATCGGCCCCTTAAAAAACCCCGGAATATCGGGGAATTTGATATACCGAAGAATATCGCGATATATGTTCCTTTTGGCCGCATTACGTGTGGATTTGTCCAGTTTACTTTGCTCGAAATTCCAGTTATTTCCAATTATTGGACGGTAGGAATAGTATATAATGTATCATGATGTACCATGGAGGAATAAAAAAATACATACATGCACTAAATGTGTCTTTCTTTGACCGTTTTCTAAACCCCGACATGACATCTCCGCTCCGCACGATTTACCTTCCGCGCGATTTACCCTCCGCGTCGTACGTTGTCAAGTGCAAACAACGTCTTATTCCCAGTGTACAATGTACGTACCTACCTGTACCTACACGCTTGCGAACTCATCTTGAGATCGAGGGGTATGGCAATTGTTTGCAATAAGGTCAACCCCTGTAGCGCATCTGCGCGTGCGCGTTGCTTTGTTGCTAGCCTTGGTCAAGTGCAAGCAACCGCACTGAATGCCACCGTCTTTCCGCAGTGTACAAGGCACACGTAGTTAGGTGTGGTCGTGTAGCAAACTGCGTCGCGTCTTAAGAAAAGATTAAAACACGTGCCGCGCATCCATTGTACATTGTGCAATGTCATGATCATGTCGTCTTCACAAAATATACGACACGATCGTTTGTTGACAGCTCGCATGTGATCGTCCATGGTATTATCATCAGTGTTACTAATCAACAATGCTGAAATAGAAACAAACGCTAGTCTTTCTGGAGTGCCATAAAGTAGCCAACTGAAGGTAAATGTCGTAAAACTCCAAATACTCAACGAGCGAAGGAAAGCCTTGTCAAACCGGCCCCCCGTTCCTGCCGCTCAATCCTGGCGGGCCCGATCCCGGTGGCCCCGATCTCATGATGCCGTGGTGACTTCCGTCATGTATTTTTTTATTCCTCCGTTCTTCCGGTAATGAAAAAGTGACGTCATCACGATAATATCAAATATCGCGATATTTTTCTGCCGATATTTCGGTATCAAAATAAATGGATATCGAACAGCCTTACCCGGTAGTCGTAGGACTGGGAGACAGTTCCAACCCCTTCAAGAACGCTAAAAAAGAATTCTCCTTTTTCTCTTCTTACTGTCAGGAAGAGGCTTGTTGTAGAGGAGTCGGATACAAAATGCCCTCTACAGAGAACTCGTCAAAATCGTCAACAGGCCTACTGCCGATGGATGTCAGACAACTCGACCGTTATCCGACTCGACTCGAGACAACTCGACCGTTTACCAAGTCGTCCGTTGAAACAAGTCGACTTTGATATGGAGACAACTCGACCGTGCGATGCGTTGTACATAATGTAGCTAGCGGAGCGCGTGGTATTTTCAACACGGGTTGCCCGTCAATGTTTGGGTATTTGCGTGTGCGCGTGGCCCAGAATGGTTAAAAATGTGTGGTATTACCGTGCGCGGGGACCCGGTCAGGTGTATGGTGACACGGCATGCACGACGAGCGTGAGAATTTATGTTACCCGGCCCCCTGTCATGCCTGTGTATCCCATCCCCCTGTGTACCCCAGCCCCGTCCAAAACGACAGCGCTGTCGGGCCCATCAACCCCGTGCCGTTCCTTCCACAACCAATTCCCCTATCTAAGAGTTGACTTGTCTCAACGGACGACTTGTCTTCCCATTTGACCAAAAAACGGTCGAGTTGTCTGAACGGTCGGGTTGTCTCAACGGTCGAGTTGTCTCGAGTCGAGTCGGCCAACGGTCGAGTTGTCCGAGCCCCCTGCCAATTATGGAACGGCCGCTATGCGTCTGACGCCGATGTAAAATTCATGTCTACCATGTAGTTCGTGTCAGATATCGTGCCTGAGTTGTTGTCCGAAGCGCGCATCTAAAATTTTCGCGCGCATACTTCAACTGAAAAAATCCCCACGAGCATTTTTTTTTAATTGCGCGCGCAAATGTTTAAAATGCGCATCTTTAAAAATTGCGCTCAACAGCAACAACCATACATGTGGCACAGCTTGTTATTTCAAGATTTATGTCAGCAAAATTAGCTTGAAAATTCCAGCTCTAGGCTCATGACATGTGAGATTCGCCATTACGAATCTCACATGTCAAGAGCCTAACGTTAGAGCAGGAATTTTCAAGCTACAGCAAAATCTGTAAAAAATGAGGCAGAAATCAACATGTAATGTATGTGAACACATGAGTTTCCATACACTGTGCCAGAAACTAACACAGAAAACACCGTGCGAACTTTCTTCCCAAGTTCCCATGGCATAGATCTGTCGGATTTTAGACCCCCGTGTAACCCCTTTAGTTCTAAACAACATCTATATGCAAGGATTCTTAATTTATTGCTTAATAATTAATAACAGCCATGTTAAAAAGGAAAAACATCATACACGTGGAAGCTATAGAGCATATTGTTTGCAGAACTAATTTGTTTACATCGGACGAGTAGCAATTGCAAAACCGTGCGTCGTCCAGTGAAAAAAACAGACGAAATTATTCCGTGGAGGAACTGACTATATTAACTTTAAAAAAGGTCGTGTCAATTGCAATAATTCAAATAAAACAACATTTGAACGAATAAAATGTTTTGTAAAGATTAAAGGCAAAAGAAAATAAACAGAACTAGCCTACCTCCAAATAATGGTCGGTTCCTCCGCGGAATAATTACGTCTGGTTTTTTCACTGGGCGACGCACGGTTTTGCAATTGCTACTCGTCCGATGTAAACAAATTAGTTCTGCAAACAATATGCTCTATAGCTTCCACGTGTATGATTTTTTTTCTTTTTAACATAGCTATTATTATTAAGCAATAAAATTAGGAATCCTTCCATATAGATGTTGTTTAGAACCATAGAGCAAGCCTTGCTCTATGTTAGAACTAAAGGGGTTATTTACACGGAGGTCTAAAATCCGACGGATCTACCATATATTGCACGAAAATTTCCCAACTAAATTCTCAAATTTAAAGGTTGTGCCAAGTGTTTATACAATTCTGAACACAAATGGATATGAATGTGTTCCGTGTTGGAGTTGGCAGCATGCTCACCTAACGTGCATGCAGAATAAGCAACTTTCCTCCTTGCAAGCAGAACCGACTTGAACAGACTTGTTTTCCTTGTTTTTTGAAGTGGCCTGCCTTGCTTCGTGTTTTCGTCGATAATTTCTAATGACGGTTCGTATGGTGGAGATGACAAAACAAGCATGAAAGTTGACGTACCGACTACATCATGACATATAGACCGTATCGCAAATACCAGCTGGATGAGATCTGCGTCAAGCTAGCACCACATTCGGCACCACATTCAATCGTCAAGTGAGCCCGAAATTCAACACCGCATTCAGCGCCGCATTCGCTACTACGGTGCTCCGGAACGGACATCGGCTTAAAATAAAAAATCAAAACCAGGAAATTGTTTGCTAAGATGCGGTTGTTAATTCTGTTTCCTATTGATATTATTAAGTAGGACCGACGACGATTGTCTGTATGATAATTAACTTTGTGGACGGATATTTAACTTGTGAAAACAATCAGCTTTGTTTTTCTGTAATAGTGTAAATCAAATGGTAGTGCATTAGCGATGCATACACGTGTACATTTCACGGCCAATACAAACTGGACGGGGTATATGTTGGAGTAAAGTGCCTCTCATTTTTAAACCGATTGTAATGCCACCCTGAACTTTAGATAAATCTGAGTAGAGAATCCACTTAAGATGCTACGTTAATCTCATTCAGTTTCTATTTGTAGATTTTCCACTAAAAGTCGGGGAACTCCAGCACCACATTCAAAATGTATATAGCGGTAAAAGCACACCCAAATAGCGTCTACGTGAAATTTAATGTGGGGGACCCACTTGCAAATTGACCTGTCATTTTCAAACCCATTTCGATGCCACCCTGACTCTTTGACATCCACTAGATGGGGAATATATTTGGATCTTTTTAAATATATTTTGAACTTTCTATGCATAGTTTTCCTATAATTTATCGTCAAATCACGGATCAAAATTAGGGCGGCGATACGATTACCGTATACAAACGCACACACCCCACACAGCCTTTTGTGTACAAGCCATCAATACAATGGTACATTACACTATAGCACGTAGCCTATGGTGGACGGGGTATGTTCTTGAAAGTGCCTCTCATTTTTAAACCGATTGTAATGCCACCCTGAACTTTGGAGAAATTGGAGGAGAGAATCCACTGAAGATGCTATGTTAATCTCATTCAGTTTCTATGTGTAGTTTTTCTACATGAACTACTCCAGCACCACATTCAAAATGTATACGTGGAGCGCTGAAAGTTACATGCATCAGCGCCAACGTATAATATGGGGGACCCCGCTTGCAAATTGACCTGTAATTTCCAAATCCATTGCGATGCCACCCTGGGACTTTCACAGGTACTAGACGAGGAATAGGTTATGACGATTTTAAATTTCTTATATACATAGTTTTGACACAGTTTATCGTCAAAATGTGGTATCAGTTTGGGACATTGATACGATGCCTGCATACAATATACACGTGTACATTACACCGGCCAACACGGCGAATAGATGAATCCCACAACGACGAGTTTAGCGCCGATCTGCGCACTTCCGCGTTTGAAAACGAGGATCTCAATGTCACAGTAAACAACTTCATGCTGATCGTGCGCCTGCGCTGCCTTATATGGCCTGATTAATTCATGCATGAATGAATGTGCTGAAAAGCGTTGTTTTGTTTTGTTTGCTACTGCCATTCTCGCTTTCAACCCGGAAGTGCGCCGAAGGCCTAGGGGGCTAATGTGAAATTCCTCTATACAAACTGGACGAGGTATATGTTCGAGTAAGTGCATCTCGTTGTTAAACTTATTGCGATGCCACCCTGATAACTTTGGATAAATTGGAGGAGATAATCCACTGAAGTTTCTATGTGTAGATTTTCCACCAAAAGTCGAGGAACTCCAGCACCACATTCAAAATGTATTCGTGGAGTGCTAAAGTCATCACATGCAATATCTTCAAGCAAACTTGAATCCTCGATCCGGATTGGTCGATCCATGGCAACTGGCATATTGCACGGCCAATATCACACTCCGTGTGTTGCGCTGTTCTAATTCCGCGTATTGCGCGATACGCAAAACGCAGTGCTGCACAATCCATTGGTAATTCAAAAGCTGCGCGTTTGCGTCCCATGTTGATCGTCACGTCTGTTTCGACGCACACTTGTTACGTTTTCCGGAACGCACCAGCAACTTGTTTCGCACACAGCGCCGTGCGCGCGTGTTCCATCTTTACTGCGCGTGAATTTTGCTTGAAGACATATATATTATACAAATATTTACTGCTTCAAGTGGTGTAGTAAAACTAGCCTCCTCAGCTGAGGTGACCGATGGAGCATTCTAAATCAATAATTTTCTTGTAACACTTCTTTTGATTCCATTTCTTACATGGGAATACATTCCTCCGGAAATGTAATTGTCCAAAGTTAAAAAGGAACTAAAACGCCAATTTTTTGTTTGACTTTTTGGACTTTTCCGACAGTTTAAATACTCTTTTAACTGATGGAGATTAGTTTGCAGACGAGAGGAATTTTTTTATTTAAATAAAGGGTTGTTATTCTGAACCATTTATCCTGTTTCGCGAAAGCTCATTATGTATGTTAAATGTATGTACGTGACCCCGTGACGTACACGTGTAGAGTCGGTTGATGCTACAGCCAAACACTATGCATGTACGTACGTGGAGTTGATGCTGCTGAAGAGTTTTTGTCGACCTAACTCCTCCGTTTTCCCGTCTATTTTGTCTAATTTTGATATTATTTCAGTATGAGCATGGTTCTGAGATAATCATTATGCCTCGATCGTGTCCCAAATTGATACCACATTTTGACGATAAACTGTGTTAAAACTATGTATAGAAAGTGCAAGAAATTTAAAAATCGTAATAATCTATTCCTCGTCTAGTAGTTGGGAAAGTCCCAGGGTGGCATCGTAATGCATTTGGAAATTACATGTCAATTTGCAAGCGGGGTCCCCCATATTATAAGTTGGCGCTGATGTATGTGACTTTTAGCGTTGCACGTATACATTTTGAATGTGGTGCTGGAGTTCAGGTGGAAAAACTACACATAGAAACTGAATGAGATTAACATAGCATCTTCAGTGGATTCTCTCCTCCAATTTCTCCAAAGTTCAGGGTGGCACCACAATCGGTTTAAAAATGAGAGGCACTTAATCGAACATACAGTTTGTATTGGGCGTGTTGGCCGGTGTATACACGTGTATATTGTATGCGGTCATCGTATCAATGTCCCAAATTGATACCACATTTTGACGATAAACTGTGTTAAAACTATGCATAGAAAATGCAAGAAATTTAAAAATCGTAATAATCTATTCCTCGTCTAGTAGTTGGGAAAGTCCCAGGGTGGCATCGTAATGCATTTGGAAATTACAGGTCAATTTGCAAGCGGGGTCCCCCATATTATACGTTGGCGCTGATGCATGTGACTTTCAGCGCTGCACGTAGGCCTATACATTTTGAATGTGGTGCTGGAGTTCAGGTGGAAAAACTACACATAGAAACTGAATGAGATTAACATAGCATCTTCAGTGGATTCTCTCCTCCAATTTCTCCAAAGTTCAGGGTGGCATTACAATCGGTTTAAAAATGAGAGGCACTTTCAAGAACATACCCCGTCCACCATAGGCTACGTGCTATAGTGTAATGTACCCGTGTATTGATGGCTGTGTGCGTTTGTATACGGTAATCGTATCGCCGCCCTAATTTTGATCCGTGATTTGACGATAACTTATAGGAAAACTATGCATAGAAAGTTCAAAATATATTTGAAAAGATCTAAATATATTCCCCATCTAGTGGATGTCAAAGAGTCAGGGTGGCATCGAAATGGGTTTGAAAATGACAGGTCAATTTGCAAGTGGGTCCCCCACATTAAATTTCACGTAGACGCTATTGGGTGTGCTTTTACCGCTATATATATTTTGAATGTGGTGCTGGAGTTCCCCGACTTTTAGTGGAAAAACTACAAATAGAAACTGAATGAGATTAACATAGCATCTTCAGTGGATTCTCTCCTCAGATTTATCTAAAGTTCAGGGTGGCATTACAATCGGTTTAAAAATGAGAGGCACTTTACTCCAACATATACCCCGTCCAGTTTGTATTGGCTGTTAAATGTACATGTGTATGCATCGCTAATGCACTACCATTTGATTTACACAAAAACAAAGCTCATTGTTTTCACAAGTTAAATATCCGTCTACAAAGTTAATTATCATACAGACAATCGTCGTCGGTCCTACTTAATAATATCAATAGGAAACAGAATTAACAACAGCATATTAGCAAACAATTTCCTGGTTTTGATTTTTTATTTTAAGCCGATGTCCGTTCCGGAGCACCGTAGTAGCGAATGCGGCGCTGAATGCGGTGTTGAATTTCGGGCTCACTTGACGATTGAATGTGGTGCCGAATGTGGTGCTAGCTTGACGCAGATCTGGATGAGACGTCACATACAAAGACACAATGGTTTATCAAAGATCGTATAGCGCGCGCCGCCTAGCGGCGCTATATACCAGCAGACGTGGGAAAGAAACGCGCACCAAAATCGCTCCCATTTCCTTCCCACAATCCCTTGTGTATGGTCTATGCATAGAGCATGGTCTATGGAATATACGTGCCGAGTTGGTCAAGTGCCGAGTTGGTCAAGTGCCGAGTTGGTCAAGTGCCGAGTTGGTCAAGTGCCGAGTTGGTCAAGTGCCGAGTTGGTCAAGTGCCGAGTTGGTCAAGTGCCGAGTTGGTCAAGTGCCGAGTTGGTCAAGTGCCGAGTTGGTCAAGTGCCGAGTTGGTCAAGTGCCGAGTTGGTCAAGTGCCGAGTTGGTCAAGTGCCGAGGTGACTCAGGCTGCGCGCGTCCAAATCGCTTGTCTAGGGCATAGAGCAAGGACTATGTCTAGGGCTATTGTCTAGGTGTTGTTCGTCCATTACAACTACGCGTGACGTAGCCGTAGCTGCAGCTCTAGACGCCCATTTCGGACACGGCCTAATATATATACAGCAAACGCCCTTTTCCAAACCTTGGCTTCGGCTTGGGCTTCGGCTTCGGCTTCGCGTAATTTTATGTCCCCAGATTTAGCAAGATCTGGGACACTGTTTTGGCTACATAGTACATGCATGGAGGAACAATTAAGTTACATCAAAGTCTTTTGTTCTTAACCCGGAGCCAAATCCTGTTTATTTATATACGTATTCAATGCTTCAGATTGGAAATGGGACTGGGGAATAGTTAGAGACGAAGCCAAAGCCTAAGCAGAAGCATATGCTAGGGTTTGAGAATTGCCCTACTAAAAAAAGTGAAAAGATCCATTGATCGCCATTGAAAGATCGGACACAAGCGCACGATGAAACGTTATGACGTCATTATTTTAGACTGTGGGGGAAGGACGCCCCTAGCGCTTGATAATTAAAACACGTGCTTGCTGGCGAACTTTTTTTTCCGTAGGTGGGTGTATCAATTTTCATGACTACTGTACAGTGAAATCTTGATAAGTCAAAACCGAAAACTTGTTTAACTCGAAGTAAACATTTATTCCCCTCAAAAGAATAGCAAATCGTGTATAAACATGCCCACGCTAACTCGAAATTTCGGACCGATAACTCCGGTTAAGAAATAAACTTGCGTAATTAGGCCACGGAAGAAACAAATCCTTTTGTTAAGTTAAGAAATCTCCCACGATCACATTCAATAAACCCCAAACTCGGCGATAGAAAGGCAACAAAGGGGCAATTAGCGTCCGTAGTATAGTTAAGTTGGAGCAGCCTATTCATTGAACAATGATCAAGGCATACCACCGGTGACTCGCGCAGGAAAGCGGCCGCAACCGAAGAAACATGCCCAGTAGCCTACTGCACGCAACCACGATGCAGTTGGCATAGGAGCAAGTTCGGGTGCTGCTGATCTAGTCCCAGCTTTTGTCAATTTTGCGATTTATATCACGCATGCGTGGTCTGTTTTCACTCGAACGCATCTAGTCGATCAACTAGGCCTATACGTTAAATCTAGTTTGTGTAGCAACAACAAACTGTAAATAATTAATGTCGTCTGCTAATTGTTAACGAAGCAAATGTTGGTACGTCATTTTTATTTTCTCAAAGTGAACAAAGAAACTGGCAGGAGCGGGATTCGAACCTGCGACCTCTGGGTTACCGTACCGGCGCTCTACTAACTGAGCTATCTTGCCCTATGTTGGCTGTCTCCCAAATTGTCAGTATCTTTGTTCGGGTGGGCGCTAGTCAGAAGTCATCAACCCAGAATGCCGTGTAGCCAGGGATCACACCCAATTTTACGATACGACCTTTTTTATTTTCTATTAGGTATTTCTTTTTTGTTCTCTATTTAACTTTAGTGCAATAAATAATTCATTATCTTATTGCAAAGAGTTATTATCGTTAGACAAAACTAACAATTTACCGTAAACGTTTGCAAAACTTGCCCAGTTTACCTATCCTCCATCTTGAAACCGTGACGTAAATCGCGAGTGACTAGAGAAACCGTGGTCCTGAGCTAGGTTGATCCAGTTGGACTATAGCTAGTCAAACCACGCAGCGTTCGAGTGACATCTAGATTGACTAGGGTTAAGTCTAGTCACTCTATCTAGTCGCCCAACCGAACTTGCTCTAGTATGGTTAAGTCTAGTCACTCTAGTCGCCCAACCGAACTTGCTCAATGATTTAAGTGACTGCATGCTGACCAATCACACAGTTGCACGTGCTTGCTGCATGCAGTGACGTATTGCGGGTGGCTGGATCGATCGTTTAGGCACGCCGCCCCGCCGTGCCGTACGAGATCGTTTACTCGATCGAGGGCGCATGCCGTCTCGATCGAGGGCGCATGCCGTCTCGAGAGATAACAGACGAATGGCTACGCATGGACTGCCCAATGTTTTGGCGGAAGAAACATCTTTAAAGGGACACATTGCTTTGGATTTTGCGATTCAGGGCTATAAAACTGAAATGGATATGGTTGGGAAGCTTTTATAAAAGTAGAATATAAAGATTCACATAACTATCCCTTTAAATTGCGTGGTTTTGTTTAATTAATAACGGTCCGCCATTTTGTAGAACCAAATTTTTGACTCCACAAAATGGCGGGCCGTGTTCACCAGTCGTATTTCCAGTCGCAGCTGGTTGAAGTACATTCTGTTGATCCATTTTGATGTACATGTACTGTGGCACGGCGCGCAGCACTGGCGATATGTGTCGCCAGGTAGAGAATGGTACCTGGCGATCATCTGATAGGTTTACAGGGCCACTGGCTACGGCGCCAGCCTAAAGACTCTTACAGCGTATTTTGCGCATTATTGAGACGATGGTATTTACTACTGGAAATAAGTCTATGTTTCGCGGGTCAGATGTCAGGGGTCAGAGGCACATTTTTTGTTTTGTAATCACTACTCACTAATTACAACGCATTATACGCGTTTTTTTGCAAGAACAACTCGAAAGATAAGGAACATTTGCAAACAGCAAATTTTCATGACATTTGAAGGCAATGTAGGCCTACGTGTCCCTTTAACGCCAATGAAACGGGCTTGTTTTATTGTCTCGGACCATCCCCTCACACTAAAGGGGGAGACCTGCAACGGCTGAAAGCGAAGCAAAGATCACCTAAAATGTGATGATTTCATGCTCTATTTCACGGCCGTTTTCTCCATGATTGGAGATTCGCTTGGTATTCACGTACGTAATCTTTGGGGAAAAGGGGCGCTTTTTGTAACTCGAAACTCCGCTTAATTGTGTATTTAAGTCCCTCATTGTTATAAAACAGTCACTTCAGGTTCTGGCACTCTCGCCGTATGTCCACACTAGATTCGCTCTGAAGTACCTACAACCCCCCCCCCCCCCCCCCCCCCCCCCCCACTTAATCGGATTTAGAACGAAATAAATGTTTTCTTCCCTAACAGGCTTGCCAGCTTTTAGCAGCTGCTACTCCTGCGGAATGCAGGGACATTGGTCCAAAGCCTGTCCTTTCAGTTGCCGACGAGAGAGTCTGGCAATTCAAACAAGGGTCCAGGGCCCATGTTCCCGAAGCGCTCGTTAAACATGCCATAACGATACCACAACTAGTGCCTAAATATTGCCTAACGTAAGGGCTAACGAGGGTTAGCCGAAGCCCATGGTAAGAGGCTCGTCAGGTTCTCGTGATCTGTACACGGGCCACTGGTACGCCTGGCTAAATTTATTCCATGGTTTGTTACGTAATGATACGTGGAGTTTTAACGAGCAGGCTTCAGAATAAGTCGTGGGTTAGTGTGTGTTCAGTTTCTTGTGCAGCGTGAAGCAGTGTGTATATGGTCAAATCAGCAACATGTCGACAGAAACCAAGAAGAGAAAGCCTCGCTTCACTACCGAGGAGTTGGATGTCCTTGTAGTCGTAGACGGTATTTAGCAAATTTTCTGACGTTGTCACTAACGAAAAGAAAAAGCGTGCATGGCAAGAAATATCCACTGCAGTAAATTCAATATCCCAAGTGTCCCGCACAACAGATGAAGTTCGCCGAAAATGGCACGATTGGTCTAGCACAACCAAAGGCAAAGGAATGATGCGGGGAAACAAATGCGAAAGTCTTGCTCTTGTCTGAACCGTCACCACCAAACACCTACTTATATTTCAGGCATCAGAAATCTGCTTATAAAATCGGGTAATGGCTGCGAATGGAACATAAATCTGTCAAAGTAAATGGAGACACAAAGAAGTGTTGAAGAATATATATTTTTGCACATTAATGTACATGATAAGTGCTTAATTAGGGTTAAAAACCTAATTTTCAAAGGGAAATGCTATTGAAGTTAACTGGTCATGAATGTAGATGAAAAAAATTGAAATTGGGTGGGAAAACCTATAGTCAGCAGTCGAAACTTTTTTTCCTTTATCAAGGATCTACGAGAGCCTAACAATAACTCCGGACCAATCGTTAATTTAGGGGGCTCGTAAGACATAACGAGAGCTTCGGGAACAGCCTTCTTGTCATAACGATGGGCTATCTAGCGAGGGCCTAACTGACTCGTAAGTCTAACGAGCGCTTCGGGCGATCTGCTCCCGCCTTCGGCTTCGCAGGAAGAAGCGCTTCAACCCCACAGGTCACAATTCCACCAAGACCTTTGTTGCCGTCTATCGCCAACACAACCACCCAGCTGTCCAAGGGGCCAACCGACCCAACCGCCTCATAACCAGGAGCAGTCCCAGGCCCGGCGTCGTACGTATTGAAGGCAAGTTCAGTGATGTTATTCAGGTACATTGCCAAGATACATGGCCCCATTTGACTTCAGATGACACCTTAGTCTTGGTTCAAGACGTTGTTACGTATATTATACGCGATAACCGGCCGCCGCGAGAGGGCGTTATCACGACAAACTATTAATAGCCACGAACCGCCAGTAACAACGTCTTGGGAATCTTGTAAAATCTCCCCCCCTGAAAAATGGGGGAAACTAGTGCGCATGCGTTAATTCTGTATGAAAATGAGGAACATTTTCTCTTCACGCACGCGCACATACGAAAAAGAGCTGCCATGAAGTTGCACTATAGTCTGGTAGCTATTTATACTTCTCAGTCAGCGCGCAGCGTGCTGAAAAGTGCTTTTGTTTATTTGCAGCGAACGCATAAAACGCTCGGTAAATGCATATTCATGAGATTGGAGATCACATTTTCGAAATTCATTTTCCAGTTAACGTGTCTTTAAAAGTAAGATTTTAATTAAAAGACAGGCTGGAAATGGTATAGCCTTATTGTTTAGTGAGATTATTCAAATTTTAAACGTCCATTTTGTGAAATATATGAACGAAAATGTGACCGTTGTTGTAGTGAATTTATGGTCGGTGAAAAATGTCTTTTTTCTGAACTAAACGAAGTTGGGCAGAAGAATCTGACGGGTTGGAGACAAGCTATAATATTAAGTTACCTATCTTTATAAATACGGTTCTCTTGATTATTCGAAACAGTCAGGATCACTAAAAAAAGATGTCCATTCCGTATGCCCAGATTAGGAAAACAACGCAGCTTTGCAAGCACGTGGATGGCACGAGTGTGCTGTCCTCATTGGTCATATCCCCAAACGACTTTGCATCTTGACCAATCAGGCACCGCTACATTTAACACAAGGGCGCTTTCATGTGTCAGGTACCCTGCTCCACATACAGGCTTATAATGAAGTGTGAAGGCGGAGTAAAGGCGCCAGACTAGAAAATAAAATCGTTGCGTAATGCACATGTCTTCTCGGAATAGGGAAAGTACATGTAAAATGATGTATTATAAACACATCACAAAGATTGCCAGGCTGCTTTTTTGTCATTTTTGTCTATTTTTTGTCAATGACAAATGTAATATATCCACAACCGAAGTTCTACAGCCTGGAATTGAAAATGGGGTTAAATCGAAATTATTGTGTGCCGATAAAAAGTTGTTTATTGATGATTTCCCTTTTCATTTAGTTTTGGCTCAAACTGATTAAAAACAAAAAGGGAAACCACTTTTTCTTTGACGGGTTTTTCCAAAACAAGTATTGTAAAATGTAAATATAGGCTACCCACAATGCTATTTCCTGTAAAAGGGGGGGGGGAGGGAGATAACCTATCAATTTTTGTATTCCTATAACATTCATATGTTGTAGATCATGGATGACATTAATAGTAAATAACAGAAAATTATGCTTTAATGAATACAACTAAAACCTGTGTACCATTTTCACTTCTATTTTATTTTCACAAGCAGCTACAAATGTTTTGTATACAAGGAACTGAAAGACTTTTAAACATTAATAATATTTCAAAGAAGGGCACAAGACATTGCAGAAATGACATTTTCACACTTTTTACATTAAGTCGAAAGACATGAAAATGTGTTTACAAGAGTAAACATGAAACTACATGTTAAGTTTTTCTACATGTATACTTAAATCAAACACCAATAAATAATAAGTTCTTCAATACATAACATTTTCCAAGGTTTCGGTGTTGAGATTTGAGGGAAATTAATGAACCACAAAACATATAGAGGCATATGGCATTGCTGAAAAATGTAAACTGCATTTTCTACCAAAAGATATGGTTTAAAAATAATTGCAAAAACTAGAATTAAAATATATACGCTATGGCTGAGAAGGGCAAAATTGCCAGAAAATGGATTTTAGGTTTTCACGAAGAGACGAATTTGAACTCCGTGTTAATACAGTATGGCTGTGAAGGGCAAAATTGCCAGAAAATGGATTTGGGGTTTTCACGAAGAGACGAATTTGAACTCCGTGTTAATACAATAGGGCTGTGAAGGGCAAAATTGCCAGAAAATGGATTTTGGGTTTTCACGAAGAGACAATTGACACTCTGTGGGGCAAAATGGGCCATTTCTCACTTCTGAGTTTTCACGAACAGACAAATTTATTAATCAATTAATAACTCTGTAATTAATTGACTTATCGCTTAGCTGCCAATTACTTGTGAAAGACCGAAAACTGAACTTTAACATAGTGTCAACACTGAATCAACATGTGGTATGAACGCAGGTAATATCTTTAATTTTAAAAGTGAGCAGCTTAAAACCTGATTTTCTTGTAACTTTAGTTTAGTGCGGAGAGGCAAAATTCGTCTGTTCGTGAAAACTGTGACGAATATTGTCGACATGCCTTTCTCTCGCCGCATCGCGCAATAAGCACCCACGTACGCACAGTGACGTCATTGACATCAGACATTTCCCCGTGTAAGTTTGTAATTTTCGCCAACATTTAGCATCGAAATAAAAATCGCTCGTTGAACCAGCAGACATGGAAATAGTACGGATCGAAAGCATAACTCTTCAAGTGTCCAGCAAACTACAAATTTTATCTCAAAATATCTCGAAACAGTCAGGATCACCAAAAACGTGCAGGTAGTTTAAAAACACTATATTTTTCATACCTCATTTTACAAGCCTAGTAAACAGCCTTCACAACGAAACAAATGTTTAAAAATTGTATTATTCGATGCAGAAAGAAATACATTTTTACTCACAACTCCATGTTGGCCGGAAACTGCAGCGAAAATGGGCTTCCCATCTATTTTCTTGAGGCACTACCGAACGCTCGCAAAAACCTCGTGAATTCTCGTAGGTCCGAGACCGTCAACTCGATCGCTGCAAATAAAACGTCGCCGGGCACCTCATTATCGAGTACGCTGCACGCTGACTGTTCTGGCCGAAGGGGCGCTGGTAAGTTCGCGATCGAATTAGCTGCTAGCTCTGCTTTCCGCGATTCCGGCCGGCCGGCTATATGCGCTAGCGGCTGCAGTGTTTACCGCTCGTGTTCGCATGCGACGTCTTGCAACAGTGACGATCGATGCGAGGGAGATGCGAGGGAGATACGACGGGAAAGGTGCCGGGTGGGACCGGGCAGGCAACCTGGGTGATGGTGTGTGATCTGCGGGAAATTACTTGTTACATGCAAGAAATATCTCTCCATTAAACCGTCGGGGCTCGGACAACTCGACCGTTGGCCGACTCGACTCGAGACAACTCGACCGTTGAGACAACTCGACCGTTGAGACAACTCGACCGTCTTTTTATGTCAAATGGGAAGACAAGTCGTCCGTTGAGACAAGTCGTCCGTTGAATTGAAGTCGACTCGGAGGTAGGGAATCGCTGGGTTTTCTCGGCGGGGATTCGCGTCCAGCCTCAAAGCAAAATAATTTAGCAAATATGAGCCTTAATTTTTGTCGAGTTTCACCAGTGGAGAAAACCCGCAGGAGATCTAGAGTGCGTCTCAGTATCTTTGTGAACTTTGTGAATCGAATCACCAGAGTACGACAATCTCCGTTTTCCCCGGCCGTAAAGACTAGGGCCTCGTGAGCTATTTGTTTTATTATCATCATCACGGCCTTTTTTATTTTATATCTAAATCAAATCACCTAACAAGGTCTCCTCAGCACCATTATAATATTGTTGCGTCCCCGCATTCAACCCATTTTGAGTTACCCTTTCCCCAGTATCCTTTTCCTACCTATAGTTCAATCAATGCAAGCATACTGAACGCATGCAGCGATATCTACACTTAGTCCCCACACAGCGCGAAGTTAATGCACTGCCCGCTATGCAGACAGATCTCATTGCCACGTAGCAAGTGCATACCCTTTGCCCTAGTTTAACCATGGAGGTCCTTTTAATACCTCCATGGTTTAACTTAGCCATTTTCCCCTACACTCGTCCCGGAGTCGATGTAGTTTCCCCTCACATACCTTAGCCCGTGCATGAGATCGAGACTCCACAGTGCCCCAAACGCTCAGCGAGTGTACCCTGCCAACCCACTACCTTATAAACCGTGTCCTGCGACGGCACACAGAGGTCAGATTACAACCCTCTGTAACGAGGAAGTTTCCCTCCTACCCTTTCCTACTGAAACAGTCCCCCGTAACGCACCCATCAGTGACCCACACTGACCCACACTGACCCGCTTACTTTCACTCTCGGACATTCCTCCACCAAAACGTCTAAGTCAGCCGAGACCAGAAGTGTGCGTAAACTCCCATAGAGATTTCCCCCATTCACTTTGTACACACCATTACAAGTGTGTGTAAACTCCCATAGAGATTTTCCCCATTGACTTTGTGCACATCATCACTTATTCATGATCATTGTCACGTGTTGATAACCCAGTAGATCCGATGCTCCCATTGGATAAGACCCTGACACACCCCCGCTCACACCCCTCTCAATTCTTAATATAATGGGTGGAAATCGAGGCCTCGGACAATCATTCTCGCCCTAGCGAGGCATGGGAAAGTTCTCTCACATGCTCTGTCACGAGCCTGGTATTACGATAGCCATATATATGTAGCCATGCATACAGACAGTATAGACATGCTAGGTCACGTCAACAGCACAGTTGTCCTTACAGTTGTTGTGCGCTCACACACACACACACACTATACTATGGTGTACTATTTACGACACATCGCTTTGCCTCTTCCATACGCGACGCGACTATACGACGCGACGGCACGACGGCTGCGTTGCATCGTGCCGTCGCGTCGTGCCGTCGCTTCTTTCCCATTACTTCTGGCGTCGCGTCGTGCGTCGCGTCGCGTCGTGCCGTCGTGCCGTCGCGTCGTTTTTTTCTAGCTTGCAGGTTTTCTTTTCTCAACGTCGCCCCTTCCGTCGCCCATCGCGTCGTACCGTCGTGCGTCGCGTCGTGCGTCGCGTCGTGCGTCGCGTCGTGCGTCGCGTCGTGCGTCGCGTCGTGCGTCGCGTCGTGCTCGCGTCGTGCGTCGCGTCGTGCTCGCGTCGTGCGTCGCGTCGTGTTTCGCGTCGTGCGTCGCGTCGTGTTTCGCGTCGTGTTTTGCTTCGTGTTTCGCGTCGTGCTCGCGTCGTGCTCGCGTCGTGCATTTAAATTAAAAATAGTAGCCAAATTTTCAGTTTAAAATTAGCTATTCTAATTGCAAGTTAATTCAAAATATCCATGTTAAACAATGTTCTATGTATTTTATTAAAGTACCCAATTGTTTAATGCAGGTTCTTTTCAGTTGCATTTTCACTTTAACAAACTTACAGCTCGCATATCGCGATGCCAGTGAAGTACCTCCCTCCGGCGATGGCTTTGTAGAAGTCTAAAAAATCGGAAAATGAAATCGATTACAGAAAGAATAGTGCCCTGCTAAAGTGAAGGGGGAAAAATAACACAAGGATAAGGCTTCAAAAAAGGAACTGGTATATTTTTTTAATTGGCCCTGGGCAGAAGTACAAGTTTCATGTTGTAACACAGTCATGTTACACAACGGCTACGGCAGTGTCCCCAAATAATTTGCCTCTTGTAATATACATTGAAAGGTCATTGGCTTTAATATGCACACATAAAAGACACTGGTGGCACATTTTCGATAGCATATATTCAACCTTTATTAAAATTTGAATTGATAGTGCATTCGTCCTCATAGTGCAATCTCAAACATTTGCCGTTTGGTTTTCTTTTATATAGTGCTGAATGACTGGCCTGCAAAGCGATCCTGGAAACGGGAGATTATGTCCCCACCATATATAATTATAGTTTTGGCGGACAACTAATAATGGGCGAATCCCACCCCTTAAAAAGGATTAGTTAAACGTACGTAATGCATTTGGCATTTTTTTTATCAAAATCCAAGAACTATAGGTCCGGTATTTAAGTTGATCCATTTTTAGCATCCCCATTGCAATATCTGGTTGTTGATAATAAAAGAAATATACGAATTATGGTGATGAGCCTTGTTCAAACCACATGCCTAACAATATACACGCCTTTACGGGGTCCGCCCGATAGTCCGAGGGTTCGATTGTCCGAAGGTTTATTGATCCAAAGGTTCGATATTCCGAACGTACAAATTCCCCATATGAGGGGGTTCGATAGTCCGAAAATGAAATAAGGTTCGTTAACGGAACATTTGATGCAATAGTCCGAAGGTTCATTAGTCCGAACGGCCTACAATCCGAAGGTTCATTTATCCGAAGGTTCAGTAATCCGAACTTAGAATAAGGTTAATTAGTCCGAAGGTTCAAAAGTCAGAAACTAAAATAAGGTTCAATAGTCCGAAGGTTCATAAAGGCACACAAAGTTCGATAGTCCGAATTGACAATAAGGTCCGATAGTCCAGACTATCGAACCCTATCGTCTATTCCGAATATCGAACCTTCGGATTATTTAACCTTATTCTCTTTTCGGACTATTGGGCCCTTCGGACTATCGAACCTTCGGACCATTACGAACCTTCGGATTAATAACCCTTCGGACTAAAGAACCTTCGGACAATCGGGCTGTCACCGTCCCCCCCCCCCCCCCCCCAAGGGCGGATCCAGAACACAATTTTGGGAGGGGCCAACACATTTTTTGCTGAGTTTTGTGGGTGGGTGTACGCAGTGGCTGCCTTATTGCGACGTCAGTTTTCTTTCTTTTGGGGGGGGGGGGGGCATGGGCCCCCTTTGGCCCCCCCTGGATCCGCCCTTCCACCCCCCCCCCCCCCCCCCCACCCACCAACCTTGGCGAGAAATGGAAACCGCTCATAACGTGTAGTTTTATTGTAACTTTGTTTAACGCCGTTTATGTAAACCCGTGCACACGGCAACTTTGTTTCAACATTTATAAACCTTTACAGTCAGTGGCGTATCCAGCGGAAGGGGGGGGGGGGGGGACTTTCCCCCCTGGCGGCATTTGAAGCGTCATAAATAAAATTTAAAAATAGTGTTTTAAAACGATTTTAAGACGGTTCAGACGTTGTTTGCCCTTCCTGGCACAAAAAACTGGATACGCTACTGTTTACAGTGAGTTACACCTTTTCACCGTTGGTGGCGCTATTTAACCACTTTGTTTTGTTCTTACGCATAGGCAAAATAAGACATGTGGTTTCTGCTTTTCTGGTTTGCAACTTTAGGCGTAGGCTCCTAAAAAAAAAAACATGGCCACGAGCAGGGAAGGGGGGGTTGAAACCCCCCCCCCCCCCGGACCCGCGCCTTGTATAGCACAAAACCCTTGCCAGCATCCGAACCGTACCAATGAGCGCATGTTTGAAGTGCCCATTGCATTAGCCTTTTAGAGGTATGGCGGACACAATAGGAGGGCGTTATTTGATTTGGGTAAAACCTGTGTATTTATACCCAAATAAAATAGCGCCCTCCTATTGTGTCCGCCATACCTCTAAAAGGCTAATGATACTCAGGAACGAAATATTTTCTCTCTTTTCAATATTTATTTTGTCCCGCCAGACACCGCTGTTATCGCGGTACCGTTGTTGATTCTGTAGATTGTTTGCTACGAAAATTGGGAAAATACAAACAGAATTCTAGCAAAATCGTCTTTTTACACATTTCAAATACACAGCTCAGGCCTTTTGTTCACCGCGCGGTTAAGCGCATGCGCGCATAAATTTAAATTTATTAGCGGGTTATTCTGTGAGCCAGTTCGGTATTTCAACTGCGCATGTTCACAATAGCATGACCGGACTACTCCACGCGAAACACGAAGCGAAACACGAAGCGAAACACGACGCGAAATACGACGCGAAACACGACGCGACGCACGACGCGACGCACGACGCGAGCACGACGCGACGCACGACGTGACACACGACGCGACGCACGACGCGACGCACGACGGTACGACGCGATGGGCGACGGAAGGGGCGACGTTGAGGAAAGAAAACCTGCAAGCTAGAAAAAAAACGACGCGACGGCACGACGGCACGACGCGACGCACGACGCGACGCCAGAAGTAATGGGAAAGAAGCGACGGCACGACGCGACGGCACGATGCAACGCAGCCGTCGTGCCGTCGCGTCGTATAGTCGCGTCGCGTATGGAAGAGGCAAAGCGATGTGTCGTAAATTATGGTGTACTATTTACGACACATCGCTTTGCCTCTTCCATACGCGACGCGACTATACGACGCGACGGCACGACGGCTGCGTTGCATCGTGCCGTCGCGTCGTGCCGTCGCTTCTTTCCCATTACTTCTGGCGTCGCGTCGTGCGTCGCGTCGTGCCGTCGTGCCGTCGCGTCGTTTTTTTCTAGCTTGCAGGTTTTCTTTCCTCAACTTCGCCCCTTCCGTCGCCCATCGCGTCGTACCGTCGTGCGTCGCGTCGTGCGTCGCGTCGTGCGTCGCGTCGTGTGTCGCGTCGTGCGTCGCGTCGTGCTCGCGTCGTGCGTCGCGTCGTGCTCGCGTCGTGCGTCGCGTCGTGTTTCGCGTCGTGTTTCGCGTCGTGTTTTGCTTCGTGTTTTGCTTCGTGTTTCGCGTGGAGTAGTCCGGTCATGCTATTGTGAACATGCGCAGTTGAAATACCGAACTGGCTCACAGAATAACCCGCTAATAAATTTAAATTTTTGCGCGCATGCGCTAAACCGCGGTATAAATACACAGGTTTTACCCAAATCAAATAACGCCCTCCTATTGTGTCCGTCATACCTCTAAAAGGCTAATGCAATGGGCACTTCAAACATGCGCTCATTGGTACGGTTCGGATGCTGGCAAGGGTTTTGTGCTATAAGGCGCGGGTCCGGGGGGGGGGGGGTTCAACCCGCCCCCCCACCCCTTCCCTGCTCGTGGCCATGTTTTTTTTTTTTAGGAGCCTACGCCTAAAGTTGCAAACCAGAAAAGCAGAAACCACATGTCTTATTTTGCCTTTGCGTAAGAACAAAACAAAGTGGTTAAATGGCGCCACCAACGGTGAAAAAGTGTAACTCACTGTAAACAGTAGCGTATCCATTTTTTTTGTGCCAGGAAGGGCAAACAACGTCTGAACCGTCTTAAAATCGTTTTAAAACACTATTTTTTAATTTTTTTTATGACGCTTCAAATGCCGCCAGGGGGGCAAGTCCCCCCCCCCCCCCCCCCCCCCCCCCTTCCGCTGGATACGCCACTGACTGTAAAGGTTTATAAATGTTGAAACAAAGTTGCCGTGTGCACGGGTTTACATAAACGGCGTAAAACAAAGTTACAATAAAACTACACGTTATGAGCGGTTTCCATTTCTCGTCAAGGTTGGTGGGTGGGGGGGGGGGGTGGAAGGGCGGATCCAGGGGGGGCCAAAGGGGGCCCATGCCCCCCCCCCCAAAAAAAAAAAAACTGACGTCGCAAAAAGGCAGCCACTGCGTACACCCACCCACAAAACTCAGCAAAAAAAATGTGTTGGCCCCTCCCAAAATTGTGTTCTGGATCCGCCCTTGGGGGGGGGGGGGGGGGGGCGGACGGTGACAGCCCGATTGTCCGAAGGTTCTTTAGTCCGAAGGGTTATTAATCCGAAGGTTCGTAATGGTCCAAAGGTTCGATAGTCCGAAAGGCCCAATAGTCCGAAAAGAGAATAAGGTTAAATAATCCGAAGGTTCGATATTCGGAATAGACGATAAGTTTCTGACTTTTGAACCTTCGGACTAATTAACCTTATTCTAAGTTCGGATTACTGAACCTTCGGATAAATGAACCTTCGGATTGTAGGCCGTTCGGACTAATGCACCTTCGGACTATTGCATCAAATGTTCCGTTAACGAACCTTATTTCATTTTCGGACTATCGAACCCCCTCATATGGGGAATTTGTACGTTCGGAATATCGAACCTTTGGATCAATAAACCTTCGGACAATCGAACCTTCGGACTATCGGGCGGACCCCGTAAAGGCGTGTATATTGTTAGGCATGTGGTTTGAACAAGGCCCATCACCATAATTCGTATATTTCTTTTATTATCAACAACCAGATATTGCAATGGTGATGCTAAAAATGGATCAACTTATACCGGAACCTATAGTTCTTGGATTTTGATAAAAAAATTGCCAAATGCATTACGTTTAACTAATCCTTTTTAAGGGGTGGGATTCGCCCATTATTAGTTGTCCGCCAAAACTATAATTATATATAATAATAATAATAATAATAATTTGGGAGGCTAATCATCCTTACTCGCAGCTGGGATGCTGAATTGCGAAGGACGCGGCTACAACGTGGTCGAGTCGCTGGCACGTAAAGGCGCCTCTGGCAGCCGGCCTACATCGACCCACATATGACCACGGAGCACAGCCAGAGATCGAAAGTGTTTGATTTTTCCGGAGGGAGGAAAGCCGGAGGACCCGGAGAAAAACCCTCGTGGCACAGGAGAGAACCAACGCACAACTCTACTCACATATGGTCCGAGCCGGGAATCGAACCCGGGCCACATTGGTGAGAGGCGAGCACTTTACGCACAAGCCACCCATGCCACCCATATATGGTGGGGACATAATCTCCCGTTTCCAGGATCGCTTTGCAGGCCAGTCATTCAGCACTATATAAAAGAAAACCAAACGGCAAATGTTATTCTGTGAGCCAGTTCGGTATTTCAACTGCGCATGTTCACAATAGCATGACCGGACTACTCCACGCGAAACACGAAGCGAAACACGAAGCAAAACACGACGCGAAACACGACGCGAAACACGACGCGAAACACGACGCGACGCACGACGCGAGCACGACGCGACGCACGACGCGAGCACGACGCGACGCACGACGCGAGCACGACGCGACGCACGACGCGAGCACGACGCGACGCACGACGCGACACACGACGCGACGCACGACGCGACGCACGACGGTACGACGCGATGGGCGACGGAAGGGGCGACGTTGAGGAAAGAAAACCTGCAAGCTAGAAAAAAACGACGCGACGGCACGACGGCACGACGCGACGCACGACGCGACGCCAGAAGTAATGGGAAAGAAGCGACGGCACGACGCGACGGCACGATGCAACGCAGCCGTCGTGCCGTCGCGTCGTATAGTCGCGTCGCGTATGGAAGAGGCAAAGCGATGTGTCGTAAATAGTACACCATAGTAAATAGTACACCATACTATACTGATATGACCACACAGTGTCAAAGTTATTCGCTACCAACATCAGTCACGTCCCGTTCGCCCACGTTCGTGGTCATTGAAGTACGCCCTCTCTTGAGATGTAAATAACTCTGAGATGTACATAATTGTGTAAATAAAGCAGCTAGTATTTGTGTGTAAGTCTACATCCGCCTTCATGTTTCACTTCTTGATAACGACTCCCAAAGAGACGTTACAATATATCATATTCAGCCCCGTTAAGATTTTCTGTTTATTATATTATGTCCATCATTCCGGAACTTTTAGTTCATTCCCCTCGGCCTTACCAAACAATCTGAATAGCACGGACCTGCTGTACCTTTATCTTCACACTAACACTCGGGCGGCAGTAGTCAGAGGGTTAGATCTATGTATAATGCATTTATTTGTGTATTCATAACGCCGCTGCAATCATTAAGCTAAGCAGGTGCGTGCGCACAACATACACGGCTTCTACAAGATTCCCAAGACGTTGTTACTGGCGGTTCGTGGCTATAGTTTGTCGTGATAACGCCCTCTCGCGGCGGCCGGTTATCGCGTATTATACGTAACAACGTCTTGAACCAAGACTAATGACACCTCTGTTAATGGAAGATTAAAGTCCCACATAGAGTTTTGGTCAAGGATTGGATCTCCTGATATGATAATTTCAATTAGCCTATTACCAAGGGTTATTTTATACCTTTCTACGAACATCTGAAATCCATGTTTTTCGTAACAATGCCCCTTGCGAAATCATGAATTTGTTTCCAAAACCGTGCTTGAATTGCTTGAATTGCATTGTCGGTATCTTATCGGAATGAAAGTAAAAAGAGGCTGATTTTGGACCTAAGCACTTTGAATAAATATATAAAAACGGAACACTTTAATAATTATTTCACACGGTAATCAGATAGCTCATAAAAACTGGTCTCCTTTCGAAAAGACGAAAAGTTCTACATGGAGAGAAATTGATACGATTCTGTTCTTGTTCCCACAGTGTCCGTTCGAACCGCGTTTTTTCCCCTCCACATGGAGCATGCAATTCGTCAGGAAGGCTTCAGATTTTAATAAAAAGCAGCTATTAAAAGGAAACGTGCATGGGCGGCCATCCCGGGGGACGGGGGGACACGTCCCCCAATATTTTTAGGGGAGGGGACGGCTATGGCAGTTTGGACCATTGCATGCATTTTACATGCACCAGTATGCACACGCATATACGCAAAGATCTAGGCCCAATTTCATGACTCTGCTAACCACATCTTTCCGCGCTTACGATCACCATTTTGTGCTAACAGCGCTAGCAGAAAAATTCTGCGCTAACCCTGTAAGCACAGACTCCTTAGTTACAGGATGTACGCATGCTCAGGAGCCAAAATTCCCCGCTAACGCGTGATATACGCTTGCCGTAAGCACAGAATTTTCTGCTACAGTAAGCGGGGATTTTTCGCTAACGGTAAGCAGAGCCATGAAATTGGGCCCATGCCCAGCACACGTCTTCCGAACTTCCCAGGATACACAAGAGACTCGACACCGAGTACTTGCTGAACAATTATTATTGGTTGTGTGCTTTTTCCTTGACGAGAAATCACCGCCACAGGACGACGTGCAATGGATTTTCACGCATATGTGTTACAAAAATGCAAACACGATGATCATATAGTTTTCATTAGAAGTGAAAAGAATATGCATGGCGGCGATCATTTTTTTTAATTCGAAAAAATATCTTTCCACCAGGGCCTAATTTCATGGCTCTGCTAGTACTAACCACAGCTTTCTGCGCTTATCACCATTTTGCGCTAACAGCGCTAGCGGGAAAATTCTACCGCAGTCTGATTTCAGTTGCAGGGGCAATGGTTCTACACACATGCAGTTTAGAATGTGTTCTGGTTCCAAACATTGCATTGATTGACGTCTTCACTTCAGTACTCTATAAGCACAAACTCCTTAGTTACGGGATGTACGCATGCTCAAGAGGCAACATTCCCAGCTAAATTTAGCCCGGTTCATACTTCATGCGAATGCGTATGCAAAGCGAATTCGTTAAGGTAACGGGCGGGGTGCGTCACAATGAAACTTCAATTATTGTTGACGTCATGAAATTCGATTCGCATTCGCATTCGCACGAAGTATGAACCGGGCTAATTAACGCGTGAAATACTCTTGCCGTAAGCACTGTAATCTTCCGAAATAGATGGATTTGGGGGTTATTTTATAGCATGATAGCAAATACTGTAACACTAACCTGTTAAATGTTTTGTGTGCATTGATGCTGGGAAAACAAAGATTAAAACATATGTTCTAGTCTGGTTTCCTATTTTAGACAAAAACGAAGCAATATGGGCTCCGTGCGCCGTCGAATGAGGGCGCTGTCCACATAGCAACCGCACTTCCATGGGGAGTACGTCGCTGGTAATACGCACCGCGCTCCTCGTTCATTTGATACTCGTATACCAGTGGGATTGCTTTGTCTGTTCGCTGACTCTCGATAATTGCTTTTTCAATAAGAATATCACAGCGGGAACCAGACACTTAAATTGAAGTCAGGTAAGATGGCGTCGATATGACCCCCCAACTCGCCTTTTCTTTCAGCTGAGGGGGTAGTTGTGCACGGAGCTCATAGAGTCGGGGAATTATCAGGTTATCAGACTATTTCCAACGATTGTCGGCCAACAATCGTTGAAAAACGATATAAATTTCCACTTTTCTTGAAAACGACAGCACACCAGCTGCCATGATTTCACAAGATGCTTGAGACTGCTGTTTGCTTAAGTCTAGTTCGGTATTTCGTAATCATTCGGTAGTTTTGTTTTTAGCTGCTCCGCCGCGTAGCGCTGCGGATCGGAGCAGCTATTGTTTTCGTTAAGATTTGTTTAGCTGCTCCGCCGCGTAGCGGTGCGGACCGGAGCAGCTATTATTTTCGTTAAGATTGTTTTTCTTTTTCTTTTTTTAGCTGCTCCGCCGCGCAGCGCTGCGCGGCGGAGCAGCTATCGTTTTCGTTAAGATTTTTTTTTACACAACTATCTTTTCCACCTAATTTCATACTGTTAAAGCTCGCTGTCCCCTCGAGTTGCCACGACAAAGACCATAGCGTAGATGGTCCTAAAACCATGACGCGTCATGATGACGTCAGTAGTTTTCAAAATATGGCCTCATGAATGTTTAATTAGCCACGCTTGCAGGCCCAATATCTGGAAAACCAATCGAGATGTGTAGTTTATTTCTATTGCAAAGTATTAGTTGGGCGGTAAAAATGTTTCTGCTTGAGTGAAATGTTCGTGACGTCACCATGACGTCATCGGAAGAGCATTGCACATCATTAACTTTAAGAACAATTTTGCGTATTTAGCAATCTCCTACGACAACAAGCATAAGACAATTCATACATTGTATTTTGGTCGACCTTACTGCAAGGCAGTGCAAGCTGAAATGATCGTGGCTCACTCAAGTGTGAAATAAAGCCAATTTCAAAATTTAGCCAAAAGCAATAAGATAACATAAGAATTCTGGGAAGGCAATAACCGTGGGTATTTTGTAGCGCGTTGTGAATTTATGTGCAGACTGGTTTAGACTGGTTATCGGTCCTTCCATTGTCCATCGTACTTCTAATGCAGGATTAGGATATAACGTATGGGGCGGGAAGTAGTCTAATTCATCCCGCGCGTTAGCGCATATACTTCAATGTGTTGAGGGCAGCAGACAACCTTAGCGGTTGCAGAATTTCCAAGAATGAGGTGAAATTTAGATACTCTGCTAAAGTGTCTGAGCTGGAAATGTGTATAGCGCCATCTCGTGACTATGATTTCAGACAATTCCAACGTGATTCTTATTTCCTAATCATCTGTGTGCCGTTCCACGGCCGTTCGTAGATATAAGTGAGTACATCTAATAGATGATTAATTTAGTATAATTTAGGGCTCATGATAGCTTGCCTAACATCTCAGTTTGTTACATAAGTTAGTTGATACTCGGAACATTTCTTATTTCTCAGGCTAAATCTTGGCTTTTTATGTCACCTCATAATTTATCCTACCAAATTAGCCTAATACCATAATAAATAAAAGAATTACAACAACAAAACAATCACACACAAAAACAAACAAACACCCCAAACAAACAAACAAAAGCACACCAATATGTTCCACGGCCTTCTCTTTTCCTTCTTTTTATAAATAAAAAAAGAGTGATTTCTCTTTTTCGTATCGGCTTCAAGCTGACGTAATGATGGAAATAACGCATCCCTCACTTGTTGGTGATGCTGGCCCATATCCCCGCCCCCCCCCCCCCCCCCCCCGACATTCAAATACGGTAAACAAATTGTTTCTTTTTTTCTCGGGATGTGCCCAGACCATAATATGTGTGATAGATAAAAACTAAACTAAAGTAATGATGACGTCATCACGTGTCATATGACGTCATATTAAAGGTACATCTTTCTAAGACTTATGTCTGCAAAATTACAGGTCCGATTGGATTAAAACTAGGGATGTGCCCAGACCACGATGTGATAGATGAATATTGAACTGATGTAATTTATTATGACGTCGTCACGTGCTGTATGACGTCACATTAAAGGTGCATTTTTAAGGCCTGCATCTACAGAATTAGAAGTCCGATTGGGTTGAATTTCGGTATGTGCCCAGACCATGATGTGTGATAGATGAAAATTGAACTGACGAAATAATGACGTCATCACGTGATATATGACGTCACATTAAAGGTGCTTTTTTCTGAGGCCTAAATATTTAGATGCAATTGGGTAAAATCTCGGGATGTGCCCAGACCATCATGTTTTATAGAGGAAAATTGAACTGACGTAATGATGACGTCATCCCGTGTCATATGACGTCACATTAAAGGTGCATTTTTCTAAAGCCTACATCTAGAGAACTATACCGATTGGATTGAATCTCGGTATGTGCCCAGACCATGATGTGTGATAGATGAAAATTGAACTGACGCAATAAAGACGTCATTATGTGTCATATGACGTCACATTAAAGGTGCATTTTTCTAAGGCCTACATCTTCAGAAATATAGCTCCGATTGGGTTAAATATCGGGTTGTGCCGACACTTTCACCCATATTTACTTATGTGCTAGAATATGGATTTATTTGATGCACATCATAAACATCCTTGCGGAGCAGCTTTTTTCGTCATATTGACGAAACACCTCTAGTTTATGTTTGCAAACTACCTTTAAATGCACCGTTGTGTTGTCAGGCATAGAGACACACGTGCGAAAGTTTGCATTAGATGCACACGACCTACATAGGGTGCACTTGGGACCACTGCAGACCTGTGTACATGTATCATGAAAAGCACCCCCAAGTGTCATATTGTCTCCAGTTCCGCCACCCCCCCCCCCCCCCCCCCACACACACACACGCTGTAAATTTCGCAAACGCAGAAAATAATAGTATTATAGCTTTTCCCGGACGATTACGGAAAATGTGCACATTAATTTGTAAAGGATGCATTCGTTTTCGTGGCAAATAGAATGAACGTTCACAATCCTGTTTTCTATTTAACAATTGATAATTCTATTTCCATAAAGGTGCATTCATCAGACGTAAAAAAGAATCCGCGTGCGATTTCTCGAATGTGCACTTAATTTGATAATTCATTTTAGCGCGAATTCGAATGCACATTCGCAATCCTGTTTTCCTTTTAATTTATAATCAATCTATTTCGCTAAATGTGCAGCCGATTTCCCGCGCAGTGTTTTTTTAATGTAGGGCTTATGCCTGTGGTCAAGAATTAGAATTCTCAGACATCTCCCTCGATGTCTTGGTAGACACAGGTCATTGACGGATAGACAATCGAACTGATAAAATGAGAGAGAACTTAATACAGAAAGACATTACTTAATGAATCAATCAAAGTCATGAATTGTATAGGCCTGTATATATATATATACTTTATTTTAAATTGAATGCAGAATTTGCGAATTTAAATTATAACAAATGAAACTGAGAATATTCAATTCAGGCCGTGTCACAATGACAAATCGATTTGCTGCGAAATAGATAATTGCACATTCTTAATAATCGGCCACGCATACCGTACGTCAAACCGAATAGCTAATCACGTATTTGTAATCGTTTAAATGAAACGTTATGCCCATTCATGTATTTGAATGATACAAAATAAAATCGAATGCCGAGTTTCTACGCTGCTGCCTCCCCCCCCCCCCCCCCCCCCGCCCCACTTTTCAAATTTCTTTGGTCGGTCGGGATTTTAGTCATCCCCCATCCCGCATGCCGACACAGATTTAGGGACCGACGCCACGGCATGCACACCCGGCCCCCGCCTCCCTCGTAAATTCCAAGGTTTGAGTTGGCACGGTTCTTATATAGGGTGTAGCTAGACAATTTTGAATTGGGATGTCATCAGAACTTTGCCGATGAAAACAAAAAAACTAAAACGTGGCAAAAAATGCCATTCGAAAAACACATGAAAACGAGGGGGGCGTGTACGTGTTATGACGTAGAGGGTGAGATTCAATGTTAATTTGTGACATATCTCGAACAGTTACTATATCATTCACCGTGCTCTTTGCCGACCGCGACACGATTTTGCCTAATGGAGGGGGGTGTCAAACCGCCACCCCCCAACCCCCCCCCCCCCCCCCCCCCCCCCAGTCTGTTGGTCACGTCCTTAAAGGGACACATTGCTTTGAATTTTGCGATTTGGGCTATAAAACTGAAATGGATATGGTTGGGAAGCTTTTTTTTTAAGTAGAATATAAAGATTCACATAACTATCCCTTCAAATTGCGTGGTTTTTGTGACAAATAACGGTCCGCCATTTTGTAGAACCAAATTTTTGACTCCACAAAATGGCGGACCGTGTTCACCAGTCGTATTTCCAGTCGCATCTGGTTAAAGTACGTTCTGTTGATCCATTTTGATGTACTGTGGCACGGCGCGCAGCACTGGCGATATGTGTCGCGAGGTAGAGAATTGTACCTGGCGCTCATCTGGTAGGTTCACAAGGCCACTGGCTGCGGCGCCAGCCTAAAGACTCGTACAGCGGCCAATTTTTGGTTTTGTAATTACTACTCACTAATTACAACACATTATACGTGTTTTTTTGCATGAACAACTCTTATAAAAGATAAGGAACATTTCCAAACAGCAACATTTCATGACATTTGAAGGCAATGTGTCCCTTTAATTCGACCATCGACGCGCGCATTAGCAAGACGTCGTGAACTTCATTCAGCGCAGATTTTGGAATGTGACCTTGTGACGTGCAAGTAACCCAGGTTTGTTGCCAGCAGACTTGTGGAAACAAACAATCGTGGAAATCGTGGACTTGTTTTTCGTAACAAGTGTCTTTTAGTCGACTAGCACTCTCTGTAAATAACTGAATAATCTGTGTCTTATAGGCCTAAGCCGCTGCAGACGGAGCCCGGCAAGACAGCGACATGCACAATTCTTGGGAATGACTCCAGTTGTACGGATACGACCATCGCTGTAATATGCATAATTTATGTTCACCACTAGATCGGTCATGACCAGAACCACATTGGCCTACATGTACATGTGCATCCTGTTTTTTTCAGCACGGTAAGTGAACATCATTTACACAAGTTTGTATATTGAAGTAGCTATATCATGGAGGTTGTACTGCAGGCCTACTTTATTTAGCCTCGAAAGTCACATGTTGTTAATGCCAGCTCGTGAGGCGTACATAATCGTTATTAAGACCAATATTGCTCTACAGATTATACATTATACCATGGAGGAAGAATTTTTTCCTCCACGATTATACACATATGGACTGGCAATGAGGTCACTGGTGGGTGCGCGTCTATGCGCCTGTGAGTGACCAGAAGAGGGTCCTATTTCCCGAGGCCGAATGCCGAGGGAAATATGACACTCTTCTGGTCAGTCACAGGCCCGAGGGGGAAATAGAAACCGAAATATGCCATTATAACACACCTCTGTCCAAAATATAAAATAAGAAACACAATTTTGGATGCAATTTTTGGATGCAATTTTTGATTAATTCAACAATTAACTCATCAGCAATTAAACAATAAGCAGGGTCGGATCTAGGTTTTAACTAAGGTGGGGTTTACCTGAGGTGATTGGCCTACACACCCCAGCGTGCCGAAGAGACGCCTTGCTTGGGGGGGTCCGGGGCATTAAGCCCGTAAAGCATGCCCCCGGAAAAATTTGAAATCTAGATGTTTTCTCCTGCATTTTGGGGCATCTTTTCAGAGAATTTGGGGTTGGAATGAAGCAATTTGAGGCAACATTTTTATATGATTATAAGTCAGAATTGGCTTGTTGACAAAACCATCAGTTTATTACATGAACATGTTGCCAGAAGTATACAGCCTGTCAGGGCTCACTTTGATTAAAAATTCATCAGTGACTGATTAATAGTTTATTACATGACGTTAGTCAAACAAGATGGAGTTGCAGAAGAGACGCCTTGGATAAGCCCCGACAAAGCGCTTGACCATCTCTTCTGTGTCTAGCTGTGCTGCTTTTATATTTTTTTTCTAAGCACATCACGATTTTACTGGGCAGCCCAAGGGGGGGTGGGAACCCCCCCCCCCCCCCCCCCCGTAGATCCGCCACTGATAAGCAATTCAACAATTGTTTTTAGTTTTCCTGGATTCAGTGTTTGAATTGCATGCTGTTCACATCATGTTATAGTGGGCGCTTGGTGATTACGAATAGCACCACAAAGTAGTTGAGGGCGCTGTAACCAGTCAAAATGTTTGAGTCAGTGCCCGATCAGCACTATACTCCGGAAATTACGCGCGCGCGATGTACATGTCTTGACGCAAATTTCATGCAAATTTCTTGACGTAAATTCCATGCACTAGCCTGTATTAGTGAATCCCACGTGGCCGTGTTTCAGCCAACCAGGATAAAGAGCAAGCGAGAGATGTGTACTGTTATAAATATATAAACATGTACACCTTTTTTTCCTAATATAGGCCTACGGTAGGTTTTCCCGGCCAATTTGCGAATTTTTCTGATCATTTTCGTTATTGGTCATTCAAATTCGCGTGTGGTTTTTACACATCTGACCAAATTAAGGTTTCCCTTTCACTGTTGGGGCAATCAATTTTGTTAGTAATGTTCGTTTTCGTTTAGGGGCATTCTGTTTCGTTTTGATGCATTCAAGGCTTCATTTGTTGCATTCTTGCATTGAGTTTGGTGACATCCTTTGACGGTTTAGGCCTAAGCATTCGAATTAGCGAACGTCGGTGTGCATATGACGTATGACCATGCTTTTCTTATTCGTTTATGGGCAATAATTTTCATCAAATGATCATTCAAATGTACTAGATTTTACTTAATTGATATATTTTCGTATTGTCTTCTGAGGTTTTTGTAGAAAGAAATGTTAAATTCATAATGAACAAGTGTTGTAACATGTATAATGGGACATCTGAACTGATATAGAGCATGGATGTAGTAAGAAACTAAGGAAATGAAAAGGGCCAAGGATTTTTTTTTCACTGTTGATTTTTGTTTGTTTTTGAAGTTTGACCCCAAAAATTAGGGGCATCTGTATGTTTATGAAGCCTTTAACTTTTTAACTTTGTTTACTGTTCTTTTTCGTTCTGATTCACCCATCGATCTCTTCATTTGCAAGACATCGGGGCATGTGTGTTTGGCAATGGTTGTACCATCGGAAACACTTCTCTTGGGTAATTTGTTTTCTTGGGCCGATTCCATCAGATGATCACACATCCCCTCCCGTATGCTCGCCATCCTATCTGTCTGAAGTAAGGATAGGAATTTACGTTTAATTTGATAAACGTTTAGCAAAACTTTCCCGTAGCGTTTAAACATTTACATTAGTCAACAATTGCAATAAGGCAGCCGCCCGTCAGAGTATTTATGCAGGACGTTGGAGAGGTGCCGTCCGCGTCGAGCATTGATCGTGGAATAGCGGCGTATTGAAAACATCAAACACAAATAAATGGATACTAAAGGCGCTTGTATTTCTTTGTAAATTAAATAAATTAACAAAGATCCTTGGTTCTTTGTAAATAAAACTGAAATGTAGATTGCGTAAATACAAGGTCCAATTTAAAAAATTTGAGTTCCGTTTAAACGTTTGGGAAAATGTCTAAGCGGATTTGAATTTGTTTTCGTCACGGTTTAAACGTGTAAACGTCCCATCCTTAGTCTGAAGGCTTAGTTATTAAGAAAGAGAGATGATGTGCATCTACGGATTGAAGACGTCAGATATGATTTATGTTAAGATAACTCGGACTTTTATAGGAAAACGGACATGTAGGAATGTGGACATGCAGAAAAAGATGCTTGATAAAAGATAAAATATGTTTGCCCATTAATGAACATGAATGCCCGATCAAGCCCTTATACTACTGGTCCAGATGAAATTGAATGAACATTACTTTTGTTGTGGAGTTCATTTATATGTTAATTTATTACCACCCCTTTTAGTAACAATTTGGTATCGCCCAGTTTTATATAAGGTGCCACGCCCGGTGGTTTCGGGGCAGTTGGCATTGGAGCGTTGGACCTGGAGGGTGTAACTTTTGTTAGTTGAGTTTAGGTAAGACACCTTAATAAATTATTGTGGAAATGGATTTCGTTAGTCAATATTGTATTTGATTTGCTGAGTTTTCGGTTGCTAATTTTCCCAAATGTTCCCGGTTAAGTTAACATCATAAGAAATGGTGGAAGATCTAGAAATTTGACAAAGGAACACACTTTTCAGAACATTCCTACATTTCCAGCTGAAATTAGTTTGGATTGTTTCAAAAAGGTTTTACGTTTGGACACTTTTGCTGGTGATATGATCAAATTTCTAGAGACTGATTACTTACCTGTTGATGATAAATCTGCAAGGAAAGTAGTCTTAGAGGCTGACCAGTACTTTGTGAGGGACGGGTTATTGTATCATGTTTGGATTATTTCGTCTACTCGTAGTGCCCCTGAAAGATACGTGTATCAGTTGTATGTTCCTTTGTCATTTGTAGACATTGTATTGGATAACTGTCATGATAATGTTCTTGCAGCTCATTTTGGCTTTCACAGAACTTATGCGAGAGTACGTCAACGCTTCTTCTGGAAGGGAATGTACAGAGATATAGACAATTGGGTTCGAAGCTGCATCTCTTGCGCCCAGAGAAAGACGCACAGGCATAAGGTACTGGCTCCGTTAATGACCATGAAAATTCCAGAATCTTTTGAACGTGTAAGTGTGGATATTTTAGGCCCGTTACCTGTAACGATTAAGGGTAATCGTTATGTTCTGTGTTTTACAGACCATTGTACCAGGTGGCCCATTCTCACTGCACTTTCAAACATTAAGGCATTTACTGTTGCCCGTGCGTTTTTTGATAGGGTTATATGTGAACATGGTTGTCCGAAAACTCTACTTAGTGACAGAGGAACAAACTTTCTCAGTAAAGTTGTTTTGGAAGTTTGTCGTATAATGCAAACTCAAAAACTGAATACAAGTGCGTATCACCCTGAATGTAATGCCATTCAGGAGAGGTTCAATTCTGTTATTTTAGATACTATTTCTCATTATGTAAATGAGTTTCATAACAATTGGGATGAGTATCTTACAGTAGTTCAGTTTGCTTACAGAACCACTCCTGCTGAAAACTCGGTGGGATATAGCCCGTTTTTCCTATTGTACGGGAGAGAGGCTAGGTTGCCTTTGGAGGTGACTCTATCCCAGTATAATCATCCTGACAAATCTGTCGGAGATCACGTTCACCAGCTAGTTTCACAACTAGAGATTTTTCGGGACATATCGAAAAAATGTGCTAAAATGAATCAAGTCAAAATGAAGATTTATTATGATAAAGCAACTCAAGATGTGGAGTATCAAGTCGGGGGCACTGTTTGGATTTATATCCCAGTTGTACAAAAGGGACTTTCTCGCAAATTGGCAAAGTTTTGGGCTGGACCTTATCTCTTGGTAGAGCAGACTGGACCTGTAAATTTTCGAGTTAGAAATCTTGAAAATGATAGGCTACTTTCGACACCTGTTCACGTTAATCGTATGAAATTTGCCTATAATAGATTTGTGCGTCCAGGTAATGATGTGAAACCAAGTGATCCAGAACAGAGCATTTCTTTGCCACAATTGTTTGAAGAGGACTGCCCAGAAGATACTTTTGTTCCACTTAAGTCTAAGCAGGAGTCAAGTCGTAAATCTTCCCCAGTTTGTATCGTACCAGGTATACCTATCACTTCAGTAGAACAAACTAAGGAACATGAAATAGAACGTATACTGCGGGGTAGATACAGGAACAAGCGTCTTGAGTACTTGATTAAATGGAAAAGGTTTTCTGACAAAGAAAATACATGGGAACCAAAAACAAACCTAAATGAAATTGCTTTGGAGTATTTAAGAAATAATCCAGTAAGAATCACGGGAAAATTGTAAATTGAGAAGATGATGCATTTAAAAGGTTTATTGCAAACGATATATTATTTTGATTTTACGCTTTGGATGCCATTTTGAAGATAGTGTAAACTTTATATATATATATCTAATTTGGGGACTAATGTTGTAATTGAGTATTTCCTCGAGATGACGTCACATTGCGCAATGACCATCGGAGTTCGGACGATGAGTTGATGGGACCTTGTGGCCTGGCCAGCCGTGGACAATGAGATCTTGGACAAGGATCACCGCCCCTCTTTCGTGTGGACAAGACTTACGATGGGAGACGATTAATTTACCATAGGAATCAAGTTATGTTAAATTGTTAATTATAAAAAGTAAGATTTGTTAATTTATATTTAAATTGCCAGGAGCCAATTTCATTAGGGGTGGCGTATGTTGTGGAGTTCATTTATATGTTAATTTATTACCACCCCTTTTAGTAACAATTTGGTATCGCCCAGTTTTATATAAGGTGCCACGCCCGGTGGTTTCGGGGCAGTTGGCATTGGAGCGTTGGACCTGGAGGGTGTAACTTTTGTTAGTTGAGTTTAGGTAAGACACCTTAATAAATTATTGTGGAAATGGATTTCGTTAGTCAATATTGTATTTGACTTGCTGAGTTTTCGGTTGCTAATTTTCCCAAATGTTCCCGGTTAAGTTAACATCATAAGACTTTAAAATACAATACTTTTAATTTGAATGCATCTTTTACAGGCACGAGTGAAGCTAAAAGGCGATATAATGCTCGGATAGTGAATTTGAATAATTATTTTTTAATATCGAATGACGATCTGCGCGATCATTCAATTTCAATCTAAACTGAATGAGCCAGGCGTTAAAATGAACGAAAACATGGGGAACCTATAGTTTTCCTGTTCAGAGTCAAAATAGAAAGTTGTGGGTGTTTCTAGTTTGAGGCAATGTGTGAACAATACCTGAAGCTGATAACGACAACAGGCCTAATAAGTCTTAACGTCGGTATCGAAGTGTTGTGTTCTTTGAAACTGGTATATCATGAATGAATTAGGGTACTTTCATGCAATTAGGTCATCCCCCCCCCCCCCCCGCCCCAAAAAAACAAAAATTTAAAATCACAATTTCTTTAATATTTACTTCGTAACGAAGTATATTGGTTTTTCAAGCAGCAATCCAATGACATTCTGTGATTGATAACATTACCACCTGTTAAAAAGTTGTTTTGGGTGAGATTTCTCCAGATATTTCCGGATTTCCTGAATTTCTGTGAAAGGTCAATCAGATTTCCGGATTTTCAACGCTTTCTGTTTTCTTGCATCCCCCCCCCCCCCCCCCGCATTTTGTACGAAAGTAAGCCAACTACTTGTACAAGTCTAGGTGCATGGCGAGCGTGTTTTTGCTTTGTTATTCCCCCTGAAAATGCGTCAAATTGATATGTAACAGATGGAGTATTGACGTTAAATATACGAACACAGCATTGCTCAATACTAGCGTGTGTTTGAGTTTGTTTTTGCATTCAATTGGGGACCTTTAACAATAGAGGACAAAAAGGTCCCCGATTAAGAAAGGTCCCCGTTTGAAAATCGTGTACAAAACCAATGAGAGCCCTTGCCAAAATAGGTAAAGTATTAACAATAGGGGGTCCGCGATTGCCGGTATTTACACACTTGTGGGTTGGTTATCATTTACGACTGAGGACTTGGGACAATGGGGATTAGGTATAACAATGAAACCGAGGACCTGGGCCGAGTCCTCGGGAGAATTTCGTGTACAAACCTTATGGGAGCTGTTTGGAAAAAAAGTACAAACAAAGGGAACAAAAGAAGGGGTCTAGGCCTATTCATGGTCCTTATGAGTACACACAAACATGTACGTACAAGGGGTAGATATGGGGTAAGTATAAGAAAGGGTAACAATGGGGACAATTTCACCCCACAGGCTCGTCTTTAGAAATCGACCTACCCCACAGAGTTTACGCTATGAGTTTTGAGATTTCGATTTGATTTGATTTGATTTGAAATGGTTTATTAACAATGCTCGTTGTGGTCAATTACCAAATTGCAGAATACTTTACATTTAATAATTATAAAATTTACATAAAAATGATCAATATGCCCCAACTATATACATTTTCATTAAAAAGACTAATCAAAGGTAAAATTGAAGAAAAAAAACTATTAAAAACCTGAATCTGATATTATGCAGACCATGCGCCCCTGCCCACATCCATACTCAAATCTCAAATCTGAGATTTTAAATCTCAAATTTGCAAACAAAGGGCACATCGTCTATATAGCATACTTAATTCATAAGAAATAGCAAACCAAACAAAAAAGAACACTAAATTCTTATCGTGTAAAGCCCGGTTCATACTTCATGCGAATGCAAATGCGAAGCGAATTTCATGACGTCAACAATTGAAGTTTCATTGTGACGTTCTCCGTTACCATAACGAATTCGCTTCGCATACGCATTCGCATGAAGTATGAACCGGGCTTAAGTCATACTTATTCCACATATGTTTACAAATGGAATACAGAACAAAACATTCCATCATAACACTTATAATTATAATTCTCATAAAATGGTAGCGTTAGCGTGTAGCGTGGCATTACAACAATACGCACTCACAAAGAGAGGGCGCTAGCGTGTTTAATCATGTTCACGCTGTTTCCATGGTATTCTAATCACGCACAGAAGGTGCATGTAAATGTACATTGTCGATGCAGGTGCTTCGCGCTCGAAGTGTGCACGCCCAGGTAATCGCAAAGCGCAGGTAATGCAGGGATAATTTTCCAATAATCAATAAGCAATTAACTATAATCAATGAGCAATAAAGACTGTAATTTCACAACAATACTCTATTTCCCACCATAATAGGTTTTATTTTGGTATTCAAATTACAACAAAAATTGTTTACATTTAAAGTCTTTAGTAAATCGATAGCAGATGGCCTAATTAACCTAGCAATGACACTCATCTTCTCAACACTCTGGTTGTAATGGAGTTATTTCAAAACAGACTTCATTCCCCAGGAAATTTAATGGCAAAATTTATTGTAAGTGCTAAAGAGTGTCGTTTTATATAGGTTTTCCTGGCCAATTTGCGAATTTTTCTGATTATTTTCGTTATTGGTCATTCAAATTCGCGTGGTTTTTGCACATTTGATCAAACTAAGGTTTCTTTTTCACTGTTTGGACATTCAATTTCAATTTTTAAGCACCCAAGATTTTGTTCCTAATGTTCGTTTTCGTTTAGGGTCATTCTGTTTCGTTTTGGTGCTTCAAGACTTCATTTGTTGCATTCTTACATGTATTTACGTTTTGTGACATCCTTTGACGGTTGAAGCATTCAAATTAGCGAACGTCGGTGTGCATATGACGTAAGACCATGCTTTTTTTTTCTTATTGTTTATGGGCAATAATTTTCATAAAATTGTCATTCAAATAAATAAGATTTTTTAAGATATATTTGAGTATTGTTTTCTGAGGTTTTTGTTACAAAATTGTAAAATTTATAATGGAATATTTTGTAACATTTATAATGTAACATCTGAACTGATATGAGGGATGGATGATGTATGTAACAAACTAATGAAATGAAATGGGCTACGGAATGGTCCTTTTCACTGTTGATCTTTGTTTGTTTTAAAGTTTGACCAAAACAATTAGGGGCATCTGTATGTTGACATGTTTATGAATCTTTAACTTTTTAACTTTGTTGACTCTTCTTTTTCGTTTTGATTCATGTGCAAGACATCGGGGCATGCATGTTTAGCAATGGTTGTAACATCGGGAATATTTGTTTTCTTGGGCCGATTCCATCAGACGATCACACCTCCCCGGCCCTAGGCTCGCCATCTTATCTGTCTGAAGACTTAGTTAAGAAAGAGAGGTGAATCTACGGATTGAAGACGTCATATATGATTTACCTCGAGATAACTCCGACTTTTATAGGAATACGGACATGCATTGGAAAGACTGTTGTTGAAGGACTCGTACTCGTACTCGTACTCGAAGTTGGACATTGCGTTTCCAACACACACACACACAAATATTAGTCGTCGTAATTTCATTCCATTTAGCCACACCAACATCAGCAGAAACATTAAAAAGATAAGATAAAAAAGTTTGAATAAAGACGCTGTGATAGCGAGAAAGGACACCCACCGAAAATTTGCCGTAATCAACAAGTATGATGCATATGAACGCAAGTTCTATGAACCGCGAATGGACACCCCTCCCGCGCTAAGCCCAATCGATTATCATTCGTCTCTTTTTCTCCTGCATGTGTACTGTAATATTAGCTTCATCTCCTCATTTAACGCTAACCCCCTTCCTATCGATTGACCCACGACGTCACCTGGCTACAAGCATACACCTCCCTCACATGATCCTCGTCGGGGTAACCGATCTTATCCGCGATGAGGATCTTGATCCTCCTGCCAAAAACGAGGTCAAATGCTTAGACTATACCACTTCTGGATATTATCAACCGCTGGTGTTTGTGCTAATTTGTCCAAGTTGGAGGAAGACAAGGACTGTATGGAAGGTGTAGAAGGAGAGGAACATCTCATTGGGTGCTCCTCCTCTAAGCTATATGCTTTTGCTTTACATCCATGGACGTCGCCAGGAGTTTTTCCAGGGGAAAAAGCACTTACCAGAAAGCAGCAAAGGGAGAAATTACCGGCCGTGGAAAAAATCGAAAGGGGAGGGGGTGCAGGACATCACTCGACGCTTTGTTCAAGACCGCGATACCTCGGCCTATTGGATATAGCCGCATTTTAGGCCCCTTTCAGCAGCTTTCGAGTGTTAAATTGAGTACGAAATAGACCATGTAAGTCTCGCGCATAAAGGTCACGATTGAACTTCCGGGCCGCCTTCTATAGGACTTTTACGTGTGGTTGATTTTGTTTTCTATAATACTTTGTTTTAACAAAGATCTGAACCATGAAACGGCCATTAAATATGGATGATAAATTCAAAATTAATTTTACAATATATAAAAACATGCACGACTGTCTAAATTATTAAAGAAAAGTAGGAAACAAAATGTGACCGAAGCGTCAGGTTGCGACGTGATTGGCTCGTTGTCATGAAGAGAGAGCCCGGCCCCCAAAACCCCTGTACTGCATGCGCACGCTGCGGACGTAAGTGAACGTACAAACATGCCAGCATGTTGTCTACGCTATTAAGACTGGCGCGTGAACCACCAGAACAATGGGGAATGACGTACGTATGACGGACTTTTTCGTTCTCCTTTCCCCTAATTTGATATATCGTTCACATTTTGTAAATTCAAATGAAAAAAAATATTTTGCTAAAAGTTTGTATCTACATTTCAGTAAAAAGAACAGCGTCAAAACAAATTATTTCAAGAAAACTACTCGCTTTACACGTTGAAGCTCCTATTCGAGGTGCCCGGAAGTTCGGTTTCTCGTAAACTCTCGTACGTTCTCGGGGTCAACTTACACGCTCTATTGACTTCGACCTTCTTTTCTTTTTTTCCTTTCTTTTTTCTATTTTCTCGCTCTCTCTTTTTTTATATTTTCGGGGGAAAATTCACCCCTTGCCCCCTTCGCGACGTCCATGTGTACATCGTCGTTTATGGAAAATATGGTTGACCCAGGTCGAGGTCACGAGTTGTCCGTCATAAAACGCTGTTTAAACTTTTTAAACAACCCCAAGTTATTCACGTGCCCTGCTTAAACAACCAGTTGGTTGTTTAAGCAGGGGACATGAACAACCCGGGGTTGTTTAAAAAGTTTAAACAACGTTTTAACATGGGAACAAACCAGCTATGAACAACAAACCAAGCCCCATATGGTGCATGGTGATAGGATATCGATTTATATTATTTTATTGTATTCCATAGATGACATTGCGGATGTTGAAGTCCGTCCTCGTCTGCCTGGCCATTATACTGGGTATAGTGATTCTGTACGCTACTTGGAGTAACAAAAACAACAAAAGAGGTAACGTAAATCCATCCGTAGATTGGATCATATGGTAATTATGCATACATTGTATATGTACATGTGCAGATTTTGTTTTAATTAAAACTCACTGGGCGTTCATCTGTGAGCGAAAAACTGCAATAAACGTTCAAGGCCTCTGAAGTTCATTTTTCATTTCTTTGAATTATCTGTCCGTATAAATGTGAGTCTTAAAATTATCCAATACTTTCCCTTCATCAGATGTTTACTTTTATAAGAACGGCTTGAGACAAGAGCAACTGAGTGCAATCACAACCGACTATATTAGCACCAAATTGTTTTCATCCACTGCAAAGTATAAAGATGAAAATCTGCGCATAGGCCTACAGGAGTTTTTTGGCTTGAAAGATGATGACACCGGCGCTGTTTTAGTGGACAACCACGCCCTCGACGTTAGACTTGAAAAGCTACCTCGGAAAAGTGAATGGAGTACGGGGGACGAGGGTGCACCTCGTGACATGAGTATAACTTGGCTCGATTTGGACCGACAAGACGTGGAAGACGACGAACTGTTTCAAAAGCTGGTGGTAGTGACGGCTTTCTCGGAGAATCACCGCCTGGAAGTGATGGGTATGATCGGTACGGTTCAGACCCGCATGCCCGGTACGAGGATCATCGCTTACGACCTCGGAATCGATCCCAAACAATTGCAAAATGTACGTACGGATAAATGAATTTTGTCTCAGATTTTGAAGGTCTGGATCAAGATTTTATGTAACTGTGCATTACTCGTTGTTTACAAGCTTAAAACTAAATGGGACAATATTTCATCCGGCGTTGCATGACTTGGCAAGTTTTTAAGACAAAAACATGATTTTTTTCCCAAGAAAATTAACGTAAAGATGCTATAGATAAAATACTTGCACACTAATAAAAGGTATAAATGGAATTTTATATCACTTTTTAATAAATGGTTACATAATAGTTACATTGCACCAGTTCCCTTTGACAGGCTAATTAGAAATTTAGTCTGCATGCTTGGGAAAATAAATGATGAAAATTAAAAACAATGGAAGACGTGATTTTGCCTCACCCGCGAGTTAAAGTTGCTCCAGTTAGTTTCAGGTCTGTGACTTATCATTTTAAGCTAATGCCTGGTGATTTAGTTTATCATATCATCACTAAAAATAATATTGTCCTGATTGTCCTGAAACGATTGTCCTGACTCCCACCTCCTCTTATATGCAGGCGTTCCATTAATTATTTATAGTTTAATCACTAGGTAAAGAAGCTGTGCAATGTTGAGGTTCGGCCCTTCAGGTTCAAGAAGTACCCAGCATATGTTTCTAACCTGATGACGTACGCCTGGAAAATCACCATCATCAAGGTTCGTTTGCTTATGCAAGAGTGGCAATGTCTATCACGATTGATCGATAAAGTGTCTTGTGTAGAGTTTAGTCTATAGTCATTGGCGTGCCAAGGTCGAGTCGAGTCTAGTGAAGTCATGCGCTCGGGTCATGTTGAGTCGCATGGTCGAGTCGCATGGTCGAGTCGATTCGAGTCATTCAATTCCATTGTCAAATGCATTGTCGGTTTTTTTTAGTGTGTGTGCAAATCCGAATAGATAGAGTTGCTATGCTGAATATTGAATACCCGGTAATAGTGAAAGCATACATTGAGACAAAAGCCCTGTGTTATATGAATATCCGACTCACATAAAAAGCCGACTCTTTACCCATAATACATTGCAACATAGTTGCCCTTTTCTAATGAGAACAATATCAATGCTGACAGAACCTCCAACCGCATCCTAACCCTAACACTATCCTATAACCCAAACCCTAACCCTCTTTCTCACCCGAATCCTCACCATCACCCATACCCTACACTGCAAATCTGTGTTGTTAAATAGACACCATATGGTGTTTACATTGGGCGAATGGTTCAATATAAACACCACATGGTGTTAATTTAACACCACAGTTTTCGCAGTGTATGTTTCTCATTGTTTGGGGATACGGGGCCCTGCTGAGCATGCGCAGGAAACAAGTCGGATTTTCATGGAAGTCTGATATTCGCGCGACACAGTCACATGAAAGTTGGAAATCTGAACTTTTGAATACATGTATACCGAAATTTTTATTTGAATTTGACATAATGATGTTTTGCTGCAAGTTCTGCTCATTATGCTGGATTTCCTTGAACCCCGTGAAGGTGTATGGTTTCCTCAATTTGTGGGGTTCGTATAATCACAGAATATGTACAGACGTCAAACAGGTCCTGTCCACCACAAGCCAAATATCCGCTAACGTTGCATATACAGGGGCCCACGGTAGTCTTGGTTCCAAGATGTTACTGTCTGATACTTGTCATCAACAGAGGGCGCAATTTACAGGCTGTCACCAGCGGGCGAGCGCGCGATCAATCACGGAGTTACAGTAACGTCTTGGATATTTCTTACTTTTGGGGGCGGGACCCGACTATGGAAATCGTGGCTAAACATGCATCATTCATATCACGTGACTGGTCTGACCTCCATGGTTAAGTTTGACCGATTGCCCCAATTATGCAAAATGCGCCTGCGGTCGACGCGACGTGTAATATAATACCGTTTGAAAAAAACGTGGATGTACTACTGTGTACAAAAGCCACTTGTAGGCCTACATACAATCATGATACAATGTACATGTATTTTTATGTACAATGTACATCCACATTTGAACACTGTGGATTGTATTGTATAGTGTACGTATACGTACTTGAACTTCAAGTTTGAATAACTTGGGAGTTTCTGATCTTTCTTGCTACGTCCCAGAATGAGATAATGATAATTTACCTGCAGGTGTGCACTTTAATCTGGGATGTTAATTAGACAATGTAAATGAATAAATGCAGAATAGTCAAATTTTAAAATTATTTTTTATCAAAGATTGATTTTTGCCAGTCTTGTTTAATTACATGTACAAACATGTGGTGCCTTTTTTGCAGCCAGCCATGGCCAGGCCCAGTATTGTATTGGATATTTCAGTCCAGTTAGTTGCATGCACAATTTACAGGACGGTCTTTGGTCAACTTTTGACTGAAAAACGTTTTTACTCACTTTGTCTTCAAGGTGGAGCTTAAATTCATCATTGTCTTATTTATTTATATTTCTCCCAATAAAAAATTCCTCCACTAAATGCATTACATTCCTACATGTGTATAGTAATCCATACTAATATTTGAAAAAGTGAACATGAAGAAGAGAAGTCTGAAATAGCAAGCCCAGCAAACCACTTAAATGCAGTGGATTTAAAATCAAAGTAGATGGTTAACTTCACTCATTTATTTTAATTCTTGAGGTAAACATAATTTTTCACTGGATAAAATGTATTTCTGTAAAGATTTTAAACCATTATTGTAAAGTTACATTTATGTTAACATATACTTTACCATTGAAGGTTAGAACTGCCACAGAGTTCATCAGAAATATGAAACACACCATTTGTTACATCTCTTTTTTCATGTATTTTCAATTTCCATCCTGAAAAATTTAATTGGCAGATGTACCGGTCATTATACTACTCAGTGTAAAAAGAATCGACATTACATGTACATGTGGCATTTAAACAAATGTATAATACATTTATTTATACAAACTGGCTGGGACGTCCTCCATTCTGAAGTCTTTTTAAGTTTATCACCTCACATGTTTATACACCAGTGTTCTAGCTCATACAGTGTACATGCACAATATATAATGTACATGTCATCGGGTAATACCTTCTCATAAATTGTTACCTTCACTCAAGCGCGCCTCCATGATTTGACTATGACATGTGTGGAGACCGGGAAAAGGGGGGGGGGGGGGGGGTTATCATGACATTTCCAAAACCAACCAACTGAAAATTTCGAAGGGGGGGGGGATTGGACACTACGCTGTTTATTATACATGTATTAATTATGGTCCATACACAAACCTAAATTTAACCCTCTTTCCGACAATTCTACTGTAATTTCCATATGAAATTTATAATTTCCTCCTGATCTATTTTAATTTTTTTCTTCTGCCTGGTTTTATTGTCTAGGGTGATCTTGTCATAAAGTGTGTGTGGGTGGAGATATATTCCCCATCCCTACAACCCCGAAATCTATGTTTTTGCCTTCACTTATCAACACTTCTTCTTGTCGACAATTTTTTTGGGATTATATTTAACTATAAAAGTTGGGCTATTATGTACGCCGTATGTATCACCTTTTGTTAATCCTTTCTGATATGTTTTCCTTTGTATAAAAATTTTTGTTAACATTTTTTTTTGAAAATGATCAATTATGACTGTAATGAAATCAATTGTGATGTAGTTCTTTTAACCAATATATGTACACCGACTACTGCATGTATTTTTTCTATTACATGTGGAATAGTAACCACGTAAACACACTGGCTCTCATCAAAGGTTATAGTTCTAAATTTGCATTCGGAAGTATTAACATATACCTCACATGTTCACTCATCATCCGCACAAATATTTCGTATAGGCCTACATAAAACACTTTATTTAATGTCTAAATAAACTTCAGCTGCACTACAGAAATCAGCTGCACTACAGATACTTCGCGGATTTTAACGACACGTACGTCGTGCCGCCTACACGTCAACTTAAAAAATATTTCCCACAGACATGACAGACTGGGTCACGCGGATCGCGCAATCCTTCATCCAAAACATACAATACAACGGTCGACGCGTCGGGCCCGGGCGCGGTGAATTCAAATTTCCAGACAACACAACACACATACACAAAAAACCGCACCCGGAGGGTGATGACCGCACCGCGTCCTATTTAATCGTGCATGCTCGCCAAGTTATGAATAATTCATTTGTCAAGGTCAAACTCAATCGCTGATTGGCTCCCCCGGAAAGTCGGGGGAGAATGTCGAAAAAGTAATGAAAAAGTTAAGACCCGCGGACAGAAATATCCAAGACCTTCGTGGAAGTGAAGAACCGAGCAAAGAACAGTAGAATCGATTCTTGTCAGAGCGCGTAATATATAAAACATTATCGAATACAATCAGAATCGATTTACTGAGAAACAGCGCCCTCGTTCGGAAGGGAAAAAAGGAACACGAAGGTCTTGGAACCAAGACTAGGGCCACGGTGGCACATTGAGTCAAGAAACGTCATACTGCGCGCCCTGAGATTTAAACTGCTCTTGTGTCGTCACTGTTTAGAAAAGTGTCGATTCTAGAATGTACAGTGCACTGGGCATTTAAGTAGGAGAAACGACTCAAAAGGTGAAAATTCTTTGATTCGAATCAAAGAATGTCCACTTTTTCGTCGTTTCTCCTTTATAACGTATGAACCATGTGAAGGACAGTATTTGGTTGCCGTTTACCATGATCATGAAGTAATGCAAAAAGTTTCCATAGTATTTGTTGATGGCTCGAGTCTTTAGAGACTTTGAGTGTGTTGAGAACAATCTTTGAATGTTGAAGGTTTAGGTCCTATAAGTTCATGTTCCTTTCAAATAACACTGAAACTGAACTTTGTTTTATACACAGTGTAATTTCGTCCATGATATTTGCAGGAGGCCTTGAACGAGTTTGGCGTCATTTTCTGGGCAGACGCGTCCGTCAGGTTTCAAGATTCTCTACGAAGCCTCCTGCCATTTGCCAAGGAACACCATGGCTATCTCTCCCGAATACACAGCTACAATGCTTTCACAAGGACACCAATTCTTCATAATTACTACGAAACAAAACGGGAAACGTTCGATTATTTTGGGATCAACAGGACCGAGTACGCACACTCCACCAACTCGCCCCACATCGCCGCCAACCGGCAGTTGATCATCAATAGCACAACTATCCAGAACAAGGTGATCAAACCTCTGTACGCATGCGCCCTGAACCAGAGTTGCATCAGTCCTCCCGGCGCTCAGCGTGGGAATCACATGTTCGATGCCTCGGCCCTGATGCTGGTCTTCTACAAATATTTGCCCGGGGAGTTCAACAGGGGAAACGACCACTTATCGGATATGGACCGAGCCACCAGAATACACAGAAAATCGGACGATTGGAAAAGAGCCAAATTTTGTTAGTCGGCTAAGTTCATGGGATCGCCAGGGCCCATTTTTCTTATCAAAATATATTTTGCCTTTTTAAGAAATAAGAGCATAATGTGGCTACTTTTCATCAAGAAACCAAGAATCTTGGCTGAAAATCATTTGCCTGAAAAAAGCCCTAATTTTGCCTCAGGCTGGAGTCACTGCCTAGTGGTCACCCGGGTTTGAATCCCATTCAGTCCCTACTTATAATTCCATTGGTTCCCCCAGAATATCATTAATTCTGAGGTTTTCCGTCCACCTCTAAAACTAAACGTTTCGTCATCGTCTTCCTGCGGGTTTCTTCAGACTTTCGAGCAACAGTGCGATATGCATTTTCAAGGAATATCCTACTTGCTTCCATTACCAGAAACAATTCAAACGAATATAATAAATAAATAAGACATGCACGCAAAACCATTACTTTCCAACAGAACATGACTAATGAAAAACGAAAATTCACGAACGCCATCAATAAACTTTTAAGACGGGAATGAACCTCTGAAAAGCTGAACCATCCAACTCAACATTGTGTGAAGACGGGCTAGTGTTTCATTTCAAACAAAAACAGAAAGCTTAAGTTCAATGATATCACGCCACTTTCAGGGTCTTTGTAAAAAGAGTCACTCGTTGGTCCTATTCCGTGGAGCCTGAGAAAAGACCAGTTAAAATCTTGTCTACTAATTTGTTTGCAATTGCTTTGGGAAGCTATTCTCGTGGGGGGGGGGGGATTTTAAACCCTTTCTTTGAGCCACCGTGGATTAAAAAGACACATTGCCTTCAAATGTCATGAAATTTTGCTGTTTGGAAATGTTCCTACTTCCTTATCTTTTATGAGAGTTGTTCATGCTTTTTTTAACACGTATAATGTGTTGTAATTAGTGAGTAGTGATTACAAAACAAAAAATTGGCCGCTTACCCCTGACATCTGACCCGCGAAACATAGACTTATTTCCAGTACTAAATACAACCGTCTAAATAATGCGCAAAATACGCTGTACGAGTCTTTAGGCTGGCGCCGCAGCCAGTGGCATTGTGAACCTATCAGATGATCGCCAGGTACAATTCTCTACCTCGCGACACATATCGCCAGTGCTGCGCGCCGTGCCAAAGTACATCAAAATGGATCAACAGAACGTACTTCAACCAGATGCGACTGGAAATACGACTGGTGAACACGGTTTGCCATTTTGTGGAGTCAAAAATTTGGTTCTACAAAATGGCGGACTGCTATTTGTCACGAAATTAAACAAAAACCACGTAATTTGAAGGGATAGTTATGTGAATCTCTATATTCTACTTTTAAAAAAGCTTCCCAACCATATCCATTTCAGTTTTATAGCCCAAATCGCAAAATCCAAAGCAATGTGTCCCTTTAAGTCGGAACGCGTGCGGACGCTTCCACACGCGTGACCCCGCGTCCACACCATAGATATAGAATTAAAAAGACTAGATGGGCAACGTGTACAGACGCGCCATTGAGTGTTCACAAATTTGCCCGTTCTCCCATAGACGCTCTACGCACTGTAGTGCGTGGGGCGACGCGCACCGAGAGTGAAAACGTCACTCAATAAAAATATGCTGGAACGCGGGCGAATTCACCTCCAAAACAGCCGAAGAGAGACGAAAACCGCGGGGGAAGACACAAACTGGCTCCCGTCGCGAAATACGGGGGATATGAGACCCCAAATAATGAACCGACGACAGTTCACAGATAAATGTATCTTTTCCGGAAATAGAACTCGGCTCTAACTGTCTCCAGACGTAGACGCTCCTACACAGACGAGTCATATACAGGTCACAGGTCCGAATAAATCGGCTCGATGAACTCGATAACCAAAATCCCAACAACATTCTCCGTCCGTCTAAAGTCCACCGTCTAAAGTCCTGATTTTGTTGCAAAGTTAGCCCGTTATAAAGAAATTTCATACATTCCAGAAATTACTAAAATCTATAGAAGTATCTTACAAATCACGTCAGCTTCCAAATATAATCTTACAGAATTACGTCACATCTAAAAATAATCGTTTACACAGCTTCTCGAAAGACCTACCGTACACGAGATTTCTACACAGAAACTTCTGGTACATGTGTAAGGTTTGGCGTAAACAACTTTGACCCATTCATTCACATAATTTAGGGTCAGCCGAGGTCGCACGCGTATGCAAATAAGTGACGCGTGGCCTCGCCCACGTTTGTGACGGTTGTACATAATACTGAATGAGGGGCGTATACATTCCGTGAGGGGAATTTCATAACACTGACATTTACTTGTGTACATAACAACAGGTTCTGTATATACGTCCGAGGACAAGAGGAAAAAGAAAATACAAAGGAACCTTTCAGTCCTCGCAAGTCAGTCTTTTGTTGAAATCGGTCCTCGGAGGTAAAAATATGTGCTTAGTCTATGGGATTTGGGTGATATTAAAGAAACAATAGGAAACACAAAGCATTGTCCTAGGAAGTATTAGGAAAGTATAACTATACATGTGAGTTTGTATATGCCGGCAATCGTGGACCTAGGACAAAAGAATTCGGGCGCAGACAAAGGGGTCCACGTTTGACCTAACGTCCACGATTGAAAATCGTGTACAAAACCAATGGGAGGCCTTCCGAAAAAGTTAGAGTATAAACAAAAGAGGAACAATGGGAGGTCCACGATTGCACCCGTTTACATGACTGTATGTGTGTGTGGGGGGGGGGGGGGGTGACCCCCCCCCCCCCCACACACACACACACACACACAAGTGTGTAAATACCGGCAATCGCGGACCTCCTATTGTCCCTCTTTTGTTTATACTCTAACTTTTTCGGAAGGCCTCCCATTGGTTTTGTACACGATTTTCAATCGTGGACCTTGACTCAATCGTGGACCCTATTGTCCTCTTTGTTAAAGGTCTACGGTTTGAATAGCTATACAAACCCACACACACCCACACAGTCATGTAAACGGGTGCAATCGTGGACCTCCCATTGTTCCTGTTTTGTTTATACTCTAACGTTTTCGGAAGGCCTCCCATTGGTTTTGTACACGATTTTCAATCGTGGACGTTAGGTCAAACGTGGACCCTTTGTCTACGCTCGAATTCTTTTGTCCTAGGTCCACGATTGCCGGCATATACAAACTCACCCAGACACACAGTCGTGTTTTACCATACTTATAAGGACCATGAATAGACCCCTTCTTTTGTTCCCTTTGTTTGTACTTTAACTTTTTTCCGAACAGCTCCCATTATAGGTTTGTACACGAAATTCTCCCGAGGACTCGGCCCGAGTCCTCGGTGTCATTGTTATCCCTTATCCCCCATTGTCCCAAGTCCTCAGTCGTCCAGGATAACCAACCCAGTTGTACTTTCCAATTACTTCCGAGGACAATGCTTTGTGTTTCCTATTGTTCCTTTAAAATAACCCAACCCCATAGACTAAGCACGTATTTGTACTTCCGAGGACCGATTTCAACAAAAGACTGACTTGCGAGGACTGAAAGGTTCCTTTGTTATTTTCTTTCTCTTCTTGTCCTCGGACGTATATACAGAACCTGTACAGTTACACACACATGTGTGTAAACGCCTTCAATCGGGGACCTCCTATTGTTCATACTTTAACTTTTTGGCAAGGACCCTCATCGGTTTTGTACACGATTTTCAAACGGGGACCTTTCTCAACCGGGGACCCTGTTGTCCTCTATTGTTATAGATCCCCTATTGAATGCAAAAACAAACTCACCCACATATTTCAAAACAGATTGACGCTATTGCCCACCACTATACCTCCATAAGGCAAACAAAACCAGTCGGTCTCTGGTCAGACCAAAGTTCCGGAATTGATGCGGCGATGCGGATTTTCTTTTTGGCCTTTTTTGTTTAAAGCTTGGATTGTGTTCTCCATCATTTGCCTTGGTGCCCTCCCTATTCCTTGGCGTCCCTCATTTGCTTATATGCTCTCCCCATGCCTTGGTGTCCTCCATGTGCCTTGTGCCCTCCACATCTGCTTGGTGCCCCTCATTTGCCTACATGTTTGTGCCCTCCTTGTTTGCCTAGGTACCCTAAATGCTTTCCTTCACATTTTCCATACAGCCAAGGCAACTTTTATGACTTGGACTTTGCCTCCAAAATGTTTTTAAAACAAGCCCTGCTACACATTCAGAACAACAGAACCTGTTTTTGTTTTTTTTGTTTATTTTAAACAGACATAAATTAAAGACTGCCAATGGTCCAAGCCAGCTTTTAGACATTACTATATTTTTGTGTAAATGTGAGTATGCTACATTTATGTTCAGACCATAAAAAAACAATGTGGTTTTAATCGCTAGCTGGGACCAGAGGCATTTTTTAAATGATAAACACAAGCTTTTAATATAAATGTTAACATTTATTTACGAGGCTGAGCTGCCCACGAAAATTTGAGGCGGTGCGGCAATTGACCTATCGCGGTCGAATCGCGTCAACGCAGCTTGTGAATTATTGTCCAATCACATCAATTAATTCCACGTGGAACGCGCAAAATCTGAGACAAACAAAAATTACCACACAAAATTACCATAGGGTTGTCTTAGGGGCGTGGTTAACTCGTAAACGGCGATAGGTCAATAGCTGTTGTAGCTACTGCGGGAAAACAAATTGGGGGGGGGTGAGTTTACTTGCTTGATCAAAATCGACACGCGCGCTGACCAGAGACCGAACATATTTGTTTTTGCCTAACCGTGATTTGGGAAAAGGAATATGAGTATACAGAAGGTAGAGGAATTTCACATTATGCGCACTTCCGGACAGACATTGTTGTATCTGGAGTAAGTGATCATCTACCTTTTGCATTGCATTGCATTGCATTGCATTGCATTGCATTGCATTGCATTGCATTGCATTGCATTGCATTGCATTGCATTGCATTGCATTGCATTGCATTGCATTGCATTGCATTGCATTGCATTGCATTGCATTGCATTGCATTGCATTGCATTGCATTGCATTGCATTGCATTGCATTGCATTGCATTGCATTGCATTGCATTGCATTGCATTGCATTGCATTGCATTGCATTGCATTGCATTGCATTGCATTGCATTGCATTGCATTGCATTGCATTGCATTGCATTGCATTGCATTGCATTGCATTGCATTGCATTGCATTGCATTGCATTGCATTGCATTGCATTGCATTGCATTGCATTGCATTGCATTGCATTGCATTGCATTGCATTGCATTGCATTGCATTGCATTGCATTGCATTGCATTGCATTGCATTGCATTGCATTGCATTGCATTGCATTGCATTGCATTGCATTGCATTGCATTGCATTGCATTGCATTGCATTGCATTGCATTGCATTGCATTGCATTGCATTGCTTGGTTTTTGGTTTTTGGTTTTTGGTTTGGACCAAGCGTTTTACAAACCCCAAAAGTAAAGAGCTACTATTGCAAGAGAGATACTAGTGACCAAAATATAGCCGCTTTGAAACATGAATTAGAGAGTGTTAACTGGAATGACATAATCAATGCGCAAAATGTGGATGAATGTTACACGCAGTTTGTACCTTACAAAAGGTTGAAATGTAAAAAGACGATTCTCAATCCCTGGCTTACGAAGGGTCTTCTAAAATCAATCAGACGGGAAAACAGGTTGTATAAGCGTTATCTCAATAACACGAACGAATCTAATAAAATAACTTATGATAAGTATCGAAACAAGTTAACAAATCTTATTCGAACTGCGAAGCAAAATTACTTTTCTGCTGCTTTTGAAAATGAAAAAAGCAACATAAAAAATACATGGAAAATAATAAGTGATGTCTTAAATAAAAATATTAAAAAAATACATGGACCGGATTCATTCAAAGTCAATAACACAACATTGGATAATCCACAGCTCATTGCTGAAAACTTTAATGACTTCTTTACAAATATTGGTCCGGATCTTGCATCCAAGATCCCACAAGTCCACTCCAACCCAACAGATTATATAGTTGGGAATTTCAATGATTCATTTTTTATGAATCCAATATCTGAAAATTAACTTTTGAAATGCATTGATAAATTACCCTCTAGAAAGAGCCCAGGACATGACAATTTAGGCGCATTCCTTATAAAGAAAATTGGGCCTGTAATTATTGCTCCCCTGTTAAACATTTTTAACCTATCGTTGTCATCGGGAATTGTGCCGTATGACTTCAAGATCGCTAAAGTAATTCCTGTATTTAAAAACGGTGATCCACAACTAACATGTAATTATCGTCCTATCTCTATACTACCATGTCTTTCTAAAGTCCTAGAACGATTGGTAGCAAATCGTCTTGATTAATTTTTAACGAAGTACGATATCTTAACCAACTCTCAGTATGGATTCCGAGAGAATTATTCGACCCAAATGGCTTTAGTCGACCTTGTTGATAAAATTAGTTCATATCTTGATAAATCTTATCACAGCATTGCATTGTTCCTGGACCTTTCCAAGGCCTTCGACACAATTGACCATAACATTTTGCTTTCAAAATTGAACCGATATGGCATAAGAGGAGTGGCCTTGGACTGGTTCAGAAACTATCTTTCTGATCGAAAACAGTTCGTCCAATGGAAACAATATACATCAACCCTTAAACCTATCAAATGTGGTGTTCCTCAAGGTTCAAATTTTAGGCCTCATACTTTTTCTTATTTATATTAATAATATTTGTAATTCTTCAAGTTTACTGTCCTTCATTCTATTTGCGGATGATACCAATATCTTATACAGTCATGATAATTTAAAAGAGGTAGTCGATACGATAAATAAAGAACTACGTCACATATCGTCCTGGTTCCAATGTAATCGACTTTCCATTAATGAAAAAAGAAATGTTTTATGCTGCTCTCAAACACGGATAGGATTAGTAATATCAACATATACATAAATAATTCAAAAATAAGTCAAGTAAGTTCGTTCAAATTTCTTGGTGTTATTATTGATAAAGGCCTTACCTGGAAATTACATTGCCAGCAGATCCATACGTCAGTCTCACGTATTCTAGGGATTTTGCGCAGGTTAAGATGTATATTGCCAACAAATGTTCTATTTTCTATCTACAAAGTACAATACCCTGGCTCTGCCCCATCTTCAGTATGGCTTGTTAGTTTGGGGCAATTCTCAGAAAACTTCATTGAATAAACTACTAATACTATACAAAACAAATCGCTACGAGTTATCTCGAAGTCCGGCCCTAGAGATCACCGGACCCCTCTTCAAGAAATTCAACACGCTCTCAATTTTTAATTTGTACAAGTATCATCTGGGTATCCTTATGTTTAAATTTGAATATAATTTTCTGCCCTGTGAAATTAAATCATTGTTTCAGAGGAATACTGAGGTCCATTTACACAATACTAGATCAGCAGGTAAACTTCACATTGGGAAGGCAAGAACTACTTTATTTCTTAAAACAGTTACCTTACGGTACCTTACTTTAAAAGTATACGTGGTTTTAACAAGTACCTTAAGAATTTTCTTATTTCCAGTGAAATATGATTTATTTATCCCGTAGCATGCGGTACATATATTACATGTCTAGCATTTGTGTACGTATTACATTGAGTTTTAAATATTCTTGTTTCAATTGAATTCAGCTGTACTTTCAGCTAGTTACTTTTTGTTTTCTTAACTTGTGACTATAGTTGTACATCTATACTATAAAGACCCTAACCTGCGCCATCTTGGAATCTTGGAATTAGAACCGCGCCATCTTGGAATTAGAACCGCGCCATCTTGGAAAAGTGCGTCACGTTTGGTCGGGAGACTCGGCGTGGTGTCGCCGGTGATCGGGGGGCGAGGAGGGTACCAAAGTACTTTCCGGATGCTGGATCACGTGATGATGTCTCCCGAACGGCCGTGCTGCGTCAACGTCTGATTGGCCGTTTCCAACAGACCTCCCGATTGGTCCGTGATGCGAGAAACCTCCTGAACTGCCGCCTTCCGGCGTGTCCGATTGGCCGTTTCCAACGAGCCTCCCCGTTGGTCGGCCTGACCTGCTGAATCCTCGGTGGTGCCGCGATATGATTTCCCCCTTGGCGACTGCGGGTTTGCTCGAAACGGGGTACCGGTTACAGTCGCGATGTCCGGAACTGGCGCCTGCGGAATGGCCGTAGCATATGCGGGAAAAAGATCACACTTGGGCCAGCCGATTTTTCATGCCAGGCTGTTTTTACGGCAAGACGCTTTCGCCTTTATTGCCAATACGGTGGCCGATAAACAACGTTATTAGAAAATATAGTTGTAAATCTTAAAAATCAGTTGTCTAAAAATTATCTCTCTTTCAAATAGCTTACTGGCGAAATGCTGGTACTTTCTGCCGATGGTTTCCAATTATTTTTGTTAGAAAAGCAAAAAATGTATTATATAAAATAGTTAAAGGGACAATTGCTTTGGATTTTGCGATTTGGGCTATAAAACTTAAATGATATGGTTGGGAAGTTTTTTTTAAAGTAGAATATAAAGATTCACATAACTATCCCTTCAAATTGCGTGGTTTTTGTTTAATTTCGTGACAAATAACGGTCCGCCATTTTGTAGAACCAAATTTTTGACTCCACAAAATGGCGGACCGTGTTCACCAGTCGTATTTCCAGTCGCAGCTGGTTGAAGTACGTTCAACGTTGAAGTACTGTGGCACGGCGCGCAGCACTGGCGATATGTGTCGCGAGGTAGAGAATGGTACCTGGCGATCATCTGATAGGTTTACAAGGCCACTGGCTGCGGCGCCAGCCTAAAGACTCTTACAGCGTATTTTGCGCATTATTTAGACGGTGGTATTTACTACTGGAAATAAGTCTATGTTTCGCGGGTCAGATTTTTGTTTTGTAATCACTAATTACAACACATTATAGTGTTTTTGTTGCATGAACAACTCTTCTTTTCGTATTCACGCTCACCTGGGCGTATTTAGGCCTATTGAACGAACCCCTGGCTTAACACTTTTTGAGACACAAAGGCTGAGTTATGTTTTTATTGATGTTTAAAAAGAACAGCCGACCCCGAATCTGTCGATTTTTAACGGTCCGTCCGTTCGAGGGCGACACAACAATTTGTTTTGGTTTATATGACCAGAATACCGTACGTGTGCACGACTACTTGCAATGGACGAATTACTTTTCCCATCGATGTTGTACTTTTTTTTAAATGTTTCTAAATTTCAAAAGATTATCCTCGGTATGAAAATAAATCTTGACCTCAAACCTAAACGCGGCTCTACTGCATCGGTGCAAAAACACAGCCAACCTAATTAATCCGACTAAAAATTTCGATTCTGAAACAACAAAGTTCAAAATCAGTCTTAGAGTGCCGGATGCCGTTTTTCAACGATTTTTTATCATTCTAAATGTCCGGGAAAGTCAGTTTATTAAACAAATGAAAGAACGACCCCTGACCTCCAACCTAAAGACGGCCCGAATGAAACGGTGCAGAAACAGTACGGTAGCCTATAAGTCAAATTACAGACGGATTTTCGCCTGCGGTTAAATAAAGCTGAAACAAAAACCTTAACATCGGTCTTAGAGTAGGCCTAGCGGCCGGAATGCCGTTTCACGACGATTTTGTACCATTCTAAATATCCGAATTATTTTTATATTAAACAAATTAAAAGATCAACCTTCGACCTCCAACCTAACTGGTGCCCTGAATACAACGGTGCAGAAACAGTCAGCCCAATTCAAATTTAAGACGGATTTTCGGGTAACAAAATAGAAACCTGTCATAAAAAGGCAGAATTCCATTCCCTCAAATTTTGTACCATAAGACAATGTTAATGCCCCGCCGCGCGGCCCACCCATCTAGCGGGTGCCGGCCGCGCGAAGCGTGGCATCCCGCTAGTGTATATTAATGTGTTAAATAAGGAACCAGGCCATGTACAGGCGTTTGCTTTCTGCCTGGTATCCGCCATTCATCACCCCTGTGCATTTTATAAATAACTGTGTTACATTATTTATTGTGATGTTTGTAAATATAACAATACCAATACCAAAAAGCGAGAATATCAGTGCTAAACAAACAGTGCTATTCAATGCATGAATGAATCACGCCAAAATGGCAGCACAGCGCACGATGAGCATAGTAAGTTGTTTACCTGGCATTGAGATCCTCGCTTTCAAACCAGGAAGTGCGCAGATCGGTGTTATTTTCGTCAATTCGTGATTCCTTTGTAGGCCTGCGGTTCTCAACAGACAATTTGTCAGTGTGCTGAAATTGTCGAAAATACTAATTGAAATATATATGAAAAATTGGATCTCCGAAGATTTGTCTACTAGTTAATTAGGCCTATGTTATCGACAAATGTTATTTACGGAGAAACAGACAAGCAGGTTACATCAGTATCAGTAACCTAACGTTAAGCAACAGCACAGCGGCGTAGCCAGGGCTCTCTCCCGGGGCCGGGGGGGGGGGGGGGGTCTGGATGTTTCATTGGGGCGCCCAAAACCAGTATTTTTCTTAATAGGCCTTAAGGCCAGTTCATACTTCAAGCGAATTTGAGAGCGAAGCGAATTTGTCAGGGTAACGGCGAACGTCACACTGAAACAACCATTGTTGACGTCACAAAATTCGCTTCGCTTTCGCATTCGCGTGAAGTATGAATCGGCCTTAATACAATTATTTTCTCCGTTTGCGAAATTTACGGTGTGGGGAGGCGACTGGGGGAGACGATTTTCCTTGGGGGAGGGGTGGGGGTAGGTCCTCCCCCTTGGCAACGCCGCAGCAACAACAGTAGACAAATCGTTAATACAGTCGTATTTTGTCCGCAGGTGCCGTCAGTATCATAATCACCAGCGCGGTACGTTTTGCGCCCGCCGTTCCTTAAAGTCCGACATGTCTAAATTGGATTCGAAGCGTACGCATGTTGGGATCGAGGATGTACGTACCGTGCCCGCAACTGAAACGGTATGCGCTATATCATATACCCCGGCCCCGGACGCATGAAACTGTCCAATTACCGAATTGATTTCAAGTCTACAACAGCAACAACGATATTCCCTGGCCCTTTCACAATCCTCAGGCTAGCTCGACTTTGGCTTGGTTTTGGCTTCGGCCTTCAGCCTATTCTATCTGAAACCTTGAATTAATGAATAAAAATAACAGCCTTTTGCCTCTTAGTCGAAATAAAAAACTTTGAAGCACATTTTAAAAGTGCTGCAAATCTATCCACATCTTATACCTTGGAGGAAGTTCCTTCCTCCATGATTAAAGTAAGCCGTTGAGAAATGGCCTGGTCGTTTACTTATACCGGCCGCTGATGGCGCTCAGAAAGCGATGTTTTAGCTTCTGCGCGCGCACGAACTGAGTTAGCTGCATGCTGTGCACGTTTATGTGGGGAAAACTAAGAGCCCACTTAAATCAGCTAGCTGCTGGCAATGGGACATGCACAATGCACGAGGCATGGCATTGCATTATCGACGACCTCGGCGCGGCTTTCAGGCAAGGCAGTACTTACCATGCATGTACCATGCATAAGTAGCTACATGTACATGTATGTAAACGGCGTCCACCGTATACGCGGTAAATGGTACCACATACGGTCCAACTGGGTCACCTCATGTTTTTTTTTAGGTTGATTATATTGTCCGCTGAGGATCCGTGCTTGGACCGCGTCAGTCACTTCCTTCACAACATGAAGGAATAAACACAATCAGCCAGTCACTTCCTTCACAACATGGAGGAATAAACACAATCAGCCAGCAAGGTAAGTACAATAGGCGACACATGGATGAGACTACAATAACAATGCATACTATGTTATGTACATGTTCTGTACATATATGTATTATGACATGTGCGTGTACATAATGTACACGCACATGTATGTCATAGTACATGTACATAATACGTGTACACATGCGTATACTTCGCACGTATGTCATGTACATTGGCATAGTGTTGGCATTGAGGTTTTTTGGCAATATAATTCGAAAGGTCAGAGGTTTCTTTTATCTTGTTTACTTCTTGCCCTATACGTAGTGTGCTCCATACAAACTAGCATACTAGCATTGAATGCCAACAAAACCAAATGTATGCTTCAAGGCAGAAAATATCAAACATCGACCTGAACGTGTGCATTGCTGATAAGGTTATTGAAAAAGTGAAATCTTGTAAATGCTTGGGTGTAGTTGACGAAACATTAAGTTGGGGTTCACATGTTGAATACGTAAGGAAGATTGTTTCGTCTAAATTGGGTGTGTTAACCGTCACGTATGTTTCAGTCCCATTGACAGTGCGTGCATTTTTGTTGTGTTTTTACGCATGCGCGATGGCGACCTCTACATCCGCACACAAAACGATCCTAGCACTGCAGATGACGCACAGCGCGCAATGTTTACACGTATACAGGGTTGTAAAATAACGGAACTAGTTTGGATGGACGGCGAATCTTTCTAGATGAAAAATGATACTAAGTTCACCCGATTCGGTCCAGTAGTTTTTCATTCTCGTGGCCTTTTTCTGGAAAAAAGTTGGACTTCGTCCTCTGGGGATACGTCAAATCCATCGTTTATGTTGTACGTTTGCAAGAGATCTTAAACACCCTTCAACAACGAGTAGAGAAGGCCCTTAGAAATATTCCCAGATAAATGATTGTTCGAGCAATGATGGACATGTACCGGAAAGCAGAAGTTTGTATTCAAGTAGAAGGAGGTCATGTCGATCGAGGGACGCTTTGCAAGACAGTAGATTGAAAACTTTGCCCTAAAATGTGATGAAACCTGAGAGATTTGGATACTTAATTCAAGTACATGTTTTAAAACAGAACCGTTTTGGGAAAGAGTTCCATATCCGGCCATCACTTGGACCTCGTGCACAAAGTCTATGGGCCATGACAGAAAAAGTCAAAGTATTTTCAAAGTAAAAGTTGAAATTTTGTCCCTCCTAAATTCTTGTTTCTTCATCAGATTTACACTTTTTGGTAGTTTTTAAGTCATATTAAGGGAAAATAAGTGATGTCCGGATATGGAACTCTTTCCCTTGAAAGAACATGACTTGTGACTCGACTTGACTTGAATATATTTGACTTGCTGACATTAACACTTCTGTTAAAATAAACACAAACATACATGTATCAGTTAAAGAACAAGCCTATAGCGCATATATAGCAAGCTGGGTGTCCAGTACGTATGCAGGGCCGGTCGCAGCGCTGGCCGAGCTGCATGGAGAATGTCGAAATGGCACACCAGGTTGATTTTGTACAGTGCATGCGTGCTAGCCTATGCATTGTCATTTTGTCATTGGAATTTTTATTTACTAACAATTGACTCGAGACTTAGTACTTGACTTGAACAAAATTGACTTGGGACTTGATTTGACTTGTGACTTGACTTGACTTGGGAAAATTTGACTTGCGACTTGACTTGAGAAAAAATGACTTGGAATGAAAACTGCTCGACCGAATCGGGTGAACTTGGTATCATTTTTCATCTAGAAAGATTCGCCGTCCATCCTAACTCGTTTTTCTAATCGGAGGGTACTGAAAATAGGCCGTTCCGGTTTTTTTTGCACCACCCTATTTACGGACGTGAAATGTGTACTGCAACTTCCTTTGAATAGTAAATAAATGAATAAATTTGCAAGAGTCTATGAAACAGTGATACATAGTCACTGCTATCAAAAGAACAAAACAGAAAAAGCAAAGGTATCTATAAAATTACCGTACGTTTCTTCTTTCTTCGTCGTTACGGCATTCTGCCCCGGGGTGGGTGTTGCCAGAAAGAATAGATCAACTGTCTCTTCTCTGCCAAGTGGGTAGCCTGCAGAGACCGGTTCAGTTAAGGAGAATACACTCGCAAGTGTGGATTCGTAATTTAAGAATTCACGAGGCGCGAAGCCGAGTGAATTTGTAAATTACGAATCCACACTTGCGAGTGTATTCTCCGACTTAAACCATTGCGTCAACAGAAGTACATGTATATATCCAGTTGAGTGAAGATGAAAAGGAATGCATATCTCGTATCGTGGCCATTAAGAGACGTAATTTACATAAAGGAGTTTTTCGAGGCTCTAACGTAATCAAGCTCTGGATTAGGGTTGACGAAATGAATAACACTTTACTAAAGATTCGTAGTTCCGAATCCACACTTTGAACAATAGTGTGACGTCATAGCATTGGTTTAAAAGCTTTGAAAGCTGGCTCTTGATGACTATCCATTCAGCCTTTGCCTCTCCACAATACTTATGACTGGTTTGACACAAACAATGTATCTGACAACACCATTTTTCATTTTGTCTCTCATCGGAAATTCGTTTAGAGACTTTCTGAGGCATTTCATCTCACAGGTGATTATACTTTCCTCTCAACTTGATTGTTGGTTGTCCAAGTTTGAGCTTGGTAACATAAGGTGGGTGTGAATATCTGATTGATCAGCTTTTTCGTAGTATCATTGCTGGGAGATGATTGGTGTCATGGCTCCATTTACACTGTCTGCTTTTTGACACGTGGTCTCTATCTCCCAACTCATTCTTCCATCTTCTGTATACATGTTTCCCAGGTACTTAAACTCACTGTACTGTTTTAGAGGCTCTTCATGATGTACATGTACTTTCTTTTGTCTGCTGACAACCATTGTTCCAGTCTTTGCAATACTGATTTTCACGTTGCGCTTTTTGCATGCTTCGTTCAGGCTGACAAGATGTGATTGCAGACCTTACTCCGAGTAGTGAGCAAGCGGCCAACGGCGGCGGAACAGGGGGTGGGGGGATTTTTGTCACTTGGGGGAAATGGCTTTCCTACTTTGGGCAGTTACGCATGAAGAAAAACAGAAAATGGCAGCAGCCGGCAGGCTCCCCCCCCCCCCCCCCCCACTTTCAAAAGTGTTCCGGCGCTGTTGCAAACAGCTGCAGTCATCGGCAAAGAGTAACTCGTTTAGCTCATTGACATCAGTGCAAGGATTAGCTTCCTTCGCAATCTTGTTGATGTAGACAATGAAGAGTATACGGTGACATAACACATGATTTGATTTTGATTTGATTTTATTCGGTATTACCATATAGACAAATATAAATATAAATGTATATATATGTACAAACAAACAAACAATTACTACAATACATTAAAAACATGGTAATACCAGGGATAGCCCATGAAAGTTTTTCAACTTATTTCCAATGGGGTCCCCTTATTGCACAATAACCACAAAAAGAAAACCTACACTCCAAAAACACACAATGTCAAAACAAGCAAAAGCAAACAATACTTATACAAAATACGTCCAGCAAAACCAAACCAAAAACATAAAAACTACGCAGAAAAAATAAATAAAAAATACATGGATACTCCATACAAAACAAAAAATTACAAAAAGACCATACAAGACAAAAACATCATGCAAGACCTCAAAAAAACAAACATAAAAAACCCCAAACAAAAACAAACATAAAACATTACATTATAAAAAATACATATTTAACTGAAAATTAACCCTCCCTTCCCTTTTAAAAAGAATTATCTACTAACAAAAAAAGCCCTTTCCCTCACAGTCTCCCTCTGTTCTAAAAACTTCTTTAACTCCCTCTTGAAAGTAAGTTTATTGTGAATTGATTTTACATACTCTGGCAACAAATTCCACTCCTTAATGCCATTGTAAAAAAAAGATGTCTTGGTGATGTTATTAATAGTGGGGACCACAAAATTATAATTTCTAGATCTCGTATTCATTTGATGTGCGTCTTGTACTTTAACAAAAAAAGAATTAAAATAAGAAGGACAATTACCATAATAAATACCATGTACTATATTCAATGTTAATTGGATGACTCTACTTTCTATGTGAAGATAACCAATGTCATGAAAATCCTGTAAGTTGAGATGATGCCGAGGATTAAAATCATGTATAAAACGAACCATTTTATTCTGGACAATTTGTAATTTATTTTTTTGGGAAGTCTTGAGGCCAAAATACCATACCATACAGGCGTAGTCAATGTGACTTTGGATAAGAGTGGAGCAGAGAAGTTGTCTGGTAGACTTGTTCAAATATTGCGAATGTCGATAAAGAAATTTAAGTCTACCAGTGGATTTTTTAACAATATTGCAAACCATGTTTTCACCGGTTAAACTTTGGTCTAAAACCATGCCTAAATATTTGATATTTTCTTTGGCAGATAAAACCTGACCCTTGTAATCAACAGAAAAGTTCGGAACATTCTTGCATTTACGTTTAGACCCAAACAATAAAGTTTCACATTTCCCAAAGTGCAGAGACAGTTTGTTATCTATCAGCCATCCATTACAAGAATCCATTTCCGATGAAAGTTTATGAGCGATAACTTTAGGATCCTTATCTGCAACCATTATGATACTATCATCCGCATATAAGACCAGTTTGGAGTTGACACTCATAGCCATGTCATTACAATAGCACAAATATAAAATAGGTCCGAGAAGACTACCTTGAGGCACTCCATTTACAATCGAATGTTTAGATGACATGACTCCATTGATACTAACAACTTGACTTCTATCGGACAGATATAATTTAAACCATCTATTATCGATACCCATCAGTTTCAGCTTGGAACATAAAATATCATGATTCACGCAGTCAAAGGCCTTTTGTACATCCAGAGCTAACATTCCAACATAATTTCCATTAGCTATTTCAGTTTTAATGAAATCATTCAGATATACCAGAGACGTATTAGTAGAAAAATTCCGTCTAAACCCAGATTGGTACTCATAAATGAGATTATTGTCATTAAGATAGTTATCCAATTGAACCAACACAGCTTTCTCAAAAATTTTAGAGACAGTCGATAATACACTTACAGGTCTATAGTTTCCCACTTCTAGTTTAGATTTCTTTTTATAGAGTGGGGTCACTCTAGCTTGTTTAAAATCAATTGGAACACAACAAGATTTTATAGAGAGGTTCACAACATGTCCGATCGGTATTTTTAAAATATCAGCACCATCTTTTAAAAAGATTGGGGGGATACCATCCAGACCAGTGCTTTTATTTTTGCTAAGCCTGCTCAATTCTTCAAAAATGAAGTCTGTAGTAACTGCCTGCAGTTCGAAAGGATCATGAGCCATTTTTGAACTATAGTACTCCTTGAATAGGTCTGAGTGAATATCAAAGACAGGATTGTCCGACGGAAGTTGCTCAGTTAAAGTTTCAGCAATTGTAGTGAAAAATTCATTGACATGTTCAGAGATCAAAAATTGATCATAACACATATTTCCATCAATATTGAGTACAATCTGGCCTTTATCCTTATTTTTGTTACTGCAACCTAGGTTTTTAAGTTGAGCCCACAATTTTTTTGGGTTATTTTTATTTTCTTCTAAATGAGCCATTAAGTAGTCAGACTTGGCTCGTTTGATAGTTCGTTGTACTCTGTTCCTAACAGAACAGTACTCGTTCCAGTTAATGCCAGACTTGTCCACTCTGTATTGGTGAAAAAGATAATTCCGACGCTTGATCAAATCTAGAATATCATTAGTCATCCAAGGTTCTGTGTTAGTTTTAATTTTAACAGACTTCAATGGAGCAATCCTGTCAATGATGTCAGTTAATCTGCATTTCAGTACGGACCAAGCTTCATTAACATCATTTAAACAAGTAACTTCCGACCAGTCTATTTCATTTAACATGCTCAGATAAACGTCTTTGTCATACTTTTTCATTGATCTCAACCTCACACAGTTGTTAGTCCTCGTCTGGCCTCTGATAATCTTTCGAGTGCAGTAAATGGCACAATGATCTGAAATGCCTATGTTGATTGTACCAGAAGCACTAATCTTTTCTTGACTGCTACAAAGAACGTGATCTAAAATCGTAGCAGTGGTATCAGTAATCCTAGTTGGAGAATCAATCAACTGTGTGAGGTTAAACATATTAAGTACATTCATATAAGGCTCAAAAAGAGAAGATGATTTTTGTAAAAGACAAATATTAAAGTCTCCAAAAATATACTTCTCTTGATTGAGGCTAAGTTTGGATAAAGCCTCGTCCGTGTATCCCAAGAACCTTGAACAATTAGGTGGTCTGTAACAAACTGCAACAATAAAAGGTTTAGTTTTAGGAAGAAATATCTCCACCCAGGCTGATTCCATGTTATCAGATTGAAGATCGTCTCTACAATTAAAAGAAATACTGTTCTTAACGTAGAGACAAACTCCACCACCGTTCCTAGCTCTGTCATTTCTTATAACATTGTAGCCATTAATCTTCACCTCAGTGTCCATCACACTATCATCCAGCCAAGTTTCACTAATTGCTAGAATGGATGGATTAGCATGCTGAACCATCCATCTTAACTCTGACAGCTTGCAGAGCAAACTTCGGATGTTAATGTGAATCATATGCAGACCTTTATGGACTTTGAAGTGATGAAAAAGGCTATCATTGTGCTCAGCAAATATATCAGCCGATATATTATTGTCAGTAGCATCATGTTGACGAACAGGAAACTTGCAATACTGTTGTTGATTAGTTTCCACTTCAAACGGTGAATCAGGCAGACGAGGAAGTTCATCCAAGAGACATTTATAGCAGTACCAGGGTGTGGAGGAATTGGATAACCGAAGATACTCATCAGCTCGGATACTAGCACACTTTGCATGAGTCCACAGGTCACAAGTATCGCAACAAACACCCTGTTGATTACTCTTAACTGGTTTGTTGCAGATTGTACATGGAAACTTAACTGGGCCAGGATTAACCTCGACATCACCGCACAAAGAGATTTGTCTTAACTGCTGGAAGGTAGCATCAGTGTTAGCATAGTACAAAATCGGTCGGCTACTAAATTTTCGCTTTGAGTTTAATCCATAAGACCTAGGACTAAGTCTGCAATCAAACGTGACGAGTAAAGTGCTGTCATGGCTGTAGAGTCCCGAGTGTTGCAGAAGATTATGGACTTCAAAGTGATGATAAACAGCAGGTTGGTCATCAAGTACAGAGATGAAAGTCATACATGGCGATGTAGCAGTTGTCAACAAAATGACAATGATAGCCACTAACAGGAAGCGCTGGTGACACATGTTTGCTAATACAAAGTTACAAACGTCTGTATGGATGGTGTTGAACTAGATGCTCGGTAAAACTTGTACATTGGAACATTACCGATTAAAGTTGAAATCAGTTGCCATCCAATCAATGCAACCCGAAATAGGACTCAAAGATCGACATCTGAAGTGTAAAGAGCCCTAAATCAGCAACATTTTGAGAGAAGTTTGCCAGTTAAAAGTCCCATTTAAAAAGATAAAATTCGTAGGTTTTAATTTCACAAACGTGCGAAAATTAAAAACATCTCCTCCTGGAAAGGCTGATTCACTGATTGCTGGTTAGCCAAATATTTGTATGTTGCATAATGTTTGGAGGCCTATTTTACTGGTAGCTCGAAAATTCTAGCTCTTGCCGCACACCACTTCTGACTTCAAACCACATGGCTTGTGATTTGAAAGCACTGAGTATACAGTGCTTCATACATTACGTCGGGATAGGGCAAAAAGAGAAAAATCTCTGTTCTAATTTACATCATCATCCCCCGACGCAAAAAATCCATCTTCACATTGATTTGACTATTGAGGAATGATTTGACGGATGTTATACTGCTTCGTACTAATTTTGTTTATTTCTACGGTGTCCCACAGATGCAAAGACGGATGTTGAAGCCGTGCCTTTCCTGCTCAGTCTTAACGATTTGTGTGCTGGGTCTATATTCCGCACTTTTTAAGAATGGCCGGGAAATAGGTGAGGGTCACTGATAAAGGTCAGGGTTTCGTAAAGGGAAAGAATTATTCAAAAAAGGAATATCCTGCCGAAACTGGTTGTGTTGTGTTTCCAGGGTTTCAAGCCAAGAGAAGCCAATAAAAAAACTGGTGGGGAAAGAGAGGTACCAAGTCAAAATGTCGAATTAAATATTTATATAAGTTGATTTGACCAGTCGAGTACTTGGTTGAAACACTCATTTTGTTATCAAACAAACCACGAGAGAAACCTTGGTAGTTTAATCAGTGCTTTTAAGAGTGAACAAGGGAATTGACAGAAGAATTGGGATTTAAGCTAACTTGCCCTATGTGGACGCCCTTGAATATTATTCATTATTTTCCCTGTGTTTTGATTGCACAACGTGATTGTCAATCTTTGACACTTTCCTTGCAGTTCATTCATTCCATGATGCCGGGTCGCCAAAATGGCCGGACACACTCCGGGACGACGATGTCAGAACCGTTTCGTTTTACTCCATACCCAAAATGAGTCATGTTGAAATCGAGAAAACTCACTCCAGTATTGAGACCCAAGTGAGTGGCGTTGTTCAAGTATCCGCAGATGACCACTCTCGTGAACTCACGCTTGAGGAATTTCTCCGGGAAAGTCAGTCCAGCGCCAGTGGCGATGTACCGCCGCGTGACACGGGTAGAGTTTGGATCGATCTGGATCAACAAGACGTGGAGGACGATGAACTGTTCCAGAGGTTGGTCGTGGTGACGGCTTTCTCGGAGAATCACCGCCTGGAAGTGATGGGTATGATCGGTACGGTTCAGAGCCGCATGCCCGGTACGAAGATCATCGCCTACGACCTCGGAATTGATCCCAAACAATTGCACACTGTATGTATGGATTTATGATACTTCCCCAGATTAAGGATTTTGCAGTCAAGGTCTTAGTCACATGCACGAGTCGTTTACAATTTTAAAACTGAATTTGGTTTGGATGTGCAAAATTTCACATCGCATGAATGACACAAAATGTCGAAGCTGAATTTATCAACAAAGCAGGACGTTTTTAACGCACCTTTTCTTCTCGAAAGAGCTCGACCCTTTATCAAAATGGCATGCACTTGCAGCAACTGGCGTTAAACCGGAGCATTTTTAGCCTGAGAAGAAACAATGAATAATTTAGTTCTGGACGCGCATGGAACTAGCTATCTGTTCAAGCTGCCAGTATTTAGCCAAGATATACCATAAAACTGCAAGTTGAAGTCATGTAGGCCTATGCATGGGAAGTCGGGTTGGCGTAATACTTTTCCTCATCTTACACTTCTGTGACCTGGGTTCGAATCCCACCAAGGCCGACATGTGGATAAGGTTTTCAGTCCCTGCTTGATTAATTGGGGTTTCCCGGAATATAATTGTAGGGGAATCCTCCCTCTGAAACTAAATATTTCCCCACATCTTCTCTTCTGGGGTCTACCGGTTTTCAAGTTACAGTGCCGTAGGCACTTCGAAGAATCATTGTTTTAATTCCCAGAAAGAAATTACATAAATAAAATATAAAGTATTAAGTTTATAAGCCAACACTGTAACAATTTTTGCTCTTTTGACCCGACCTTGGCATGCAGGTTACGACGCTGTGCAACGTTGAACTTCGACCCGTTGAGTTCAAGAAATACCCATCCCACGTTTCTAACGTCATGACTTACGCCTGGAAAATCATCATTATAAAGGTTTGTTTTACAGTTTAAAAGCGCCGCACCTTGAAGTATTGACCTATCGCCGTTTACGAGTTAACCACGCCCCTTAGACAACCCTATGGGAATTTTGTGTGGTAATTTTTGTGTCTCAGATTTTGCGCGTTCCACGTGGAATTATAATTGATGTGATTGGACAATAATTCACAAGCTGCGTTACGCGATTTGACCGGGATAGCTCAATTGCCCAACCACACTTCGGTCACTTTCGCCGAACCATAATAGTCGCGGATGTGATTGGTCAATACGTGTAGGGGGCGGGGCTTAACGGATTGGTCTGTCGGCATTCTCGCAAGTGAGCTAACTTCCATTTACTTTTTAAACAGACTTAATTTAACATCTTGAGCCCGACAAAAGTGACTCGCTACAGCTCTATAGATCTGTGCCGTCCGTCAATTCGCTTGTGAATCATGGATGTACAAGACTGTGAACAGTGTCTGGCACACTGGGCCAAACATTATGTGTGCTTGGCGCGCACGTACTTGGCTCACAGCATTTTAACATGACTTAAAACTTGATTGACAACTTCCCGTTGAAGTACCTCTTGTTATGGTGTTGGATACTGTTTTAATACCACTCTCGACCTGAGACCTGTAAAATTACGTGGTTTCCTTTCGAACTTAATTCGTGGAAAAATCGCGTCAGGATATTTAGGGACTGTCGACAACAGAAATGGGTAGGCCTAGGCGTCGACCGCGTAGTAAAGTGTGGGGGAATTATTATAGGACAAATTGTTGGGCAATAGGACCGAGTTATGGGGGGACAGAGAAATGTCCCCATAACGATTTTGTCCCCCACAACGTCTATCGCACGACCAGTGTATGTCCCCTGCACAGTTACGGTGCTAGACTGTGTTTGTGCATTGATTTTGACGAAAGCTTGATGCTGCGAGTTACTCTATTTGACTTAATTTGATATTTTCAAAGGTGAGCTCCCTCCATTCTTAAAGTTAAACTATTTTTAAAGGAACTCACTTGTACTTGTACTTGTAACTGTCTATTATGCAACATGATAACATTAACATTGTCTGTTATGTCACATTGCTTCATTCAGGGGTGAGATTTGTCAGGATTTTTTGAGAATCTCTTTTGAAATCTTCAATTCCTAAGGTATTACCCTAAAGGTGTTTTTACCTGTAAAAGTTGATAATAGACCAGAAGAAACGGGTATTTTAAGGGGTGCTTTTAGGCAAATACATGTACAAACCATAGAACCTACGTTGCTCTGGGGTCCTCGATGACCCCGAACACTGCAGATTTCGTGGATTTTTCATTTTCGGCCAATCTCACCCCTGTTTATTTCACCCCTATTTATTTGTTGTTATCAATGCCTTCTGTAAACTTTAAAATATCTTTCTGTTTGCAGGAGACATTGAACGAATTTGGCGCCATTTTCTGGGCAGACGCGTCTGTCCGATTTCAGAAATCTGTACGAACACTGCTTACCTTTGCCAAGGAACACCACGGTTATCTTTCTCGAATACACAGCTACATAGCTTCAACAAGGGTCCCCATCCCCCACAATTACCAATTCACTCAGCAAAAGACCTTCGATTATTTTGGGATCAACAAAACCGAGTACGCGCACTCTACTAACTCGCCCCATATCGCCGCCAACCGCCAATTGATCATCAACAGCACAACCATCCAAAACAAGGTGATGAAACCTCTCTACGCATGCGCCCTGGAAAAGACGTGTATCAGTCCCCCCGGCGCTCAACGCGGGAATCACCAGTTCGATGCCTCAGCACTGATGCTGGTCTTCTACAAGTATTTGCCCAATGAGTTTAACAGAGGCAACGACCACTTGTCGGACTTGGATAACGTTATGACGATGCACCGACTATCGGATGATTGGAATACAGCAAAACGCTGTTAGCTGCACAATGATGGTACCGTGCGTCCTTTTTAAATTTGGATGGGAAAGAACAAGCACGAGTAGTAAGTGAGGAGGTGGTGGCACCCCATTTCAGAGCTTTTCTGCGTTGTGGTGGCTATGATGGTAGGAAGAGGTGGGCGAGAGAGACGTCCGTTCTGCATTTTGGCTATCGGTTTCTTGTAAAAAAAATGCCTTCTTAAAAAGTTATTAAAAAAAGGGACTACATACCAAAGATGTTTGTCATTTTTTGTTCTCTAATTGTTGAGGTAAAAGGTTTTTGGAGAATCTGTATAATCAAAGCATGAAGTCGGCTGCATGTCTTCGGCCAAGTTTGATATGTTCGCAACAAACCAAAGTAAAAAGATGTCAGTGGTCGCTATTTTATTATATCGCCAAAAGTGCCTTTGCCACATAGGATTTATGAAATCGGATATTGAAGATTTATTCTGTATTTAAATCTGGGCCTTTGAAAACCGTAAGGGCGGTAGGGTTGGCAACCCGAAATGTGACCAACCCAACCACCCCTGCTTTTAGCCTTTTACCAAGAACGGCTCTTAGCCTTGTCTTGGGCGACTTCCATAACAAAATAAGAAAACAAGCAAATTTTAAAACAAACCAAAAGGCCCCCTTTTTGGAATGGCATTGTAGTGTCATTGTAGCAGAATGCAAACTTTGATTTTATTTTGTTTGCCGCTCTGTAAATATGTCTTCACAGCTTACACGGCGTCCTTGCCACTTAAGTACTGTTAAAAATTGTATTTTTATATCTACGTCATTTTTGGGTTTGGTCATGATGATGAACTTTCCAAAGTTAACTTACCTGGCGCATTAATTTCAATGTATCTAGAGGTTTGTAATTTAAAAGTTTAGTAAGATTAATCGGTAATTATTGCCTTTCCAATGTATGTACAGGGTATTTTAAAAAGTTCTCTTCTTTTATTTCAGACTTTTGTTGTTTGACTTTGTCGATTTGAATGTAATGTTATTTTAGATTGCTAAAATAATACATGGATAAGGATATATATGCATGAAGTGCATTTTCATATGTCATGGTGCGTGCAAAACTGCACAAAGTGCCAAATATTTTGTAATAGTTAAAGGTATACATCATTTGCTTTTGCTGTAATTTTCAGAAATAAACGGGTTTGGGGGTTAGTATTTTATAGCGTGGTAGCAAATACTGTAACACTGACCTGTTTAAAGATTTGTGTGCATGCTGGGAAAACAGAGAAACAAATTATGTTCTAGTAGTCTGGTTGGTTCCATGACCATAATTTAGACAACGTTGTCGGCCGACAATCGTTGGAAAACGATATAAATTTCAACTTTTCTTTAAAACGACAGCACATTAGGTGCCATGATTTCACATGATGCTTGAGACTGCTATTTACATAGTCTAGTGTACGGTATTTCGTAATAATTCAGTAGTTTTGTTTTTTGATGTTTGCAAATGATGTATACTACATTTAATGGAAACGAAGTCCTTGGATAAATATTTAGTTTGCTCTATTTTTCGAAATGTTTGCAACTGTGATGTGTGATAACCAGCAAACTAATTTGTTACGTTAACAAAACAACTGAGCACGGAATAACCAAGGTGTTTCAAAACTGAAACTTAGTACGACTGTGAAAATTGACAGATACTTGATGTTGGGTACTTAAACATGACATAAAAAAGAAAAAGGAAATCCAATTTCATTAAGCTGCTGGAACACATCTCTGTCGGGTGTACTGATTTGGTTTTGAAATTAACATAACAGTACATGTACATTTTCATTTTATATCACAATTGTACTGTATATTTTGTACGACCTTTTTACACTATACTATCCAGAGATGGTCAACGAGGCATAACCCCGCCCATTTTAGGGAGAAGGGGAATTTCGTCAAGTGCTCGTTTATTAGAATGAAATTCCAGAGTGCTTTTGGGGGAATATCCAAGAGACATTACCCGCTCCAAGGGCGTATTTTTGTCAAGAAAGTAATTATAATGTGATTTTTGAGTCATAATGGCCTACACGAATATGTAATTCTAAGTACGTTATAAAATGTAAGCCTAGCCCCAAGTTCGTGCCACCGTTTGTGCTTACAGCACTATAGCCAAGAAATTTGTAAACGCAAAATGAATACACGGGATGTATTGGAAACACACAAACCAAAACCCCATTCTGATCTGTGAAATACGCCAACCACATTTCGCGTAAATGTCTGCTGGTGCTGTAATAGCGAAACGTAAGGTATAGCAGAACCACGAGTTGGGGGCCATGATTTTTCCGTGTATACAGTTGTGATCGAAACTTTTCATACACTTGGAAATTGTTTCTGCCTTTGTTCCCAGAGCAGTTCTTTTTTCTTGCATTTTTAAAAAGTATATCAGTAAAATCGTGTTTTGAAAGTCCTTCCTTATGCATTGCATGCATGTATGTATAATTATGATTTGGACATGGTTCACAGCTATGGGATGAATGTGTTTGCAGGACTGCTGTGTATGTAAACTTTCAATAGCAACTGTAGATGTTTTATATAGACTCCTAATGGCTTAATTTCTCAACTTCCATTGCCTGCCCGCCAATAAATATATGCCCTCATTTTGACCTTTCACGGCGATCATAAGCAAAGAGCTTTTATTGTTTGAATTTTGGCGGTTGAATTTTTTTTTTTGGTTTACTTTTAAGGGACCGGTGTTTTCTTTACAGTACCGGATCTTTATGTACGTGTATGTCACTTGTTTGTTCATACACCCGGCAAGATATGCCCCCTCTTGTCCCTACACACTCCAGACTACTAACACATCCCATACCAGTTTATCTAAAAACACAATGACCGACACAAAGGGGGGGGGGGTCCTATGTGCATATCTTGCTTCAAATGGTTTATTTATTTATTTATTGAAGTATTGATTTCGTAATACATGTACCAACCAGCTCAAGCATGTTTTATTATTTAAATTAGCTTCCGAACGGTTCAATAAATGTTTGATTCTTTCATTTGTAACCAGTGAGGCTGGTTTCCGTAATGCATTTTGTATGATGCCGAAACCCCAAATAAGACAATTCTATTATTAGTGTAAATACAAAACTGGTTTTTCCGGTTAAAAACAAACTCTTGGTCCATTGGTCCCTCCCCTCCCGCAACCTCGCCCCTCCCGTTTCATTTGAAATCGCCCAAGGCCGTCTTCGAAACAAACGAAATCTGTCATTATAAATACAGGCATCGAGCGGTGGGTGGGGAAAAAGTTGACCCCTCCCCACAAGCGCTACTTGGTTTATATTGGTTTAATACTTATTTTAATTTAAAAAAAAAAAGGGGTGCCTTAAGACTACTGTAGTATTTTCTTTGTTAGGACAGCAACCATTTCCCTCCAAAATGGCCGTCTGATTTCATGGGAACCTTATGTGTTCTATTTTTTTCGCACCCCTTCCCTTGATTTCTTTGTAGGGGAAATGCATTAAACCATAGAAACAAGCAGGGCGGCTAAAGTAATGTTATCCCTGCCCGTTACAGCCCAATCAACCAGCCGGAACATCAGCTTTACGGCTCAATTAAAATAGGTTGTGACTGTTACGGTTCGGTGCTGATTGTTTTCACACTTAAAATACCCTGCACCTCCGCGTGTGCGCGTTTGGTATGGGGATCACAACCAGTGCCAATTATTAAGCAAACAAATGCTAAGCATGATTTTCCTGCTAAGCAAACAGCTGAATTCCAGTCTCAAGCAGTGTACATGCCATGAAAATTCATGCTAAGCAACTCAATGAAATGTGCCTGGGCAATTGGAAACCGTTTGAAGACAATACAATGTACATGTACATGTAGTGGGCGTACATACTACGTGTAATTATAATTTTCAGTGGCCTAATTTAAAGCTCCTGCGTATGCGCTTTTGGAGTATATCTCCCTAAAGAAATTATTTTGAGCTTTTCAAAATAAGATATTCCACACACACACACAGTCATGTAAACGGGTGCAATCGTGGACCTCCCATTGTTCCTCTTTTGTTTATACTCTAACTTTTTCGGAAGGCCTCCCATTGGTTTTGTACACGATTTTCAATCGTGGACGTTAGGTGAAACGTGGACCCCTTTGTCTACGCTCGAATTCTTTTGTCCTAGGTCCACGATTGCCGGCATATACAAACTCACACACACACACACACACACACACAAATCGTTATACAAATTTAATGCATTTTGAATTAGGAGCAGGCGACGCCCGCGGCGGATCCAGGTTTTGGGTCTGGGGAAAAATTGCAAATTGCATCAACAGGCCTAGAAGCATAACCTTTTTCCGCATTTATGACTTTTTGATGTGTTTAAAATGAATACAGTATTCTTGAGGTATTCTAAAAAGTACAAGGCGGGAACTTTCTTTTTTGGCCGAGGGTAATATGTAGTATGTACAATGTATATACAGGGAAGTCACCTAGTAGCCTGTTCAGCTTCCCGCGGGGTGTGGGGACGTATGGCTTTATTACGCATTTCTGCTGTCGTGTTGCTGTCAAAATAATTTCCTGTTAAGACCTTGACACCTCGTGTACATTGTGTATGGTTTCCGTTGGTGCGTATTCAATTGCCAAAATGTATATACATGTATAAGAGTAGTATAATATTCCTATTTACATTAGGCCTAGGCCCAAAAAATTGTTGTGTTGCCCTCGGACCGACCGACCGACCGTAAAAATCGACAGATTTCTTGTACCTTCTTTACTTTATGCCTATTTTCATGTAAAACATGAAACCAGGGGGTTCGTCCAACGTTTAGGCCTAAACACGCGGGGTGAGCATGAAGATGACAAAGCTCCATTCGGGCTGAAAAGTATAGGCCTATAGCCTAGCTAAAAACACTAAACGTTTGGTTTGGGGAGGTCTAGCAAGAAAACAAAAAAGGACAGCGCATGTGAAAATGCTTTACATAGGCCTGCAACCAATTCAATCTCTTTTAGACATGTAGGGCCTATAAATATAATTGCAGCGGAAGAGTCAAATAGAATCAGCAAAAACTTTGTCGTATCTCTGATATGTTTGGCGTACAACAACCGAGAGTGAAAAGCAACCAACTTGCTTCTTCTTCGAATCGGTCACATGACGGCTGGCCTAACTTCGTCTACAGGGCTTACTTTATTTTCAACATCCTTTGGAATAAACTAGACAGAAAACTTAAGAACACCAATAGTTTGAAAGTGTTTGCAAAGGAATTTAAAGATAATGTACCAAGTCAATATTAGTCCATATTACTTAGCTTAAATTATCAATTCGTTTATTTAACTAGAAAAGATCATTTCTATCATCATATAGGCAAGTTCTGTCTTCTTGTCCCTTGTCAGTAGAATATTTTTACCAGTAATAATTTTAATATCATTTTACATATACTGTCACTTCAGTTTGGTCTCATAATATTTGTCTCATTGTCCCACGTTTGTAGAAATTTATATTTTGTCCTCTGTCCTCACAGGGAGAGCATAAAAGCTTGCTTCGCTCTTCCTATACATGTTGGTATCGCAGTGTATGATAATCGTTATATTATATTGTTATATTAGATTACTAATTTAATTATAACAACCAATTAACTGTATGGATGAAATAAATGTGTGTGCGACACACACTTGTATCAATATTATGAGCCTAGATGAGCAAAAAAAACGACCGACCCTCTTTTCCAATTTTACCTGTCCGAGGGAAACACAATTTGTTTGGCTTGAGACACATCCCTGGCATATTATGCCAGTGCTCTGTCGGAATATTTCCCAAAACGAAAGGCCATCTCATTTCAATTTCCTTTAGCATGCGAGCGACCAGCCGTCATTTAACCCCTATGGGCATGAAGGGGTCGTCAATGCGTCTGCATAATGGTTTTACCGTGTGCATAATTTTCTTTTCTGAAATATTACATTTTTGCACAGCTCTTTGCCACCGGAAACCACAACAAATAAAAAATACATTATTATGGCTGAAAAGATCTTGAAAAAAGTAGAATATAAAGGTATAGGCCCACACAACCACCTCCATTTTTTATATTTGTTTTCTTAAATTCATGGCGAAAAGACCTTGAGTGACTGATTCAGCGTTTATGAATGGTTTTCTATTTATGCATGGCTCAACTAAACTCATGCCTTTATTTAAAGGTGCGATTGGTATAGAGCTTAAAAATACAGTTGCAGACGGTGTTCATACTTTGTGGATTCAATATATACATGAAAATAATAACAAACCTGCAAGTTTGAGCTCAAGTCATCATCTGAGTCATGAGAAAATAATAATGACCGTTCTGTTTTAACATTGATTGTGTGCACGTTCATATGGGCACATTTGGATTGTTGAAATCGAAATATGCAAAAGCATTTTTGGAGGTCTTCAGATACAAATTTCTCGAATATAGAAACACTTCACACAGAAATATTTCACAGGAGGATTTGACTTTTAAAACAGGTGGGAAAAGAGACAAGGAACGGCTTTAATTAAACACATTTTCTGGAATTTCAGAATCATTGTGTCCCTTTAAAATAGACTGACTACTCGTACAATTTACACATTTCGACTGTTTCGACTTTAATACTTGTATACACATTCGTACGGAAGCGTTAAAGGGGCACTGACGTTGAAAAAAAAGGAACTAATTCTAATTACACCTGATCATAATTTATAATTATGATGTAACTTAAAACCAAATTGTCCACTTGAATTTTTCAGAACCGTTTAAAGTAGGCCTACATACTTATATTGACCTTGCTTCATTTTGTGATACAAAATTAAAAAGAAATAAAAAACGAGGCGTAGGCCTATATGATGCCTTACGGCACCGCCACAAGATAGCTTGGGATTGGTTTTATATTTGGAGTTAGCAGGTTCACAAGGAATATTCATAAGTCCGATAACACCTTAGTTTTAATGGTGTAACAGAAGCCATAATTATCGTCTAGTGTAAATCTTTCACGATAATCACTCCGCAGAGAGAGGAGGTCTCAGTGCCGTCTTACATGCGTGCGAGGAGTTCCTGATGGTTTAACGTACGGTAAGCAGGAAGAAAGCCGGGCTGGGGATATCGGTTGTATACGCCCGGGCTTGTCTTCGGCTTGCCTCTTCTGAACGGAAACAGGGGCCAATTTCACGGAGCTGCTATCCACAAACTTTTCGACACGAATATACCCCAGGCTGAAAAGACAACGTCAAACTTTTGTTTTGCTATCTGACTGGACTGCAGGAAATACAACGGTTTTCTGAAGAAAAAAAATACGAATTTGATTTACAGCATGTTAAAAACAGAGCAAAATTTAAAATGACATTATGACCTCAACTTTCCATGAATCGATCATGCACATCGCTATTGGATAAAAACAAACCAATGTGTCTGTGAATTAGCATTGTATTCATTATGCGGACCTGCGAACAAAAGATGTCCACACAGTACAGGATCTCAAGACATTGTGGACCATGTCTACACAAAGTTGTCCACTTCTGAAAAGTGGTCTCAGACGCATTTTAGGGTTAGGGTTGTCTGTGGAAAAATAAAGATAATCAAGAAAAACCACTCACAGGAGCCTAAGGGGTTACGATCAGAGGAGATAGTGGTTTTGAAACGTCTTTTATCTTAACTACACCAGAACAAAGCACTGTGTCTACACATGGTATGCAACAACGACTTGTGTCTAAACTAGTGTTTGTATACAAGTCGTTTATACTCCAACAGCAACCGTGAGGTTTGCGAGAGACGCTCTAGTCGTTAATTGCAGCATCAATTTCTTTTTTTTAAGAAGATACAGTACCATTTTTGCATTTTGTCAAATGATTTATTTTGAAGGGGGCTATTAAACAGCTTTGATTTACTCTCGCCGACCTATTTCTCAAATTGCCTGCATGTCAAATGAGCTCGGCATGAAGGTGTTAGGTGCATCCTGCAGTTCACACGCCCGTGTAATACAGCGTCGGGCAGCTTGTCAAAGCATACTTGCCGCCATCAATTATGTCTTGGATTGGTGGTGATTTTGTCGACAAGGTGTGGAAGCAGAAGTTGGTATCGTTGGTGCGTGAAGAGCGTGCTTTAATCATTGGTGATTTGATGCTGCATTATTGATGCAAGGCATGAAATTGTCTAAAAGTGGATCCCGGGAGTAAATGTACGAACATAAAACATGTCTGATGGTTCCCAATCTTGCGTCATGGCCGGGGCTGTATTTGGGATTGAGACTGAAAATTGTCACAAGTGGCGCACCCAGGATTTAACTTGGGGATCACAATTTTTGTCACAATTTTTAAAAATAATAATGTTCCCAAAAATATTGTCGCCAAATTCTTTTACCCCAGAAAATAATTTTTAAAAGCGTGTGGGGGGAGCTACGACTCTGTTGACGTTGGTGGTAGACCTGTTATGCCATATAATACATCGCCGGCGCGACTAAAAAAATTAATAAATAATTATTAAAACAGAAATATTAAAAAATGCGACATCTTGTGGTTGGGTCGGCTAAAGCCCCCGGGTTCGATACTATTGTCAACCGCCGTCGCCCAATGAGAATATTGATAAAACTTGTGGTAGTGTCAATGGAGCTGGGGAATAGCCGGAGACAAAGCCAAAGCCAGATTTTAAGACAATGACCCTGGTTGTACCGACTCTTATTAGCCGATAAAGGGCGGAATTTTCCCATGATTTACATACTGGCTCGAAACTCTTAAATCGTGATTATCGGTCTATTCCTTTGGTAGTTATATTCATATCATGCCGATAAAATTTACAACTATCTACAGAAGCATTAAATTTTAGTTCCCCTCCGATCCCCTTAAACAAAGAAAAACAAACTAACAAAACCAGTTTTAAACATTTTGCGAAATGGATGCATCCCTTGGCTGTTGCTTTAATTCAGTATCAAACCGTCAACCCCACACACCAACGATCGTCGTTTTCTGGAGTGTGGTCCGACGTATCGAGTAGGCCTAGAGTACCGAAGTGATGACGTCAATGTAATGTTTGGAACCAGAATACTGTGGTTATTTTGTGTCATTTTGTTTTTGGATGTGCCTGCTGCCAAGCGCCGCTTTGCAGTCACTTCGCCCAAATGCCACTTCGCCCAAATGCCACTTCGCCCAAATGCCACTTCGCCCAAATGCCACTTCGCCCAAATGCCACTTCGCCCAAATGCCACTTCGCCCAAATGCCACTTCGCCCAAATGCCACTTCGCCCAAATGCCACTTCGCCCAAATGCCACTTCGCCCAAATGCCACTTCGCCCAAATGCCACTTCGCCCAAACCCCACGGACGTATATTTTTTTTATCTCAACAAATAATGACACTGGACAAAATAGGGCATACGCGTCGTGCAGCTAGCTCGGGCATGGGCGAAGCAACCTCGTTCCCATGGTGTCGAGCAGCGCCCTCACCGACACCACAGCTGCTCTCTCACCCTGGTGTGGGATCATTAAGGCTGAGTTCGGGCGGTCTGTTCTTAACACGAGTTCCCTGTTCTTGCGCCCGAACGGCGGGAACGCGACCCGCGAACATTGCACTCGGAACAAGATCACACACCACCTACCAGTCGGGGTTTACAAGAACATGACGTAATTTGACGCGACATAGAAGACGACCAAAGATGGCGGATGATTCCTTCCTCCATGATTTGACGAAGCATGAAAGTCGGCGTAATGTTGCCTAAAATTCCCTTCCAAACGTTTTGAAAAAATAAAGCTTTTTCTGAACAAACTAGGGGAAAATGCAGTCTAAATATTGTGCTTCCATTAAATTATTTTGCGTCTGAAATTCAGGTTTTTGAAACGATGCTTGAATAACGTACATCGGCGCAGTCATTACATTTTGCGTGGTTACCAGCGATAGATGGCGCTCTTGGCTATCAGACGTTCTTTGGCGTTTGAGCGGCCGAAACACGAACGAAGACACAAGTTGTTCTTCAGCAAACAAGAACAACTCGCCCGAACTCGGCCTAAATGTCCAAGATTTTTGGACACGCATGCAAATTAGGCTCCATTTGAGCGATGTATTCTGGGCACGTAGTAGTCTGATGGCAATACTTAAACTTTACATCTTCGTCGCATTCAAGCATATAGGCTCTTTGGTACTAGATTGATTAGCTTGATTGTAAAATCGTGCAAAAAGGCCGCAAACTACGTGCAGTTCATGGGTTCTCAGTTGAGCATCAACGAAGCGTCATTTATCTCAAAATGAAAGGACAAAAAACTAAATTTACATACAACACCTTCATATTTAACTGTTGATTTTCATTTTTGCCTTTTTAAAGATATAAGATCAAAATGTGGCTACTTTTCCGTAAAAATGAAAAGTCTTGGCTAAAAATCGATATCAGGCAATGTAGCCTCAAATTTTGCCCCAAATAAGACATCCATGCAAAACCACGCGTAACCCAACCGTAGAAAAGTATTTATGAAAAACGACAGTTAAATGTAAACGTGTTAATAATACCCTTGTGATACCAGTTTTCATTGTGGTGTTTCCGTACGTGGCACACACTCGCCGGCAAATTAGGCTTCGGACTTCCTTTTGATAAAGCCTGAGGACAGGCTTTCGGGGCAACAGGCCTCGGACTCATAGTGCGGCATGGCGGGCGGCGTTGCTGTTGGTATTGACAGGACCAAAAACCGTCGTTTCGCAGCTGGAGCACTCTCACCAGGAGATCTTAGGAATTATTTGCTACAACCACTGCTGCTACACAGTGGCGTAGCCAGGGGGGGGGGGCAACTGCCCCCCTGTGGGAACTCTTGCCCCCCCCCCCCCCTCTTGCCCCCCTCTTGCCCCCCTCTGGAAAATTGGGATATGCGTTACTATAGCGAATTTGCCCCTTGAAAATAGCCATGCCCCCCGTTTGCCCCCCCCCCCCCCTTCTAGGAAGAGCCTGGCTACGCAACTGCTGCTACTTGCACGCCAGTTTAGCGATGTTGACCCGTGCATCCTCCACTGTTTTATGGACCTTCGTTCCACAACTTCGGCATATTGTGTCATCAGTGTGAAAGCTATGGTAAAAGCAATTGCGGAAAACTTCTTTTTTTCCACTGACTCTTTAGATGTGCGTGCCACGATTGTCGCTTTTAGAACACAAGATGCAAGTATCAGATTTGACGGGTGTATTTTTTGAGGGGCGTCGCCATTGCAGACATTTCAGAGAATATATACTACAGAAAAGTTACTAACGTTAACAAATACAAACACAAGTTTCACTTTGGCGCGCCGCGCCGGCAAACTTTTATCAAGAATACAGTGGAATCACCAATTGTACAGTTTTAATTTCTCTATGCCAATAAGCTAATGCTGTATTTTCACTATCCAATCAGGGCACGAGTAAGGAGTTCCCATTGATCTCCATTATATAGACTATATAATGGGAGATCAATGGGAGTTCCCGTCCCAGGGCTTACTATTGGAAACGAGGTTGAAAATAAAGTAAGCTATGGGAACGATGTTGTTGGCGAAGTGGCATTTAGGCGTTTGGGCGAAGAGGCGTTTGGGCGAAGTGGTTGAGGGCGATCACCGTCAACCATGGAGGAAGGACTGTTAGTCCTTCCTCCATGCGTCAACACACCGTCAACACCTCCAAAACACATTCTAAATTAACAAAAGAGGCATAGAAATGTAATGCATAGGATAAATTAGAATTTCTGTTGGTTAAAAGTCACATTTCATTTATGAAAATTGAATTTTTTCACGCGAAAAAAATATCTCTAAGCAGCACGGCCGTGGCCGCCATCTCGCACACGCTGCGCGCCCGCGACATGGCTGAGTGAGACACGGCTGCCGATTTCGGAGCTGCATGGCTAGGGAGGGAGACGACACCGGGGCTCTGGCTGCTGGAGCCGGCAACCGCAGGCAACATATGATGCACGATATGGGGCAGAGCGAACCCCCCCTCTTTTGTGTTGGTCATTGTGTTCCCGGAATCTCAGGAATTCTTTTCAGAAGTCTAGGGGATGTGTTAGGTAACAATAGTCTGGAGAGTGTATAGGCTATAGGGACAAAAAGGGGGGTACCCCTCTGCCCCATATCGTGCTGGGTATGGAGCGGTCCGTTTTCTTGAAGAAAGAAATCGCATTTTCAGACGTTTAACCTCCCAAAATAAGTCCCATTTTTAGGCCCAAATCTCGTATTGACCCATACTGTACGGTTTTGTAAAGCATTTGTCAGTTAAGAATGTGTTTTGGAGGTGTTGACGGTGTGTTGACGGTGTTTTGCGTGTTGACGGTGATTATTATGACCGCGCACAATGGAAAACAACCCAAGCGCCTCTTAATATATAGGGCAGATACCGAAAGAGGGCGCTGTTTAAGTCATCATCGCGCGCGGTTCGTTCATCATCAACGCTGATTAATTTTGTGTGAAAAAGAAATCTACTTTTGGTTTCATACTTGGTGTTGAAGTTTATACCGGTGGCGGTAGGTGAGTAGCTCCCCGGTTATTAATTGGATCATGGAGGTAGGATTGGATGGAGGTGGAGGAGAGGGGGAGGGTACTTCCAAAAATGTAAGGCTCTCCGTTAGCCTTACAAGGATATGTGATTTTGGTCCCCGTAACTCAATGGGATTTGCAATACGCTCTTGCGATATCAGTTACAATGTTCCAGAATTCCACTTTCCCAAACCTTAATCTCCCCAGAAGGTTATCCAATCCTTCCTACATATCTTTTAGACTTTTGCGGCCCATTTGCGGAACATTGAAACGGACAATTTATTGAGTAATGGAGTTTTTACTCACCGACCGACGTATGCAGCCAAAATGAACATGGCGTCGCACAGCTGACTGATACAGTCCACCAGAATGCGCATGCGCGTGGATTTTTCGAAGAAATTTGGGGCTCGACCATTTTTTGAAGGAGGGGGGTGCATCTTGTCTACATCGCGCAACGGTGATGTGTGCATGGCGCGCTTTACACATCGTTGTGTGTGTTTGAACATTCCTTCGGTTTTAAAATGAACATTTACGGAATCTTTTTGGTGCTGATTAATAGTCGGTATTGCAACATTATAACGTTCAAAATTCGCTGACATTCAGTTATATACCGTCTGCATGCATTGCCTGTCGTCGCAGATGGTATATAACGGACACGCGGCAGTTGCCTGCCGTACCGCGCTTCAAATTTTCGATGAATAATCATGACTTGACCGACCCACGGCCCCCCCGCAAAACAGGAGCTTCGTGTGTGCGGCTTCCTCGATGGTGTGCGTGTGTGATCGCTTCGGAACGACTGCAGATTTTTGTCATTTTTTCCCCGCAAATTGGACCTGTTTCAGGCGAAAATTGACTTGGCGCAAGCAAGGTGAGGATGTAAATGCGGCATATTATTATTTTGGGGGGCAGCCATGAAGTAATTCACGGCGAAAAATGTAGAAACGTGTTGCATGGGAATGACGTTCTTATTCTTGCTGTACTAGCCTATGGGAAAAATCGGCGTCTTCCTATGAGGTTCATGTCGGAACCTCATAGTTCTAACCTGGCTGATCCTGGCCCTAAATTTCGGGCCTGAATTCAGGCTAGCCTGATTTTCACGTCAGGATATTTTTACGTTCAGAGGCTTCGCCCGCATTTACCCATACGGTGGCCGATAGACAACGCAACTATAAAATATCAATGTAGATCAGTTGTATCTTGATTTTAAGTAACATATTAAGGAAATAGGCCTACTGTTAATTTCGGCTGATGGTGCCGAATTCATATTGAGAAAAGCAAAAATCCATTATAGTAAATAAATCAAATAAAATAAAATAGAAAACACTATTTTGTAGCCTTACGTACTTGTATTACGAACGGGGGCGCTGTTCATCATGGCCAGGTTATGATGTGACACATCACTTCTAATGGACGAAATATATACCTTTTCCCATCAATTTCGCATATTTTGTTGAAAAAATGCCAATATTTATCATGAAACTGAAGGCGCCCCGAATAAACTGTGCATAAACAGTGTCAGCCTCATTCATTTTAAATAGATTTTTAATTTTAAACAAAAAGCTCAAAGTCAGTCTTGAAGAGGCGCAGAATGCAGTTTTTCCAACAATTTTGTTCCATTATATATAAATGCCAGAAAATTCTAATTATTATTAATGAACTTGGAAGAACAACACCTGAACTGGATCTGAAAAGCGCCCCGAATGAATTAGTGAAGAAATAGTGTCCGTCTAATAAATTTTAAATAAAGACACTTTTTCGGTGAAAAAAGTTAAAAACAAGTCACAATAGTCATAATGACGTTTTTTAAACAATTTTGTACCATTATTAATTACCGAAAATTGCAATTTTTATTAATGAACATGGAAAAACAACACCTGAACTGGATCTGAAAAGCGCCCCGAATGAAATAGTGAAGAAACAGTTTTCCGTTTAATGAATTTTAAATGAAGACGGATTTTCCGTTAAAAAAGCTAAAAATCATTCACGACGAGTCATAATGCCGTTTTTAAAACAATTTTGTACCATTCTTAATACCCGAAAATTCAAATTTTTATTAATGAACTTGGAAGAACTACACCTGAACTGGATCTGAAAAGCGCCCCGAATGAAATATTGAAGAAAAAGTGTCCGTTTAATGAATTTTAAATGGAGACGGATTTTCGTTTTAAAACGATTAAAATCAGTCACGAAGAGTCAGAATTCCGTTTTTTCAACAATTTTGTACCATTCTTAATGCCCGAAAATTGCAATTTTTATTAATGAACTTGGAAGAACAACACTTGAACTGGATCTGAAAAGCGCCCCGAAGGAAATAGTGTCCGTCTCATGAATTTTAAAAAAGACGGATTTTCGATTTAAAAAATCAAAAAATCAGTCACAAAGAGTAAAAATGCCGTTTTTTCAACAATTTTGTACCATTCTTAATACCCGAAAATTCAAATTTGTATTAATGAACTTGGAAGAACAACACCTGAACTGGATCTGAAAAGCGCCCCGAATGAAATAGTGAAGAAATAGTGTCCGTCTAATGAATTTTAAATACGGACACTTTTTCGGTGAAAAAAGTTAAAAACAAGTCACAATAGTCATAATGACGTTTTTTAAACAATTTTGTACCATTCTTAATTCCCGAAAATTGCAATTTTTATTAATGAACATGGAAGAACAACACCTGAACTGGATCTGAAAAGCGCCCCGAATGAAATAGTGAAGAAACAGTTTTCCGTTTAATGAATTTTAAATGAAGACGGATTTTCCGTTAAAAAGCTATAAATCATTCACGACGAGTCATAATGCCGTTTTTAAAACAATTTTGTACCATTCTTAATACCCGAAAATTCAAATTTTTATTAATGAACTTGGAAGAACTACACCTGAACTGGATCTGAAAAGCGCCCCGAATGAAATATTGAAGAAAAAGTGTCCGTTTAATGAATTTTAAATGGAGACGGATTTTCGTTTTAAAACGATTAAAATCAGTCACGAAGAGTCAGAATGCCGTTTTTTCAACAATTTTGTACCATTCTTAAAGCCCGAAAATTGCAATTTTTATTAATGAACTTGGAAGAACAACACTTGAACTGGATCTGAAAAGCGCCCCGAAGGAAATAGTGTCCGTTTAATGAATTTTAAATGAAGACAGATTTTCGGTTAAAATAGCTAAAAATCAGTCTCTAAGAGTCAGAATGCCGCTTTTTCAACAATTTTGTACCATTCTTAATGCCCGAAAATTGCAATTGTTATTAAAGAACTTGGAAGAACAACACTTGAACTAGATCTGAAAAGCGCCCCGAATGAAATAGTGAAGAAATAGTGTCCGTCTCATGAATTTTAAAAAAGACGTATTTTCGGTTTAAAAAATCTAAAAATCAGTCACAAAGAGTAAAAATGCCGTTTTTTTCAACAATTTTGTACCATTCTTAATACCCGAAAATTCAAATTTTTATTAATGAAATTGGAAGAACAACACCTGAACTGGATCTGAAAAGCGCCCCGGATGAAATAGTAAAGAAATAGTGTCTGTCTCATGCATTTTAAATAAGGACGTTTTTTCGGTTTAAGAAATCTAAAAATCAGTCACGAAGAGTCAGAATGCCGTTTTTTCGACAATTTTGTACCAGTCTTAATGCCCGGAAATTCCAATTTGTATTAATGAACTTGGAAGAACAACACCTGAACTGGATCTGAAAAGCGCCCCGAATGAAATAGTGAAGAAATAGTGTCCGTCTAATGAATTTTAAATACGGACACTTTTTCGGTGAAAAAAATTATAAACAAGTCACAATAGTCATAATGACGTTTTTTAAACAATTTTGTACCATTATTAATTCCCGAAAATTGCAATTTTTATTAATGAACATGGAAGAACAACACCTGAACTGGATCTGAAAAGCGCCCCGAATGAAATAGTGAAGAAACAGTATTCCGTTTAATGAATTTTAAATGAAGACGGATTTTCCGTTAAAAAGCTATAAATCATTCACGACGAGTCATAATGCCGTTTTTAAAACAATTTTGTACCATTCTTAATACCCGAAAATTCAAAATTTGTATTAATGAACTTGGAAGAACTACACCTGAACTGGATCTGAAAAGCGCTCCGAATGAAATATTGAAGAAAAAGTGTCCGTTTAATAAATTTTAAATGGTGACGGATTTTCGTTTTAAAACGATTAAAATCAGTCACGAAGAGTCAGAATGCCGTTTTTTCAACAATTTTGTACCATTCTTAAAGCCCGAAAATTGCATTTTTTATTAATGAACTTGGAAGAACAACACTTGAACTGGATCTGAAAAGCGCCCCAAAGAAAATAGTGAAGAAATAGTGTCCGTTTAATGAATTTTAAATGAAGACAGATATTCGGTTAAAATAGCTAAAAATCAGTCACAAAGAGTCAGAATGCCGTTTTTTCAACAATTTTGTACCATTCTGAATGCCCGAAAATTGAGATTTTTATTAAAGAACTTGGAAGAACAACACTTGAACTAGATCTGAAAAGCGCCCCGAATGAAATAGTGAAGAAATAGTGTCCGTCTCATGCATTTTAAATAAGGACGTTTTTTCGGTTTAAGAAATCTAAAAATCAGTCACGAAGAGTCAGAATGCCGTTTTTTCGACAATTTTGTACCAGTCTTAATGCCCGGAAATTCCAATTTGTATTAATGAACTTGGAAGAACAACACCTGAACTGGATCTGAAAAGCGCCCCGAATGAAATAGTGAAGAAATAGTGTCCGTCTAATGAATTTTAAATACGGACACTTTTTCGGTGAAAAAAATTATAAACAAGTCACAATAGTCATAATGACGTTTTTTAAACAATTTTGTACCATTATTAATTCCCGAAAATTGCAATTTTTATTAATGAACATGGAAGAACAACACCTGAACTGGATCTGAAAAGCGCCCCGAATGAAATAGTGAAGAAACAGTTTTCCGTTTAATGAATTTTAAATGAAGACGGATTTTCCGTTAAAAAGCTATAAATCATTCACGACGAGTCATAATGCCGTTTTTAAAACAATTTTGTACCATTCTTAATACCCGAAAATTCAAAATTTGTATTAATGAACTTGGAAGAACTACACCTGAACTGGATCTGAAAAGCGCTCCGAATGAAATATTGAAGAAAAAGTGTCCGTTTAATAAATTTTAAATGGTGACGGATTTTCGTTTTAAAACGATTAAAATCAGTCACGAAGAGTCAGAATGCCGTTTTTTCAACAATTTTGTACCATTCTTAAAGCCCGAAAATTGCATTTTTTATTAATGAACTTGGAAGAACAACACTTGAACTGGATCTGAAAAGCGCCCCAAAGAAAATAGTGAAGAAATAGTGTCCGTTTAATGAATTTTAAATGAAGACAGATATTCGGTTAAAATAGCTAAAAATCAGTCACAAAGAGTCAGAATGCCGTTTTTTCAACAATTTTGTACCATTCTTAATGCCCGAAAATTAAGATTTTTATTAATGAACTTGGAAGAACAACACTTGAACTGGATCTGAAAAGCGCCCCGAATGAAATAGTGAAGAAATAGTGTCCGTCTCATGAATTTTAAAAAAGACGTATTTTCGGTTTAAAAAATCTAAAAATCAGTCACAAAGAGTAAAAATGCCGTTTTTTCAACAATTTTGTACCATTCTTAATACCCGAAAATTCAAATTTTCATTAATGAACTTGGAAGAACAACACCTGAACTGGATCTGAAAAGCGCCCCGAATGAAATAGTAAAGAAATAGTGTCTGTCTCATGCATTTTAAATAAGGACGTTTTTTCGGTTTAAGAAATCTAAAAATCAGTCACGAAGAGTCAGAATGCCGTTTTTTCGACAATTTTGTACCAGTCTTAATGCCCGGAAATTCCAATTTGTATTAATGAACTTGGAAGAACAACACCTGAACTGGATCTGAAAAGCGCCCCGAATGAAACAGTGAAGAAATAGTGTCCGTCTAATGAATTTTAAATGAAGACAGATTTTCGGTTAAAATAGCTAAAAATCAGTCACGAAGAGTCAGAATGCCGTTTTTTCAACAATTTTGTACCATTCTTAAAGCCCGAAAATTGAGATTTTTATTAATGAACTTGGAAGAACAACACTTGAACTGGATCTGAAAAGCGCCCCGAAGGAAATAGTGAAGAAATAGTGTCCGTTTAATGAATTTTAAATGAAGACAGATTTTCGGTTAAAATAGCTAAAAATAGTGTTCGTGTAACGAATTTTAAATAGAGACAGTCTGAATGACGTTTATTCAACAATTTTGTACCATTCTTAATTCCAGAAAATTGCAATTTTTATTAATGAAATGAAAAGAACAACACATTTGGGTTTCAGCTTCTTTTTGATTGTAGAATACAATGGACGTGATATTTAAAGCTGAAAACGGATAAATTTAAAATATTAACAATATTAAACAATCAGTAAATACAATTTAAAGCTTTAAATGGTGGGTACGATTAAAATAGAAAATAAGTTTGCGGGTATCACTGAGTGAAATATATCGCTTCTAGGAAGATGTATGGTTCTGAAAACAACCAGGAGGAGTGTAAACTAGACGTTTCTGACAGTGTGTTCTGTCTGTCCTCGGACGTTAAACATTATAGTATCATCTTTAAACATCAGTTTGAGCTGGGCTTGATTGAACTTATATTTAAATTGACACAGTTGCAGTAAGGCCGGATGCCAAATGATAGTCCAATGACAAGTTCATTCATGGTTAATCAGCCAATAGGAGCGTAATATGCAAATATCAGCAAATATTGGCCTTTCCCATTGGCGACGCACGTACATTTACACATGCACACAGTGTAAAAAACGATGGTCAATGGTCAAACTCGCTGAAGGTCTTATGGTGACGATGGACAGTCAACATGCGACGTATTTTGAGGGCGACGCTGGACGTTTTGAAGGGCGACGAATGATGTTTTCAAGGGCGACTGGCGACGTTTGAAATGGCAGATGTCTTTGGCGTCAGCTCAATCAAGGTGCACCGGTCAATCCAGACGCGTTGTTACTCGATAACCAGTTCCAGTCATTGCTCCATCTCGTTGTCACTTTTTATTTGAAATACATTAGACGGACACTATTTCTTCAATATTTCATTCGGGGCGCTTTTCAGATCCAGTTCAGGTGTTGTTCTTCCAATTTCATTAATAAAAATTGGCATTTTCGGGCATTAAGAATGGTACAAAATTGTTGGAAAAAAAGCATTCTGACTCTTCCTGACTGATTTTTAGCTTTTTAAAACGAAAATCCGTCTATTATTAAAATTCATTAGACAGACCTGTTTGTTCACCATTTCCTTCGGGGCGCTTTTCAGATCCAGTTCAGGTGTTGTTCTTCACAGTTCAATAATAAAAATTTGAATTTTTGGGCATTAAGAATGGTACAAAATTGTTGAAAAAACGGCATTATGACTCTTCGTGAATGATTTATAGCTTTTTGACCCGAAAATCCGTCCGAATTTATAATAAATTAGACGGACACTATTTTTTCAGCATTTCTTTCGGGGCGCTTTTCAGATCCAGTTCAGGTGTTGTTCTTCAAATTTCATTAATACAAATTGGCATTTTCGGGTTTTAAGAATGGTACAAAATTGTTGAAAAAATTGCATTATGACTCTTCCTGACTGATTTTTAGCCTTTTAAATAGAAAATCAGTCTATATTTATAATACATTAGATGGACACTATTTCTTCAGCATTGCTTTCGCGGCGCTTTTCAGATCCAGTTCAGGTGTTGTTCTTCCAATTTCATTTATACAAATTGGCATTTTCGGGCATTAAGAATGGTACAAAATTGTTGAAAAAACGGCATTATGACTCTTCGTGACTGATTTTTAGCTTTTTAAAGCGAAAATCCGTCTCTATTTGAAATTCGTTATAGACGGAAACTATTTATTCACTATTTTCTATCGGGGCGCTTTTCAAATCCAGTTCAGGTGTTGTTCTTCCAATTTCATTAATAAAAATTTGAATTTTAGGGCATTAAGAATAGTACAAAATTGTTGAAAAAAGGGCATTCTGACTCTTCCTGACTGATTTTTAGCTTTTTAAAACGAAAATCCGTCTTTAATTAAAATTCATTAGACAGACCTGTTTGTTCACCATTTCCTTCGGGGCGCTTTTCAGATCCAGTTCAGGTGTTGTTCTTCCAAGTTCATTAATACAAATTGGAATTTTCGGGTAGTAAGAATGGTACAAAATTGTTGAAAAAACGGCATTATGACTCTTCGTGACTGATTTTTATCTTTTTAAAACGGAAATCCATCTGTATTTAAAATTCATTAAACGGACCTGTTTCTGCACTATTTCCTTCGGGGCGCTTTTCAGATCCAGTTCATGTGTTGTTCTTCCAATTTAATTAATAAAAATTTAAAATTTGGGGAATTAAGTATGGTACAAAATTGTTTAAAAAACGGCATTCTGATTCTTCCTGACTGATTTTTAGCTTTGTAAAACGATTAGTCTTTATTAAAAATTCATTAAACGGACCTGTTTGTTAACTATTTCCTTCGGGGCGCTTTTCAGATCCAGTTCAGATGTTTTTCTTCCAAGTTCATTAATAAAAAATTCAAATTTTCGGGACTTAAGAATGGTACAAAATTGTAAAAAAAACGTCATTATGACTTTTGTGACTTGTTTTTAACGTTTTTCACCGAAAAACTGTCCTTATTTCAAATTCATTAGACGGACACTATTTCTTCACTATTTCATTCGGGGCGCTTTTCAGATCCAGTTCAGGTGTTGTTCTTCCAAGTTCATTTGTAACAATTGCAATTTTCGGGCATTAAGAATGGTACAAAATTGTTGAAAAACGGCATTCTGACTCTTCGTGACTGATTTTTAGATTTTTAAACCGAAAATCCGTCCTTATTTCAAATTCATTAGACGGACACTATTTCTTCACTATTTCATTCGGGGCGCTTTTCAGATCCAGTTCAGGTGTTGTTCTTCCAAGTTCATTTGTAACAATTGCAATTTTCGGGCATTAAGAATGGTACAAAATTGTTGAAAAACGGCATTCTGACTCTTCGTGACTGATTTTTAGATTTTTAAACCGAAAATCCGTCCTTATTTAAAATTCATTAGACGGACACTATTTCTTCACTATTTCATTCGGGGCGCTTTTCAGATCCAGTTCAGGTGTTGTTCTTCCAAGTTCATTAATAACAATTGCAATTTTCGGGCATTAAGAATGGTACAAAATTGTTGAAAAACGGCATTCTGACTCTTCGTGACTGATTTTTAGATTTTTAAACCGAAAATCCGTCCTTATTTAAAATTCATTAGACGGACACTATTTCTTCACTATTTCATTCGGGGCGCTTTTCAGATCCAGTTCAGGTGTTGTTCTTCCAAGTTCATTAATAACAATTGCAATTTTCGGGCATTATAAGAATGGTACAAAATTGTTGAAAAACGGCATTCTGACTCTTCGTGACTGATTTTTAGATTTTTAAACCGAAAATCCGTCCTTATTTAAAATTCATTAGACGGACACTATTTCTTCACTATTTCATTCGGGGCGCTTTTCAGATCCAGTTCAGGTGTTGTTCTTCCAAGTTCATAACAATTGCAATTTTCGGGCATTAAGAATGGTACAAAATTGTTGAAAAACGGCATTCTGACTCTTCGTGACTGATTTTTTGATTTTTAAACCGAAAATCCGTCCTTATTTAAAATTCATTAGACGGACACTATTTCTTCACTATTTCATTCGGGGCGCTTTTCAGATCCAGTTCAGGTGTTGTTCTTCCAAGTTCATTAATAAAAATTCAAATTTTCGGGTATTAAGAATGGTACAAAATTGTTGAAAAAACGGCATTATGACTCTTCGTGACTGATTTTTAGCTTTTTAAAGCGAAAATCCGTCTCTATTTGAAATTCGTTATAGACGGAAACTATTTATTCACTATTTTCTATCGGGGCGCTTTTCAAATCCAGTTCAGGTGTTGTTCTTCCAATTTCATTAATAAAAATTTGAATTTTAGGGCATTAAGAATAGTACAAAATTGTTGAAAAAAAGGGCATTCTGACTCTTCCTGACTGATTTTTAGCTTTTTAAAACGAAAATCCGTCTTTAATTAAAATTCATTAGACAGACCTGTTTGTTCACCATTTCCTTCGGGGCGCTTTTCAGATCCAGTTCAGGTGTTGTTCTTCCAAGTTCATTAATACAAATTGGAATTTTCGGGTAGTAAGAATGGTACAAAATTGTTGAAAAAACGGCATTATGACTCTTCGTGACTGATTTTTATCTTTTTAAAACGGAAATCCATCTGTATTTAAAATTCATTAAACGGACCTGTTTCTGCACTATTTCCTTCGGGGCGCTTTTCAGATCCAGTTCATGTGTTCTTCCAATTTAATTAATAAAAATTTAAAATTTGGAGAATTAAGTATGGTACAAAATTGTTTAAAAAACGGCATTCTGATTCTTCCTGACTGATTTTTAGCTTTGTAAAACGATTAGTCTTTATTAAAAATTCATTAAACGGACCTGTTTGTTAACTATTTCCTTCGGGGCGCTTTTCAGATCCAGTTCAGATGTTTTTCTTCCAAGTTCATTAATAAAAAATTCAAATTTTCGGGACTTAAGAATGGTACAAAATTGTAAAAAAAACGTCATTATGACTTTTGTGACTTGTTTTTAACTTGTTTCACCGAAAAACTGTCTCTATTTCAAATTCATTAGACGGACACTATTTCTTCACTATTTCATTCGGGGCGCTTTTCAGATCCAGTTCAGGTGATGTTCTTCCAAGTTCATTAATAACAATTGCAATTTTCGGGCATTAAGAATGGTACAAAATTGTTGAAAAACGGCATTCTGACTCTTCGTGACTGATTTTTAGATTTTTAAACCGAAAATCCGTCCTTAATTAAAATTCATTAGACGGACACTATTTCTTCACTATTTCATTCGGGGCGCTTTTCAGATCCAGTTCAGGTGTTGTTCTTCCAAGTTCATTAATAAAAATTCAAATTTTCGGGTATTAAGAATGGTACAAAATTGTTGAAAAAACGGCATTCTGACTCTTCGTGACTGATTTTTAGCTATTTTAACCGAAAATCCGTCTTTATTTAGAATTCATTAGACTGACCTGTTTCTTCACTATTTCATTCGGGGCGCTTTTCAGATGCAGTTCAGGTGTTGTTCTTCCAAGTTCATTAATAAAAATTGCAATTTTCGGGAATTAAGAATGGTACAAAATTATAAAAAAAACGTCATTATGACTTTTGTGACTTGTTTTTAACGTTTTTCACCGAAAAACTGTCCTTATTTCAAATTCATTAGACGGACACTATTTCTTCACTATTTCATTCGGGGCGCTTTTCAGATCCAGTTCAGGTGTTGTTCTTCCAAGTTCATTTGTAACAATTGCAATTTTCGGGCATTAAGAATGGTACAAAATTGTTGAAAAACGGCATTCTGACTCTTCGTGACTGATTTTTAGATTTTTAAACCGAAAATCCGTCCTTATTTAAAATTCATTAGACGGACACTATTTCTTCACTATTTCATTCGGGGCGCTTTTCCGATCCAGTTCAGGTGTTGTTCTTCCAAGTTCATTAATAACAATTGCAATTTTCGGGCATTAAGAATGGTACAAAATTGTTGAAAAACGGCATTCTGACTCTTCGTGACTGATTTTTAGATTTTTAAACCGAAAATCCGTCCTTATTTAAAATTCATTAGACGGACACTATTTCTTCACTATTTCATTCGGGGCGCTTTTCAGATCCAGTTCAGGTGTTGTTCTTCCAAGTTCATTAATAACAATTGCAATTTTCGGGCATTAAGAATGGTACAAAATTGTTGAAAAACCGCATTCTGACTCTTCGTGACTGATTTTTAGATTTTTAAACCGAAAATCCGTCCTTATTTAAAATTCATTAGACGGACACTATTTCTTCACTATTTCATTCGGGGCGCTTTTCAGATCCAGTTCAGGTGTTGTTCTTCCAAGTTCATTAATAAAAATTGCAATTTTCGGGCATTAAGAATGGTACAAAATTGTTGAAAAAACGGCATTCTGACTCTTCGTGACTGATTTTTAGCTATTTTAACCGAAAATCCGTCTATATTTAGAATTCATTAGACTGACCTTTTTCTTCACCATTTCCTTCTGGGCGCTTTTCCGATCCAGTTCAGGTGTTGTTCTTCCAAGTTCATTAATAAAAATTGCAATTTTCGGGAATTTAAAATGGTACAAAATTGTTTTAAAAACGGCATTCTAACTCTTCGTGACTGATTTTTAGCTACTTTAACCGAAAAACTGTCCATATTTCAAATTCATTTGACGGACACTATTTCTTCACTATTTCATTCGGGGCGCTTTTCAGATCCAGTTCAGGTGTTGTTCTTCCAAGTTCATAACAATTGCAATTTTCGGGCATTAAGAATGGTACAAAATTGTTGAAAAACGGCATTCTGACTCTTCGTGACTGATTTTTTTATTTTTAAACCGAAAATCCGTCCTTATTTAAAATTCATTAGACGGACACTATTTCTTCACTATTTCATTCGGGGCGCTTTTCAGATCCAGTTCAGGTGTTGTTCTTCCAAGTTCATTAATAAAAATTCAAATTTTCGGGTATTAAGAATGGTACAAAATTGTTGAAAAAACGGCATTCTGACTCTTCGTGACTGATTTTTAGCTATTTTAACCGAAAATCCGTCTTTATTTAGAATTCATTAGACTGACCTGTTTCTTCACTATTTCATTCGGGGCGCTTTTCAGATGCAGTTCAGGTGTTGTTCTTCCAAGTTCATTAATAAAAATTGTAATTTTCGGGAATTAAGAATGGTACAAAATTATTAAAAAAACGTCATTATGACTTTTGTGACTTGTTTTTAACGTTTTTCACCGAAAAACTGTCCTTATTTCAAATTCATTAGACGGACACTATTTCTTCACTATTTCATTCGGGGCGCTTTTCAGATCCAGTTCAGGTGTTGTTCTTCCAAGTTCATTTGTAACAATTGCAATTTTCGGGCATTAAGAATGGTACAAAATTGTTGAAAAACGGCATTCTGACTCTTCGTGACTGATTTTTAGCTATTTTAACCGAAAATCCGTCTTTATTTAGAATTCATTAGACTGACCTGTTTCTTCACTATTTCATTCGGGGCGCTTTTCAGATGCAGTTCAGGTGTTGTTCTTCCAAGTTCATTAATAAAAATTGCAATTTTCGGGAATTAAGAATGGTACAAAATTATAAAAAAAACGTCATTATGACTTTTGTGACTTGTTTTTAACGTTTTTCACCGAAAAACTGTCCTTATTTCAAATTCATTAGACGGACACTATTTCTTCACTATTTCATTCGGGGCGCTTTTCAGATCCAGTTCAGGTGTTGTTCTTCCAAGTTCATTAATAACAATTGCAATTTTCGGGCATTAAGAATGGTACAAAATTGTTGAAAAACGGCATTCTGACTCTTCGTGACTGATTTTTGGATTTTTAAACCGAAAACCCGTCCTTATTTCAAATTCATTAGACGGACACTATTTCTTCACTATTTCATTCGGGGCGCTTTTCAGATCCAGTTCAGGTGTTGTTCTTCCAAGTTCATTAATAACAATTGCAATTTTCGGGCATTAAGAATGGTACAAAATTGTTGAAAAACCGCATTCTGACTCTTCGTGACTGATTTTTAGATTTTTAAACCGAAAACCCGTCCTTATTTCAAATTCATTAGACGGACACTACTTCTTCACTATTTCATTCGGGGCGCTTTTCAGATCCAGTTCAGGTGTTGTTCTTCCAAGTTCATTAATAACAATTGCAATTTTCGGGCATTAAGAATGGTACAAAATTGTTAAAAAACCGCATTCTGACTCTTCGTGACTGATTTTTAGATTTTTAAACCGAAAACCCGTCCTTATTTCAAATTCATTAGACGGACACTATTTCTTCACTATTTCATTCGGGGCGCTTTTCAGATCCAGTTCAGGTGTTGTTCTTCCAAGTTCATTAATAACAATTGCAATTTTCGGGCATTAAGAATGGTACAAAATTGTTGAAAAAACGGCATTATGACTCGTCGTGAATGATTTTTAGCTTTTTAAACCGAAAATCCGTCCTAATTTATAATACATTAGACGGACACTATTTCTTCAGCATTTCTTTCGGGGCGCTTTTCAGATCCAGTTCAGGTGTTGTTCTTCCAATTTCATTAATAAAAATTGACATTTTCGGGTATTAAGAATGGTACAAAATTGTTGAAAAAACGGCATTCTGACTCTTCGTGACTGATTTTTAGCTATTTTAACCGAAAATCCGTCCATATTTAGAATTCATTAGACTGACCTGTTTCTTCACCATTTCCTTCTGGGCGCTTTTCCGATCCAGTTCAGGTGTTGTTCTTCCAAGTTCATTATTAAAAATTATAATTTTCGGGAATTTAAAATGGTACAAAATTGTTTTAAAAACCTCATTCTGACTCTTCGTGACTGATTTTTTGCTATTTTAACCGAAAATCCGTCCTAATTTATAATACATTAGACGGACACTATTTCTTCTGCATTTCTTTCGGGGCGCTTTTCAGATCCAGTTCAGGTGTTGTTCTTCCAATTTCATTAATAAAAATTGACATTTTCGGGCATTGAGAATGGTACAAAATTGTTGAAAAAACGGCATTATGACTCTTCGTGACTGATTTTTAGCTTTTTTAACCGAAAATCAGTCTCTATTTGAAATGCATTAGACGGACACTATTTCTTCACTATTTCATTCGGGGCGCTTTTCAAATCCAGTTCAGGTGTTGTTCTTCCAATTTCATTAATAAAAATTGCAATTTTCGGGCATTAAGAATGGTACAAAATTGTTGAAAAATACGGCATTCTGACTATTCGTGACTTATTTTTATGTTTCTTAAAACCGAAAATCCGTCTTTATTTAAAATTCATTAGACGGACACTATTTCTTCACCATTTCCTTCAGGGTGCTTCACAGATGCAGTTCATGTGTTGTTCTTCAAATTTCATTAATAAACATTAGAATTTTCGGGCATTGAGAATGGTACAAATTTGTTAAAAATACAACGGCATTATGGCTCTTCGTGACTTGTTTTTAATGTTTTAACCGAAAATCAGTCTCTATTTGGATTTCATTAAACTGACATGTTTGTTCACTATTTTCTTCGGGGCGCTTTTCAGATCCAGTTAAGGTGTTGTTCGTCTAAGTTCATTAACAACAATTAGAATTTTAGTGCGTTAACAGAATAATACAAAATTGTTGAAGAAACGTCATTCTGAAATTTTGTGACTAATTTTCAGTCTTTTACACCGAAAAAGTGTCTTTAGTGAAAATTTATTAGAGGAACACTATTCCTTCACCAATTCATTCAGGGCGCCTTTTTGATCCACTTTATGTGTTGTTCTGTCCATTTCATTAATTAAAATTTGAATTTTCGGGCATTTAGAATAGAACAAAATAGTTGGAAAAACTGCATTCTGCGCCTTTTCAAGACTGACTTTGAGCTTTTTGTTTAAAATTTAAAATTTATTTAAAATTAATGAGGCTGACACTGTTTATGCACAGTTTATTCGGGGCGCCTTCAGTTTCATAACTGAATATGGGCATTTTTGCAACAAAATATGCGAAATTTATGGGAAAAGGTATATATTTCGTCCATTAGAAGTGATGTGTCACATATAACCTGGCCATGACGAACAGCGCCCCCGTTCGTACTACGGGTACGCAAGGCTACAAAATAGTGTTTTCTATTTCATTTTATTTTATTTATTTACTATAATGGATTGTTGCTTTTCTCAATATGAATTCGGCACTAGCGGCCGAAATTCACATTTTAATATGTTACTTGAAATCAAGATACAACTGATCTACATTTATATTTTATAGTTGCGTTGTCTATCGGCCACCGTATGGGTAAATGCGGACGAAGCCTCTGAACGTAAAAATATCCTGACGTGAAAATCAGGCTAGCCTGAATTCAGGCCCGAAATTTAGGGCCAGGATCAGCCAGGTATAGTTCTAGGAGTAGGGGAGGGGGACACGGGTTGCCTTATCAGCATGTGCTGTCAGTGCGCGTGCGTGACGCCAAACGCAGTTTAATATCCCAGGTTGGACTACCCTTAACTATGGGGTAAGGTTGGACGTCCGTACGTACCCCCCTAGAACTGAAGTAGAACTATGGGGCTCCAACCGCCGGAGACCCAGAGGAAAGAGTTCCATATCCGGATATCACTTATTTTCCCCTAATTATTAATATGACTTAAAAACTACCAAAAAGTGTAAATCTGATGAAGAAACACGAATTTAGGAGGGAAAAATTTTCAACTTATTCTTTGAAAATACTTGGCTTGTTAGACTTTGTGCACGAGTGATGTCCGGATATGGAACTCTTTCCGATTTAAGGATGGGAATTTACGTTTAATTTGATAAACGTTCAGCAAAACTTTCCCATAGCGTTTAAACGTTTAGTCAACAATTGCAAAAAGGCTGTCGCCCATCCCAGTATTTGTGTAGGACGTAGGAGTGGTGCCATCCGTGTCGAGCATTGATCGTGGCCCAGCGGCGTATTGAAAACATCAACCACAAACAATTGTATACACTGTGTATAAAGGCGTTTGTATTTCTTTGTAAATTAAATAAATTTACAAAGATCCTAGATTCTTTTTAAATAAAACTGGAATGTAAAATTTGAGTTCCGTTTGAACGTTTGGAAAAATTTCTAAACGGATTTGAATTTTTTTCCGTTTAAACGTGTAAACGTCCCATCCTTAGCTTGATTTTCATTTCATTCCAATTATCTGGTGTGTGTCTGCCCCAATAATAACGCACAACATAACACAAAAACCGAGTCTCTCGGCGTGTCTCGAAGTGACTGACATGCTTATACTGCAACTGTCTATTATACCGTTCAGGAAACAGTCGCTGGCATACGAGAAGCCGGGCAGTGCATTTATGCATGCGCTCGCAGGAGTGACGTCACGCAAGGTCAAGGGGTAACGATATTTGAACTAGTGTCAAGTGCAAGATGACATGCCCTGCGGGTGCTCCCCGGAATTGAACGATAAATTTCACTTTTTATCCGGATGGTAAGTGAACCTTATACCTCCATCCTGATCATGGAACTCCACTTGTACCTCAGGTGGCATACATGTATCTAGTATTTTGGTGGGTGAAATCGGATGTTTTTGTTGGATCTTCAGATAAATTTGATTATTCCAAAGCCGATGACACACACACTTTGCTTGGACCTAGTCCGAGTAACTTGGACCCTCTATCGCCTTTTTTAACATTTAGACATGATCTGGCGATAGTAGGGTCCAAGTAAGTCTGCAGTGGTCGAGTGGTGATTCCGAAAATGTCTGAAATTCCAACAAAAACATCCGATTTCACCCTTAAAACAACCACCAAAATACTAGATACGCCACCTGCAGAACAAGTGGAGTTCCATGATTAGATGGAGGTACTAAGGTTCACTTACAAATGTACCATCCGGATAAAAAGTGAAATTTACCGTTCAATTCGCAGAGACCCGTAAGACATGTCTTTTCGCTGCCATGGAGTTCAAATCGTGACCCCTCGACCTTATGACGTCACCCCTGTGCAGGCTCACGCATGCATGCGCGACAAGCCGTATGCCGGCGACTGTTTCACGTTCATTGTACCATTCATAAAACTGTATAAATCTTCCGGACAAGTCTTTTGTGATCCGGTGCATGTGCGTTCCGGCACACGCAAATGACTGGAGATTTTCAGAATCTTGTCTGAATTCGGAGAAAGATATTACAACTTCCGGGATTGGAAGGTACCCGGGTACCCGTATATTTTTAATCAGGTACCCGGTTCTTTTAATAGCCGTAAATGCACACCCCTAATTGAGAATGTCGAAAAGGTGTTTTGACATCAGTGACCTCCATCCATAGTTGTCCGACAATCCAGACAACTCCAGTTTTAATAAATGTTGACAATATTTCAGTTAAAAAATGCAGTTTTCTTAACCACTTTTTCCAAACTTGAAGTTGTGATGGTGAGCTGACATGGGAGGAAATTTTTATGCTATTCCATGCAGTAAACATTCATGTACTCTCGCCGCACGTTCAATGTTTTTTTTATTCCTTTCACCATCTGGTAATTAGTGTTGGGCGGTTCCAGAATTTCTGAAGCCGGTTCCGGTTCTCTAAAAAGAACCGGTTCCGAGTTGGAACCGGCGCCCAGAAAATTCAATGAAAAACATAAGCCCTTGAAATTACATGTAAAGGTAAACGGTGTCACCTTGTGTGTGCTCCGTGGATTTTGACCTGCAATACTTGTACCGGTACATGTTATTCCACTACATATTTGGTTTAAAATGTGTGTCCTTTTTCTGTCAAGCTCGGAGATTGTGTTATTAAAAGCAAACTTAGCATTTTTACTTTATTTTCTGTTCCTTGCCTATGATTTTAATTTGTATTTACCGCGCTGACCGTGTAGAGCAGAATGATTCACATGTACACGTACATTGCACACGTACAATGTACGTGTACACTACCCAGCCTTCAATGCACAAAATGTAGGGGGGATGGGGGTTAGTAGGAACATTGAGATTTTTTTCCACAGGTTCACACTGATTACGCAGTACCTGCTGCTACATTGGATTCCAATCAGCCTGCTGACCCCGGCAAGTTCGGTGGTCGAGTGGTTAAGACTAGGCATTTTCCATGTTTTTTTTGCTCATGGTTTGGCTGTAAACTATAGCTAGTTTGAAAGGGCATGGCTCCAGCATTCAGAATCTGTAAAAATATTTGAAATAGCCCTAGGGGTTCTCGAGATACATCAATTTTAATGACGGACAATTTGCTTCATTTTTTACTCGGAGGTCAAAGGTTATCCTATGTTTTTCTTTATAATGGCCACGGCACCAAGAAAATCACATAATCACAAGATATTTTCTCCATATCTCCATAATGGTTTATTTGTTTATATCTATATTTGGCAGGCGTGTTATGTATGCATTCTTCCAATAATATCTATAATTTCAGATGTTCATAATTAATTGAAAGGTCAATTTACATAATTAACCCTAAAAGGCACAAAATTCAGCTTTTGAGGGATTTAATTATCTGTCTTTGACACATTCTGACTCACTGGCATAGAATCGGTAGATGACATTGTAGGCAGTTTCTGAACATAACTTTTTGAGATTTACATACCTAATTTGCATAATTAATTAGATTTTGCATAATTATTTATCACCATTTCGAAAAATTTCAGTTTCACCGGAGATACTGTTTTGAAGACACTCATTCTGGGGAAATACATTTTTGCAAAACCTATTTTCAACATTTTTGTCTTGGTAACGGGTATCAAAATACAATGTAGAAACAATCTATTTTGATAATTTACAATGTAGGCCTATTTATTTGGGTAGGCTAAATCGTTTATTTGTACATTAAAAAAATGACAAACTTCCGCTATGCATATTGCATGGCTAGGCCCAAAATTTTATAATGGATTTCTTAGTTACTGCAAATTAAAAATGCCTTTGACATGTTAAAAAAATTGGTTGGAAGAAACAGCAAAGGAAAAAAAATAAACCGTCTTTTCCCCGTGCGTTATCACAAGGCCGCCGAAATAGATTCCACGCTAAACGATTTTTTATCGATCATGATACAAAAACGTATTGCAGTTCTTGCAAATATTTTTAATAAATATGAGTCTCGTAACCATATAAATGCTCTGTGTGTATACAACTTAACAAAGTAGTAAGAATCTGTGAGTGAAAATAGCGCAAATTTTCATGTCATCAATAACCACCAAACGCGGTTTTGAAGATTGGTCGTGAACACGCATCTTTGCTAGACTGGTGGAAACCAGTCTAGCCACGAATTCCGCTTTGCGAACTAAATATCGCCACAAACGCGGCGTAAAAAAATTAATTTTCTAGAGCCATCACCTGACAAAAATCCTTGCAAATTTAATATGTGAAAGAGAAATATATATAAGTTGCTTCGTCAACAGTTGCAAAATTCTTGCTGAAAAGTTAGATCAAACTTTTCGCAAACTTGTAGTTTCGTCATCCCGTGGCCGATTTACAAGCAACATACTGCATGACAAAGAGAAAATTTGGCTCTTCGGAAAATTGCCAAAAGTGTATCGCTAAACATCAACGAACGTCTAGGATTGGCTACGAAAGGCCGCTGTCTTTCTGATCGTTTCCGAGCGAGACGCGTAAACAGCGTGCCACAGTCATCCAGCCAGTTTTTTCGCGAAAGCGGCGACAAGCCAGCCCGTGTTGCATTGCATTTGAAGTCATATCTACAAAAGTATGTGTTCGTCTGCCTTGATCTTTGGGGGATAAAGAGTATGGATACTGCAAATGCCGATTACAAAAGATTGAAAAGATCCATTTTTTAGAACTGTAGTTATGATTTTATTAATTTCCAAATATTTTGTTGGGCACTCTGTGTGTTCGTGCGTGTGTGGCTGGTCAACAGAATCTCTGACATCACTGAAGTGCCTATTATTAACCCTATTTAAAAGGTCAAAATCAGTCAAAATTTTCTTCCACCTCCCCTGCCTTTACTTTGTACACAGACAGGGTCAGATTACATGTGGTTTAGTGGCAGAGAAGGGTCACAAACAATCACCTTGACTGATTTTGACCCATACAACAACATGGCTCAGAATGCATGTTTGCATAGGAGGGTTAAGATGTCTGCACTAGTAAGCTGGAGGTCGTGGGTTCGAGTCCTGCCCAAGTACTTTCTTTTTTCATGTAAGCCTGTGAATTTTTCCCAACATGCTTACGGAAAGCACTGAGCATACAGTGCTTCATACACTGTCGCGAAAGGACACAAAATGTCTAGATTATACCCATGAGAAACAAGTAAACCAGACCTGTACAAATTCACTTGGTTTTCTCTTCTTTTTAGATGCAGAGTTTGCCAGCATACCTCTTTTGCAATCTTCACATCAGAATGACCACTTGAGCAGACCATCATCAAGAGCAGACCATCATCAAGGAAGCAATGGCAAGATCATCTTCAAATGGCAACTACCTCGACAAGATTTATCTGCACACCGTTCCTCATGAGGTGCCTCGCCAGACTGAAATACATGTACCCATCCTCTTTTAATCTTCAAAATGCACAACCTCACTGCAGTTCAGGGCAAAGATGGAGGGGGGCATTACTCAACACAGCTTGCCTGATGTCGTCCCACACAATCTCAGAGATGCATGCAGTGGAAGCCGTAAGCCCGGCCAAGAAACTCTTCCAGCGGCTTGTAGAGGGCCAAAGGGCTGCTATCGCGCAGAGTATAACATTGGTGGAGTCGACTCACAGTGCCAAGCAGGCACAAGCCAGGGAACTCTTGGCCGAGATTTTGGCTTACCTGAAGGAGAAGGCAGCGAAGAATGGTGGAATCCCAAACTCCTACAGAATAGGTCCGTACTCGTTTGTACTCGACGCATATACCCCGTTGGGATGCACAGCCCAAGACATACCTTAACCCCAAACCCCTAGACCCTTTTTGCTAGGAACCATCCTCAATCCTCCAATGGCCCTGCCCCCAAAAATGCATTCATTCTAAATCCTCAAAAATCCTTGCATTTATGTTCCTCCAAAATCCTCCTGTTTCGCAAACACCATTCACCCTCAAACCTCTAAAATCCTCCTGTTTGTCTAACACCATTCATACCCAATGCTCCAAAATCCTCCTTTTTGGAAACACCATTTATCCTCAATCCTCCAAAATCCTCGCTTGAAACACCATTCATCCTCAATCCTCCAAAATCCTCCAAAACCTCAAGGAGGATTTCGGAGGATTGAGGTGGGTTAGAGTTAAACCTGCTCATCTCTAAGAGAACAAACATGGCCCATGAAAATTTGTTAAGCCCTCTTATCTGCAAACTTTCAAGAACAGAAACCGGTATTTCAAAATTTTAAAAAATGGGTATTTTATTTCCTATGAAATTCTCTATTTCTTATGACATGTCATTAGACTTCCAGCAAATAGGACAAAATAGGACAAAATAGGACAAAATACTTTCAAGAAGTTATTACATCACAGATTTACAATGTGAAGTGGCAAAATCTGTAATGAGAAGTGTGCTTCTGAGAAGAACAAGACTTATTAAGTCAAAGTTTCAGTCAGTCGGTATGTTATGATTAGGGCTGTCCCGAATATACCAAATAGTCGATATTCGATCGTCAAGCGAATATTCGAATACAATTTTGCCAGTTCGAATATTCGAAAAGATATTTATGCACGTACAGATACGACTCTGATGCTATTTTAATAGAAAAGTTCCACGCTTAGCAGTGTAAAATGCCACATTTTTGTCAATCGTAACTGTTTGTGGACGGACGTTTATTGTTCCCATCCGTAAAACCCTTGATACAACAGGGGCATGCCAAAAAATGCCGTTTGAACGGTCCATAATATCAATCGCCATACGTAAAACACCGACGTGCTTTTACGTGCAATGTTTTTTTTCACTGGTGCGGCATGCACTGAAAAACTTGATCGGCGAGTATCGAATATTCGAATATTCGGTCAAACCCAGTTTCGAATATTTGAATACTAAATAACTCGAAAATGAACAGCCCTGATGAGTTCTGATTATCATTATCATAATCAGATGATATGTTCTGAACATTCTACTGATGAAGATTAGAGCATACTGATCGAAACATCAGTGCCTCGGTTTCTTGTAAGGACACTTTTTTCTATTTTCAGTGAAGAAAGAAAACTGGCAGGAGGGGATTTGAACCTGCGAACTCTGGAATACCAATGCTTTACCAACTGAGCTATCTTGCCTATGTTGCTGGTCTACCAAATTGTCAGTCTCTTTGCTCATGGGGGGGGTCAGAAATCATAAACATATAATGTCATATAGCCAGGGATCGCGCCCAATTTTATGATGCAACCTAGGAAACGATTAGTGACATTGTGGGATCACACAATGGGGATACGACTTTTGATCTTTTGTAGATTAGGTTACTTCTCATGAAAGTACCCGCAGGATGTCTTTCAAGTGTACTTTCCTCCATGCATGGCACCCGTGGTTTTGATTAAAGTACCATGCATTCCTCGGTTGCCAAAATGCCATGTCCAAAACAGTGTTGTAGTCGAGACCAGGCACAAGACCATGCACAAGACCAGCTTGTAACAGGCACAAGTAACAGGCTCAACCCTCCTATGTACAGTGCAGTTGCCATAGAATTGTCAGACCTTTCAAAACCTTTCAAGTTTGCTGGACTGAAGGGTTTTGAAAGGTGAGAAAACTGTCTGATAAAAGAGACCAATGAAAGGTTTCGAAAGGTGAAACAACTCTCTGAACAAACTGGTATAGCCCAATTGTTCTACGTTTCAATACCTTTCAAAGGGTATTGAAAGGTGTGGTAGTGCAGTATCAACAAACTCTGGAGTGTTTTAAAAGGTTCATAATTATTTTTTTGCCATCTTGCCAGTAAGCAGATTTGGAAAGGTTTTGAAAGGTCAAACCATAGGAGAGTTAATAAACCATGACAAAGGAATGCTTTTGTTACAGTTCATTTGAATAGCTTAAGACTTGGATTAAGACTGAAGGTCTTGTGCTGGTCTTGCAGGGTCTTGTGTGGTCTCGTGATGGTCTTGACTACAACACTGGTCCAAAATCACAGCAGTCGGCAACTGTTGACTGAAGAAGTTTCAAACCACCCTGCTTGGGTGAGTGTATCGGGCACTTTTGCTGTGATGACCCGGTGGTTCAATTGCTGTTTGTTTTCTTGCTTTATTCTTGACAGGCTTGACCGGCCCACCCGGTGCTGGGAAGTCCACTTTCATTGAGGCCTTTGGGAAACAACTGACTGAGGCAGGCCACAAGGTGGCTGTGCTGGCTGTAGACCCTTCGTCTTCATACAGCGGAGGTATGTGTGATATTTACAAGCAGCTACGAACTCAGTGCACATTGTAGTTGCCTTAAGCCCGGTTCATACTTCATGGGAATGCGTAAACGAAGCGAATTCGTTAGGGTAACGGAGAACGTCACAATGAAACAGAGTTAGAGTCGAGTCCCTGCAAGTCCTTTCACAAGTACTTTCGCAAGCCCAGTCAGAAGTCCTTTCCTAAAGCCGGTCACAAGTAACTGGAAGAACAATGACAAAAGAATGCCTTTGTCAAAGCTCATTTGAATAGCTTGTGATTGGGATTAGGACTGAAGGGCTTGTGATGGACTTGCAGGGACTTGCAGGGACTTGCAGGGACTTGCAGGGACTTGTGATGGACTCGACTACATCTCTGCAATGAAACTTCAATTGTTGACGTCATGAAATTTGCTTCGCATTCGTATTCGCATGAAGTATGAACCGGGCTTTATATGTAGTATACAACATTTGCTTTTGCTGTAATTTTCAGAAATAAATGTATAAATTTGGGGGTTAGTATTTTATAGCGTGCTAGCAAATACTGCAACACTGACCCGTTTAAAGTTTTGTGTGTATAGATGCTAAAAAAAAAAACGGAGACATTTTTTTTTCCAGTAGTCTAGTTCCCTGACCAATCTATAGAGTCAGATAATTATCAGGATGAGGAACTAGACCATTTCCAATGACTGCTATTTACTTAGTCTAGTAAGGAAGAGAATAGCCACCTCCCTCACCCCTTTTGGAACCTTTGTCCCCCTCTCCTCCCCCACCACACCATATGGAAAACAAACTGTCGAAGGTGCCTTGTTTGCATTGATATCTTGGTTTATACAATTCTTGGTCATCTTTTTTACAAAAATATTAATTTTGGTCTGGAAAATCTGAGATTGCAGACCCAGCACCCCCCCCCCCCCCCCTTTTAAATTATATCATTCTATCATGCGTACGGCCCTGAATGTTTGGAGAATTCTCTTTAATACAGCCATGACACCCCCCCCCCCCCCCCCACCATTTTTTACTCTTGTTACTAAGCCAGACAGCGCCCTCAACAGTTGCTGCATATCGCACACGGATCTGAGGCTGCGTCCGAATCGCTTGTCTAGGGCTATTGTCTAGGTGTTCGTCCATTACAACTACGTGTGACGTAGCCGTAGCTGTAGCTCTAGACGCCCATTTTGGACACGGCCTGACTCCTCCCTTCACAATTTTTATCAGGTTCGTTGCTGGGTGACAAAACAAGAATGACGCATCTAACCCGAGACCTACGAGCCTACATCCGGGCCTCGCCGACATCGGGTAGTCTGGGCGGAGTAGCACGCAACACCAATGATGCCATCGTTGTCTGCGAAGGTGCAGGGTTCGACATCATTCTGGTGGAAACAGTCGGTAGGAGGATCCCCTCTTTTGTATAAACTTGACAGGTGTGTCCCGAGGCAGCGTGTTAGTGTCGGTCCAAAAAGTGTTAACAAAGTACTTAAAAGTGAAAAAGCTCAGGACCTCCGTCTGCCCCCGTCGTGAAATATTCAGAGTGTATTGCAAGCCACATTGTGAGTAAAATGATTCATCTAACCCAGAATTCGTGCAAAACAGTCTTTGCTATTAAGTTTTTGCCATTCACAAACTCAGCGTAAGGGAAGATGTACAGTTATGCCCAAAATTATTCATACCCTATACAAAATCTGGTAGTTTGCTTTTCTCTAATACATAAAAGCTGGATTGGCGGAACTTGGGCTTTACTTAATGACTTTTAGTTGGCATGTACAAATCTACATATATTTTTGTTTCACATCATTAGCATAAAAGTAGAAATAATAAATAAAATGATTCAAAATACCCCAAATTTGGCATGGATGGGTATGAATAATTTTGGGCATAACTATTCCATGTAGCAACTTGGTGAAAACAGAGATTGTCTATACACAGCAGAGCCATTTCTGGTCATGAACCAAAGATTCCTAAAATGTAGGTGGCGCTGTAGCTCAAAAAGCCTTAATAAACATAAAGAATTGCTCAATATTCAGCTGGGAGGAAAACCTCAGTGTAAAGGTAGTATACAGTTGCCTTTGCTGTAATTTTCAGAAATGAATGGATTTGGGGGGGGGGGTTAGTATTTTATAGCAAATACTGTAACACTGATCTGTTTAAAGTTTTGTGTGCATAGATACTGGGAAATCAAAGAGAAAAAAATGCAGTTCTTGTAGTCTGGTTCGCTGACCCAACTTCAGACAAAACAGAGCAATTTATAGACGTCAAAAGATTAACAGGTTGGAGAACTAGACAAGGTAGCTTGCACCCGTTCACGAATGTGTAACCAATTCGGTTGATTCACAACTCGGTGCGCCACCAGCGGCAGACAGGAAGAGGCCAAATTACGCAGTGCATCATGGGAAAAAGTCGACATCGCAAAACCGGAAGTGGGTATAGCCAATGCATCGACCGTACTTCTTACACCCCTTCTCCGCTAAATATATCGACTCCTCTCTCTTCTTTCCCGCACAAGGTATTCCCCGATTAGTCAAAAATTACTTTAACTCATCCACTCGCATTTGCGCGAAATCCATACTGCTGTACTGCCCACCATCTAATACAACACGATAGACGCGATGTCGATCCTGAAAGTGGGAAATTGGCCTCTCCCGGCTTGTCGCTGGCTTGTCGCTGGAGTTGTGAATCGACCGAATTGCCAAACAAAATGTGGACTAATTAAAGTTGGTAAATTGGGGCAGTATTTGACAAAACAACGATGGTCGGTCAACCATCGCTGGAAATTGATACAACTACGCATGTGCACAATGACATTTTATCCCGAATGACCCGTGTGACCTAACACGCACGTGTGTACGCAAAAGGTGGTCACACAACTCGCACGTGTTAAATTCAGTCGGAATCGTTCGCATAACACGGCGTGACGTTACGTCAGCAATTTTATCCCGAATATCCTTTGACCTTTGAGATATACCGAACTGGCTTATTGTTATTGGTGATTGTACATGTAGATGTAGATGTTGGATGAAATATGGGGGTGGGCATACAAGGTATAGATGTAAGCTCTTGTACATTACTGTGAAAATATTGACTGGAAGTGGAATATTTTCCGTTTTGAAGGTGTCGGCCAATCGGAATACGCTGTGGCCGATATGGTAGACATGTTGGTCTTATTGCTACCCCCAGCCGGAGGGGACGAACTCCAAGGAATCAAGCGAGGCATCGTGGAGAAAGTCGATCTCATCCTTGTTACCAAGGCCGATGGGGAGTTGAGGATACCCAGCCGACGAGTCAAGGCGGAGTATACAAGTGCCCTCAAACTGATGCGTAAACGGTCGCCTGTCTGGTCGCCTAAGGTACACACAAACTTAAGGGTTGATAGATACCCCAACCAATTCCTGATTCTTAATTACACAGAATTGAGTGTTCTATATATACAGGGTGGTCCAAAAAAAACGGAATGGCATACTTCCACTACGTTTAGAGTCAAACCACCTGTACTGATGGATGGAGAATCTTTTTAGAAGAAAAATGATACCAAGATCTCCCGATTCGGTCCGTAGTTTTTGCTCCAGAGTAGGCTTGGGCGGTATTTCGGTATTACCGTATAGTGACGTTTTTTTTTTAATACCGGACATTACCGACTGACGATCCATAAATACCGAAATACCGGCGAACTCAGTTTGGAATTTCAATACCGCGGTATTCCCCCTAATGTTCAGAATGTTTGCAAAAACCCTTTCAAAGAAAATGAAAAATAACCGCATTCACAGTCGACTCCATTCTCCAATCATCCAGTGTTATGTCTGCCTTGCATGTGGAAAGATAAGACCTATAATTGTGGAGCTCGACTTGGTAACCCGGTGGCTGCCATTCTACCAGAAAGGCCTTTGAAGTTTTGCTTACACCGCCGCATTTGCGGTTAACTTTTTTGGGTGTGTAGTACGTCATTTTAAAACCGTCTGATTGGCCATCTAAAAAGACGTTCAGAACACATCTCATTCATGTTTTAGGGCTTGTGTGATGTGGGCGCGGCAAGCCGGCATGCGATGCATATGCAGCGAGCCGTACGTCATTTTAAAACCGTCTGATTGGCCATCTAAAAGACATTCGGGTCACATCTCATTCGTGGTTTGGGGCCACCTCAATTCTTGCAAGCGTCTGGTCTGATTGTAAGTTGCCACTTCGTGATTGTCTCTACCAGCCAAGCCGTTACTCTGTAAACTGTGTTTTGAACTTTTAGTGCTGGCACGAGAACAAAAATAGTTGTGAAATAATTCACTCCCTGGGGGATTGCCCACTGATGTATACAAATCTGAACTTGCATTGGCTGCTCAAGTTGACGACACCGTCCACCATCTATTTCCACTCCACGCGATACGAGAACGTACGTAAAACTGGTACGAGCATGATGTACATGTATGTACATGTAAGCAGGCGCGACCGCAGTAGTAGTAGTAGTAGTAGTAGTACTAGTAGTCCACGCCATGGAGGCCGTAGGACGCGTGGATATGTGCCACCTGCTGGCGACAGTTGTTCGTACAGCGCGCAGCGGCAGTGGGCTTGCGGACCACCACCACAGTGCCGGGTGCTGTTGTTGCGCACGCTAGTGTTGGAGTCGCTGGTGACCGGGGGCTGGCACATGACATGAATCACTGTTGCTGCAGGATACCAACTGCAAAGCACATGTTCGATGTGCATACGTACGTGAATGCGCGAGGCATGATATGCACGATTGCCAGGGTCGTTGACGATCGGTATTTTTTAAACAAATGATGTTACAAACAAGTACATGTACTACAAAAAATCAGCTTTTGTTTTAATCAATCACGTAGGTATATTTTTGCAAACAAATAGATTAATATTGTCACTATTAAGCATAGGAGTTTTTGCAAGTTGATAACAGCCTTCACGCTGGCATAATACTGTTGCAGATGTGCGTGCTCTGTCTGTGGAGGTTTTTTCCGATGACGTAAGTAATACCCCAATTTAAATAATACCCGGTTTTAGTGAATACCGCAGTATTTTTAAAATGTAAACCGCGGACTCCTGGAATTCGATACGCCCAAGCCTACTCCAGAGCCTATTTTGTGAAGCAAAGTCGGGTCACTTGGCCATTTGTTCCATGCAGAAAAGAGCATGATAGCATACTTGTTATGTAACTGGGGACCAAATGACCCCCGACTTTGCTTCACAAAATAGGTTGGACCGAATCGGGAGATCTTGGTATCATTTTTTCTTTTAACAAAATTACCCATGCAATGGTATAGGTTGTTTAAGTCTCAGGGTAGCGGAAGTATGCCTTTCCGTTTGTTTTTTACCACCCTGTATAGCCCCTTCTTGCTGGCATGGACCAACAGGGTATGTCAGAAGTAACGGCTGCCAGAGATTTAACAGTTGTACTTGTACAGTATTTATTCAAAGACAGGTTCAGGGAAATCAAAATTGGGAAAAATGCTGTACGGTTCTGAAACACTGATTAATACATGAGATTTTCAGTTGTTTGTAATTGATATACAAATATCAGTTCACAAGTCCCAATATTCGCACTACAAGTTGTGATGGAGTTAAGCTTAATAATCATCCTGAAGTTCCTTCAATGCCTAGCCAGGCAAACAGGAATCATGCTTTTTCCATTACGCAGTTTATTTGAGGATTATTAGTGAATATGGAGTTTTTAAATCGCAGCTTAAAATATTTCTTTTTAAAAGATATTGCTCTTAATAAATTTATTAATTAATTAAGCGGTTTACTGCTTGCAGTTGTGATTTTTTTTTGTAAAGCATTTGGAGGTTTTTCATGTAAAATGCTATATTAACAGTCCCAAATCCTCCAAAAGCCTGTGAATTTACCTGTCGCCGTTCATGACCATTATCCAATCGTAGCGTCTGCTGAACATCACATGATATTCCAAATCTTGGACAAACAAAAAAACATTCCAAATATGCGCATTATTCAGCTGCATGTGCGCCCTGTTCCTTGAAACGCAGTACGCGAATACACGTCAAATTTAACGCAAAAGCTCAACCGGCCCATCACGTTTTCATACTCTAATTTTGTTTGCAGCACATTGGCAAAGCCCGTTTAGCGTAGTTTGTTCTGTTTATATTTCTCATTGTTTTTTCCCCGATTCTCGGACGGTGAAAATCATGTGGGTGTGATCCGGGGAATCTGCATTATTCAGATAGGCTTAGGCATTATAACGAGCGGCTGGAAATTGGGAAAAGCTATTTTCCCACTTTTTGCAATAAGTGGTCGCACGAAAGTCTGCATGCACATGTGGGCAAAGATGTCTCAGAAATCTGAGACAACTCCTGTATCCGGTTAGAGAGAGCGTGTATGCAATGATTCCCCGTAATACGCCACTGCGCGTTTCGCGCATTGCATCCACGTGTTGCACGTGTGTAAAGTTGTCTAAGGGGCGTGGCTAACTCACAAACAGCGATAGGTCAATTTTGTCCAACATGCTCTTGTAAAGCACTAAGCATAAAGTGCTTCATACACTACATCGGGAAAGGGCAAAAAATCTCTCTTCCCCGACGAAAATTCCAACTTCTCACTACCCTTTTGTTGTTTTGTCGTTGCTCTTTCAGGTGATGCTGGTGTCAGCCATCACTAAGACAGGCCTGGTAGAGGCCTGGGAAGCGATGCAGGAGTACCGGGCCATCATGCTCAAGACCAAGTTCTTTGTCCCCAAACGGGCGCGGCAGCACCGCATCTGGATGTGGAACCACATCCGTGACAACATCATGGACATCTTCAAAACCCACCCTGACATCCGACCCGAGATCCCTCGGTTGGAGGCCGAAGTGGACCGGGGGAGGATCACCTCGGGAATGGCGGCCGACATACTGCTGAGCAGGTTCAAAGTCAAGGTGGCCGCATCCGACAACGGATTATGATGATTGGTACTTGGAGTTTAGTTTTTAACATTGCGGACATCTTTGTTTAGATCCTAGATGGCACAATGAAAATTATTGCGTATTTTTGGTAACGGTGTTGGGCACCACCCTATTCTTGGCGTGAGCCTGCATGAATCTGCGCATGTCCCTGAGAAATTTGTCACAGTTTTGATTTGTTTGCTATTTTCTTCTGAATTTGAGCTTCACTCTTTCATGGACTTTCATGTATTTATCAAGAGTTTACAATGATGGATCCATGTGCCTCTTTATAGAACTGTTACTGATTACATATTGTATGTACATGGGTGGTAATCAGGGAGGGGGGGGGGGGGGGGGGGCATGTCCCCCCCCCAAAAAAAAAATTTGCGGGAGGGGATGGCTATGGCAGTATCCCCCAATAATTTCCCCATGATCATATACATTTTATGGGTCATTAAGCTTTTACATGCACCAGAATACACAAAGATCATCACACATTTTCAAAAAATTCCCAGGATACACAAGAGAATAAAGTGGGTTTCACACTACTCTGAACTTACCCGGGTAATTTATGACCCAGGTAGTTGTCATTACCCGGGTAGAAACTAACCCGGAGAACCGGTTTTACACTATATAATTAACCCCGCAATTCTGCTTAATTACCCGCTTCAGCACGCACCCGGGTAACTTGTAGTCGCGTTCACACTATGCGAATGGTAACCCGGAGAATGTGCATTCCCAACAAACATGACGGTACTGGGCCGATGCTGGCTACTTATGGGTTCGTTCCGGCTGTACCGTACAGTGTAAACGGTACAAGACCAATCATGGCTTGATTATGGCGAAACGTTTGAGTTTGAGAGAATGATGGCGCTATTCTATTCAGTGCTCTCTTAATTCGTAAGATAGAAAATTTCAATCTTTGAAGCGATTGAGTTTTTTTCCAATCTAATAGATTGAATTTAAATTGAAAACGATCGAGGATATCGCCTTGCGCAGAATCTACGTGTCAATCGTGAGCTGTTTCAATCTAATGCGTTTGAAAACTTGAACCAATCAAAAAGCTGCATTACGAATCCGATTGAGAAATCGAACCAATGAAACACCAAATCAATTATCACGTGACTGCAATTTCCAGGCGGACATATGGGAGCTGTGACCAGGTTAGTGTTTGGAGGTGCGAGTAGAGGATCGTAGTTGTCAGATCCTCTCACGAGCATGCTTTCATGCCTTGGCATGTGGCACCCATCAGTTGGGTATGGGTGATTCAAAAAATGAATTGATGCCAACTCGCAGGGTTTTTGATTGGGTGTTTCTCAATCAACTGTAACGTGACATGAGTTTGGAAATGGAGCCATAAGCTGGCCGATAAAACACGACGAAGCAAACCCGGCAAGCATTCACACTTGAGAATCGCCTCAAGGTCGTCGTTAACCCACCTCGCGAGCAGGGTTAGAAATTACCCGGGTTAAGTTGGGTTTTGAGGCAGTTAACCGGAGAATTTCTAACTCGGAGATTTGTAGTGTGAACGCTAAGACCGAGAGTATACTCAGGTAAATTTTTCGTTAACCCGGCAATTACCCGGGTAAGAGCATAGTGTGAAACGGGCTATAAAACGCTTAACAATTTTTCCTCCGTCCTCCAACCTTGATGAGAAATTGCCGCCTAGGTTGATGTATGACCACTTGTGATTATTCCTAAATACCAAGGACAGTTTAGCATGCTCCCATATGGGTGTGTGTAATGTTCGCTTGATTTGTTTAAACGAACCTGTAGGAATATATCAGCCCATACTTGATGGAAAGTGTATTTGAGGTGTTTAAAAAGGCAGTAAAGTTTATGAAATGGTGGCCATGCAATATGTACATACATAGCTGGTGAGGTTTCTGGAGTGATTATTGTTAATGTAGGCATCGAGACCTGATTTTGCAGGCAGGGTTGGTCTCTTGAGGTCTCAAAATGTTGCTAGTCTTGGACCCAAGACCTGAAAAATTAAAAGCCTTTACTCCTTCCCTGAAGCCAACTGATCTCCAGCCGTAACTTTGCTAGTGATTTGAAGGTAGCATACATGTACGTTCCTTATTTCCTCCAAAAGAATAAATCCTGAAGATATTAAAGTGCCTGAAATAATAGGTACACGTATGCAAAACATGTGTGTTATTTTGACTTTTCTTGCTCTGTTTAATGTAATTTTTATCACAAGGTCTCGGTCGTTTGGTCAGGTCTGGACTACAAAACTGATTATTGGCCAGCTTTTTAGGGGTAGTAATACCTGTAAAGCATTTTGAATCTGCCGTGAAAAAAGGTATTCATGTTTCAGGAGGATATTTAGGAACCAAAGCCAGACGTTGAACATTTCCGAAAAATGTAATCTTTAGAAGTTTCATGCGGACCAGAACCTGGCTCCGATACTAAGTTTTTTTTAATACCTGAAAGCTATTACTGTATTACATTTCACATGATAAAATGAGACCAAAAAAAAATATATCCATGGTTTCTTTGGCTATTGAGTTTTTATTTGAATTAAAATTTTCACAGATAAAAGCAGTTGATCTGGGAATCATACAATCTTATAAAGCGATGTATCACAACCATTTTGCCTTACTCATGCAGTGCATTGTGTTAACATGAAATAGGCTTTCAGATATACAATTGGGTAGCCAAAAACTCACTGGTCTATATTACATTCACATAAGGTGAGGGACTGGTATTTAAAGTGCGACATCCCCAAAAGTCTTCCCATTCCTGCGTTTGTTTCGTTTTCAATGGCAGTGAGCATCAAGGGTCAAATGTGCACATTTAATATACAGATTCACTTGAGAAGTGTGATCTTCAGCACCAAGTTAGGAGGGTCAAAATTCATGGAAGAAACAAAAGTACATGTATGTGAAATTTCTTTAGTGTTGTCAAACAAAATATGAATTGGCTTATTCAATAATATATGTGCTCGCACTATGTGAGGGCGAAAAAATCTTCATATCAATCTCAATTTTTTTTGGGGGGGGCCTTGTTGGCTTCTATTATATCTATATTTTCATAATTTGTTTTCAGAAATATTAAAAAAACAAATGTTGATAGAAATAATTTCTATCTCATTTCTTTGCACTTGTTATAATTAAAGGGCTATATTTCTAAACGTACTTCCGTTAAATTGGAAAATATGAGTAAGCAAATGTCAGGAACACAAAATGCCACAGTGGTCAAACCACCAAATTCAACTACATGTATGTATATCACACATTTTTCAAACTTGGCGACATAATACCCCTTTTTGTAGCGCCAGTCACCATCATAAAGGTTATATATGGTGAAAATTACACGGTGGCAGGATACCTTTTTTTCTACATTGTTAGTGAAGTGAAACTAGTTTGATCAAATTAAGTGAACCGACTTCACACCAAACTAAGCAGATTTGACAAAAAATTGTAACAGTCTCCTTTGCTGTCTTTCAGTTCAAGGACACAAATTCATGGAAGTACTAAGCACAAAAATGTTGCACTAAGCGGCCAATTAAGCTGTATATATGTGTGCTGCTTTGTGACTGGCTCTCTGCTGAGGAACTACTGTGATTGTAACCAGAATATATCTGCAGGAAAGGGATGCCTAGTATGATGCATATACAATCCAGATGCATCCCATCTCTTAGCATACATGTAATTGCACTACAAATGATACTGCTACGTATACTCTAAAATTGCACATTATTTGGTTTCTGTTATCTCATACATAAACCTACAGACAGTGTGACACACGCATACTAGAATTGCACTCCAATACATTGTTTAAAGTCGTATACATATAGCACCATAATGAATGATCAAGTCTTAACAAAAATGAATGTCTGAAACTGCAAACGGTGAGGAGTTACAATCAATTAATACAATGTAATTCCTACGGCTGATGAAGTCTATTACCAACTCAGTTTACATTTACCAGTTTCTTGTGCCAAAGGTCCTCACTTTGTAGGCTTGGGTGACAGCAATATTGACTCCATGGAAGCAAAAGTTTGCTACTTCAAGGCGTCTTACTCCTTAAAAAATGGAGTCACTATTCCGATTCCAGTGCTGGAGACCAGTCGAGTGGACTCATTCACGGAATTGCCCAAGCCTATGCACACAGGTACTTTTATCTTCAAAAAACATTTTTAAATTCTCCTAAACACTTACACAGTTCTAATTTCCACCTGAATTGGCCAAAAATCTAAACCCCGGTTTTGCTTGATTTTGATGGCTTGATGAGAACTGTGTAGAGTCTTGGCACCATTACCTGGGGCCAGTTGTAGGCACAGGTTTTATTTTTTTACGACAGTCGCCCAATATAAGGCTACAAATTAGAGGTGATGGGGTTGGCCACATTTTTAGTGGCCAGCCCAACCACCCTTATGGTTTTCCTGGGTCCAGATCTAAATAGACGATAACTCTTCAATAGTTACCAAAGAAATTATCCCAATTTTCAGACCTATAGACCTAGGCACCGCCGTTGGTGAGACCAACTCGCATCCAAATTTCCTTTCCTCGGTGCTAGTCACCTCGATTCGATTCCTGTCCTGTCCTGGTGCACTACGTGGATTTGGATTTTCCCCACGATACAGTTCACAGGGGTTTTCCTCATACTACTAAAAACTGAAATTTCCTGTGTCATCTTTCTCTCAAGTACAAAAAAAGCTGGGACCCTGATCAGGCAATCAAGCATAATTAAGAAATAAATAAATTACTCTACATGGGCTTGACATGTCCCATATTTTCTCCAAGTAAAAAGAAATTGTGCCAATGGGTTCCTGCACCGTGTTGGACTTTTGCTTTGGCAAATTCAGGAGGGTTCCCAGGGATCACACTTTTAACTGAATTAAAACATCCGACTATAATAATTTTTACTACTCTACCACATAATTGTTGCCGGCTAATTCAGCTCGAACACTTTGCATAAAATTGAGGCTCACTGAACCGAAATATCAGATTTGCAATCAAGTGAATCACAAGTCAGATCAAAAGGCAGATTACAAGTCAATTGTACAAGGGATGAGCAATGACAAAGGAATGCTTTTGTTGAATAGCTTGTTACATGGCTTGAGACCAGAATTGTGATGGACTCCTGATTGACTTGATTGCAACTCTGCCAAATATATAAGGCATAAACTTTCTGTCCATGACAAAAGGAACCATTTGGCTAGAATGACAGAAAGAGCAACACACAAATCACAACTTTTGGAATTTAGAGACCGACAATGAGTTTCACGATACGATGAATATAAAATAAATTTGCATTGCATAGCAATTTTTCCGTGCATGCAAAATCATTCTACTAACTGCCTAAGACACGGCTAACTTCATGCACATCGCACACTGTGCCATTACTTTTTGCTATTTCAAACGGTAAGAAAAGGAATTTACAACAACAAAAAATGCATGTACATGTACATTGGCAGGCAAGATTTCAACAAATAATACTGGATGGTACATGTACATATAAACAATTTACAATTATCTCAGTAGAAAACAAAACTAAACTGAAGCACATGCATTCAAAATAAATCATTGTGATCTACATGTATAAAAACAAACTATAATGCATATATTCTTTGGCTAATATACTACATACCACATTAACCCTAACCCTGCCAGACGCAGCACAGTGCATCTGTGGTGACAGCTTGACCTTGCTGCACACAAGTCAATGTGACAAAGTATGCAATCTGATGCGTCTGGCAGGGTTTCTAGCCAAAATACCCTGGAGGGTTAGGGTTAACAGCACGTTGCAAATTTTCTCATCTTATTTTTCTACTGGTCATAGTTTTTTGGGGGTTTCATTGCACCGAACATACTGGCATTTTAAAATATATTTTTTTCCCCATGCTAAAAAAATTAGTGGCTTAATTAAAACTCAATGACATAAAACATTCAATGAATTACTGCTCAAAGCGTTAATGATAAAATTATTTAATGGGTGAGTTGGTCTAACCAACAGTGAAAGTTAATCCACCTGGGTTACAGGTCTGAAAATTGAGAGAATTTCTCTGGAATCTGTTTAAGAATTATCCTCTATTTAAATCTGGGTCCAGGAAAACCGAAAGGGTGGTAGGCAGGGATGTAGTCGAGTCCATCACAAACCCTGCATGTCCATCACAAACCCTGCATGTCCATCACAAGCCCTCCAGTCCTAATAAGCCATTTGCGAGTTAGATTTGAATAACATCTGCTACACTGACTTGCTCAAAATGCTTTGCACACGTGATTAGGGGCTAAGTATTGTATTGGTGCTAAGCGTCTCTTACGTAACTATGCAAGAGCTTGCCCGAATCTTGTGATATAGCAACAGTATCTTTGGTCTGGAGAATTCAAAGTTAAAATGTGCCAAGCATTTGGAGCAATTCAAATTTAACTCCCAAATGGCTTATTCCAATCACAAGCTATTCAAATGAGCATTGACAAAGGCATTCCTTGCAGTTACTTGTGACTGGCTTTATGAAAGGACTTCTGACTGGACTTGTGAACGGACTTGCAGGGACTAGTGGCATGAATGGCAATTCAAAATGTCGCCAACCCTACCACGTTGTACTGGGTGATTTCAATAAAAACACAAAGGAAACTGTAGTTCACTGGCCTACATACAGCATGCATGAAGGCCACATGTTTGCAAAAATGCAATAATCATTGCAATTTTTTTCCGTTTTCTCCAGAAAGAAAGCTTTTTGGATAACCTTTCACATGATTGACCTGTGTAAGCTTAAAGTATTATATCCTAACTTATCAAAAACAAATGTTGAAATTTGCCAGAAAAACATGCAATTTTTGTCAGTATGAGCTACAGTGTGGATGGGCTACATTTACAAACATTTTTTGATATCGCAGATTACCGAAATCATGCACTCTACAATCCGAGCATATACAGTTCAAATGAAACTGCACGTTTTGTTAATTCTGCAACGGTGACCTGGCAGCACAAGATTAGCGGGCGGAAAGTTACACTATGGCTTTCTCAGTTTCACTGGAAATTCAATTTTGGGATTTTAACATTTTTTACACTTGAAAAGCCCCATTCTACACTATCATCACATCCCAAAGTTTTAACCAGTTCGCGTCGGAGGACGAGTTAACACGCACTGACTGTTTTTATACACGGGCACGGCTGACGGGTTAAAATGTCAAGCTTGTCTCGACACGCTAATCCCTCATTTGTTTTGGACACACACACACACACACACACACACAGTCATGTAAACGGGTGCAATCGTGGACCTCCCATTGTTCCTCTTTTGTTTATACTCGGAAGGCCTCCCATTGGTTTTGTACACGATTTTCAATCGTGGACGTTCGGTCAAACGTGGACCCCTTTGTCTACGCTCGAATTCTTTTGTCCTAGGTCCACGATTGCCGGCATATACAAACTCACACACACACACAAAGTCCAAGAAGTCTGTGGAGGCAGACCGTGTGTTGAACTTGAATTTGGCCGCTGTGCACACCGGAGTATTGAAATATATGAGGTTTCGGCAAGAAATATACAAATACTGTTGAAATGACTCTTGCGAATCAGTATTTGTGGCGCATGGCACTATGAACATCTAACAAAAGAAAACCCACGCAGTCCTTTGTTTGCGTGGGTTTTCTTTTGTTAGATGTTCATAGTGTGGCTGTATCAGGAGTTGGCTGCTATATTTTGATTTTTTTGAAAACCAGAGTGTGCAGAGGTCACAAACTTTGAGCTTCAAAACAAGGGGTCAAGACGTAATGTGCAGTTGAAAAAGAAAACTGGCTTATTATGGACATTTTATGCAGTGCAAGAACGCACATAAAAATTCCATTGGCACAGCGTGAAAAGCAGATTACACACAATGCATATATAAACTTGGCTACGTCAAACAATAAACTTGTCATCATTATAGCTGGATAACATTTGCATTACTCTGCCTGTGTCCAAGAAGTTCAAACTGCTTTGAACACGTGAATAGGATGGCTATCAGTTAAACACCCTACAAGTACAACATCTACAACAAAGACTTTGCGTACATGTTCATACAGTTGCACATAGTATTCACAAGTATTAATGTATTGCACACAGCATACCCTACTACTGTTTCATGCACAGTAATAATATATTTTGTCGGAAGTACAGTACACATCCAATTGTACGTGTACAATTTTGTACATTCACATGCCTCGCTTGATTACTTCCTGAAGGCAACATCAGATAAGTTTGTCTTTTTTTTTTTTAATCTGATGTCACAAAAAGCAAAAATGAGATTTACTTTACGGAATGGTAAGATCAAGCAACACACAGATACTACACAAATACTACCAGGACATGCATATATATATTTTTTAAGTCGGTATCTTAAGCTGCAGATACTTTTGTAAAGACCAGTGGCCAATTTCATAGAGCTGCTTAACCCCTTGCGTACGGATGACGCCATATGGCGCACAAAAAAAGTGCCACCAGGCCGGATGACGCCATTGGCCGCCGTTTGTGCAGTTTCAATCCATTGTTGGATTACTGTGTATATGCTACGCTTGACTGCACAAACACATTGCAGCGGTTCGCTTGGCTGCCAGAGCCGCCGCGGCACCCCGACGTCTCCCGTAAAATACCGTACTCCAGGGGTTAATAAAACCAGCTTTCCAGCCAAAACTCCATTTGACATATATATATATAGCTTGCGACTGGTATTTAGCCATTTGCTCAGTTTGATGACAGTCACATGGAATTTAAGCTCATAACCTGATTTTACTATTAAGCAATGCTTTTTGTACTTCAGCAAATTCTCATTGTACTTATGTTCAACCGTCAGCACTCTACTGCAGAACAGAACTATGAAGAAATGACGTCGAACCGTGTTTACCTCTTTGCATTTGCACAGCCACAGAACACTGTGGTATCACGCCATGCATTTCAGTACATACAAGTTGAGATCATGCCAATTTCTGCCTGTCCTTGCAACAAACAAGACTACATTTTTCCAAGCAAACAGCAATGGTTTCCTTTAGGTCCCAAAGTAAAAAATAATCCTCAAATTATTACGTACAATGTGCACTCCGTCAGAGAAACCATATACAAGTAGGATATTTGGCATGTCCCCACTTGCCGAACATGGTAAACACAGTTTGATGTCATTAGTTCACAGGGGCCAATTTCATAAAGCTGTTAAGCACAAAAATTTGCTTAGCATGCAAATGCTTCCTTGATAAAAACTGAATTACCAACCAGATTTCCATGTGTGGAATATTGCTTTTGAATGGTATTCAGCTGTTGTTTGCTTAGCGCGAAAATTACATGGATTTTTGGCTGGTAACCTGTTTTTATTAGGCAAGACATTTTCATGCTAAGCAAATTTGTGTGCTTAACAGCTTTATGAAATTGGCCCCTGGTCTATTATTGAAAGCGCCTCACAGGTTTTTTTCATTGTTAAACTGGCCAAAATTCACCTCTTCTTGAATAGATTACGTTCGACAGCAGAAGGACACGCTGCTGTGGTCTCGGATGGGATCTTCCAACAGGCAATTCTTGATGTCCGAGTTCCGGACGTTGTTGGTCAGCTCCACGGCAATGTCCATAAACAGCTTGTCCACATTGTCAGACTCTTTGGCCGAGGTTTCTAGTAGGCGCATGTCGTGCGTGTCGGCAAACGTCTCCGCCTCTTCATTGGTCACCTCGCGGTCTGCGGCAAGATCAATTTTGTTGCCTGCGTAAGAAAATACCAACTGCCAAAAATGAATAATTGTAAACCCATATAAAGTCTTGAAAATGAACTATAATGAGTTGGGCACAACGTTACAATCACTCTATCATCACCGGAGATCTGTTGCTACTCAATCTGTTCTACAGATATTTTCATGGTACGCAAATACACTGTACCTAGATGTAGAAACAAAAGCTATGCCAATAGCTTTTTCCCTCGTTCTGTATCTCCATGGAATTCTTTGCCTCGTGCATGTTTCCCTTCATCTTAGGATCTTTCCTGCTTGATTCTTTTTGTTTTTGTATCTCGGCACCTCGAGTGGCTTTGAGCCTTGTTTGGGGCGAACTTGCATACAAAACCGAATGCAGTACACAAGTGCATGTTGCTTCATGCCCTTTCCGTAGAGTCCCTTGTATTTTGGAGGCGGAAGTTGAGGATACATGCCTACATGTACATCCTTGGATTTTGAGTACCACATCAGAGGTCCAATATCTATTTTATCTCGGGCCCCGGGGTATTTTCTCATGAGATGTGTGTCGAATCTTATGACAAATGATGTAGTCATTTTCTTTGATAAACTAAATGTCTGACACAGCCAAGTTGTGAAAGGACAACTTCAACATCTATTTTGTACCCAATGTTAAGGGCTACAAACCTGTTTTAATTTAACATTTATGTTTAATTTTAAAGGATGTGGGAGGTTTTAAGAATAAAAAAATAAAAAAAAAAAATTGAGAGCATGATTTTGAACATCTTTTTGAAACTATTAAAATAAAAGTACCATATCTCTTGTCTCTATTTAATAATAAAATTAGCTGGCCTAATGTTTCGAAGCAAGTTCTTCCTCAAAGGCAAAAAAAAAAAAATGTCAGTCCGTTAGCAGTTTAATTCATTTTCATCCAAACAATCTTTAAAAAGAAAAAGGTAGCTTTTGTTTAAATTGGGGGTGAGGTGGGAGGTGGGGTGAGGTGGGAGGTGGGGTGAGGTGTGGGGTGGGGTGAGGTGGGAGGTGGGATGGGGGAGGAGGCTGGCTCCCCAAACCCTTCTTGTTCAACTATACGTATGCGTGAAATCAAGCCATCGACACTCACCCACTAATACTGAGATGACTTTGGGGCTGGCGTACTGCTCCACCTCTTTGAGCCAACTGGGCAGGGCATTGAAGCTCTCTGTGGATGTAACATCAAAGACTAACACCAGAGCATCCGCGCTGTGGTAATAGCTTTGAGTGATCGACCGGAACCTTTCCTGGCCGGCCGTATCCCAAATCTGAAGCTGCATAAGCCATGCAAAAAAATACCCCCAAAATTATTTAGTCAAAAATAACACAAAACACACGACTTTGGAGAACAAAAGATGAAGTACAATCTATTGCTTGATTTTTTATAGCTCAAAATCTGAATACATGAAGCTGTGAAAGAACGATAGTGGAAAGAGCATAATTGCTGGACAATTTGTGAATAAAAATGGTTTCTCCCTACAATTTTGAAAAGCCCATACCGAAAAGCCTACCCAGTTAAAAACTCTTTACAGCCAAGTTTGGGGATGGGGCTTACATAGACTATGGGAGTGGGGATCCATGTAAGCCTCAATCACAGGACGTACCATGTGTAGTTTTCTTACTAAATATTCAAGAGCATCTCACACCGCCATTTTGCAAAGGGAAACACAGCAGTAGACATGAATGCCAGATTTCACACAAACACAAAACTATTTGATTTACATTATGTTCTAGCACAAAATTAGAGCCGTCTGTTGATTGCTTTTGCTGATCGATATGAATTATCAAAATGCTAGTCGAATGTGAATTTGATGAGAAAACGTTGCCAATAATTGCTTTTCCTCTATAATCATCCCTGCATACACTTACCTTGACTTTCTCTCCACCGATCTCCACAGTTTTGATCATGAAATCAACACCTATTGTAGCCCCCTGACCAGGTGGAAACAAACCCTGTCCAAAATTTAAAGACACAAAAATAAAATAAAAAATACACTTGTTTTAAAATATTTGGAATGTAGTAAAGTGTGATTTTGGGTCAAAAAATTGTTTTTGGCTAAAATCATGGATTTTTGGTAGTCATTTTGGCACCTTGTTTTAACATGCAAAATGCGGGTGTTATTGTGAGTTTTTGTGTTTAAGGCAGAGAGAAAGGTTTATACATGTATATTACAAGAAAAGAGTTTCATTATGTTGCAGTTCATCAAATTCAGATTTTGTGCCATGTTAAAAACCACAAAGAGGAAGTAACGTGAGTGACGGTACCTCCCTGTAATCTCATGTCCCTTGCATCTAAAATACACACTGATTTGATTCAAAATGGGCTTTTATATCTAGCTATGGGTTGACTGAAAGGTAAAACAATGTTACTTGATCAAATACTTTGAAAGCAGTGAGAGGTCAAAGTAGCCTCATGGCATATAAGTGTAACGTGAGTGACGGTGGAATTGCCCATCTACATGTAGGAAGTTATCTTTTTGAACATTTTGATCTAAAGCAGTACAACACTCAATAAGGAAAATCAGCTTAAACACCATGCATTTTTTTATTCATATTGGTCTCGGTCGCGAAAGTTGTGGTCTCGGTCTCGACCTGCAAAAGTCTTGGTCTCGGTCTCGGTCTCGAAAGAGCTGGTCTCGTTTCGGTCTCGAAAGCCTTGGTCTCGGACATGAAGGTTTCGACTACAACGCTGCTTTCAACACAAAATACACATGTTACACATTCCAAAGGAGTCTGCAGTTTTGTGTTGTACAAATGTACATGTATACGTACATGTACATACATAAATGCATACGGATACTGCTCTACGAATAGAATAATCACCATCAAGTTCATTATGAGAATGATTACTCTCATGAACACACTTTTACACATGGGACTTCTCAGAGACGGTGGCAGCAGACATACAGGTCCTTTTTCATTGTTCTCACCAGTTCTGTGCATACTCAGAATAACACGTGCATGCTCCGAACTACACAGACTGGTCTTATGTCTGCTACCACTAGCACCTCAAAAGTCTCCCATTGACCCATCATAAGGGACTACAAGTGCGATGACCCTATCTTCACTTTCTTGGTAATAGCCAAGGTCGGGTATGAAAACTGTTAAAGAGCAACTAAAACGCCGATTACAAATTTGACTTTTTGGACTTTTCCGACAGTTTAAATACTCTTTTAACTAATGGAGATTAGTTTGCAGACGAGAGGGATTTTTTTATTAAAAAAGAAAGGGTTGTTATTCTGAAACATTTATCCTGTTTCGCGAAAGCTCATTATGTATGCAAATGTATGTACGTGACCCCGTGACGTACACGTGTAGAGTCGGTTGATGCTGCAGCCAAACACTAGTGCATGTACATACGTGGAGTTGATGCTGCTGGAAGAGTTTTTGTCGACATACATTGTAACTTCTCTGTTTTTCCATTTATTTTGTCTAATCTTGATATTTATGAGCATGGTTCTGAGATAATCATTATGCCTCGATCATGTATAGTTAAAGGTTGCATGAGAAACAGCGACAAAAACCTTGACCTACTTCCTGCGATTCCCAATGCTGAACATGTGCAGAACATTTTGCCAAAGACTGTATTGATGATAGTGTTAATAGTATGAAAACTCAGCTGGGTTTGAAGGCACAATTCCGTTTGAAGGCTGGAGGCATTCCAACTCTAAAGGCACCGAGCATTGTCCCGGACTCACGCGCCCCAGACCACGACGATGTTCCCTGCGGTTGCCGGCTCGAGCAGCCAGAGCCCCGGCCGTCTCCCTGTCCACACTCGCTTGACTCAACATGCATATTGTACACGTACGGTACCATAAAGGCCGCATGCGATTGAGTCTGGTACCTTATAATAAAAATTGTGTGTATAGTTCTGAGAAGGTGCGGGTCCTATGAGGGAGCTGCACAAGGAAAGCCGCTAGACTAGAGTATAGCATCAGCTCACACACAAATTGCCGCGTAGGTCCCAATAAAAGCCGACTGCAAACAAAGGAAAGTATGACTCATAACTAACTTTTCAGCAAGAACAAGCCTACAACCCAAATTCAAAATGTGTCTCACAAAGATGTCAACACTTTAAAATATGTTTACCGTGGTGTTACACCTGAATCATCATGCAAAAAGCACAGCAAGTAATACTAGCCTTAGACAAAAAAAATACGTACAGACTCTACGTATAAAACCATTGTCGTATAATACAGTGACGTCATATGTTTCTACACGTAAACGTCATCACTCATGCGATACGGCACGCAGTTGACCTTGGCCTTTTCTCAAAGTGGCTCAGAAGGAAAAGGCTCAAAAACAATTTTGTTTTTGTTTTTTCAGACTCGTGAAACTTGTTATATTAGTTTTGGGGAGGCATAAACTATCAGATAAGTCCACAAAGTCAAAATTGTAATCAGCGTTTTAGTTGCTCTTTAATGGGGATGAGCTGAGGGCAAGGCCCACAAACAGTGGCCATAATGCTGTGAGTTCATTTTTGACCAATAAAGATTGGGTTTATGTATTCTCATTCGGTATTTTGTTTTTACCCTACATTGTAACCCCTAGGCATTTTTACTAGGGGGCTTCCTGAACCTGTCAAAATCCAACACTGTGCAGTCAACCTACATTGTATGGCACATTCTTTGGTTTTTGACAAATTAGGGCATCAAAGCTCCATGTAAAGTAATGCAGTACTGATGAACCCATCAAAATTTGACAAAATCTGCTGTTGGAGTTTGCAAGGCTTGGGGTAGTTAGGGTTAAATGAGAAGGGTTTAATCAACCCTTTTGATATTCGCAATGCATCATGGGTATGGACAACAAACAGTATCAACCATACTGGCATTAGAAGAGCATGCACATTATAATTAGATGCGTTTGGTTATTTTGGTTGGAACTTGATTGTGAATCCTATTCTGATTGGATAACGAGTAACGAAATGGCATTATTACCTGTTCTAATTTCCAGAGGTGTTGCATTTATCAGTAACTGGTACCTTGAAAGGGATTTCCCAATTATTTCCGTTTTTTATTGCCATTAAAAATGGATTGTTCTGGTTATCACATTCCTTATATTCCACGCACAAATTTTGAAAAGACTAAATGTATCTCTCAAGACAGGTATTTAGAATAAAATCAATGAATGTTTGGACTGGTTTGGATGTATAAGTTCGTGCATAAATTACATGTACATGGTTTGCCTGTCACTTATACCCATAATGCGTTGAGAATGTCCAAAAGGTTTATCAACAAGCTCGTTCAACACCGGTATTAAACAAAGGTTAACACATGCTCACGAAAACAGTGAAACTATCCCAGATATTCATGAAATAAAAGAGATCAGTTCATTTATCACTTTGCCTACCTGGGTGAACCGTCGAACCAGACACGTTTTACCCACACCAGCATTGCCAATTAGCACCACTTTGAACAAATACTTGTAGTCTTCCATTGCGATTGGCTGGTGTTGGAGTAGTTGCTAAGTTTGGCCCCCAAAATCTACAAAACTCTACTATTCCTGCAAGAGGAAAGTGACACAAATGAACAACATTTTGTTTTTGTTAGTTTGACATATTTGGTCTCAACACAATTGTTTGATCTCAACACAGGACAAACAGGTATGCCGTAGATGAAGGGCAGGGTTTTAGTTTTTGAGGGAAATTTTCTGGTCAAGCGAGGATGAAGACGACAAAACACAATGCGAAAATAAAGATGGCGATCACCACGACGCACAGTAAACACGGTTGTCAGTCACTTCGCCCTCGAGCTACTTCGCCCTCACGCCACATCGCCCTCGCCCCACTTCGCCCCCACCTCGCCCTCACCCCACTTCGCCCCGACCCCCACCTCGCCCTCACGCCATGTTGGACTGCAAATCAAATCAAATCAAATCAAATCAAATCAAATCAAATCAAATCAAATCAAATCAAATCAAATCAAATCAAATCAAATCAATCAATCAATCAATCAATCAATCAATCAATCAATCAATCAATCAATCATACTTAGTACATGTATATGTCAAGCTGACATGTTACATGTTCAGTCTTGATTTGATTGTTTTTTAATGTGTAACCTTTAAAATAAAACAATACAAACAAATTGGGGGGGGGGGTGGGACTTGGCCCCCGACTTGGCCTACAATTTGTTTTATAGCCAATTAAACAACATTTAAAAAAAAAAAAATTTGGGGGGGGGGGTAACTTGACTTTCTTGCTAACCTAAAAATGGTAATAACAATAAGCATAACAATTATTATTATAATTATTAAATTATAGATTGCTTCTTAATCTGCCATTTTCTTTTAAATGTTGGGAAGTTAGCCGATCAAAGGTTTAAGATCATTTCCAAATTTAAAAAATGCGCGTCTTTAAAAATTGCGCTCAACATCGCTAACTAGTTTGGCAATTCCAATAACCTAAAACTAAAAGTGGATTTTTGTTCCCTAGGTAGGGACATTAATAAATGTGTGAGGGCGCTGTTCATTTGGTGACTCATTTTCTGAATCATGTGAATAGGAATTTGTGATTACAAATTTGGCTTTTTTGCACATTCTTACAGCTTTATTTTAATTCAAACATCAACATTTTTGAAATCATGATTGCCATCTGCCTTTTATTCATTGAAATAAGGCATGAATAAAGACAAAGATTTGAGAAAATGTGAGTTTTAAGCATTTCTGTCATAATCTGCACTCCAATTTGTGTACAAAATAATCACACTTTACTCTGCATTAAACGTACACATTTCAGGGACCAAAAAATCCCCGCTTTAAATCAATTTTTCTTTGCTTTGCAAAATCCGATGGAATCCGAACTTGAATCAAATCGTTTCTAATCTTATGACTTTCTCTTCAAAACCACATCAAAACCAAATGTACACAATTTATTTGAAAAATGTATTAACCTCCCTACCCTAGGGAACAGGGCCCTACACTACACAATCGACAAGAAAGATATAGGCCTAGCCCTAGGAGAAGGTTTAAATATTTAAAAAACAGTAGGCCTATAGTACGAGTGACTTGGGTACGAGTTGACTCGGATTTTTGACCCAAAAATCACTGTGCAACAACATTCCTTCACTGCACACTTCCGGTTTATCCCCATGACCACGCACGGCAAAACCAGACGACAAACAGACGATCGCTCTTACCGTTTTCTGCGGCATTTTTGCAGCACAGAATCCTACAACCGGAACAATCATGCCAATTGGGCGACAGAAGACTTAAACGCCAGTAGAACTCGCATTCCGTAAACAGCTTGTAACTGTCATCAATGATCACAAATGGTGTCTCTTCTGCAGTGGGTCAAAATTTGTTTTGTTTCCTCTGGCACGATTTCCCGGAAGTTATCGATCACCATGATCTCGCGCATTGCCTTCTGGGAAAAATGACTTAATCGTCACGTGATAGTCTGACAAACGTACGTACGCTCAAATCAACGAGCGAGCACAACGACGACGGTTACATACAAAACAGCTTGTGATTGGTTATTGCACTAAAATTAATTTAACTAATTTAACTTTCCTCCCATTCAAAGGGAACAAAATAGTTTGTTTATTTACTTTTTATTTTTGATTCAATTTTACGGTGTGATTATTGATTCAGCTTATTCTTGAAATAAGTCTGGACTAATTGTTTGTATAAAATATTCTTAATAAGAATCGTCCAATCAAATGTAGCGTTATTTACACTACCGCCAGTTGAAGTAACGAATTGAAAGCGTAACTGGAATTTCGTTGAGTGGCGAGGCTTTGCCACTCGACGTCCCCCCATATTTCATAAAAATTTACACACTGTTCCCTACTTTTCAAAATTTTAATTTCTTCTGGCCGTTCCTCAACACTTCATAGGCTGAGGTCATCTGGTTTTCATCATGGCAGAGGCAGTAAAGATCGAGTACGAGGCGTCGTTGTCCGACCTGACCTTCAACAGTAAACCGCTCATCAACATGTTGACGATGTTGGCCGAAGAGAACGTGAAATACGCGAAGAATATCGTTGGGGTCATCGAAGCTCGACTACAGAAGGTTACTTGATTTAAATAGATAACATCCCTGTTAATTTTAGATCAATATTTTAGTAATTTCTGTTAATTTTAATGTTGTCTTCAAAGCGTAATTAAGGAATTCATTTTCGGAGTTCATGTGAAATATTGTTCAATATGGCGTCCATAAATATCCAGTGAGTGAGGGCGCCCTCCAATTTTTTTTCGTAGGACTTTTTAAGTTTGAATAAACTCAGGAAACACAATTAAAAAAGCAGAGTGCTATTCAAGGCTCTTTTTATGTGGAAATAATTAAGGCTTTTTTCTTCAATTTATATTTTTTGGGGGGTGGACAAGATTTTTTTACATGATCAATATTATTAGGAAAGTGTTGTTAATAAGCACTTTCACGGTAATATGCGCCATCTTGCTTACGGGGCAAATTTACATGCGTTGCTGTGTACGCATCATCAATCGAAAACTTTTGCGATGCCATATCATCATGCGTTTATTCCAAAATGCGCTCACGTCTAGGCTACGCGTGTTCTATTTGCCCCGTGAACGAGATGGTGCATATTACCGTGAAAGTGCTTATTTATCATCCTTGTAAGTTGTATGACCTTGAAACAGTTTAAATGACCATTTCGCTGCATTCAGTTTGCTGTCAGGCTTTCAGGATTTTTCTTAAAGCTTTGCAGATTTGCATTGCATTATCCCATTTGGAGTGACATGTGAAAGGGAGCAGTTCTGCAATTTTAAAAAACTTATCACAATCTTCCAGCTGGCATGTAACCGTGGCAACACAGTAACTCGTGCATTGCTATTGGAATTGAAAGATGGATCGGATGATAAACTAATAATGATAGTTTATTGTGGGGCACAAGAAAAAAAAATTGTGAGGTGTATACTGTCACTGACTGAAATTGAATTTGCATGGAAAATAACCAGATGACAGTCGCTACCCAAATTTGCATATATACATTTTCATTGTTGGAAAAGATAATGAACTGTTACTTCATTTAGTAAACTAACATGACAGCTGCTAATATTCAACAATTTACAATTTTTTTCAGAAATCTGTGTGTCTGAGATTTGTGTAATAATAGATTGAATAATAAAATCTGATGTTGCTTGATCAAGTGTACTTGACGTGTTCATTTGTAATGTCAGAGTGGTCTCTGAAAATTTCCTGGGATTCGATCCATGTTGATGGATGATGGTTAGAATTTTTTTTAAATGACTTAAATGTTAATGTTATACATGTAGGAGCCTTCCTGCAGCAAAATAAATTGCTCATTAACCCCGTCTTAAAGCCTAATAGCAGGGAGATAGGTTTTCAGTCAAATGCCTGACTTTCTCATTTAAAATGTTTGGCTAATTTTAAACCTGAAGCTTATGTTGCTTTTAACTCTCAGGCTGTGGACAAGAACCTCAATTACATCCCTGTAATAAGACTTGGAAAATGAGCTGGTCTGAGAAATGTTCTGAAAAGTGCATATTTTTCATTATCTGATTTTTATATTTTAAGGTGTTGAATTTACTTCGCGTCGGAGTGCTGCAAATACCATCTTAGCTGTACACATGAGAATTATTTAATTGCTTTGTAAAAAATGTCTTCCTGTTTTGTCATAAAATCTTACACAGATTTAGATCACCTCGTAATTCTGCAAATTTCAAGCAAGTTTCTGAGAAGGTCACAGTTGAGCCCGGTTTCCTCTCTGCATTTTTGCTGTCCTGTATTAACAAAATTCCACATTCATTCTCATCACAACACTGAGGACAAAAAGTTGAATGTACAAAACGATAATTAACTGGATCCTCATAATTACATATTTGAGTTGAGTACAACTTAGTCTCTACTGTAATTGAGATAGTGCGGACAAATACAAGTGTGCGTGTGCGAATTTTAAGTGTTTTGACTGCTGTGCTGTTGCAGTGCCATGACAATGAAATGGAGATACCGAAAAGAAAAGCGTGAAAACTTCGAAAAAATGTTCCATGACTTTGAAGCTACATATGTACATGTATTAACTTTGACAAGGTAATTTGTCTCCATGTCTGATGTGTGGCACTGCATGATCCGTCCATTTTCTGTTGTCCATGCTGTTACCCGTGTAGAATGAGTGTTGGCTTGATACAGAGCTGGTCGCATAATCCTTGAAAATCAGAACACAATGCAACATTTCCGCAAAATTCAAATACTGCATGATATTTAGAAAGAGCTGGTTCTTCAGAGAGAACACTGCGGAGGTGAAGATGAGGTGACTACTTGAAGCAAAGCTCTGGAGTTGACTTGAAGCCTGCTGCTGATGTCTTGAGGGTACTGGAGGAAAGAAAGCCAGGGTGCTGATAAGCAGGGCGGGAACTTGTCGACTCGAAAACCAAACTGACTGAACTTCTTTTGCTGGTATGCTTGGCTCCCAAGGATACCAAAAACTTTGGACATTTAGTGTATTAACAGCTCTTGGTAAGTGGTTAACACACACAGAACACACACTGAATTTCAGCAACGTGCAAGAGAGGCTTGTCGGGTTTACCTATCAGCAAACATGCTTGATGCCTTCTAGAGGAGTTTGTGAAGTCAAATCGGAATTGTGTGTATTTTAAAAGTTTTTTTCACAATGTTAAAGCTTCCTTTTAATCGTCCAAGAAAAAACTGCAAGATATGCAAACTGCGATATATTGTCGCATAAAACCTTAGAAGTTCTTTAGAATATACATGTATGTACTTATAAATACAAGCATTACAAATTACGGACTTTACTAGCAGCTCCTGTGTGATTTGAAAGACGTTCAGATGTCATTTCCTGCTTACTGTCTTTGAGGTGTTGGTGTATAGAAATTGTTTATGAATCCCCAAATCTTGTATGGTTTGAGAAAAAATGGATATTGATTATGCATAGTTTTTCCTGACAAATGTTATGGCATATCTTTATATGGAAAGTAAAAACACTAAAATTTTCATGGCAGTTTAAAATCGGGAAAATTATTTTAAAAGTCGAAAAAAATTGCCGCTAAAGTTCGCACAGATTGACTAGTCCACTCCAGTTTTCAATCACCATTCAGTTTTAATATCTCGGAGTTGACCAGGTATACAATGTACATCACTGAAAATAATCTGAACTCGAGGAAATCTTTGGACTCTGACCCAATTCCTCAACAAAATTGTGAATACATTCGTGCTTGAAATCACAAGAAGAAAGAAATGGTCTGATGATATTTTGTGGTTTTTGATGCAAATTGTTCACAATTCCTATAAAAAAAAACATAAGACTGTTGTAGAAGTATTTAAATCCATTGGATCTACATGTTTTTCTTGCACACATCTCCGGGTAGGCATCAACCCTGCAGTCGGGGCATTTTTAGGACCGAGTTATGACCCCATTACGTTTTTAGTCCCCACAACGTCTATCGTACGACTGGTGTATGTCCCCGCAATTACGGTGCGTGACTGTTCGTGTCAAAATGTGTATTTTTCCACTCTTGCCTGGACTTCACCCAGACCCTCGTTTCAAAGAAGCGGGCAAGGAGGAAGACACTTCCTGAAGTCACTGATCTGCAAAGTTGTTCGATCAAGCACAATTTGTATCTTTACATACATGTAATTTTACTGTTGAAAATTCCCAACAAATGCATTCTTTTATACAAATTTCGTTGTGACTTAACGTGTGATACACATTTTTGTAGGGTTGTGTCAGTTATAATGAATAATCTTTACATTTTCTTCTTCAATGCAGGATTTCAAGAAAGTAGTTTTCCCGTCATAAACCTGTTTGTGTGCTGCTTGTAAAAATCCACTTTCACACTAGGAGAAACAAGGACTCCTCACTTGGAATTAAAAATAAAAACTGACAAAATTCCCCAATTTGACATGAAGGATTTCTGAATACCCTGTATGTGCAATTTTGTTTACAGTGGCCTTGTCTCAGCTGTGAAACGGAACTCTGGCAGAGTTGTAATGAATCAAAACAGGTGCTGTTTGAGGCAGATTTGAGTCAGTTTTGTGTCCGAGTCAAAATTGACTTATCATGGTGTTTCCATCAATTGTAATTTGACATGGAATGTGCCAAAGTTTATACATGTTAGTGCTTAAAATTCAATAAGGTTGTCAGAGGCATGGCTATATGCCAATGAATAACAGGTCAAGAAAAGCCAGTGGAATGGTGAAATATTTGTTGCATTGCACACTTGCACAAGTCAATGTTTGTCTTTAGAAGTTGACCTTGTCTACATGGATGTAATACCTTGCTTATCATTAGAGGTAACCTGCCTATGTGCTTAGACCTCTCAGTTACACAAGTTAGTGACTTCGGTGTTATCTTGATAAGCGATTTGACTCGAGCAAACTTTGTAATTCGATTTTGCCGTGCTCGGCCTGGGATGTGTCCAGATTGAGCCGGTCCAAATCGAGGTAAACTCAATGAGTCTGATATGAGGCTTTGTTTTATGTGTGAAATTGGGTGGTTTTGTACAACTCTGATCCAACGAGGAGTTATTTGGCTCTGATGGAGCTTAAAATGATGTTCCGTTTCCCGAGTTGGGCAGGGCCAGTGTGAAACTACTTCAGGGTCTTCTGTCAATGCCTCCGCCATAGATCCTTTTTAGAAATCTTAAAGGTGTGCTATAGCCTTGGTAATAATCCAAAAACAAAATGACTGGTTTCAATCTAAAAACTTGCTGTTTAGAAAGATGACACTAGTAAAAAATCCTGAGAAATATTTCCATCTAAAATGCCATCTTCAAGAAAATTGTATCTAAAGACCTCCGAAACATGGCTGATTGAAATAAGCGCATAATGAACTTGCACAAAACTACTTTTAACAGGAGTGAGATTTGTGAAGAATTTTCCTGATTTCAGGATTTTTTGTCGGGATTTCAGAATTTTTAAAGAATCTGTTTAGCAATATGGAATTCCTGAGGTGTTGTCCTAAAGGTGTTTTTTTTTTCTGTAAAAACACCTTTATAGATCACTATATAGACCAATAGAAACGGATATTTTAAAGAGGTGCCTTTAGGCAAATACAAACTATATATTGATCGGGGGTCCTCGTGGATATTTCGTAAATTGTTCATGGATTTCGTGGATTTTTCATTTTTGGCCAATCTCACCCCTGTTTTCAGTGGTTTTTAAACTAACTTTTCTTGTGACTCAGATAGAGCTCAAACTTTCCTAGGTTTTTAATTTCATGTACATGTATACATGTACAGTCGAACACCTTTATAACAAGGTCCTTTGGACTTTACAATCTACCTTGTTATAACAGGTACCTTGTATTATCAGTAATGGAAAACAAAGACTCGGGACCTATTTTTGTTCCTTGTTATAAGCAGTATGTTGTATTAACAGTGCTCTTATTATCAGGGTTCGACTGTACATATCTATGTTGAGTCACAAAAATTATGAACACTGCCTGCAACTATTTTGTCGGCGCAACCAATGCTGTATCATACCTTTAAGAAGTGTGAGAGGGGCTCATTGACCGTTGTTTCCCCCCCCCCCCCCCCCTCGTCTGTGCAGGCCAAACCTTCCGAAAAGTTGCCGGTTCTCTACCTGATGGACTCCATCATCAAGAACATGAAGGGTTCTTACCTGGAAGCTTTTACTCCTAATATTGTACAGACATTCTGCAGTGTTTTTGAAAAGGTTAGACACGGTACAAACCTCAGAATTACAGCTTTTACTTGCATTTCCTTCTAATTTGTATGGAATAAAAACTCCAGTGTTTGAATGTTTAGAGTATAGAAAGACTCGTTTGAGTTTCTAATTACTTTTGCTCTCTGTATGAAATGTTGATGTTGGCTAATTTTGGACAAAATTTGTCTAAAAGATAGTATACATCATTTGCTTTTGCTGTAATTTTCAGAAATAAATGGATTTGGGAGTTAGTATTTTATAGTGTGCTAACAAATATTGTAACACTGACCCGTTTAAAGTTTTGTGTGCATAGATGCTTGGGAAAACAGGAACAAAAATGTTCTACTATAGTCTGGTTCCCTGACCATACTTTAGACAAAACATAACAATTTATAGAGTCCGGGAATTATCAGGTCGGGGAACTAGACTATTTCCTAATGATTGTCGGCCGACAATCTTTGGAAAACGATTTAAATTTCCACTTTTCTTGAAACCGTGCCATGATTTCACAGGGTGCTTGAGTATGGTATTTCGTAATAATTCAGTCGGTTTTTTTTTTTTATGTTTGCAAATAATGTATACTACCTTTAAGACTTTTTTGTGATTAAAATAAACTTTATTGTTCATTTCTATTATGTAAGTTGATTGTAGTTTAATGTTTTGAGAGAGAAAAAAAGTTGTTTGTTGCTGTATTCATGGATGTGTATTTTTAATAGTTTTGGGCCTTGTCCAATTTGTCTGCAATTTTTTACCCCATATGATGCACGATATGGGGCAGAGGGAACCCCCCCCCCTCTTTTGTGTTGGTCATTGTGTTCCCGGAATCTCAGGAATTCTTTTCAGAGGTCTAGGGGGGATGTGTTAGGTAAAAATAGTCTGGCGAGGGTATAGGGACCAAAAGGGGGTACCCCTCTGCCCCATATCGCGCTGAGTATACTTTATCCACCCTGTTTACCTTAGTCGGGTTCCAATGATACCTGCTCAAACAGCTTTTTTATTGGGGGTGTGGGGACTTGAATAAAGTTGATCGCCCCGCCCCCCCCCCCCCCCCCCCCTTGACAAAGTTGCCCTTGCCACCACTTTGGTATATGTGTACTTTACCTTTCCCCCTCCCCTTACAAACGCCCAGCCTTTCCCCTAAAAACTAAATGTTATTTTGAAGAACCCCCCCCCCCCCAAGAAAAAAACAAATCAAGAAATGCCTAAATTTATACAGATTTTTTAAAAGGCAAACTTCCCAAATTCCCCAGCACCCAAGTTGATGGTTAAACAAAAATCTGTGAAAACCATGAATTTGATCTTACACTGTTGGAATTGGAACACCCAGTGCAAGAAGTGAAATCAAAAAGGTTGATTACAACGTCCCGGAACCAAATTAACTTGCCTGACTTTTTCTTCTGCAGAATAAGTAGAAAATTCCATTACAAAAAAGTGGGGAGTTTTAAAGCATTACACCAAGTGATTGTTCGGAAATTCCCAGAAGGAAAACAAAAATGTGAGCTCCCTGATAGTCCAAGACTTGGCCTCAAAACTTTAAAGTGATCTAATTTTATTCAGTGTGATTAAAAATATTTAGTTTGACCCCCCCTCAACTATTTGCCCCTGTGAACAAATACTAGGTGGATGAAAAAACCAGACAGGCCCTTTTCAAACTGCGGATGACGTGGTCCAGTTTCTTCCCTCCTAAGAAGCTGTATGCCCTAGATCTGAAGGTCAAGGAGTTGGACCCAGCTTGGCCAATCGTGGCTGACCCTACTGCAGCCCAGCCGGCCGCCATTCATGTCAACCCCAAATTTATTAAAAAGGTGAGTTATTTCTTGTTATTGAAGATTCATGTTTAGTTAGAAAGATGTGTAGTTTTGGAAGAGAAACGATGATGCGGCATACAAAATTACGTCATCTTTCAAATTTCCCTCTTGGAGAAGGCTTGGGATAGTTTGCTTTGTGAATTAAATCCCCCCCCCCCCCAACCTGGGCCTATTAGCCCCACCCCAACCAGAACAAATTTTGAGTGGGGTGATTAAGCATTTTAGGTGTTGAAGCTTGGCATCTTGACCTCGATTTGTTTCCTCAACCCGACCTGTGCATGGCCTGCCCATCTCCTGCTGTACCAACTTTTCAAAAAGATAAGTGAAAAATGGCTTTGTTTGTGAAGATGGACAATGTGCACTGTTCAACGGCATATTGGTTTCATTAGGCAGGTGGCCATAATAGGCAGGTGGCCATAATAGGCAGGTGGCCATAATAGGCAGGTGGCCATAATAGGCAGGTGGCCATAATAGGCAGGTGGCCATAATAGGCAGGTGGCCATAATAGGCAGGTGGCCATAATAGGCAGGCTGTGCAATAGCCAATGGGGCCCAGTGGCGTAGCTAAGGTGGGCGTGGAAGGGGGGGGCACACCCCCCATAAAAAATCTTCATCCCCCCCCCCCCAGTCGAAAAATTTCGCAAATGCAGAAAATGATATTATAAAGAAAAAACATTGTGAGTCCCCCCCCCCCCCCCCCCACTGTATCATCTATCTCCCACCACTCGCCCCTATGAAGACGGCCCTGGCTACACTGCTAATGGGGCCACAACAGATGGGTCAAAGACGGGTGACCTCACTAATCAGGAGGCCACAATTGGCACGAGGCCACATTAAAGCAGTTGGCCAAAATAGGAAGATGCCCACAATAACCAGGTGGTCACAATTGACAGGTGGCCACTATATGCAGGTAACCGCAGTAGTTCATGGACCACACCACCTTTCATAAAGACAGCTGCTCTTAGCATTCTAATCCATCCGTCTCTTCTTCCAATCCCCAGACCAGTGCCGAGACGCCCAAGACATCCCAGCCAGTCACCGCCCCTACGACGACCACCAGTATCCAGCTGACAGCGGAGGCGGCCGCGGAACGCAAGAAGAAAGAGAGCGAGCGGCAGGAGATGGAGATGAGACAGCAGCTGATTAAGAAGCAGGAGCAACTGCTGCAGCTGCAGCAGAAACGCCTGGAGTTTGAACTGCAGCAGACACAGAGCAAGCTGGAGGAACAGGTAATGACTGTGCATCAGTTCTGAACAAGTTGTGGAATGAAGGGGAAATAATCTTTTATATCAAGATGTCATTCAGCCTCCAGATCAGACAGCTAGTGCTTACGGCCAGAGTTTCAGTGGTTGATGAAGGCTGCAGGGATTCTTAAAAATATTTCAGCATAAATTTTATATTTGATATAATTTTAGTTTAATAGTTTGTTCAGTTTGATCGTTAATTTCTTAACAGAAGCAAATATTAAAGTTTAAGAGTATAGCGCTTGTTTTGTTTTGTTTGGGGTGAATGCATTCACTTTGAAACCCTCCACCAAGTGTATTTACTGCACTTCATAGTGCTTGGGTTATATAGATACAGTCTGTTACAAGTATTAGCCAGGTGAATTTTGTATATCTGCCTTCCACTTAATTTTAGAATCAGGCCCGGAACTTTGTTCTTAAAGGGGCAAGGCAATTTCTCCAGGGCACTTCTATAAAAAAATCCACTTACGAAACCATGAAAAAAAAGTTACGGGGTGCCAAGGATAAGGGGCAACATAAGCTATAACCTTTGCGTCTGTGAGTCACTAAACCCGAAGATTGAATGAAATTTATACTTTTATCCTTCCGTCAGGCTCTCGAGCTGAAGCAGAAGAATGAGCAGCTCCTTCGCCAACAGCAAGCCCTCCAGCAGCAGCAGGTGGCTGCAGCAGCTGCAGCAGCCTGGTCGGGCCAACCCCGGCCACCTCTGATGTGGCCCGGTGGACCCCCCTTGATGCCAGGCCAAGGTGGGCCCACTATGATGCACGCCAACGATGCCTCAATGATGCAGCAGCAGAAGCAGCAGCCATTTCTACCTCCACCGCCCATACCACCATTCAACCAACCTGTACCGATGCCGCAACAACCACAACCACCAATGCAGCCTGTCCTTCCCATGCAACAAGTGCCTCCAGTCCAACAGGTAAGTTCTTATTTTTTATCAGAGAACGTACAGGTGCAGTTCTATACAAAGAATTTTGAGGTGGTGCTTCTTTTAAGTAAAACAAGAAAATAGAATCTGATTTATTCCAAAATTGTACAAAATGGGAGTATTCTTTTTAAAATATTTAACCCTAACAGTCCTGAATCCTCCAATTTTAATACGATTTTCCACACACCCTAGGGAGTTAGGGTTAAAGAATATCATGAGACATTCTGTAAAATGTTTGTGGGGCCTGTCCTTGGACAAGGTCCAGTAGGCTGCAACTTTACCCAAAAACGTGTCAAGCAAGAATTGTCAAGAAAGAATGCGGTACAAATTCTATGACAATGTACTGATATAATTGATGATGGGGTCCACCAAAATAAAGTCATAAGTCATAAAACTTTGTATGGATTGCCTTGATTAACATGTAAAATTGAACAGCTGAAAAGGTTCTTGTATAAAAAATGGTCTTTTAGACTAAAAAAGAAACCTGAACAATTTCTTTTTCATACAGTTCTTAAAGCCTTATCAAAAAAGCAAACTTTGAAAAATGAAAGTTATTCATAACTAACTAAACAGAATTTTTAAAACTATGAGATCATTTCATCCTTTGTAAAAACAAATTTCTTATACAACTCACATGAAAACAAAATGTAAACAATGTAAAGAAATTGCATTTTTTGTTTGTTTATTGTGAAGCACACCTGTGAATTGTCACATGGCACATGAGAATCAATACACCAGATGACTTAACGAATTTAAACATACTCAGTTCTGACATCAGCAGATGGAAACAGACTAGCAAATTTTCCTAATTTCCTCATCTTTAACTTTTCAGTGTCATGTTGAAAACATAAAAGGTACAAAGTCCTGCTCCTCTGATAAATATTTTCTTTTCTGAATAGCCAGTTGTATTTCTTTTTAAAATGCTTCTTTTTCATGTATTGTATGATTGCCAGGCGGCTAAGGCTGCACCAGTCACTCGAGACCCACGGATTGCCCGTGATCCACGACTAGCCCGTCGTGATCCAAGGCTCCGTGGTGTTGCAGATCCCACCCCTACCGTGGCTGCGTCTACAGCTCCGACTGCACCAACAATTGCAACTGTTCCCCCAGTTCAAAGTACAGTGCAGGTACCTGCTACGTCAGTAGCCCAGCCACGGCCCGCTCCACTGGCTACCTCAAACAGCGTCTCACAAGCCAGTGCTAGTCAGCAACTGAAAAGTGTGGTGACTGTTGCACAATCCCAACCATCCAAATCAACCCCAAAATCACCTGCAAAGGGAGGGGATGATGCAAAGGATAGTAAAGCTGCAGACTCAAAGCAGCAAACTGACCAGAAACAGGAAACAAAAGCTGACACGCAGGCATTAGACAAGAAAGACAGTAAGTCTGAGGTTAAGCAAAAAGAATCGAAAGCAGAGTCGAAGTCAGACGCCAAGCCCAAAGTAGACACAGCCAACAAGCAAGAGAAATCCAAGGAGGTGAAATCGAGTGATCGGTCACCTCGCCGTCCAAGTGACGAGAAAAGAGATTCTAAGAGTGACAGCAAAGCAAGAGAGAGAAGCTCCCGTGAGCCAGAGAGGAGGCCGAGCAGAGACTTTAAGAAGGAGTTGGATAAAAGAGACAGCTGGTCCAGCAGGGAGCGGGACAGAGACAGTAGGGAGAAGGACAGAGACTATCGAGACCGCCCTAAGGAGAGAGTCATCAGCAGGGACTCCTCATCAAGGCTTGTAAACTCAAGACGCCGATCCAACAGGTCACGCTCGCGCTCCAGATCACCAGTATCAAGATCCCGTTCCCCTCGGGGATCGGATAAAAGTCACACAGGGATGCGCAAAGTGGACAAATTTGGAAGGGACTTGCCACGTCCTGCCAAAGAAACCAAAGAAGAAAAGAAACCAGAACCTGTCTCTGAAAGTCGCAAGAAAGACGTCGATGACAGGGTGAAATCTAGACGCAGCAGTAAAGAAAATGTCCCGGATGCCAAAGATAAACCTAGTCAGGCAAAAACTGAGAAAAGACGATCGCCCACCACGACACCCAGTAAAGAAGGCAACAGAGGTTCTGAGTCTAATGAAGATGCACCTAGCAAGCGACCACGTTTAGATGAAGAAACGCTCTTAGATAAACCACCTCCTCCCAAAAAGTAAGTTCAAGCTTATTTTCTTTCCTTCTTTGCAAAGCTATACAGTTAAGGCCAACATTATTAGCCTCCCCCATACAAAATTCACATTTCTGTGATTTTCAATCACAGTGATCATATGATCACATGATCAGTGATCATAAAGTATTTCTATGTAAAATATTCTTGATTTTTATTACTGAGAAATGTTTGGAATTTCTTGCAATCTTCCAGTAGCTTCCAGAACCAATTCCTTGAAAAATTATGAACCTGGAGACTGCAAATTTCTAGAAAACTACTGACAAATTCACAGTAGAGCAGTTTTTCAGAAGATGGAATGTTTGCGTCGGGGGATGATGTAAATTAGAACAGAGATTTTTTTTTTTCTCTTTTGCCCTATCCTGACGTAATATATGAAGCACTGTATACTCGGTGCTTTCCGAGAGCCTGTGTGAAAAAATTCACAGGCTTTCTCGGGCGGGATTCGAACCCACGACTTCCTGCTTACTAGTACAGACGTCTTAACCACTCGACCACCAAGCAGTTTTTGTGGTATTTCTGAATGGTTAGATACTGAATTAGATACTGATGGAATGTATGTGGTAATGGAATAACTTTGACCTTGTCATTTTATTCATGTTCCCATACAGGAATGAAATAAAATATTTTCATGAAACTTATTGGATTTTTCTCTCATTCCTTCTGGAAGTACTTGACGAAAGGACTCTTGAGCTACAAGTCTTTCTTTGGAAATCTGATTCATTTTGTAAATTTTTAGGAGGGGGCTAATAATTTTGGACTTAACTGTATGCCCCTGTACAACAATGATGTTTTTGTATAAACGTAAATGAACTTGTGGACAGGATATTGTCATTGTTCATCAGTAAGTCCTGTCAAAAAGTTTCTTGGCTGCAACACCAGAAGTGACTTGCATTGAAAATGTAAGCGGAAGAAAGATTTCTCAAAAGTGTGTCTAATTTATTTTCTTTACAGAAGAAAAATTGTGGCTTGCATTTAAGCAACGTCTCTGGTATACATGTATGTAGCACAATAGAAGAAACAAAAAAATATCCTTGTTGATGCTGCACAAGAAGTTTAAAATCAAAAACCAGTTGACGCATCAACTAAAAATTAATTTTTTTGGATGAGTCTCCCTACAAGAGTCTTCATGTTTTAATAAATTTACTCTGGCTCATACTCACAATGAGTGCATTTTCTGAACTCGTAATCAAAAGCAAATACTCTACTACAACTCTGATGAAGTCTTAGTCAAATGTTTATTTTAATAAAATTTTAGGGAGACTGAACCAAAAGACGAGGGCAGTCTGCCGGAAGACCAGTCCCATCCAGAACACAAGCCCCGTCCAGGGGACAAGCCTCGTTCAGAAGACAAGCCGCCTCATCCAGAAGACAAACCTCACCAAGAAGAAAAGCCCCGGCAAGAAGAAAAACTCCAAGATGGCAAGAAACGAGAGGAGCAGCCCACCTTACCAAAAGTTGCACGTCCGTTGATGGAGTTGGCACCTCCACGGCTCTTCTTCGAGCAGGGTAGCTGGCACAGGGACTATCATCCTCAAGACCGCTTTGAGTCCGGCAGAGAGATGCTGTCGCCCCCTGGTGGCAGGAGAGACAGGCTCCCAGGAAGAAGACGCCTCAGCATCGACCCCAATGTCCACATTCCCAAAGAGTTATCGCTGGAGAAACATGCTTTCATCTTAGAGCAGGTAAGTGCAGTGATCAGGGAATGCTTGAAATACCTCCCCTGAAAAACCTGCCCTTGATCAGTGCTAATTTATTCATTATTCTAATCCCGTATCCTTACTGACTGTTCCCTCAAAACCTTCCATGAATGTTAGACAATTCTTTTTTACCCTCCATACATCTGGTCACAAAGTAATGGTTTTTTAAGGACATCTCTTTCTGCTCATTCATCCTGCACACTAGCCCACAGCACCTACGCATCGCTGATTGGCCCGCAATCAAAATCTACACGGTGAAGTTGTTTCAAATCCAGCTGACTCCCTAGCTGTTAAAAGACATATTAAAACTTTTTCGCAATGTCAGTGTGTTACGGTTTTACCAATCAGAAGGCTTGATCTGAAGACTTCAGGAAACGGCAAAAATACAGTCCGCCTAGACAACTGGAAAAAAATAGCGTGGGTTGTACCAATTTTCTCAGTGGCGAGTTGGAGTGCGGTTTCGCGAAAGTTAAGAAAATATTGCTTGGTTTTTACCAATTTCACTCAAATTGGTAATTAATAAAATAGTTGTCTGGGAAACGTATTTATTCAGGATTATTTTGGCACACATAACATATCTATTTAGCTTAATTATTTGTCGCATTTTGCATTGATCATTCGTAAGACGAGTCATTTCTGATTGGTCAATGTCTTGTGTTTGTAGTCAATGCGCTATATAAGGCTGCAAGTTTCCGGTTTTAAAATTATCCGTGTAACCTTATGTTTTATAGTTACGGTTAACCGTACCCGATGTTCTTTTGCATAAACAAAGAAAAACAATTCTGGGGAAGTCGGTTCATAACCTGATTTTGTTACCAAGTCATTGGCAGAAATCAAACAGACGTCCATCGCTAATTAAGATGGTAAGCTCAACCAAAAATGGTACATCAAGAACGGGTGAACAAAATCCCCTGCCCCCACAACGCCGACAATGAAGCCAAATTTATTCACTCATGAAGTACATGTACATTATGGACGTGCACATGAGAAGTATTGTCGACAGTGATTACCTACGCCCCTGCTCGATTGGCCCTCAGCAAACATCGTACATGTAGATGGCCCGTGCCCAAATCCAACCAATCATGATGCACAGGTGCGCTGGCAAGCACGTAAAACACATTCTTCATGGTTATTCCGTCGCCAAAACCCCATTGGCCCTCGCCGAACATCGTGGTCAGCCCGTGCCCAAATCTAACCAATCATGATGCATCAAGACGGTTAATTTGGCACGCACAGATTCCGTGCGCCCAAGATCAAGGCCACATTGGCCCTTGTTTATTGTATAGCGCACAAATGCATGCATTGCATCGTTGGTCAAGTGCAAAAAACCGCACTGAATGCTACCGTCTTATTCCCAGTGTACAATGTATGTACATGCAGCTAACGCGTCTTGAGAAAAGACTGAGGAGTTATAGCAATTGTTGCAATTAGGCCACCCCCTGCAGGGCACGTGCGCGTTGCATTGTTGTTGTAGCCTTGGTCCAATGCAAGCAACCGCACTGAATGCCACCGTCCTTTTCTGAACGTCCTTTTCTGCAGCTAACGCTTTGCTAACTTTGTCTTGAGAAAAGACTAAAACCAGGGGTTACACAGTGTTCCCCATGGCCTTAAATTTTTGGCAAGGCGGCAGACACAATGCGAGCACGGAGTATAGCATCAGCTCACACACAACTTACCGCGCAGGTCCCAATAAAAGCCGACTGCAAACAAAGGAAAGTATGACTCATAACTAGCTTTTCAGCAAGAACAAGCCTACAACCCAATTCTAAATGTGTCTCACAAAGATTTCAACACTTTAAAATATGTTTACCGTAGTGTTACACCTGAATTATGTGCAAAAAGCACAGCAAGTAATACTAGCCTTCCTTAGACAAAAAAATACTTGCTTTTCAGCAAGAACAAACCTACAACCCAATTCTAAATGTGTCTCACAAAGATTTCAACACTTTAAAATATGTTTACCGTAGTGTTACACCTGAATCATGTGCAAAAAGCACAGCAAGTAATACTAGCCTTCCTTAATAGACAAAAAAATACGTACAGACTCTACGTAAAACATTGTCGTATAATACAGTGACGTCATATGTTTCTACACGTATTCGTCATCACTCGCGCGATACAGCACGCAGTTGACCTCGGCCTTTTCTGAATCAAGTCAAAGTGGCTCAGAAGGAAAAGGTTTCAATTTGTTTTTTATTTTTTCTTCAGAATCTTGAAACTTGTTACATTAGTTTTGGGGAGGCATAAACTATCAGATAAGTCCAAAAATTTGCCGTTTTAGTTGGTCTTTAATGTTTTTATCTTTGGACCTTCTATCTGCAGCAGCCGTACACACATTTACATGTACGTACTATATAGTACCAACGTTTAGCTCTCAATCGGGTATGTATTAACTAGTACTGTAACGGTCCGGTACCCGCGCCGACGGCCTGTGGGACGGGTACGCGCGGGCAACGAGGGCACTACGGCCAGTTGGGAAAATGGCAGGGCAAGACTGGCCGTGAAGAGTGCGATTTTGTGAAGGGCACCATGGCAAACTTTCGGGCCGCCGTTAAATTTGGGGCCTGCAATCAGATATTGTTTATAGATCAGGAAATACAAATTAATTTCAAATATTTTAGATTTATTCTTCCAATGTATAAAATCTGCCGGTTTATCACGAAGTTTGAGCGATGACTCGCCGGTGTCATATAACGAGTGAACAAAACCCGGAGACATTTTCAAAATGATCAGGTCTTGTGCTGCATTTATCGCGGTCGATATTGCATTGTTTACCTCGCTCTCTAATTGTTTTGGACTCTTTGCGATTTTTAGCACGTTTTGCACGAAGGTCACTCCCGAGTCTGTGAACACTGGCGGGTGCTTTGTGCCAATGCAGATTGTAAATGCTGTGAAGAGTTAAAAACTGTCATTCCATGCCAATTGAAAATTACACATTTCTTAGATTTGCTTTATCACTAAAATAACGTTATCTCTCTGCTGTGTGGACTAATATCTAATATATCTGATTAATCATTTTGAATAATTGTGTTTCACGTTAAATAAATTGGATTGAATGGAAATCAATTTGTTAGCAACTGTTTGCAAGACCATTCTTTCATTTCACCTGTTGCATCACAGGCTGAGAAGCAGCTGCATTCTGGTGAGTTGACCCATGAGCAACATCAAGAGCTTCTCCGGGAGCTGTTTGAGCTGCATCAAATCCAGAGACAACGTCAGGACGATGAGTTCATTCAACGTCATCCTGATGATCCACATTTCAGAAGGCACTACTCAGTCGATCCGAGAGCACCCCATGACCCAAAATGGCATGCGCACCTCAGAAAAGGTGGCTCATGGCCTGAAGACAAGGATGTTGATCATCGGAGGTTCCCTGTTCAGGATGTGGATATGAGAGTCTTTGATCCAGCCCACCTGATGCATGCTCCTACAGCCAAGTCTCGAGGCATAGATCCAGTGAAATCAGAGGCAAAACCAAGTGACAGCGATCAATTAGAGCTGCCCAGCACTGACCGAGATGAGAGGAAGAACAGTCCTCTCCATAAGGATCGCGATGATAGAGTAAGAGCTTCACCTCCTGAAAACAAGAGTGCACTGCCAGCCCCACCTCTTAAGTCTATTTTGAAACCAGCAAAGCCCATGCCTCTGGACAGTCCACTGTCACCTGAGCCTGAAGAGAAGCGTGGTAATGATTCAAAGGTCAGAACAGTTGGTGAAGCTGTCTTAGAGAGTCTAAAAAAGGATGCAAATCAGCCTGACAAGCAAGAAGAACCTAAAACCTTGGCAGAAGACAAGGCATCTCCTGTGTCAGATGACACAAGCAATGCTGCTTCAGAAAACAACAGTCCAACAGTGCCTAGTGAGACCGAAGAAGCTGTAAAGGGCAAGGGTAAGAAGAAAAACAAGAAGAAGAAAAAGAAGGGCAAGGGTAATGGAGCTGAGGTCCACGTAGAAGTCACAGCTTTTGAAGAAAACCTTGAAATAAAACCCCCAGTTATTAGTGAGAAGAAAATCCAACCTCTTATGGACATGGATGAACGCAGAAACTCTACAGATAATGAGCCAGTTAATGTATTACCTGCTCCGTTCAGAGAAGCAGATGACTTGGAGGATTTGTTTCCAGCAGGGAAGGACCGTGACGAGCGCCAGGGTCCAGGACATCCTGTTAGTAATCAAGAAAATGCCAAAAGAGGTGGGATGCAACCAAGAGAAGGTCATCCTGTTCAAATCAGAGAAGGTCATTCGAGAGACCCAAGACTTCGAAAAGGTCTTCCTGATGGTGAACCAAGGAATAATCTACCAAGACAGGACCCACTAAGAGATGGCATTCTTGGACGTTTTCCCGATGGAGATACATTCAGAGAAGATTTGCCAAGAAATCACCCATGTAGAGAGAGATATCCCAATGAACTGACAAGAGAAGGTCCATATAGAGATGGACCAGTAAGGGGTTATCCTTTTAAAGAAGGACCACTGAGAGAGCCTCAAGGACCGCCAAGAGATCATCTGTTAAGAGGAAGCCCTCCAAGGGATGTACCATTCAGAGATGGCCCTCAAAGAGATGTTCTGCTGCGGGTAAGTCCTAGAGATGGTTCATTTAGAGAGGGTCTAGCAAGAGAAGGCACCTTCAGAGATGAGCATGTAAGAGAGCGCTCTTTTAGACCAGAAATGGATGGCCCCTTCAGAGAAGGTCCACCAAGGGATGGTCCACGCAGAGATGGCCCACCAGGATGGGGCCCATATGATGACAGACCAAGAGAAGGCCCCTTAAGAGAAGGTCATCCAAGAGAAGGCTCATTCAGAGAAGTTTCCTTCAGAGACAGCCCCTTCAGAGAAGGTCATCCAAGAGAAGGCCCCTTCAGAGAAGGTCATCCAAGAGAAGGCCCCTTCAGAGAAGGTCCCTTCAGAGAAGGTCATCCGAGAGAAGGCCCCTTCAGAGAAGGTCATCCGAGAGAAGGCCCCTTCAGAGAAGCTCATCCAAGAGAAGAACCATTTAGAGACGGTCATCCAAGAGAAGGCCCCATCAGAGATCATCAAAAAGAAGGCCATCCTAGAGAAGGACTAATCAGAGGTCATCAAGAAGATCCCTTCCGAAGTGGTCCCCCAAGAGATGGTTCATTCAGAGACGATCCAAGAAGAGAGGGTAACTTCAGAGAAAGTCCACCTAGAGATGGTTCGTTCAGTGGAAGGATTCCAAGAGAAGGCTCATTTAGAGAGGGCTCATTCAGAGAGGGCCCATTCAGGGAGGGCTTAATGCGAGATGGCCCTCCTAGGGGTAGTCCACCAAGAGAAGGTGCTTTTAGAGATGGGCCACCTGATGGGGATTCTTTCAGAGGACCAAGAAATGACCCATACAGAGATGTGCCACCCGGTGAAAGACCATTTGGAAAACACCCATTCAGGGAAGGCCCTCCAGTGGAAGGCCCCTTTAGAGATGGTCCTCCAAGAGTGGGCTCATTTAGGAGGAGCCCACCAAGGGATGAACAATTGAGGGAAGATCCTGCTAGACCTTTACCAAGAGAAGGCCCTCATAGAGAGTTGGAGAAGGATTGGGACCCAAGACATGGCCCCCCTCGTGGTCCTCCAGGTGACCCAAGAGAAGAAAGACATCTAGCCCCACCACAGGAGATGCGACCAATGTCCTTAAGGCCAGGTCAAACTCCACCACCAGTGGAGAGATTGGAAGGTCCTGGAATAGGAGGACCTGGCTTGGAGCAACAAATGACCAACAGGGACAAACGCCAGCCCACACATTTGGACCAAAGGTAAGTGTAGATCAAAATCGTTCTGCTAAATCTTGCAATTACTGGAACAAAAAGTTGAATACATGTATATTTGATGTTGGCTGTAGCCTAAGGCTTGTATCTGTATCTTAGAAACAAATGGTTAAACTTTATTTAAGTAAAATTGTCATGATCAGACAAAGTTTTCAACTTTCTTTTCATCATATGTTCTAAATGTCATTCTTTTTTCAGAGCTGCGGAGCATTTACCTCCTAATCAACTCATGACGCTGCCTGTAGAGATGCAAGATAAGCCACCGACTCTTGAGCCTGCTGTGCAGTTACCTCGCTCCCAGGCCCAACATCCACCATCCCTGAACCCAGTCATGAGTATACCTCCTGGCCTGGGAATGCCCAACCTGAACATTCTGCCCTTCCAACTCCTGGCTGCCCAGCAGGCAGCCGTTCTCCAAGCGTCCCGCCCATCAGGTCCTGGGCTTATCCCTCGTAGCAGCATCTTCCAGCGGGCGGGGCTTCCCCTGAACGCACCAAGAGCCAACATCTTCAGCATGCAGCATCTGGGAGGACCGATGCTGGCGATCCCGGGACAGCAGCAGCCGATACTTTTGCCTGGGATGCAAGGCATCCCACAGCAGTTCCCTGGCAGCATCAGGGCTGTTGTTAGACCAAACCTTGAGGGCCAGCTGCTGATTGACCAGAGAGGCTTCCCTGTGACTCATGGTCTTCAGCCAGGACAGATGGCCGGTCCAGGGGTGCCAAATTCTGCTCTGATGGTAGCACCTCATGTCATGCGGCCAGATAATCCCCAAGGTAATTACACCTTTTTTGTATTAACTCCTGCCTAGTATTATCTAGGAAGAAAGTGTTAGGGTGGTCTTGTTTCGGCAAAAGGGTTTATCTTTCAAATCCACTTTTATATTTCCATTTACATTATATTTGTAAAGAATAATGTTTTTAACTGTTAAACCCTTTTGCCTCCAGAATACGTTGTATGTCAAGCACAGGACAGACCTCAGTTTTATCTCAAAAGTGTTTTCCTCGCTTCTTTTTTAGCCCGTCACAAACTGATGTTGATCAGGGTCTTTGATTTTGATATGTAATGTGCATTCATGGTTTCCTTTGTGACCACCCAAGCCAGAACTAACACAAAATGCATGTTTTGTTTTCCCCTTCACTGTCGTAACAGGTACGCCACCCCTGCAGCCTGCAGCCCCACTAGACATCAACTCGCTCTTTGCCAAGCTGATAGGGGCGGGAATACTCCCTCCCACCCGAAGTGACTCACCAGTATTACCGGTAGGTAACATTAATTTGGAAATAAGTCTCTTTTTTTTTTACAGTGGAACGCTATACCGAACATTCGGCTATACCGAACACCATCCTTGGCTCTCACATTTTTTGTACAAAACTTGCCGAACATTGTTGTTGAAAAAAAGGCATTGGATTACAAAATGTACCGGGTATTTGGGCTGTTTGTAATTCCCAAACAGCCGCAGCTTTATGTTAAAGAGTGACAGGCGGCTTTTATTTCCCCAAGGAATAGAAGGGAAAAGCCAACTGTTGCTTTAGAATTCGGTAAGCTTAGAAAATATGAACATGCAATTACATGATTCAATGGCCGGCACATGTTCAATTACAATCAAAAGAGGGCGCACTTCAAATACGATGCAAGAGAGCGCTATTTAAAAGAACGGACGCCATGTTGGCGGACTGGCGGCTGAAAATCGCTATACCGCACGATCGCTATACTGAACAAAAACTGTGGAGCCCGCGATGTTCGTTATAGCGGCGTTCCACTATAGTCCAATCTGCTGCGTTGTACTTTCCTCTCCTTCCAACTTGATAGTCAACATATAACACAAAGAAGTTTAATCACTTTGGAAGAACCAGTGATAAACCTGAGGTTTCAGTCAGTTTGCTCTGGCTGTCTTTACCCAGTAGGAACATACTCTACTGAGTATACTTACCAAAATGTTGAATGTAGATTTTTCTTCCAAGAGAGGCATTCTACTCCTTTTGAAATATTTGTACGGCAAACCTTCTTTGGAGTAGAATACACTGCGGCAACCCTTTAACAAGTTCAGCTGTGCACTGGTTCTATTTATCAGGGTACCGGAACACCACCCCCAGCAGGTGCCAAGGAGGAGGCGGAGCCTGATGAATCAGCAGAGGATCTATTTGTGCCGGAGCTTGGCCTCTACCCGGAGGAACTCAAATGGTGAGGAAAAGAGCTTTGAAAGTCCTAGCTTTCTCCCTGTTCATTGTGGTTTTTTTTTTTGTTTTTTTTTGTTCTGCCCTCTGAAATAAACTTGTTTTTATTAAAGGCACAGTGAGTAGTGTGGTGGCTGACCGACTATGGACAGTGTCATACAAGGCAATTCACAGGGCATAGATCTACCCTGGAAATACACCGTCAGGAAAATGTCTTTTGTGCAACTGCACAGTGCTGTTAGTTGCCTCCAAATTGCTTGTAAAAATTGTCTCATGTGACAAGGCTTTTTTAATATTTGTGGGATGGATGACTTTCTCTATCAAAATGAGGAATAAGTCACTGGGACTGTCTTGAGTAATAATTGAATATTCAGGAATGGTTGATAGTCATGACAAGGAAAAACTTTGTGATTTCACATTTACTTTTTGTTAAGATCATTTATGCGTTCTCCGGCCATCAGATGAACGGTAAATAAGCAGAATGTTTATGGCGAATGAAATGGTTGTAACCATTGATCTGTGAGAAGATGGAATTTGCCTCGGGGATGCTTAACCCTAACCCTCCAGGGCATGTTTGCTAGAACCCTGCCAGACGCATCAGATTGCATACTTTGTCACATTGACTTGTGTGCAGAGTGCAGCAAAGTGAAGCTGTCAGCACAGATGCACTGTACTGCGTCTAGCAGGGTTGGGTTAAAATAGTACAGAGATTTTCTCTTTTTGCCCTTTCCTGACATAATGTATGAAGCACTGTATGCTCGGTGCTTTCCGAGAGCCTGTGTTTAAAAAATTCTCAGGCTTACTCGGGCGGAACCATTGATCTGCTCAGAAATGTAAAAAGACGATTCTGTTCATCTTGGAACCAGTTTTGAAAATTCAGTCTGCAGCTGACTTTCCATAAATGTTGTTATCGGTTTGTTTTTTGCCCCATTGTGTTTTAAACCCATGGACCAGCTATAGACTATGTATGGAACAGAAACAAATGGAAAACTCGCTTGCCATTGTTTTGCTAATTAAACCATACTTTTGCAGCGAAATAAGTTGCATGCTTGTGTCTGGTACTGATGGAAAGATGTTAAGACAGTCCTCAACCCCTTGCGTACGGATGCCGCAAATGTGCGCAAAAAAAACAGTGCCACCAGGCCGGATGACGCAATTGTCCGCCGTTTGTGCAGTTTCAATCCATTGTTGGATTAAACAGTGCCACCAGGCCGGATGACACCATTGGCCGCTGTTTGTGCAGTTTCAATCCATTGTTGGATTATTGTGTATAGGTTACGCTTGACTGCACAAACACATTGTAGCGGTTCGCTTGGCTGCCATAACCGCCGCAGCACCCCGACGTCTCCCGTAAAATACCGTACTCAAGGGGTTTAAATGCATTGGATTTAAGTTTTGCTGTTTGTTGACGTTATGCATTTTGAATTTTGTTTTCTTACTGATGATCTCATTTCAGCCGATACGAGGGTGTTATTAATCGTATCTACACGGGTACCCAGTGTTCGTCATGCGGGATGCGCTTTGTTATCGATGAAATGGACAGGTAGGCCAACTATAAGAAGAATTCTTTCTTTCACTTATCAGTTTTTAAGCTGCTTAATGTTTCCCAAAAAACTCAACCCAACAGCGTGAGTTGCAAATCACCCAAGGTACTTTTGAGTATAAAATAGGCTCTTGAACAAATCTCACACAATGGAATTGCGTAGAGCTGTCAAAGTTTTCACTCATGTCCTGTCCATATTCATCAGGATGTCAAACTGAGTGATATATGAAATGCCTGTGATGGAGTTTCTCATATTCAGTACGTGCAGATAATGCAGTATTTCTATGTGTCAATTGTACCGCATTTACACATTTGTGAATCCGGTATTGAATCCATCTTTCCCTTCATCTTTCCCTTCATCTTACCATCTCTCCTGCTTCAAGAGGAATATTAATTCCTAGCTCCTACCTCTTGTATCTTATTTTTTTTTTTTTTGTAGCTTGGTACCTCGAGTGGCTTTAACCCTAACAGTCCTGAATCCTCCAATTTAAATATGATTTTCCACACACACTATGGAGTTAGGGTGAAGCCTTGTTAGGGGCAAACTTACATTAAAATAATCAGAATTAAGCAAAACCAGGCAGAAAGTGGTTAGTTATGGTTGATTGCCTTTTATTTTTGTGACCTTAAAGAGATAGAAAAATGAATCATGGTCTGTATATACTGAATAGCAGAAGTCAGCGATAGTGCCCAAGGTACCTGTGGTTGTTGATCGACCACGATGATCAACATCTCTTTTTGCTTCGCCATTGATCTCAACTTTCCCCCAGGTACCGCAAGCATCTGGACTGGCATTTCCGTCAGAATCGCCGAGACAAGGATGGAGTAAAAGCCGTCCAGAACAGAAAGTGGTTCTACGAGGTCAATCAGTGGCTGGACTTTGAAGAAATCAATGATATAGATGAAGGTAAACAAAAGTTGCCTGTTTTATCTCGGTTTTCTAACACTGAAAAACGTGAAACTTAAACGTGGTTTCCCTATACACCATGTTACCCAAATTATTGGGTCAATAAAGAAGTATGCTTTGATCTCTTACAGTGATAGTTTTGTGTATTCCGCTGTTGAATGTTTTCTCTTTTAGGTATTTAACCACCTACAGAAATTTTTTTTTTCTATACAGCCTTTTTTTTCATCCCAACCTTGTTCAGGAATTAGCTTATACCATCAAGTGATGGTGTTTTTTTTTTTTAATTGGCCATATTATTGCAGAGAGGAGCAGCTTCTTTGAAGAGATGGCAGTGGAGTCACGTACCGACAAGGATGGTGTCCACTGTGTAGCTATAGACGCAGCTGTTGATGGTGATGAGGTAAGTTCCCAGAAAGTTCTCTCAATTTTGTAATTTTTCTGCCTTTTTCAGACTACAGCGTAATCTACTGAAAAGCCTATGTAACAGGTTGCACCAGAATTTAATCTAATATTTTCTTATTAATTCTGGCTAGCCTGACCATGTGCTTATAAAGCGCTGTTCTCCTTCAGTGCCCAGATTTGAATAAAAAGAAATGAAGAAGGGAATGTCAGTTTTAGATGTGGGAGGAAAACCACAGATAGTAAGATCTTGGGAAAACCTGCGCCATCAAGTAGGGACTGACAAACCCAAACCACACATATCCGGTAGGATTCGAACCAGGGTCACAGAGTTGGAAGGCGAGGTAAGCACCAGTACAACAACCTGACCACCCTCAAAATTCAAAACTAGCCCAGGCAGAAAGCATGCATTTTTGCTTGGAATAATGCACTCTGAAAATATGCAAATGGAAGAGAGAATCCCTTCACAGATTTGGTAAGTTTCCAAGCAAAATGATCCCAGACGTACCACGATACGAGTCAGACACCGTAACCAATGGACAACGCTTTACATGTTGTTAACTTATCCTATTTATCCTCCGATCAAAGTTCTGTTTACTTACCAATATCATTAATACTGATATTCTATCTTCTGACTGATTGATTTTCATTTTTAACTGAATAATAGTATGATGTAATTAATTTTGTTTTATGTATAATGTACAGCGCACATGAACATATTTGTATGGAATGCGCGCTATATAAATGTAATTATTATTATTATTATTATTATTATGATTACGCGGTACCCGCTGCTGCATTTGATTCGAATCGGCCAGTCGACCCTGCAAGCTCGGTGGTCGAGTGGTTAAGATGTCTGCACTAGTAAGCAGGAAGTCGTGGGTTCGAATCCCGCCCGAGTAAGTCAGTGAATGTTTTCACACAGGCTCTCGGAAAGCACCGAGTATACAGTGCTTCATACATTACGTCGGGATAGGGCAAAAGAGGAAACATCTCTGTTCTAATTGATATCCTCCACTTTGATTTTGATCATCAGATGTGCAGCCTGTGTCACGAGCCATTTGAACAGTTCTTTGATGAAGATGAAGAAGTCTGGAAGTTGAAGGATGCTGTCAGATTCAACAAGAGGGTCAGTTTCTACTCCATTCTCTTGTTTTCATCGATTTTAGAGAATATTAAGCCTACTGACTAGAATTTTAATTACATCCACAGATTATACAAGTACCAAATCATTTCTGGCAAACACTGAAGATCAGGTTTTGAGAGTATTCAATTTCCAGATGCTGTTTGATTTTTTTTTATTATTCAGCTCTGTACTATTATTTCTTTCAACATATTTCGCATATCAAGCTGTACTTGTTGATTTTGTATTGTATATGACCTCTTCTAATCTAAAATGACATGTACATCTACAGATAACCCTTTTCAAATTTCCAAACCCTTCAAAATCCCCCGGCTCAAGTTTTTCGTTTTTATTATCAGTTTAACCTTTATCCCAATTTGTGTATTTCAGACCTACCATCCCGGCTGTTATGAGGACGCAAAAGATGTAAGTTTATTTCAAATTTCCAAATTCTTGGAAAATAGGTAAAAAAATAAATGTTGGCAAAAAGCTCCGAGAATTGTTCAAATAGTAATGACCTTTGTTATGAAGCAAGGACATAGAACCTTCAATGTGGACTGGTTGGCAGGGAAACTTTTGTGGGGACGCAAGAGGAGAAAGGTGTAAAAATGGTCAGGCATGCAGGTTTTCCTCGGATCAGCTGATTTCCTCGTTTGTCACTTCACACTTATGCCATTGAAAATTCAAAAACACTGTACAAAGTCTTGTAAAGATTGGAATGTCCTCGTTTTTTTGTTAATTCCAAGTTGCATGCCTGGATGTTAGCACAAGTTTCAATCCGACTCTCCTGAACTTTGTTGTCCACGCTAAATTGAGTCTCTTGTGTGCAAACCTGTCTTTACTAGATGTATGAAAAAACTTGAGTGACAGCTTTAACATCAAGAATTATTTTCGTTTCAAAAGACTGGAAGATAACATGAAATGACAGGATTGTGGTTCAATTTCCAGTAAAGTTAGAAACTAACCTTCCATGAAAAACCTGTCCCCGTGCCTGTTGGACCTATTTTTTATATATATATTCTTTTTCTTTAAGAATGTTATCAAACAAAAAAACATTATCAGGGGTGCGATTTTTGGTAAGATGTCTTCCAGATCTCTGGAAGATTTTTTGGTCCCTAAATCGTTTTTATCCTTCCAAAATTACTTCTGCAACCTGAAACAGTCTTCTAATTCTAATGACCCTATTTTTAGTAGAAAATGCAATTTCAGAAATGCCATACAAATCAAATGCCTCTGAACGTTTCATGGATTTTTTCATTTTCCTCAAATCTCACCCCTGCATATATTATTTTATAACCCTTAAAAGATCGAAAAGGTACTTACAAATACACATTTTTCAAACAGGCGTCTATGTTGGAAACCCCGACCCCTGGGGAGGAAGGTCTGAACAGTTCCTCTGATGTTTCGATGAGCCCCTTATCAGCATACGCACAACTCAAGGCCTCGACAGGTTTGCCACCCAAATCAGCGGAGCAGTCAGTGGATCCACAGAAAGACATCAAAACTGAGCCAAGCGAGCAAACTACTGGGCAACTTCAGTCAACAGACCTGACAGTCGATCTTAAGAAAGAAATCAAAAGTGAGGTAGACACACCAACTGGTCATGCTCCGTCAACAGGCCAACCAGTTGATCCACCAAAAGACAGTTTGAATCCACAAAGTGTATCCACAACTTTAGAAAACACAACAACAGTTCAAGCAGTGGATCCACAGAAGTCTCAACCAAATGCATCAACAACTGAACAATCAGCTGGTAAGTTGGTGGATCCACAGGTCAGTAGCCAGACATCAGCTGAAACAAGTGCTGTTAAAATGGAGACCAACAGCACGGACGACAGTCAACAGTCGGCTTTTGTGAAAGAAGAAGTGGATCAACCAATGGAGACCGCTGCAGTTGACGAACTTAACAACAGCATAAAGAAAGAACAGACTGACATCGGTGGTGATGCTGATGTTAAGACGGAGCCTTCTGTCGACCCTGAAGTCAAGATGGAAGTTGACGTGACTGTTGCTGAAGCTGACGGTCATCCACAAGATTCAGCAGTAATGGAGAAGATAGAAGTTGGTGATCCACAACCAGTCAAGCAGGAACCGATGGAAACCTCTACTGAAGCTCCACTGCCTACAGAGACAGTCATTAAACAGGAACTAGTGGATACCGCAACAGCACAACCAGAAGCCAAATGGGAAGCAAACCGGGAAGTCACATCCAGTGCAGCCACGACACCGGAGCCTGAATTTTCGGAGCAGGAGCCAGCCCTTGTGCTGGGGCAGTCCCCAGAAAAATCAGACACTGAACTCACAGAAACGCAACCAGTTGAAAAGGAATCCATGGAAACTCTGCCCACTGAGTCTGTGGATCCAAAACCCATGGAAGCGGATCCTGCGATACCCAGTGATAAGCAGGAAGGGGCCAGTACCGAGGCCCAACCAGCGACGCAGGGTGAGAAGGTAGAATCAGCGACAGCTGTCCCCGAGAATCCCACCCCAGAGATCCAGCAAAGCCAACCAGAATCTGAGACACCATCCACGTCCCAATCAGAAACCGGAACAGACTCTGCAGGGACCGAAACAAAGCCCGGAACAAAGAGCCAGCTGGATACTGTCGAGCAGTCCGAGACTAAAACGCCAGAAGTGACGAGTGGGTTGCATAACATTCAAGCAATCAGCGTCATTGGAACGTCGAGGGTGGACTCGCAGAGACGGAGAGATTTTTATAGGTGATCGTGTTTTATAGGTGATCGTGAAGACACAGGTGTAGCCGTATTGATTGACCCAGAGGGAAATGAGGGGATATGAGCTTGATAAGAATATTCAACCCTGTTAGTAGCATTCATCCAAACTTTGAGTGGTTGTTAGGAGTGACCAGAAACGGTTTCCTCGGGGGACGCTTGAAGGCTTCCCCCTGCCCCCCCCCCCCCCCCCCCCCTCCCCAAAAAAATTAAAATAAATAAATAATTCTCCATCAAAGTGTTCTTTTCAAAGTGTTCTTTCAAAGTCAGGGACTGGAGTCCATATAAATAGTTTTATTAACTCTTCCTCCTTTCTTGCAATAGCCTGATCAATAAGCCCCGCCCCTTTGTGTTTTGACCCATCACATTGGTCCATTCGTCGAGGGGCGGGGCTTCATGGATCAGTCTATTGTTACCAATCCTCCCTTAAAAAAGAGAGAAAATCCACTCCAGAACAAATTGTTGCTCCTCAAATTCAGTATAGAGAACTGCACTTGGTAGTGATTGTGTTGATGACCTGTGATATGTGAAAAACTGACTTTCTCTGAATTGCCTAAACCTCCCCTCAAAAAATAAGTAAATAAATAATACAAAAATAAATTAATATTCAACAGATTTGTCTGAGGCCCAACATTTATTAACCTCTTGAATACAGACAACTGCCATAGCCCAGTTTTGAAAAGGACCACCTGGTTGTCTATATGTGCATTCCTGTGCATATTCAACCCAATCAACTATATTGTTCTTGAATGGGAGTGTAAAGAATAGATAGAGCTTTTTCAAACAAAGCCTTCGCGCACACGAAAGGGTGGGCTACAGGTGCGATGAATAGGAACACTCTATTCAGTGTGGTGCCTATTGTTTGCATTTGTGCTTGGCTGCACAGCCTGATCTTGGCATACCAGCCCCTCATCAATTACAGTCAGACAGAAGGGGTTAGTATCTTTTTTTCTTTTTTTAAGTTTAATTAACGGTTGTGATGGAGGGATAAAGGTCATGTGTACAAAATGCTCTTTATTGCAGATATTTTGGTGATATATTGTCCAAGTTCATTTTACCACTTTAATGGAAAGAAAAACTGCTAATTGCAATAGACAAAAGAACTTGAAGATTCATTTCAAACATTGAGGATTCATTTCATGAAAGATCGTAAGTTGGTTAAATTCATTCAACCAATTTGTGCTCATAAATATGTGCAAAAGTCATAAGTACTAGATTTGTTTCTGGACAGAAATTTCATAATGTTTCACTGTAACTTCAGAGTCGGGGAGGAAATAATTGATTTCTGTCCTGATTTAGATTAAGGTGCTGGCAATTTATTTTTTTTCGGTGTTCATCACCTTTCCTAAATCAAATCTTTCAGTTTAAAATTGGGCTAATATTATCTTTTATAAAAAAGAAAATGTCATTTTGCTTGTGTCTTGGACATTGATTTGAATTTTTACAGTGTTTGGGTATTTCTTGAGATTTTTTTTAAAAGTGCTTTTCCAGGTTTTAATAAGGGAAGTCGTGGTGATGGTACTGGTTTAAATACAAGTTAGTATGGGGGCCATGCTGTAGTTGTAAAGGAACTTATGGTGGTAAGTATCAGAATGCACTTGACTACAATAATAATAATCATAAGAATATTAATAACCAGCATTTAGAACGTTCTTCTTTGTGTTTACAGTATGGGTGATTCACAATAGTGTGCCATGAAGAGTTTGTAACATAGAAGCCATTGTATGCACTGTTCATTTGAAAGGTTGATGGGTTCTTTAAGAATTATTATTCCCCTTCTCATCATCAGGCCTATTAAACATTCCTGAAACGTCAGCTGCCTGGGGAGTATACAGCCTCGGCTGCAAGTTAAACGCATATGGCTAATCAAACACATAACCATTACTGCCCTTTGGGTACCCATTTACTGTTGGGTGGAGAGAGGCACCTTGTGATAAAGTGTCTTGCTCAAGGACACAGGACCCCAACTGGACTCAAACCAACAATCTGTTGTAGTACCACAATAGAGGAATCCCACAACGACGAGTTTAGCGCCGATCTGCACACTTCTGCGTTTGAAAACGAGGATCTCAATGTCACAGTAAACAACTTTATGCTGATCGTGCGCCTGCGCTTCCTTTTATGGCCTGAATAATTCATGCATGAACGAATGTGCTTTCAACCCGGAAGTGCGTAGAAGGGGCTAATGTGAAATTCCTCTATCTTGAGTCTGGTACACAAGACCGCGAGTCCACAGCACTAAGGTTGGGTTTGTTTTTGGTGTATATGTCTAGGACGGAATAAAAGAAAACTGAAGAATGCAAAAAGTCATTGATTGGTAAGCTGACCATGAGAGAGATCGCAGAGGACCAACAAAAGAAGCCATTGGGACAATTGGAATACCCCAAGATTAGAAGTTTTAGAATGTGGGAAACGGGCACACAGCCTCAAAATCCGATCAGTTCAGACCTTCACTGGGGGAAACTTGAACCCAAGTTCCCCGTTCCCGTCCCCACCCCTGAAGCCCCCAAATCTGGTATAAGCATGTAGAAAGGAGGGTAGGGCTGGCCTTAATATGAAAAAGAAACTGGTTAAATTCAGAGTATTTGGACATAGTTTATTTCCAGAATGTGAGTAATGTCCTGTCCCCCCCCCCCCCCCCCCCACCTGAATTCCTAAATTGCACTGCACAAGCTCCACATTTGCAAAACGGTGATTGGGCACTCTGTCACTAAACGAGATGACAAAGAATATTTGTACTATTTAAATTATTGTAAAGTTGGGGTACATGCCTCTCTACCACCAACCCCCACCCCACCCCACCCCACCCTCATTTTTCCCATTTGTGAAGCTGCCCAAGAGCTTTTTACAAAATACCGGCCATGCAATGTGAGCATGAAAATATCTCTATATTGAACAAAGAAATGCTCACAGAAATTCGTGCTTCATGTGAAAAGCTACGGTAACATCTATAGTTGAGACTGATGCGGAGAAAATAGTCGGAGGAACTCATGACCATAAAGGGGGCATCCAGCTCCTCTGAAAATAAATTGCACAGATTTCTAGGTAATGGTGTACATTTTAAATTGTTGTACTATAATTAGACATGTAAAGTGGTAATTCACAGTAATTTGCCTCCAGGAACCTGTCTTGGTGTTTTATAATGTGGAGCATATATGATTGTGTTTGTTAAAAAATGAAAAAAATTTTCTTTCTTTGGAAGATGAAATTTAAATAAACCGGTGATGTGTAAATATAAATTATAATCTATGTTTGTATGGGTATATTTCCTGCGTGTGAGTGGTGCACTATATGACATGAAATAAACAAAATGTATCTTCATGCAAACCTGTTTGTTGAAAATAAAGAAAAGGAAAATGTATACTTTCAAGATAGTGTCACCAAAAAAATGTAGAAACCCTCAACTCTAAGCTTTGCATTCTAACATCTGACAAATGGTTAAAACAGGAACATTACCAATCGTCGGTATACACAGCTTGAGGTTTGACTTGAGTATTTACATTGTCCTACAAATACTACTGCTGCACTTGACTATCATACGGGTCACAGTGACCTCCAACCCAGAGCTGCATGGCTCCAGTCTACAGAGTCGAAGGCTGCCTTGATGTCCACGTAAGCGACTAAAAGGGGTTAATTGTACTCATGGTGAAGTTCAGCAAGTACACGCAAAGCAAGAATTGCATCTGAAGTGGAACGGCTGGGAGTTAAACCCGACTGCTGTGTCTCTGCAGGGAAATGAGCAGGGGGAGAATCCTGGAAAGCAGAATATGCGCAAACACCTTGCCAGGAATTGAAAGCAGGGTGATGGGACGGTAACTGTTGCAGGCCGTCCTGGAGCCTATCCCTATAGAGAGAATGAATTATACTATCTTTCCAGTCTGCCGGAACCATACCTGAGGACCAGAAAAATCCTATGAATAGCCCTATGGGCATCTCGGCAGATTTCAGATACTCGGGGAGAATGCCATCCTCTCCTGCAGCACGACCTGACTTCAACTTGCGAACAGCAGATAACACTTCACCCAGAGAATGGGGATCACAGTCGAAATCAGAAGCCATAGATTCAGGAGGTGGGACTACATATGGTCTGGGTGTTGCTGGTGGAAAGTTCAGAGACTCGTTGAAGTGGTCTTTCCAGCGGGACAGTGTTTCATCTACCGAGTTGCAGGGAGAACCATCCGCCTTGGAAATCGGAGATGGAGTTAAATGCTGGATGCATCTGCGAAGACGCTTGACTGCTTTGAAGGCGGGGTGGACATTATTTTGTCTCAGGCCAGCTTCGGCCTCAGAGAAAATGGAGTCACACCAAGCATTGAGATCTTGCTTCGCTTTGGCGGCGACTTTCGATATGGTTGCAGTTCAGACAGGCAGCTCGTTTCTGCTCAATGATGTCAAGGGTGCTTTCAGTGAGCCAGGGACGACGCTTAGAACGATAGGTGGGTACAACAGCCTCAGCGGTACCGAGAACTGTTTCACGAAAAGAGGCCCACGAGTCTTCAACAGAGTCAGGCAGTTCACCAAGAGCATCAAAGCGGTTCCGAACCTCAACAGAGTAGTTGGTGGCCACCAGAGGGTCTGTAAGAAGATGGTGGTCCACACAGATATTTTTAAAAATCATTTCTACTTTTCATTTGATCATTCACCCACGTGAAAAAGTAGAAAAGTAGGATCAAACTTTAAAAGATCAGGATAAAGTAGGACTTTCAGGAGTAGTTTTTGTTGATACTCACCCATGTCCACAGCATCACAAGCCCCATTGGGCATGTTATGTACACACACTTTATATACTCCATCAACTAATTAGCCCTCGGAAGTAAAGTTACAGTACTCCAACACCCAACACCTTGTGCGATTTCCACATTAGTGTGTAAGACTGTTTACATGTACAATGTATATGAACAATATTCAATTTCATTTTTCAGAGTTGTGGGACAAAAAGTAGGAAAACTTTAATGCCTGCTGAGATTTAAACTGATTATTGAGATAAAAAACTAAAAGCATTTCACACGAAGCATTGCACATGTGATATACGGCCATATTTATTCATCAAGGACCAAAAGTCACACAAATTACAGAATAAAATTAAATGTTGAAACTTAATACTGTACAATCATCAATGCCATCTGTTTTTCTTACAATGAAGTCAAACTAAAATCCATTTTAATTATACAAGTAGTCTTGCATTTTTGCAAATATTGCCGTCTCCATTTCTACCACCCCATGGTTGTGTTTCAATGCAATCACACAGTATATATGTTCGGCAATGGATTACTTTTGAGCAGTGTACTCGGCAATGCTATTATGAAACCCTCTGCAATGTCCTGAAACTTCAGACATACAATGATACATCACATACTGTTAAGTTACAAAACACGGTAGTACAGTAATAAGACATCGACACTATTTTTCAAGTATTCGGCTTTTTGTTATGTACGGTACATTACTTCAACAAATAAAGCAGACTCTAGATGCAAAGTCAACTATATGGCAGGGCGTCTATCTAGAGTTCTGATGGAGAAGGTAGCAGTCAATCTTAAACTTCAAAGAAACTAACTGATCCGAAATTATCTTTCGAAGGAGGAACCACAGACTGGACTTTTTGGCTAAGGGGCCCATCCATTTTTGTCATCCTTTTCACAAGTGGACACCCCCCCCCCCCCATAAAAAGAGAAAAAAAGGATTATTTCTCTGTTCAGTCCTCCAGGTGTTTTAAGCAATGCATAAAAAATTGTCAGACTTGGGATCAATATCCCCGAGCGGGTACAGTGAGCAGAATGAGTGTTATCATGGAGGTAGGTATTATTCTAATTTTTTAATTTTTCTTATTGTACATGGCCCCCCCCTACCCCCTCTCCCTCCCCCAGCGTATGGTTTGTGTGTTCATGAAAATGTCCAAAATAGATGCCGCCTAAAGGCTTTCCATTATCCAGTCATGCAGTTTGTGGCATAGCATGGCCGTTCTACACATCTACATCAATCCAAATGTTGCACAAAAATAGAGCACTGCTTCATTTTCAAACTTAATTATAAATGCACAATAATCTCCGCGAGGCATGAATTTTATCTTTTCGACTGGGCCTAAAATGAGTGTTTTGTACCCGTGTTTGTATACTCTTCTGCAGTCAATGTATTGAATTCTCATATGAATTTTATGTTGAAAATCTGTCATAACTTTTAACTTATAACGAAATTAGACTATGAGATGGATTAGAAACAACTTTACCTAGTTTGTTCAAAACTGTTTTTCTCTCTGAACTAACACAGTTTAATGCAAATTGCATAGATATGAAAATCAATAAATAGGTATGAAAAATAAACTAAATTCTCACTAACTAGGCTTAGGCTACATGCTACTAACATTTTGACTACACTTTTTTGTATCATACATTGAGTGAAAATGCAAGTCTGGCATTAGGCCCAGAGTGTCATCCATGAAAATGGCTGGCGTTTTGTTCAGGACGCGATCTTGGAAGTCAAATTTCCCGACAACTAGCTTTTAGTTCATTGTGCTAAAAACCCCATTATTGGAAAATTTAACTCACTTTGTGTTACTCTAAGATTTTGTGCGTTATACATCACATTATAGTCAATGCAATCAGACACTGTTCACACACTGCGTTCAAAAGATTTCTGGTGCGACAGGTTAACTGGAACCAGGCACTTCAATCAAATGGAATACAAATGTCATCAACTCTATCAAAACAAGGAAAAAGTTGCACAATTGTTTGGACCGAGATAAACAACCTGAAATTGAAAAATTGTACCCGTACAATCCATTCCCTTAACCCTTTTCTCTTAAACCATGAATCTCCCTCAGGCACTTTTCCCTCATTTTGATGGAACATACTACAAATGTGCGCCACACATTGACCGTCTTCATATCAACTGATGAAAGTTTTTCATTTAATTTGAAATGTAAGATTTACCAAGTTTATTATTAATAAACTTGGAAATGTAATAGAAAATGCTTAATTGTACTCCCATTTTTTCTAAATTTCCCGTAATTATAAATATTTTCAAATGCGACATTGCACTCATACATGTGTTCAACCACTACCTCCATGGTTCAACGAGACAACAAATACTACAGACTGAGTTTTTAAAAATTCTTTCTACCCAAATATTTACTGGTGGGTACTTTTTCTTAGAATAGAATCACCTTTGATTTGATTTCCTTTTAACACATCCTACATTTATCAAAAAGCAATTAAAAATTTACTTCAATCATTTGTACACAGCAACTGGTCATCAGAAAACCAATCTAGGTGGTTCCATTCCCCCGCCCCCACCCCCACAGCCACTAGGGGGGTCGTTTCTGTCGTCAAAATTACGTTGGTTTGAGGAGAAACTCTCCAGGCCCCGAGACGTCCGTAGAGCCATCGTTCGTGCCTCCAACTCTCGCTCCTGGTTTTGACAGACATGGGAAAAAAGCAAATGATTCCTCCAGAAATTCACAGCCATTTGGAATAAATACCCCTTGTAAAAAATCACATTATCAAAATGAACAATTTGGACAACCAATTTTTCAAGTTATTGCAAATCTGGAAACCCTCTTTCCAAATCCTGGCTAAAACCTTGCTAAACAAAGGGAAGCTGCTTGCAAAAATAGCAGTGTTACCAATGTACAGCCATATTTAACAGCAAGGTACACAACAAATTTTTGAAAATATACTTCAAATCGGTGGCTCTGTGCTGAAAGATCTATTGCAGTTGAATTAATTCTGCCACTCTGGTTTGCATGAAACAAGTGTGAAATGACACAGGCTTGAACTCCATGGTGAAAAATCAAGTATCATCCATAGTGTCCATGGGGTAAAGTTTGGCAGCAATCCCCCCGCCCCAACCCCAACCCCACCCCACCCCGCCACCACCCCACCCCACCCCCCCCCCCCTAATCCAGTACTGCCCCAGGTTGGCTGAGAATATCCTCACCTTCAGGTAGAGAGCGTTGTCCTTCTTGACAGCTTCTTGTAGTTCCTTTCTCAAGGGTTTCTCCCGTAGCTCGGCTCCGGCAATCTCCAACCCTCTCTCGCACCCTGACTGCTCAACGACCTCCTCCTGCACTTGCCTGTAAAACAGAACATATGCAGTGTCCTTGGGGAAGCGCTTGGTTACGTTGCCAAATGAGTCGTACGATGAGAATGAAACGCGGCTGTCATTGAAGAGAAACCATTGATCGGGCAGTAGGTCTTCTTTAACTTCCTCCGGGATTAGCTCGTGATTTTTACTGTCGCCTGCATCATGTTCAGCTTCCGGCTTTGATTTTGTCCTCGAGTCTGTTACAAAATGAGAGTGCCTTGCATAGCAGTAATAATGGCCACTTTCCGATGACAGACCAGAGTGTACAATAACTCCATACAATGCATACCTGTATTTACCATCTTCGCTGTTGCTTGAGGTCGTTTGATTCTCGCTGTTTTGCCGTAATCGTTTTGAGCAAGGGGGATCTTGGCTGAAATCAAGTCCATCTGTCGATTTTGAGTTGTCTCTTGAAGAGTCTATATCTTCGCCACCATCCTTGTCCAGGTGATTCAAGGCCATGTGTAGGATCTTGGGAAACTTCACATCAGCCAAGATCTTGCAGCGACTTTGCGTCTTGACGTCATAGGAGAACCTCATGAGGGTTAGCATGAGGACCTTAGGTGCCTTGGAGATTTCGATGCGCTTCTCTGCATCCCGAAGACACCGGCATTTCTCACAGTGGTACTGGTTGTCACCTGTCAGGAGCTCTGGGGTGAGATAGTGCGACAATAGCTCTTCTAGACTACTAGGGGATCCTCGTGAAGACTCACTGCCTTCCCCACTCTGTCCAGGAGCGGACATCAAGTCTTTGATGGCCGATGTGGATGCTGCAGCCCCACCGTTCAATTCCCACTGCTTGCTGCCTGAAGCTAGTTCACCTTGGGCTAGCCTGTCAGCAGAAAGCCCAAGAGCCTTACTGGCATCATCTTTATTAGCACAACTTTCCCCTCCCCGCATGCTGCTGGTCGTGTCTGATCCTGGGAAGGCAAGAGGAATATCAAAAAATGTCTCAGCCCTGCTGGAGATGCTGTTACAGGTCAGACAGCGGATGCGAGTAACCGATTTCCCCGCAAAGTATTTCTCTACTATTGATGGCCCAATAGATGGTTCTGGCATTGTTTTCTTGGCTTCTGCATCAGATGACTTTACCTTGGAATCATGTGACACTGGGTCGCTTCGAGTTTCAGCCTTGCTAACTGCCATTAAATGGATTTTTGTAGATTTGTCTTCCATCTTTGGAGAGCACACCGGATTTCCTTGATCAGAGAGACTACACGGAGACAAGGACATCGTTGATGCATCTATCCTAGGTGAGCTGACCGATGTTTCCATGGCGACTTCATCGCATCCTTCTTTCTGTGTCTGTCCTTCCAGTACCTTCTTGCTTGCATCTTGTTTGACAACCATCTGTATCTCCTGTCCTTCCGTGTTAGTTGCGCTCTTACTCAGAGGCAGAGGTGATGATGTATCCATTCCAATCGAGCGGTCCAGAACTGATTTGCCACATCCTCCCATCTCACTCCCTCCTCCCTGAGGCATCTTCTCCCTCCCCCCGTCGCCTTCCTCCTCCTCCTCGACTGTCCTCCTTGCTTCCACCTCTGACTTCTTGGCATTCTTCCTCTTCATGCGTTCCGCCTTCTCTCTCGTCCACTGGATCCGGGCCTCAAATTTCCGAATTGACTTCTCCTCTTCGTCAAGTCTGTCCAGAAGGTACTTGAGGAATTCTGAGCAGTCCTGCTGCGTACCAGGGGAGAACCAAGGGGGTCGAGATGCGACAAGGAACTCCCTTGGTGAGTAGGCGGCTCTCTGAAAGCAAAAAAATTCACAATCTAAATTTAAACAGGGGTGTAATACCCTTCCCAATGTAGTGTTAAGTGCTGTATGCTCAGTGCTGTCTGTTGGGAGCCTATAAAAGCATTTCAAGGTTTAACCCTAACTCCCTAGGTGGTGTGAAAAATCGTATTGAAATTGGAGGATTCAGGACGGTTAGAAGTCGTTATGACCTCCTTCTTACTAGTACGGTGTCTTAACCACTCAACCTCTGGGCTTGCCAGGTCGGTAGGCTGATTCAAGTTCAATCTACGTGTACTCATTCCCTTAACCCTAACTCTGCCAGACGCAGCACAGTCCATAATATGTGCAGACATAATATGTGCAGACAGCTCCACTTTGCTAGACTCTGTACACAGGTCAATGTGACAAAGTATGCAATCTGATGCTTCTGGAAGGGTTCTAGCAAAAATGCCCTGGAGGGTTAGGGTTAAAGTGGTAATACTTAAGCACCTGGTGTGCGATATCAACCCTTTCAGTACCACATTGCTCATGGCGTATCTTCCGCCAGTACCACATTCTTTGCTCAGTCAAGTGTAAACCACTCAAGCAGAATGGCCGTATTTTCATGTCACATGAACCAATGGCACTCTATACACAAGACTGTGGAGGGAAACTCAAAATATTATAATGACAAATAAATTTGATAGCACTATTAAAAAGATCTGAAATGTTCTTTCCATCAGTATGAGGGTGAAGTATGGACAGCAAAATACACAAACACTAGTGCTTATTGAAAATGGTAAATATGTCTGTTGTTTGGCCGCTTTTGTGTGTGGTTTCCTTGTCGAGTAAACTTGACATTGGTAAGCAGCAAGGGTGATATGGCTTGTCGAGTAAACTTGACATTGGTAAGCAGCAATGGTGATATGGCTTGTCGAGTAAACTTGACATTGGTAAGCAGCAAGGGTGCTGTGGCTTGTCGAGTAAACTTGACATTGGTAAGCAGCAAGGGTGATATGGCTTGTCGAGTAAACTTGACATTGGTAAGCAGCAAGGGTGATATGGCTTGTCGAGTAAACTTGACATTGGTAAGCAGCAAGGGTGCTGTGGCTTGTCGAGTAAACTTGACATTGGTAAGCAGCAAGGGTGCTGTGGCTTGTCGAGTAAACTTGACATTGGTAAGCAGCAAGGGTGCTGTGGCTTGTCGAGTAAACTTGACATTGGTAAGCAGCAAGGGTGATGTGGCTTGTCGAGTAAACTTGACATTGGTAAGCAGCAAGGGTGATATGGCTTGTCGAGTAAACTCAACACAGGTAAAGAAAACGTTAACCAAGCTAGGGAGTCATAATTCTTGTAACCTTGAGCGAATCACCTACATCATCAACATTACTAAATATTAAAATATTAAAATCAGATGAAAGCCAGTCTCGTACAAAATGCAAATGGAATTTAGTTTACCGAGGGATGTTCGGCAAGATAATTTTTACAATTAAAATTCTCTCAAATGGAAGCCTTTCAAGAACCTAAATATCCCTCATGCTCACTCTCAAGCTCTTGAATACGGACAATTTCCATAGCCGCAGTTTGAAAAAGACCACCTGTCCAGTTGTCATCTACATGTGCATTCCTGTGCATACTCAATCCATTCATGTTTCAACTATATCGTTCTTAACTCTTTCAGTGCCCATGCTTTTTAGCATTTTGACCCTAAAGTGCCCAGCTCTTTGGGGGTTTTCAAAATTCTGTTAAAAAATAAATAAATAAGTTTCACCCACCAAACAAGCTGTATCTTGCTCTTTCACAAACTGTTTCACCCACCAAACAAGCTGTATCTTGCTCTTTCACAAACTTCTTCTAGAGTAAAACGTGCACGTTTACAGGGGGCCGCAATCATTTCAATACGTCTCCACAAGCAGACAACCGTAGCTAAATATAGAATACATCAAAACAGCTCAGAGACCGATGCGCCCTCTCGCAAGAACCCGAATTAAAAAAAAAAAAAAAAAGTACATGTACGAAATGGGTAGAATACGATAGAGCAATAGCGCCCTCTTGCGATAATCCTAATAGTGTAGGTCGTACATGTACGATTGATGGCACTTTTGGAGTACAAAGCATGGATCGTACATATACGATAATGGCACTTTCGGAGTACATCGAGTAGATCGTACATGTACGACCTTGGCACTGAAAGAGTTAAGTGGGAGTGTAATGAATAGATTAAGCTTTTTCAAAACAAAGCCTATTATTTGCGTTTACGCCTGGCTGCACAGCCAGTTCTTGGCATAAACCCCCCCCCCCCCCCCATATTGCTATATTTAGAATTTAATTTAAAAAAAAAAATGATAATGTTTATGCAAAGGTTATTCCTTGTGAACATTCTCTTGTATGGCATGCATGCGACAAGACTAAAGTGCTTACTTGTGTATGTGTGAGGAAGGCGAACGCGGTCTGAATCCGGGCAACCACACACTGGTTGTTGTAGACTGGACAGGCCATCAACTCTTCATGAAACCTGACATATACAAATCAAAACATGGTTTCTATCAGAAAACTATTTTGTTATACCGCAAAGTTTCTTCTTTTTTTGGCTATGAGGCTTTGTATGCTAATAAAATTATCATGTCACCTCAGTATTTAGCCCAAAAAGAGTCTCGCTGGAAAAGAAAATGGTAAGATGATCTGCTTGCTCTTCAAAGGAAAAATTAATAAGCATCTTTGTCCCCTCGTACTGCCCATCTTTGGAACTCCTTACCCGTAAACCTGCTTCCTTTCCACCTATAATCTTTCACAATTCAAATGACATGTGAATTGATACCTTTTATCCTTGTGATTTCTGTATTTTCTCGTCTTTTGTAGCCCACATCTCGAGTGGCCTTTTGGCACTAAGACGTTGGGCTTTGTCACAAGGGAGTGACAAAAACAACCTTTCTTTCAATAATGACCGACCCCATCACCATTTGACTGAATAATTCATTTATTAATTGAGAGATTAAACCGAAACCTCCAAAACGGATTTCGGCAAATTCAGAACTACATGTATAGAGCCTTGGCACCATCACTTTACATTGGGCTTGATGTATCAATTTTGTTGTAATACAAAGAATGTGCCACAGGTTTACTGCAGTGTTGGGTTTTGGAGAATTTGGGATGTTTCCTAGAAAATGTACCCAGGGGAGAGGGATTAATGAAGTGACCAACTGACCCACTAGTCATGAGCAGAGCTTGAAGGACGCTGTTCATATAGCAGGTGTTGCCCAGGTTGACCAGTCCAGTCTTGCCCGTCTCTGACCGGGGTAGGAATCTGGTTGAGAAGGCCGAGTTGACCGGTGCTCTGGACGTCCAGGCACTAAGTTTCAATGTCTCTTTCATTGCTTCCTCGCTGGGTCGAGGGATGTCCTGTTTAACAACAACATTTTTAGAGTGTAGAAAAATAAACTGACAGGAGCAGGAGTTTAACCTGCAAACTCCAGATTACCATACCAGTGCTCTACCAACTGTACCTTGCCCTATGTGGATGGTCTCCCAAATTATCTCTGTTGGGTGTCAGAAGTCGTAAACCCAAAATATCGTACCGCCAGGGATCACGCCCAAAATATATGAATTTTTAACTCAAAATATAAACCAAACCACACGAGAAAATTTACCTACACGTACATGTAGTTAGTTTCCATTGTGGTTTCATTGATAAAAATACAAACAAGTCAACAGAATAAACAAGTAAACAAAAGCAAGGAACATCTCAAAACCCAGAACATTCTATTCCTATTCCATCTGTATCAAAATGAAAATGGTCCGGTTGGAAACATGGCATTTCTGATTTTCTGCATTTTCCAAACGTATTCTGGAATGGAACAGCCCATTCTAGAGTGAGTGTGCATGCCCCAACACCAACATTCCCACACAGGTGGACGGAGGTGAGTGGGTCTAACCAATGGTGAAAGTTACCCCTCTTGGGTCTATAGACTAATCCGACGAGCAAAATTAGAAGCCATCTTTGGGTACCCAATCGAGCGGTACCATACACGCGCGCTCGTCATACATGTACGCGCGCACTCATTGCGCCTTTGACCAATAGGATTGCCAAAGTAAACACGCGCCTCAAAAGTAAGAACGCGTATGACGCGCGCGCGAGCGCAGTACCCAAAGATTGGGTACCCAAAGATGGCTTCTAATTTTGCTCGTTGGATTAGTCTATACATGGGGTCTGAAAATTGAGATATTTCTTTGGTATCTATTGAAGATTTATCCTCTATTTAGATCTGGACCCAGGAAAACCGTAAGGGTGGTAGGGCTGGCAACCTAAAATGTGGCCAACCCAACCACCTCTGTTGTAGCCCTTTACCTAGCCTGGCTTTAAGCCTTGTATTGGGCGACTTTCATAAAAAAAGGAATGCCTGGGGTTCCCAGGCTTTTCACAGTTCGAACAAATCCTGTGCATGATTTCAACAGGCGAGATTGCTACATGCTGCAAAATCGAGTGTTGAAAGGGCCAAATCTTTAGCTGTACAAAATGCAAAAAATAGATGAGAAGCAATTTAAAGCATATCTTTTCTTTGCTAAGCAAATATGTGTGCTTATCAGTCAGAGTTGTAGTCGAGTCCGTGCAATTCCAGTCAGAAGTCCTTTCATAAAGCCGGTCACAATAACTGGATGAACAATGACAAAGGAATGCCTTTGTCAAAGCTCATTTGAATAGCTTGTGATTGGAATTAAGACTGGAGTGCTAGTGATAGACTTGGAGGGACTTGTGATGGACTCGACTACAGCCCTGTTATCAGTGTCATGAAAGTGGCGTAGGGTTAGACCATGTACAGACAGTACCTTCAGTGCTTCCAAGACTGGTTCATACAGGTCTGGGTAACCAGCATGTTGGTACATCAGACAGTAGACAAGCTCAGCAACTTTCTGGCTACAATCTTGACTGGATGGAGAGTTCTCTGTCTTCAGTCTTCTCATCAACTCGGGCACGTGGCCAACAATCTTGGGGAATAAATTACAAGGCAAAGAATAAGGCTGGTTAGAATGTGCAATTGTTCACAAAATATAATGAGTGAGTAAAACACAGTACTTAATCAGATGATTTGTGGAATTATCAAGCCAGTCCTCTTGTAGTTGAATACCAAATATTGACTTTTAACAAAAACAAACAAAGTGCACAGCTAAAACAAGAAGGAACTGAGTGTTACTGAAATTTTGAATCTAATTAGAAAGGCCAGAAAAAGGCCAACATTTACCCCTTAACCCTAACCCCTAGACATTCGTTTCTGATTTTGGCAGATTTGGGAGGCCTGAAGTTACAAAACAAATTTAAACCTGAAAGTTGTCCCAATTTTTTTTTCTGAAACTGTTCTATAACATAACTAAAAGGAACCCTTCTTTGTTCACTTTGAAAAAAATTAAAAACCTTCTAAAATAAAAAAATGTATTGAAATGGGAGTTCTGAGTTTTTCTTAATAAAGAGAGGGCTGTCCACTTCTCAAGTGTCATATGCTACCTTGTGGAAAGCTTCCGGTGAGTGCTGAAAACTCAGCTGCATGTGGGTAAGTACCGGTAAGGCACTGTCCCTGACAATGGGAAAACACAGCTTGACAAACACCTGTGGAGAAAGATTGACAGTCAGTCAGGGTTAAGACTGCACTTTATGTCCGATAGTGTTGCCAAAAGAAAAAACATAACACGGGAGACAGATGTTAGATTCTTTGACACTGGGATTGGAAACTTTGGATAACATTAACCCTAACGTCCTAGGCATTACTTTGGTATAAAGAACTGGGTACTACAGAATACTACTTAGTATTTTTGTAGCAATGAGTCTCTCTGTGAATGATGAATGGGTGTGTAATGACAGCAGTCTAGATACTGGCAACTACAAAATACTACTTGTATGTAAAAGTGGTAATTGATACAGGTAAGTTACTGACTACTACCATTTACTAATAGGATGTACATTGTAGTATTACAGGTACCAACCCAAATCTAAACCCAGCAACCGTAGTACTACATATTACTAAATGTACGTGTATACTATTTGGGGTGAAGTACCAAATACTAAAAATTACTACAGGCATTGCACAAGTACATGTAGGTGAGAGTACTGCATACTACATTTTACTACTAGTAGTATTTTGTAGTATTCGGTGACGTTAGGGTTAAGCTGGCAGTAACAAGGGAAGATTTCAAACTTTGGTTAAAATCCATTGATATAAAAGGTTAGATTATTGCTTACTACTTACAATCTCTTACTTACAAATACTTACAGGGCACCACAATGACAATGATATGTGACCTGTTCCCACGAAATGGGTGGAAAGTAGTACGCTTTGAAAAACAAGATGATGGAATTTCCTGAAAGTACAGGTTAAAAACATTAACCCTCCTACTGTTATAACTATCACAACCTATCAAAAACCAACAACACCCTTCCTCTCTCATAGCTTGTGTGTTATAAACCCGTCACTCGATAGGTTTTGATAGATGGGGTAATTGGCTCGATTTTGGCACTGAGAGAGGGAGGGTGTGTGTTGTGGTACATGTATCTCGTTCCTAGAGCCCCTAAAACAACCTTTTGGAGTTGTCAGAGTCTTGACCCCTTCTCTTGAGAAAATGAAACGCAAAGTTTATGCACACTTACAACCCAAGTTCAAAAAAGAAATCATCCCCCAAAAAATATTTCGAGACTGGATTTAGTTTAAAAAGTTTGTGATATGACAGCATAGGGTTTTTCAAATGTACAATTATTAAAATCCCAAAATTGACTTTTCAGTGGGAAAATTCTTGTTTTTGCTTGTAACTCAGAAAACCAAAGTGAGATTTTTGGCTCATTTTGTGCTGCCAGGTCACATATATTGTAAACTTTTCCTTCACACTAACCTCAAATTTGTCCTAAATTGTCAATAATATTTTAACAAATGGTTGTTATATTTCTGTGCAATTTACCTTTTCAACTGAAGCAAGGGTCACGTTAATCAATATGGTAAACTTCTGAGCCACTGCAAGATTTTTCAGAAAGGAAACAACCCATCGATCGATGTTCTGAACACGAGGCCATGATAGCCACTCAATCATTCTGGTCAAGGCGGTGGTCATTCGATCGTCCAGAATGGACATGTCTGACGCCGCATTCTTGGTGACCGTGGCGATGAGTTCCACAGGAACATGTTGCACGAGGGCGCCGAGAGCCACCGACGGGCTCTGCTGGTCATTAGAGGGCAGCGCTGAGATTAGCTTAAAGACTGCTGCGAGAGAGGGAACGACGGTGACCATATTGTCGTGCCAGATGTGGTGCAGCAGGGCACTGATGTGAACCATTCCTTCCAAGTTGGCTTTCATGGCGGCTTCCGACGGCGCAACTTGCAGTGCACCGACGTTCTCGATGGTAGCAATGCACAAGCTGGCTGCAGTGGTCTTTGGCAGGCAGTCCGGAAAGGCCAGAAGGAGATGGCTGACCTCCACCAACGTGGAAAGATCCCAGTGCTTCTTGACTAGTGCCACAACTTGCACCTGCACTATCTTGACTGCAGTAGTCCGATTCTGGAGCATCCTCAGTCCGTCGTGGACGAAACGGACTGTCCTGTCTGGATAGGAGATCTCCAATCCCAGAATCCCTACAAGGAATCTGCGGTTGAAGAACTCCTCAAAGACCGTCTGGTTGTGCTTGGCCCAGGCGTGGAAGAGCTGTCGCCCCATCTGCTGCAGGAAATCAGAGTCATTCTCCATTATCCATCGGGACGAGATGTCCAGGACGGCGCTCACTAGTTCTTCAGGAGGGGCTTTGCTGGCGGTGTTGATAACCCTCTCGATGATGGCTCTCTTGACTGCCTCAGAGTGCGCGGAAGCCGCAATACCTAGAAGAATCTTGTCCATCTTGATTAGCTGATAATCTTGGCCTGAAACAGATTTTTAAGGACACTATCATCATAATAACCACAACAACATTTTGACAAAAAGTTTGGTAATGGTAATTTAACATACATGTGTACATGTATTATATTGAGCATGCTAGCCCTAGACACTATCCACCAGACCAAAGTTTAACGACAGCTTGACCTGATAATTCATGACTATGCCACTCAACTACTCATTTGCAGTGATTCTCATTCTAATTGGACAGTAACAAAAAGATGACAGTACTGCACATGTAGCTCTTCTAATTCCAGCAGTGTTGGGTATATTTCTCATTGACTGGCATCATGAAAGCCAGAAAGGGGTTTTCCTGTCATTTGCTATTTAAATTACCGTACTTTTAATATAGATTTACATTGTACATTGTATTTTACTCCTACATGTAGGCAAACATTTAAAATGCTTAGCATCCCACCCCACTTCCTACAAACATGGCATTTTGCTTATTAAATAAATGATTCGCAAAATAATTACTTCCCATCAGCTCAGTCCCCTCTCCCACTGAGCCCACCTACACTGTACCAAAAGTGTACACGTGTACAACTAGACTTCCCGAACATCGGTCGATCGTGCAGGGCAGCTTCTGTACTACATGTATCTACTGATCATTGAGTGATCGACTGATCGCACAAACCCATTCATGATCAGTCAATCATGAACCCACCCTTCACAATCGACTGATCGTCACGATTGTGTATTGAACCATGGAGGAAGATTTTCTTCCTCTATGATTGAACCTATTCCCGCATGATCTGCATGTACCGATTGTGTAACTTTTGCTGAGCGCGACCGGCAGATCGCACTGCAAAGCGATCGGTAGATCACGCAAACTCTACCACTGTGTTACATTTGTACGTCCAGGGAGACCATAGGCAGATTCACGCAGATTCACGTGAATTTGCGCGCCCAACTTTCTGTCAGTGCTGTGACCGGCCAATAGTTCGTTGACTCTCAACCATACACGTGAAAAATGCATAGCCGGAGTAATCGGTATTTCCTGGTTACGATGATGAGGCTTCAAAGTTTTTCTGGTCACCATTTTTTTAGCACATAATTCTGAAGTCGATTTAAAAAAAATCAACGATAGAAAACCTTTTCGTTCTTTAAATACGGCCAACTGAATTTCGTTAAGTTTTGAGGATTTCCTTGTCTAACTTTTAGGGTAAAATTCTGATTTAGGGGTAATCTATCGATGTTCTAGTGTCAATAAAAGGATACACCACACTTTGTTTGTCTTAAAAACATTCAGTCACTCGACAAAAACTGCAGCGGATAAACGGTACAACTTGCGGGAAATTACCGGGGGGAAAAATAAATAACAAAATGATGGTATCGGCAATTTGACTTGAAGAATCGGGGCATCACGCACGGGTGGAATTTGATATTCAATGCAATTTTATAAAACAGGATAAACCAAATGATTTTATTGTTCGTTTTGTTGATTTATGCAATAATGCATGCATTTAGAACTTGTATGTAAAGCACAAATAGATTGTAACCTGTAATCACAATGTGTAGATGGGAGAGTCCACTTTCATCAGAGGGTAAATAGTCATGCTTGGTGGGATTATAATTTGTTTTTATTTAGTTTTTGATCATTTTATAAATTGTTGTGTTTGTTAATTGTTAATTATTTTTGTATTCATAAAAAATGTATAAGAAATAAATGAGGCTCAAATTTTCAATTAACCCTAACCTTCCCAAATCCTCCAAAATCCTCTTTGCAAAATGGAGGAATTTGGAGGATTGAGGGCACTTGAAAGTTGATGCATCGGAGGATTTTGCAGGATTGAGGTTACTAGGGGTTTTTGCCCCTGCAGGAATATGGAGGATCCAGGTTATCAGGCTCAATGTGATACATGAGGATTTTGGAGGATTGAGGTTACTAGGGGTATGCAAAAAAAACCTGGAGGATTTTGGAGGATTCGTGCTATGGTCCCCATAAGAGGATTTTGGAGGATTCAGGTTATATGGAGTTTTAACACTTTGAAATCAGAGGATGTTGGAGGATTCAGGTTACATGGGGGGGAAATGATGTAGGGAGTTAGGGTTAAGCAATTTAGCAATTGATAGTTAATGGTCACAACTTTTTAACTGAAATAGTGCTCAAAATGTTTTAATCATGTTAACCTATCTTGACGATTGACCCCTCATTTTATTTCAATTTATTTTTACTCTTTCCAGTTATATTTAAAAGAATTGAAGCAACTTAAAATGTTCATGAATCTGCCTAATATAAACTGCTGTTTTTTATGATCCCTAACTCTCTTGTCACAAAATTTTATGCCACATTTCATATGCATGATCTACTTCCACAACTGTAAGATTTTTACAAACTTTACCGAGAGACACATTGAAACTGCTGTTGAAGATTCTTTTTCTGTAGTTTGTGTGATCTATAACTCTCTTGTCACGAAATTTTATAACCCAACATTTCATATGCTGTATCTTGATATGTCTATGTCACTCAAAAAGGTGAAATTTTACGGAAATTTTTCTTGTAGACCAAGACCACAGCCATCGGTACTCCGCAGTTTGGCATCGTTTTAGTCGACTGAGGGCGCCTCATCAATGCTCTTGATTTCGTTACAAGAGTTTTATAGATCACACAAACTATAGAAAAAATCTTCAACAGCAGTTTCAAAATTCATGGGTCTCTCTGTAAGGTTTGTGAAAACCTTACAGTTGTGGAAGTATGCATGGTAATCGTTATCTTTAGGACACTTCTATTTTTTTTTACCCCGGTTCCGTTCAAAACTGACTTTTGCAGATGACTTTACAGTACCAAAGTGACATTTGCAGGCTAAAGCAGTCTCTTTTTCTTCAGATTAACTCATCTTGTTTCTTTTCTTCTCGTGTGGGTCGTCTCCGTTGCCGTTTTACCCCATAATTTCCCTAATAAATCAAAACCCTGCCCTCTTTTCACAAAATTAAGCTTGCTCATATCATGGAGCTATTCAACATATCGCAAAATTCCTTTTGATATCAGGGCACTTGTTAATTAGAGCCATGCTAATCACTGTTTGAAATTGACTACTTTTGAGTACGCTATGCACAACACGAATGGCGCGCCCATGTATATGGGTTTGTTTATCCAATTTCTATCCCACAATTCCCTGCGCGCATCGAATTGGCTTATTGCCTAAAAAACACTTTTTCCTAAGACTAAGCAGTATTAAAGTGAGGATTTCAGTTTTCCCCGGCTGGGTTTATCTTTAATGAAGACAAGTCTAAGGTGAAATTTGTTATGTTTGGTAGCGATTCCGTGTTGGCCGTATACGGAACTCTTGCCGATCTTGATATGGCACAAACATTGCTCCTTTTTTCTTCCCACAATGCCTTTTGACCATTGTTTTCTACCTGTGTTAGGGACATTAATAAATGTGTGAGGGCGCTGTTCATTTGGTGACTCATTTTCTAAATAGGAAATTGTGATTAAAAATTTGGTTTTTTTGCACATTCTTACAGCTTTATTTTAATTCAAACATCAGAATTTTTGAAATCATGATTGCCATCTGCCTTTTTTTCATTGAAATAAGGCATGAATAAAGACAAAGATTTTGAGAAAATGTGAGTTTTAAGCATTTCTGTCCTAATCTGCACTCCAATTTGTGTACAAAATAATCACACTTTACTCTGCATTAAACGTAACACATTTCAGCCTTCATACAGGGACCAAAAAATCCCCGCTTTAAATCAATTTTTCTTTGCTTTGCAAAATCCGATGGAATCCGAACTTGAATCAGATCGTTTCTTATGACTTTCTCTTCAAAACCACATCAAAACCAAATGTACAAAATTTATTTGAAAAATGTATTACTCTCCCTACCTGTGTTTCGGATACTTCACCGTCACCGTCGAACTCCGAGCATAGACCATATCGCAAATACCGCCTGGTCGAGACGTCACAATGGTCACAAGGGATTGTGGGAAGGAAATGGGAGCGATTTTGGTGTGCGTTCTTCCTCCATGGTAGTAGTAACCATTGTGACGTCTCATCCAGGCGGTATTTGCGATAAGGTCTAATTATGCCGAGTCGTCATGTCAGAAAAAAATACTAGTAAGTAGTAATATATATATCCTGATTCGCATTTATGGCATAATAACACAAACAGGAAAAAAGCATAATCTACGCATAATAATCTTTCAATTACGATCTACAGTTGGACACTTACCTTTTTCAGGAAATAAACACACGATTCATTAAATCTTTGTAACGTCACAAACGCACCACACTTCTTCATCATGGGTTAAAGGCCTAGCCTAATTAACCTTTAACGTTGACCTAATGAGGGCGCTATTCACTTTTTCATGTGGCACGTGGCTACGGCTGAATGTTACACACACGTCTAGGGCAGCGGCTGCAACCACTTTCCCTAGACTCGTGTGTAATTGAAAGCCGTAGCCAAGTAATTCTGACACGCTCTAATTATAAGCCAGTTCGATATTTCAACTGTCTGGCGGACACAATAGAAATATTAGAATTGAAGGGCACAAAAGGTATGGAGATCAATGGTTTACCCACACCAAATCGAATAGCGCCCTCCTATTGTGTCCGCCATTATCTCAAAAAGGCTAATGCAACAATAACATGTAACAAGATCTTAGTTGTACCATGGAGGAAGAAACACATGTTTTCTTCCTCCATGGTTGTACTAGGATTATCTTCTCCGTGATCCTCCCACAGAAGACATGGGGTGGACAGAGAAAATCCCCCGGTAATGTTTCGCCTAATTTGTTTTTTTCTGAGAGAAACAGGTTTAAGGGTGGATCGAAAATAATAATAGTTAATTATTTCAGGAGGGCATGGTTAGAATGGGTTCCACAGATTGTTTTACCGTAAAAGAAGAAGGGGGAAAAAGAACATAACAGACCTCCCCCACCCCCCCCCCCCCCCCTATTTACCCCGGTATAATCCCCTGCCTTTTATAGAATTCCATACATAATGTCAGCAACGTGAAGGGAATCGTATGATCTTGTGGCAACTCATTAACAATTTTTGTGTGCATTTAAAAATGATAAAGAATCTGCATTATTGCATGACAACAGTTTGACGTCATTTAAATGAAAAGTTTCACTTTACCAATGGGCAAAAATGGGTAAAGCGCCCCTCTCTGTTCATTGCAATGTTATACCTTGGGGCGTCCTTCTTTGTTTATATGCTTTTCATTTTCTTTCTTTTTTTTGCCTTAAAAAAGGGTCGGTCGGTCGGAAAAAATGAAAATCTTAGGTAAACAGTTACCTGTCAATTAAACGCACTAAAATAATAAAATGGTGAAAAGTGTTAAGCACGGCTTTTGTTCTTTTATTTCAATGATTTTTAGATAAAGAAAAACTGGTTTTTGTTTTGTTATATCCCTCTGGCATAAACTAATTGAAATGAAAAAATATATAAATCTTCTTTGGCAACATAAAAATACAAATTTGTACATTTTTGTCAAGTGAATTATGATTTAACACACAGGTTTTGCTACAAATACCTGTTCCCGTGTAACACCCTCTGTACATGATTTTGTTTTAAAGTAAATAAAAGCAAACCCTTAGGGCCTATTATGCAAAAAAAATATGAGTTATCTTTGGCAAATTGAAATTTTCTATCAGTTACCTGACTTTGGTTTTTCTTCAGTCAATAGTTACTTTACTTGTAACTTCAGTTACAAGTCGACGAAAAATAATGCGATTTGAGCACTTGATGAACTGTTTTCTCATGCTTAGGGCGTCCCCTTTTAATTCTCTGGTTCTCATTTCCGACCGACCCTATTTTCGGCTCCCGACCGAAGGAAAAAAAGCCTTTTTTTAAGCCGCCGACCCTGTCTGTAATATAGAAATACAATTATAATCTTCCGAATTTCCGGGGACAAATTCCACAAAAAAATAATGTCCATGGTAATTTTTATCATCAAATCTTTGCCGACTTCGGCTTCGTTTCCTGCAGTGCCAGACTTCTGAATAACTAAGAAGCAAACCACAAATGGAAATATTCTAATTTTTGCTTTCAATATTAATCAACCGAATGAATGTTCCTGAAGCACTGCAGAACATGCACCACAATTTAGCTACAGTTCCTGATGAACTTGGTTGGGGTATATTATCTCCTAATTCGTCCGAAGACATACATTGTTTTTGGTAGCCCGTTTCACACGAGCGCTGGAAACACACATGTGCGATGATTGGCGCCGGGCGTATGACGCCCAAAGATGCCTGCGATTCATCGCAGGTATTTTTTAACTGAAGGCGCAAGAGCAAAGGTTTCGAAAACCCCCTTATAGGCTCCCTGAGACCTACATTGTACTGAAATCGTTATACTGCACATACTAATAATAATAATAACAAATTGAAATTTGTATTGCGCGATCTCCATAACAATGATCAATCGCGCATTACATAACTAAAAGGATTAAAAGCCATTACTTAAAAAGGATTTTAAAAAAGTAAATACGCTGGTACAAAGCAATTAAATTAATCATAGGCCAGTTTAAAAAATAAGTCTTAAGATTACGCTTAAAAATGTCACATACTCATAGGCACTTCCTCCATGGTATAAGAAACAGGGTGTGAAATACTATGAGAAATACATTTAGGGTTCTGTAAGGGTTCGATAGGGTTAGGGTTGGGGCGGCGGAACACTTTTGAAAGTGGGGGGGGGGGGGGGGGGGGGGAGCAAAGCAGCGCCAATGCTAGTTTTCTTTATGCAGAACTGCCAAAAGCGGGGGGGGGGGGGGGGGAGAGGGGGGGGGGGGGGGGGGGTTGCCCCAAGTGGAAAAAGTGGGGGAGGGGGGCAGTGGCCCCCTGGCCCCCCTGTTCCGCCGCCAGTGGATGAGGCAGTAAAGGTTATTATGCCAGGCTGGCAACAAAAAATATTTCAGCTGTGTTGCAATGCACCATGGGTAAAGAGTCGGATATGAATGGCAGTTGGATATACATATGACAGGGGCGGATCCAGAGGGGGTTGTGTGGGTATACCGCTGGTCCATACACTGTACGCGGTATAGGCGGGTACAACCCCTCCCTAAATGAAAGGCTAGATCCGCCCCTGGCCCTGATGATAGGGCCAGGGATAGGCCTAATGACGTAAAAGCAGAAACCGACAAGTCTTTAAAAAACACTAGAATGAATGCAACTTGCTTTGCAAGGGAGGATCATACCCCCGGCCCCGGGACCCCAAGCTGCGAAAATACGCGGGCATTGACACGCTTGGTCCCTTCCATAATTTTGTTTTGTATTTTTCTTGCAACAGTGTTTATACATATGAAGGTTATATAATGTATATGTTTGATTATTGGAGAAAATTCTGGTGAGTTCGAAATAAAGTTAAAGAGGCAGCTCCCAACCCCAACCCAACTCCAATCTGGAAGTTTGCCAATAAAGTACTCTCTGTCAACAATCGAACAGATCTGATTGTTATTTTTTATACATCACAACAAAGAAAATTACCTTAAAAGCAAAATAGATAATGCCATCAGGAAACCAGGCCAAAGCAAATGCTAATGGGCCAGGCATGGTTCCTTAATAACATTAACATTGATTTTGATTTGATTTGATTTTATTCGGTATTACCATATAGACAAATATAAATATAAATGTATATATATGTACAAACAAACAAACAATTACTACAATACATTAAAAACATGGTAATACCAGGGATAGCCCATGAAAGTTTTTCAACTTATTTCCAATGGGGTCCCCTTATTGCACAATAACCACAAAAAGAAAACCTACACTCCAAAAACACACAATGTCAAAACAAGCAAAAGCAAACAATACTTATGCAAAAAACGTCCAGCAAAACCAAACCAAAAACATAAAACTACGCAGAAAAAAAAATAAAAAATACATGGATACTCCATACAAAACTAAAGATTACAAAAAGACCATACAAGACAAAAAACATAAAAGGAACAAAACCCCAAACTAAAAACAAACATAAAACAAATTAAAACATTACATTATAAAAAATACATATTTAACTGAAAATTAACCCTCCCTTCCCTTTTAAAAAGAATTATCTACTAACAAAGAAAGCCCTTTCCCTCACAGTCTCCCTCTGTTCTAAAAACTTCTTTAACTCCCTCTTAAAAGTAAGTTTATTGTGAATTGATTTTACATACTCTGGCAACAAATTCCACTCCTTAATGCCATTGTAAAAAAAAGATGTCTTGGTGATGTTATTAATAGTGGGGACCACAAAATTATAGTTTCTAGATCTCGTATTCATTTGATGTGCGTCTTGTACTTTAACAAAAAAAGAATTAAAATAAGAAGGACAATTACCATAATAAATACCATGTACTATATTCAATGTTAATTGGATGACTCTACTTTCTATGTGAAGATAACCAATGTCATGAAAATCCTGTAAGTTGAGATGATGCCGAGGATTAAAATCATGTATAAAACGAACCATTTTATTCTGGACAATTTGTAATTTATTTTTTTGGGAAGTCTTGAGGCCAAAATACCATACCATACAGGCGTAGTCAATGTGACTTTGGATAAGAGTGGAACAGAGAAGTTGTCTGGTAGACTTGTTCAAATATTGCGAATGTCGATAAAGAAATTTAAGTCTACCAGTGGATTTTTTAACAATATTGCAAACCATGTTTTCACCGGTTAAACTTTGGTCTAAAACCATGCCTAAATATTTGATATTTTCTTTGGCAGATAAAACCTGACCCTTGTAATCAACAGAAAAGTTCGGAACATTCTTGCATTTACGTTTAGACCCAAACAATAAAGTTTCACATTTCCCAAAGTGCAGAGACAATTTGTATCAGCCATCCATTACAAGAATCCATTTCCGATGAAAGTTTATGAGCGATAACTTTAGGATCCTTATCTGCAACCATTATGATACTATCATCCGCATATAAGACCAATTTGGAGTTGACACTCATAGCCATGTCATTACAATAGCACAAATATAAAATAGGTCCGAGAAGACTACCTTGAGGCACTCCATTTACAATCGAATGTTTAGATGACATGACTCCATTGATACTAACAACTTGACTTCTATCGGATAGATATGATTTAAACCATCTATTACAGAAGACGAGCGAGAAACAAGGTATGTACGGTAGAGCATAATATTGAAAAATTAAATAAGTTTACTGTTATGCTGTTATGAAGTTACTACAATGATTTTTTTTAAAGCCGAGTCGAGAATGCTCCTTTAAGGTATAACCTGGTACCCAGACTGCCTATGCCCCCGTAATGAGATTCTGGGCAAATTTCGCCAAACCAGGCTCAGAACCAGACTTTATGAATTGAATAGGAAAAAAGGCGCCATTGTCCCTCTGAAACTAATCCGGCGAAATGTGACGGCGCGGTTTGGTCTTTGTTTGCTGGTATTTCCTGGTCAAGCTGGAGCTTCAAAATGAATCCAAATCGGTGAGAACTCTCTCTAAATTCCAGCTGTTGGCCTTGGAGGGCATCAGGCGAATGATGGAGCAGTCTCCGGCCCTGGGTTTTTGGGACCAATCCAGCGAGGACTATCTTCGTAACCGGTTTCCGGTCCACCGTGCGTGCCGAGACGGAGACACGGGGGCTTTGTCCGTCCTGCTGGCCCACGGGGAGTACGACCTTTACACGGAGGATCAGTTTTACGGGTGGACTCCGGCGCACTGGTCGGCTTATTATGGCAAGGTATCGCAACTTGGAATAGTGAACATGAATAATGAATTACATGTAGGGCCTATGTAGGCCTAGGCCTCCTAATCCTATGTCAGGATTGTAAGGATGAATTTGTCATTCCCCAGAAATAAGAATAAAACAAAAAAAATGCCCACCATAAGAAGTGTGCCATGATGTGTGCGAAATCTCTAGTCTTTCTGACATGTCTGAAGTGCCGTAAACATGGTAAAGAAGCCAACTGAAGGTAAATGTCGTAGTACTACTAGTACTAGTACTACTACTAGGCCTACTCCAACTACATTGTTGTAATATACTCAACGAGCGAAGCCTTGTCAACACAGCCCCCCGATCCTCCCAATCAAATCGGGATCTTGCCGGCACGGCCCCGGCCCGAATTGCGATCTCGGTAGCCAGCCCCAATATTAAGTTTTAGCAGATCCGAGCTCAATCCCGGCGGGCCTGATCCCAGTGGCCCCAACGATGGATGTCGGACAACTCCACCGTTGAGACAACTCGACCGTTGAGACAACTCGACCGTTGAGACAACTCGACCGTTGAGACAACTCGACCGTTGAGACAACTCGACCGTTGAGACAACTCGACCGTTGAGACAACTCGACCGTTGAGACAACTCGACCGTTGAGACAACTCGACCGTTGAGACAACTCGACCGTTGAGACAACTCGACCGTTGAGACAACTCGACCGTTGAGACAACTCGACCGTTGAGACTAGGGCTGTGCGTTCACGGGTAATTTTGGATCCGGGTACCCGAACGCCACACTGGTTCGGTTCTCGGGTACCCGGAAGTGGACCGTAAAAAAAAAAAAAAAACACAAAAAAACACCAAAAAAAAACACAAAAAAAACCAAACAAACAAACAAACAAACAAACACTGTCTAATCATAGAGCAAGGTTTGTAATGTCCTTGTGTGCACCGTGCAGCCGCTAAAAGGCCCCCGCAAAAATAGTTTTGCTTCCGGTTACCCGATCTACCCTAATTTTACGGCTGCGACCCTAAAATTTGTATCGGCAAGTAAAAACAAAACATTACAAAATCAATTTAAAAAATAGTCCTGTTGTATTTTCCGTCTTCACAAAACGCCTCTCAATAACATATTTCCGTCAAAAACGCTTGTAATTTGTTTGCCTACTTACATTCGCAATTTTTTTTAAAGAAACCTCCGTTGTTTTTACAAGTTCCCTTCGCGATTACAAGTTCCTTTCGGTGCGTGATTTCCTATCACCATGATGAAAACACGTGTGTCATGCTCAATGCAGCAATGCTGTACTGGTTCCCGCCGCGCCGCCCACTAAGTGCCAAAGAAGGCATGATGGAAATGCGGCAACCAGTCTATGCATGCACTGCATGCCGCACGTGCACTGCACACAGGGCCGGGGAGCGAGTGCCGTGTGCTGATTGGACGGCACGTGTGCGAGGTGGACTCACTGAACTGCGTGATTGGTCTACTACGGCTCTTCATATGGACTTATTGGTTGTTCGGCGCCGGCCAGATATCACAACGTTCGTAATAGCCTGTGATTGGGCGACTGCACAGAGCGTGCCACTATCTTCTTGGTAAAAAAAGAGGTAAGCCTTGTCCAAAGCGATTTTATACTGGGGCGGTTCTTCTGTCGCAGGGACGGCGAAAAATATCCAGCACAAGAACAAAAATGGGGGGTCATGTAGTGTAACCGCCTTATTAAGGCAAAGTTACGATCTTGGCTTTGTGTTTATTACTGATTTCAATTATTTCAGGGACACCAGGACCTTTGAAGTTGAACATTAATTATGTTAAATTTGACCTATTATATAAGACATTCTCCATTGAAGACGTTTTCACATCTGCAGTCATTACCTGTCGTCCAGTCTCTATAAAAATATCGTTTAGAAGGTTCAGATATTTAAAAAGACCTCGAGTACGGTTATTTACAGGAGGCGCCGGGGTGTCGCGCCGGCCTTTGCTTGTGCAGTCAAGCGTAACATACACAATAATCCAACAATGGATTGAAATTGCACAAATAGCGGCAAATGGCGTCATCCGGCCTGGTGGTACTGTTTTGTTTTTTGCGCCATTTTGGCGTCTTCCGTACGCAAGGGGTTAAATATTAAATCATCCACAGAGTACGAGTTAACCTGGCATGCCTGGGTACGAGTTAACCTGGGTACGAGTTGACTCGGGTACGAGTTGACAGGGCACATGTACATGTAGTCGGACCCCAAAATAATCACACACCATAAAACAAATTTAATACTCCAAGCAAAGCCTCCTCCAAGCAAAGCCTTGTATTGTTTTTGTTTTAGCGTATACCCGTAGGCCTAATACGGAGAGCGCTTCCCATTCCCGCTGCCCCAGTGTCTGAGCAACGTTCACTCTCTCAAGATCAATATTACTCCCGCCCGCTCTTTGATCATACCGCGGAGCTAGTTTAGCCCCAGCGTAAACCGCAGTTCACTTCCATTGACAGACTATAATAAGCAACAAGATAGCTATAGATAAGATACAAACAGCGTTGGCCGACCACATTATTGATACTTTCCATTCACTGCATTTTTGTTGACGCATTGTTTTCAAAACACCGCCGGACGGTTCGGGTCTTTCGAGTCGGAACAGAGTTTGAAATAGATCGAATTCTCTGTATTTATTTATTTATTTTTGGTATGAAACCTTACATTGAATTTTTCACCGTAAGTTTCGGGTACCCGAACCGGAAAAATGGAACCGGATATTGACGCCGGCATTCGGGTATCCGGGTACCCGGATACCCGGAACAGGCCTAGTTGAGACAACTCGACCGTTGAGACAACTCGACCGTTGAGACAACTCGACCGTTGAGACAACTCGACCGTTGAGACAACTCGACCGTTGAGACAACTCGACCGTTGAGACAACTCGACCGTTGAGACAACTCGACTTTGACATGGAGACAACTCGACCGTCCGATGCGTTGTACATAATGTAGCTAGCGGATGTTTGGGTATTTGCGTGTGCGCGTCCCCGTGAGAGCGACGCGGCATTAATTGTGCACGGTGCGGGTGGCGCGGCACACCATGCACTGTGTATGGGCTCATAGCCGCACCAGTATTTATCGCTGCACCAATATTTATCGCTGCACCGGAATTTATCGCTGCACCGATGCGCGGGTGGTTGATGATGGTCAGTGTCATGGCAAGATGTTAAATTCCAAATTTGTTTGGTTGATTAATCCTAATTTGTTATTTAAAGTGTTTTCTTATAATTTGTAATCACTCATGTCATACCGCGCCGTAACCCTAGAAATATGGGGCTCCTACCGGAACGCCATGGGGGTAACCGCGCCGTTGGTTGAAAATAAGTTTGTTGTATCCAGTTACTCAAAAAACTTGGCCCTTCGTACTTTCATCATATACGAGCCCCCTCAGTTGGGATCATGAGGTCAAAGGTAAAACTCCTCTTGATTATGATGCTTCGTAAATAATTGATGGGTCTCAAATTTATTCCCCAATTGAGACCCTCGGTTCCTCGTGTTCCCCAGTATCCCAGCCCCGTCCAAAATGACAGCGCTGTCCGGCCCACATCAACCCAGTCAAGTACCCTTTTCCCGCATATCCCAGCCCCGTGCCGCCACAAAACATAGACCGACACCCAGCCCAGACGGCTGTCCCTTCCACAACCAAGGATCCCCAGCGAATCCCCCTCCCCTCCCCCCCCCCTCCCCCTGCCGAGAAACCCCAGCGATTCCCGTATCTGCGAGTCGACTTGTCTCAACGGACGACTTGTCTTCCCATTTGACGCAAAAACGGTCGAGTTGTCTCAACGGTAGGGGTGTGCATCCAGGGGTCGATTTAGAAGAAAAAAATCGCATGCACTGGTGCATGTAGACCGAAAAAGTTACATGCACAAAATAAATTTTACATGCACAAAAAAGTGTGCACACAAGTCATAACCCAAAAGAACAATAGGTAGACATATTTGTTGTTTTAAAATATGTGTATTCCTACAAATTTTCAAATGTAGCTATTCAGGCCTCGAAATAGTACTAGCCCGGCGTACAAATTCCAGCGAAAAATGCTCCGGGCTACCTAAACTTGGTTCCTTGGTTGCCCGGTGGGCTAGTGAACAATTCAGTAACCTACCATGGAAATAGCTGGATTAGCAGTTTTTGCGAATTAAAATTTCTCATAAGATCATGCAGAACAACGACGGCCGATGCTCGACACAAAACTAACTGTGCAGTGACGACGGAAATTAAACCACCATAACATGCAGATCGTTTTTATCCGATCCGTTCTTTGGGCAAACACGCTGGCGCAATCTTACCCCCAGTCAGTCTGCAGTTTCTTTCAATGGTTTTGCGCGATAAGGATAGTTTGGGAAACGAGGTTGCTGCAGTTTTGTGTGGAGATTAGTACGTGTAGTTCGGTACAGTCCCACGTGTGGGCGCAGACGTTCACACACCCCATACACTTTACGGTACATAGATACTGTAGCGCGGCTTTGGCGCGCTACATACAGCACACTGTATTCCGTGTTTGTAATATACCGACATGAACTATATGCTCCAGGATGACACGATCATGTTTGACGCACGCACGTACATTGTATGCTGCATCCTGCCTGTGCTGGTGATGCGTGTACAATGAACAAATGTATGTATAAAATGTCGAAAGTACCGTCGAATTTCACCGTTCGAAAATGGCTGAAACATATGCCATGGTTGAAACAGGAGGATCGGTCGAAGGAGATCATCCTTTATTGTGCTCTTTGCAGATCACAAGAAGCTAAAATTAAAGCTGTGTGGAATTTTTGTCTACTTTCGTTTCGTTTTTTTTTTACTTGGCCTCATTGTGTACAAATCTGCAACTGGGAAATTATTTGTTTTTGAATCCAACATACCCTGTGCAAGAACGTTTTGTTTGTTTTTGCTAGTCATTTTTATCATATTGCTAATCAAATAACAATATGATTAGCAACATTTGTAAATCAATTTTTTTCCTTATTTCCATCACATTACTAATACCTGTTAAAATTTTGATCAAAATAATGCTTTCGGTAATAATAAATAAAACTTGACAGTAGGCCTACATGCCATCAGCCTTTTATTTTCCAAAATATCAACTTCTTTATTGGTGAGCTAAACATATAGGGGTTTTCTTATTTTTTATATACGGGCTAGTAAAACTCTAAACGGGCTAGTAAAAGCTTCAGTTAACTAGCCCAGTGGGCTGGCCAGGAAAAAAAGTTAGCGCAAGGCCTGCTATTACATGTATAGTGCTGTTAAGGGTATTGTTTTGCTTTGTAAATAAAATGTGTTTTTGTACAATTGGTATTCGCCGTTTGTTTATTTCATCAGTGGTAATTAGCAATCTCTGACACGATCGCGAGAAGACGAAGGCGAAGCCGAAGTTACGTTACTACTGTTACTCATGTTCCACGGTGTCAGAAGGCTGTTCGATATTTTGATACCGAAATATCGGCCCAAAAATATCGCGATATTATCGTGATGACGTCACTTTTTCCTTACCGGAAGAACGGAGGAATAATTTTTCTTTTTAAATACCTGATGGAAATCACCACGTGTACAGCATCATGAGATCGGGCCCACCGGGATCGGACCCGCCGGGACTGAGCTCGGTTCCGCTAAAATTTAATATCAGGGCCGGCCATCGCCACCGAGAGATCGCGAATCGGGCCGGGGTAGGGGGCCGGGGCCGCGCCGGCAATCGGGGCAAGAAGGATCGGGGGCCGGGTTGATGACAAGGCTTCACTTGTTGAGTAGTTGGAGTACAATACGACATTTACATTCAGTTGGCTTCCTTGCGGCACTAGAAAGACGAGCGTTTGTTTCTATTTCGACACTGTTGATTAGTAACAGCTGAAAATTTATACCATGGACGCCCAAATCACACGTGAGCTGTTAAAAACATTGTCTTGCATGTCTTGTGCACAATGCATGTGCCGCACGCGTTTGTCGTTTCTCAAGACGACTTTCGCTTTGTGTTAGATGCGTGTACATGCATTGTACACTGGGAATAAGACGGTGGCATTCAGTGCGGTTGCTTGCCCTTGTCCAAGACTAGCAACAAAGCAACGCGCACGCGCAGATGCGCTTTTGGGGTTGGCTTTATTGATCAATTGCTCTAACCCAGGTCGCGGGGGCCGGGTTAACGAGTCTTTTCTCAAGTCAATGTTAGCTGCGTGTACGTACATTGTACATTGGGAAAAATACGGTAGCAGATCGGTTGCGGTTGTTTGCACTTGACCGAGACTACAACGATGGTAATATGCAGGCACGCACACATCATGTCGATCGTTGCGTGCAATAAATCGGGTGCGCGTTGTGATACGTTGTTCAACATGGGGAAATATACCAGCAGGTACAGGCCTAAAAAAGTACATGCACAGCGTGCACGTTGTACCAGAGGTTTACGTGCACAGAGGAAAAAGTACATGCACCAGTGCATGCGTGCACCCGTCTAAATCGAACACTGTGTGCATCGGAACCGGGTACCCGAATACCCGACCGTTCATGTCAGGAACCGGTTCCAGATTATGGAATCGAGTACCCGTACAACTTTACATTATCTCTTAGTAACTTCCCAGAAAATGAAAAAGGAAAGGTTTCGAATGTTATTTGTCGGGAATTTTCTAAATTAAAACTCGACTACATGGGAAACCAGCACAGATTTCATGTTTAGGACCGTGACGCTCACGAAAATTGACAATAAAGGCAATTTACCGGTTGTGGTTTTTGTAGTCTGGGTATGGATAAAGAGCCTCGACCAGACATACCGTAATTTTCGGAATATAGGGCGCGCGGAGTATAAGCCGCAGCACGCAAAAATCTGCAAATTAAGATTTAAAGTTGGTGTATTAGCCGCACCGGCGTATAAACCGCACCGCGGCGCTGACGACCAACCACAAAAGTCATCGTGCTGCATTTCCACTACACATGCAATCCTAAAGTGTAAGCAGCGCGCGAACGAGATAGGGCTCCGTGCAAAGAAAAGGCGGAAAGAAAAGGCGAGTTGGGGGTCAATATCGCCATCGACGCCATCTTACCTGACTTCAAGTGTCTGGTTCCCGCTATGATATTCTTATTGAAAACGCAATTATCGAGAGTCGGCAAACAGACAAAGCACGAGTATCAAATGAACGAGGAGCGCGCGCGTTGCGTAATACCAGCGACGTACTGCCTATTGAAGCGCGGTTGCTGTGTGGACAGCGCCCTCATTCGACGCGCACGGAGCCCAATAAACTTTCATAAGTCCTCGAAATTACCAATTTTGACGGGCTGGATGAGTGTCCTGGCTGGGTGGGCCGCGCGGCAGTTCTTTTCTTTTTTTTGACGGCGCGGGGGAGGGGGGGGGGATAACAAAAAGAAAATGACAACTTTAACCACTAATTATCTTAGCTCAACGGTCACCAATTGACCAGTGAAATAATAAACAACATGGATTACACAACGATAAAACAGACAAAAACGAACAGACGCACCACACGATTTGTGAGGTGTGAACGGTACTTACGGTACATTTGCAAGTCTATTCGGTCCCTCTGGACTGGTTTCCTATATTTCCAACACGTGAGTAGAGCGAACGTAAACGGCAACCAGGGTTCGAAATTCGTAATCTGGGGGCCAAGGCCATTTTGGCCTTCGTGACGAAAAACATTTCTGGGGCACCAAGGCCACTAATGAAGAGGCCAATGACAAAAAAATATAAGGGCACAAAGGCCAGATAAAGGTCTTTCTTGCATACTGGTGTACATGTATTTGTACAATTAGTCTCTCACGGCAGTGAGCGAAACTTTTAGTTATGTGGAAGGTGCCAAGAAACAATGAAAACTGAGCTTACGGCTTGCGTATTTGTTATTTTAACCACTTAGAAGGTAAAGAGTAAAAAATGCGTAGCACTGTTCAATACGTTGCTTTAATATCTTCAGCACACCCACATAACATTGAGTTTGTCGCGGTTTTTCTTTTGCTAGTCAATTTTATCACATTGCTAATCAAATGACAATATGATTAGCATAATTTGCTAATCATTTTTTCCCTTCTTATTTCCATTACTGCCTGAACTTGTAAGTTGTATAGTCATGGAGGAAACACGGCCCGTGCCGGGCATGCCGCGCGACGGCATGAGTAATTTCACCGTGCGCTATATCGCTGGCGGAAAAAGCATCAACATTGTCGATCTCCTTTTCTGTCACAGTAAAAATGAGTTTGGTTCCGTGGGGCAGAAATGAGTTTTATAATGATTCATGTCCTTCTTGCACTTAATAGCCGACAAGACTCGACAAGAGTTCAATTTGTCTGGAACGTTTTAATTAATTAAGCGATGCAAGGCATAATAAATTGTCGAATAAATCGCGAACAGAAAACGCTTCGGTTTCCACGTGTCCGAGTCATCAATGGCACGTACATCGCAGCACACATGCACCAGTACATGCACGATTGTTTGCACGAGGAGAGTTCGTTGCGTTAAGTTGAACAGGCAACGCTACTCCCTCTGGACCATCGCTAAACCGCACACATAGCCGGCTTTGGGGGGTTCAGGTTACTGTAGTAAGAGCTACCTGGCTAAAGCTAGCCGCGCATTCGGCCGCGGGATTCAGAGCTTGTTTTTAGGCTGTGACTGGTTCTCGCCCCAGTGAGAAAGAAGAAAAATAATGCACGGACGGGAGCCAGTCTGCTTGGGGAATCGAGGTTTTGTGAAGGTTTTTACATGGGGCGCACGGGCCGTGCTAGCTGGCGCGATAGCTCATCACGCGCACGGGCGCGGCAATTACCAGCGCGATCGAAAAGCGCCGTTTTGAAGGATCTGGCAACGGTTTGGTACTGAAAAATTAAGGGCTTTGTTCGGCAAGAAGGGCACAACGGCCAAAGTATTAATGGGGCACAGCACAACTGGCCGTGAATAGTGCATTTTTACAAGGGGCATCACAGCAACTAAAATAATATCGATGGCACTGGCCGTCGTGAATTTCGAACCTTGTGTGACTGATTTTATTCTTCAAATGTTGCCGAATAAGCCGCCCGGAATATAAGCCGCAGGGACATTTTTCAGCGTGAGAATCAACGTATAGGCCGCGGCCCATATTCCGAAAATTACGGTAATAGCATGCCTCATTCCACAATAAATACAACTGTATAAAGCTTCTGTCTTTTGTGATATGCCGGCGCATGCACGTACCGGAACATGTAATGGCTGAGAAGTGATCATGTTTACTGGACAGGCATGACTTTTGTCTGAAATCAGACTTTTGAATCTCAGAGAAAGACATTATTGGAACTTCCGGGATTGGAAGTTTTGGGTTGGGTTTCTTTAACGGGTACCCGGGTACCCGTTTTTTTTTCAATCGGGTACCCGGTTCTTTTACTACCCGTAAATGCACACCCCTACTCAACGGTCGAGTTGTCTCAACGGTCAAGTTGTTTCAAGTCGAGTCGGCCAACGGTCGAGTTGTCCGAGCCCCATCTCAGTGGCCCCAATCTCATGATGCCATGGTGACTTTCGTCATGTATTTTTCCATTCCTCTGTTCTTCCGGTAGGCCTAAGGGAAAGAGTTCCATATCCGGCCATCACTTGTTTTCCCTTAATATGACTTAAAAAGTACCAAAAGGTATAAATCTTATGAAGAAACACGAATTTAGGAGGGAAAAAATTTCAACTTTTTCTTTGAAAATACTTTTTCTATCATGGCCCATAGACTTTGTGCACTAGGTCCAAGTAATAGCCGGATATGGAACTCTTTCCGAAAAAAGTGACGTCATCACGATAATATCGAATATCTCTATTTTTTTGCCGAAATTTTGGTATAAAAATAAATGGATATCGAACAGCCTTTATGTACATGTGTACATACGTACATGTACGCGTACACCTCGTGTAAACTGCATGCAACGGACTACAATCCATGATGTCACATGCTATAAATGCATAACGCATGACATGCAAATAAGGGATGTGATTTAATGCTTTTAGTCTCGAAATTTAGCCAGTTCGCAGTGTTTTTTCCCCAATAAAAAAAAAACAGTACAACATATTTTTGTGTATTAGTGGGTTTCACACTACTCTGAACTTACCCGGGTAATTTACCCGGGTAGTTGTCATTACCCGGGTAAAAACTAACCCGGAAAATAGGTTTCACACGACAAAATTAACCCTGCAATTCTGCTTACCCGCTTTAGCGCGCACCCTGGTAACTTGTAGCCGCATTCACACTATGCGAATGGTAACCTGGAGAATGTGCCTGGCCTTGTGCCTGGCCTTGTGCCTGGCCTTGTGCCTGGCCTTGTGCCTGGCCTTGTGCCTGGCCTTGTGCCTGGCCTTGTGCCTGGCCTTGTGCCTGGCCTTGTGAGTTCCATAGTTGAGGGGCAATGCTAGCCATTGTTACATGTACGTCGGCGTAATAGAGCAAAATGAGAGCGGCGCGAGAGCATGCAATGCAAATTGAAAAAAATCAGATCAGCATTGGTAGCGTGCACGCGTCATCCTTTAGACTTGAAGACAAGTCGTTTTAGACAGTCGTGTTTTGTTCAAAGGCAGCGTCATTGTCATACCAGCGCGGTAATAATATGCCCGCCTTTCGTGAAGTTCCGACATGTATTCTTTTCTCCATGGTCAGTAATTGGACAGTTGACGCACATGCATCTTGGGGCCAAGGCTGCACGAACGTTCCCACATGTTATTATACCACTCGCTACGCGTAACCCCAAAGTGCGGTGTAAGTATTATAATACGCGGCGGTGCAGTCAGACTAATGCCGACCAATTACCGATTTGATTTAAAGTCATGAAAGTCGTCATCCTTCAACTGTGCGGTCTAGACTGGTGCCTTGCATTAAGTGTATGTAAAATGTACTTATTAAGACGAGGCATCATCCACGGAAGACTGGTGCCTTTCATTAGGTATACGTAAAAATAAACGCCCACCCGAACAAAGATACTGACAATTTGGGAGACCGCCAACATGGGGCGGGATAGCTCAGTTGGTAGAGCACCGGTGCGGTAACCCGGAGGTCGCAGATTCGAATCCCGCTCCTGCCAGTTTCTTCGTGTAAAAATAAACTTAAGGCGAAGTACCAGCCACGGCGGCCGTACTAATAAATTACATCATCTTCGCAAAGCTGGCCGATAAAACACAACGAAGCGCACCCACCCACTTACCCGGGTAGAAGAAAACCCGGCGAGCATTCACACTACTGATGGTAACCCGGAGAATCGTCTCAAGGTCATCGTAAACCCCGAGATTGGTGGGTTAACCCACCTCGCGAGCAGCGTTAGAAATTACCCGGGTTAAGTGGGGTTTTGGGGCAGTTAACCCGGAGAATTTCTAACCCGGAGAATTTCTAACCCGGAGAATTTCTAACCCGGAGAATTGTAGTGGGAACGCTCCACATTACCCGGGTAATTACCGGGTTAATTTTTTTGTTAACCCGGCAATTACCCGGGTAAGAGCATAGTGTGAAACAGGCTCTGGTATTACTCTCTTTAACATCATATCTTTGGTAAGGCTGTTCGATATCCATTTATTTTGATACCGAAATATCGGCAGAAAAATATCGCGATATTCGATATTATCGTGATGACGTCACTTTTTCATTACCGGAAGAACGGAGGAATAAAAAAATACATGACGGAAGTCACCACGGCATCATGAGATCGGGGCCACCGCCGGGGGATCGGGCCCGCCGGGATTGAGCGGCAGGAACGGGGGGCCGGTTTGACAAAGCTTCCCTTCGCTCGTTGAGTATTTGGAGTTTTACGACATTTACCTTCAGTTGGCTACTTTATGGCACTCCAGAAAGGCTAGCGTTTGTTTCTATTTCAGCATTGTTGATTAGTAACACAGATGATAATACCATGGACGATCACATGCGAGCTGTCAACAAACGATCGTGTCGTATATTTTGTGAAGACGACATGACATTACACAATGTACAATGGATGCGCGGCACGTGTTTTAATCTTTTCTCAAGACGCGGCGCAGTTCGCTGCACGTAACTACACCTAACTACGTGTGCCTTGTACACTGGGGAAAGACGGTGGCATTCAGTGCGGTTGCTTGCACTTGACCAAGGCCAGCAACAAAGCAACGCGCACGCGCAGATGCGCTACAGGGGTTGACCTTATTGCAAACAATTGCCATACCCCTCGATCTCAAGATAAGTTCCCAAGCGTGTAGGTACAGGTACGTACATTGTACACTGGGAATAAGACGTTGTTTGCACTTGACAACTACGTACGGCGCGGAAGGTAAATCGCGCGGAGCGGAGATGTCATGTCGGGGTTTAGAAAACGGTCAAAGAAAGACACATTTAGTGCATGTATGTATTTTTTTATTCCTCCATGGTACATCATGATACATTATATACTATTCTACCGTCCAATAATTGGAAATAACTGGAATTTCGAGCAAAGTAAACTGGACAAATCCACACGTAATGCGGCCAAAAGGAACATATATCGCGATATTCTTCGGTATATCGAATTCCCCGATATTCCGGTTTTTTTTAAAGGGGCCGATACGATTTTCGATATGAAAAAAATATCGAAATATCGGGAAATATCGTCATATCGAACAGGCTTAATCTTTGGACTGAGGCAACATTTGCACATTTAAAAAAAACGTTTTAGTAGGTCTCTAATAACTACACTGTCGGTACATTTAACATAGTTAAAACATAATTAGAGTATTAAGTTCTCTGTCCAATAATTATGATGATAATTTGTTAAGTAAACTGTTTAGTCATTCTACACATACATGTAATGTGTCAACAAAATTCCCATCCTGAAATTTTTCTAGAAAAATCAAAGTAGCATGATATTATCTGCTGTATTTTGACAGTTGGAATGCTTACAACTGCTCGTCACAGCTGGAGTGAATTTTGACGTAGCCACCCAGCGCTTCCATCAGACTCCGGCACACGTTGCGGCATTCGGCAATCAACCTCATTGTCTCATGTGGCTGATCCAATCAGGAGCCAGTGTCAATACTCAGGTAAAGGGTTGGGTTGTAAAAAAAAGATGACTCAAAATGTGAGTGCGATGAGGAGGACAACTCTATTCAGTTTGGTACATGTACCTATTGTTTGCATTTATGCTTGGCTGCACAGCCCCGATCTTGGCACACACAAGCACTCCATCAATAACACCTGTACCAAAGGGTAACTATATATTTGAACGTACAGTGAAGTCGAAACTCGAAAACCTGGTTAACTCGAAGTAAGAATTTATTCCCATGAAAATAGTAGCAAATCATGTATAAACATTCAGAAGATGGAATGTTTGCGTCGGGGGATGATGTAAATTAGAACAGAGATGTTTTCTCTTTTGCCCTACCCGGGCGGGATTCGAACCAACGACTTCCTGCTTACTAGTGCAGACGTCTGCACTAGTAAGCAGGAAGTCGTTGGTTCGAATCCCGCCCGGGTAGGGCAAAAGAGAAAACATCTCTGTTCTAATGTATAAACATGCCCACACTAACTCGAAATTTTGGACCAGTAACTCCGGATAAGTCGAACTCAAAATCGCCAGGTGCAGAAATATACTTGCATAATTAGGCTACAGAAGAAACTGGAATCCTTTTGTTAGGTTAAGGAATCTCCCAGGACTGCAATCAATAAACCTAAACTTGGGTATAGATAAGGCTATTAGCTTCAACAAAGAGGCTATTAGCATCCATAGTATCACTGGAGCAGTTGCCTATTCGCTCCGGTGCAACTTAAAGGATCAAAGCGAACTGCTAGTGACCCGCCCAGGAAGGCCGAAGACGCAAAGCGGCCTTAATTGTCACTGCAATCCTTTGAAGAAGCGCTTATGCAACCACGATGCAGTTGGCAATGATTCAAGTGAACTGCTGACCAATCACACAGTCGCACGTGCTTGCTGAAGTGACGTATTGCGGGTGGCTGGATTGTGTCAAGGCACGCTGCGCCGCACGGGATCGTTTTTTTGAGAGAGGGCGTGCATGCCATCTCGAGAGAGGGCGCTGTAACGTGACTACGGAGATGACAGACGAATGGCTACGCAATGGACTGCCCAGGGTTTTGGCGGAAGAGACATTACATCTTTAACGCCGATGAAACGGGCTGTTTTATTGTCTCTTGTCGGACCATTCCCTCACACTGAAGGGGAAGACCTGCAGTGGCGGAAAGCAAAGCAAAGATCGCCTAAAAATGCCATGATTTTGTGCTCTATTTCACGGCCGTTACATTGAATATTCGCTTGGTATTCACGTACGTAATCTTTGGGAAAAAGGGGGACCTTGGGTAACTCGAAACTCCGCTTAACTCGAAATTGGAGCCCATTCCCCTGAGGTTCAACTTATCGAGATTTCACTGCATTAAATTAGTAAAATTAGAATTAGAAAAAAAAGTTGTCCTAAAGACTCCCAAGACAATTTAACATTTTTAAACTCTTGTGAAAGATTGAAAACTAGAACAAAATGTATTTTTAAAAGGCAATTTTGATTTCTTTCTCACACAAGTAGAAATTGCCCGCATTTTTAACTCCAAACTTCGATGCAAATCTCTTGTTTGTAATTTGTTTTTAATATGTCTGTGTAGGACTACCTTGGTGAAACCCCAGCCCACAAATCAGCCAGAAGCGGCGGTCTGGAATGCCTCGGGATTCTCAAAGCTAATGGAGCAATCTTCAGGTACAGATAGTTAAACATTCAGGGGAAGGGGGAGTTTAAGAGTAGGAACATAGCTTACAGGCACTGCTAAGGTAATCACAGCACTATGTTGGCTCTTTTTGTCTGATACATGTTTAGATTATTGGTGTCTAACTCTTCTATTTTTCTCTGAACATAGTCCAGTATTTTAAATTTGGCAGACGGATTTTAAAGCTTGAGCCGGTGCCACTTTTTAAGCATGGTACATGTACATTGTACATGTAGGCTGGGGACATGCAAAGCTTGGTGGGCCACCAGGCTTAGTTTGCAGGTTGCAGAACACTGCTTATGGGATTATTGCATGATCATTTTCATCCATCTGTTTCAAAGTCCCTCTATCTCACATTCAAGACATTTCATGGCTCTGCCCCTCTCTATCTCTATCTAGTCTCATTATTCCTTTGACTCGACTAGCCAGTTTTAGAGACAGCTTTTTCTAGCATTGCCCCTCAACTATGGAACTCACAAGGCCGGGCACAAGGCCGGGCACAAGGCCGGGCACAAGGCCGGGCACAAGGCCGGGCACAAGGCCGGGCACAAGGCCGGGCACAAGGCCGGGCACAAGGCCGGGCACAAGGCCGGGCACAAGGCCGGGCACAAGGCCGGGCACAAGGCCGGGCACAAGGCCGGGCACAAGGCCGGGCACAAGGCCAGTTTGCAACAGGCACAAGGCCAGGCACAAGACCAGCTTGCAACAGGCACAAGGCCACAAGGCCACAAGGCCAGGCACAAGACCAGCTTGCAACAGGCACAAGGCCAGGCCACAAGGCCAGGCCACAAGGCCAGGCCACAAGGCCAGGCCACAAGGCCAGGCCACAAGGCCAGGCCACAAGGCCAGGCCACAAGGCCAGGCCACAAGGCCAGGCCACAAGGCCAGGCCACAAGGCCAGGCCACAAGGCCAGCTTGCAACAGGCACAAGTAACAGGCATAAACAATGACAAAGGAATACGTTTATTACAGTTCATTTGAATAGCTTGAGACTTGAATTAAGACTGAAGGTCTGGTGCTGGCCTTGCAGGGTCTTGTGTGGCCTTGTGATGGCCTCAACTAAATCACTGTTATTTTATAACTACATGCTGATATCTTCTACATTTTCACCAAAACTTGATTGGATATTTGTTTGGTCTTTCAGGATAGCAAACAACAACGGGCACCTCCCAAAGGACCTTGCCCTCTCATGTGGCAATGAGCCCTGCGTGATGTACATCCAGCAGGTTGAGGGAGCCCCGCACATCCCTAATGGCTTCTCGTCGAACCGTGACCTATGCAGAAAGAGGGGTACTGACGACATTGCGAACGGCGATTTGAAAAAGGCGAGAACGGAGGAGGGGGTGGGCTCACTGCCAACCTTCAACAGCGAACCTGTTAATGGAACAGAGAGTAAGATTCCAAGATTTTTTGTGCATGTGTGAGATCATGAAACCCACTTGTATGTTTTGTATAGTAAAGTACATGTAAACACGGTTGCAATCGAAAGCTTACACACACCACAATCGGAAACATATTCATTTCATTCCAAAGCTGTGAATCAAGTCCAAATGATTATACATGCACGAGAAAGGACTTTTGAAACATGATTTTCATTGATATATTGAGAATGTTCAATAGAAAAATTGCAAGAAACAAAATTGCAGAAGGACAAATTAAAGGATCTGATTTTTTTTTCCTGTCCAAGTGTTTAACTTTTGACTATATTTGTATAGGCCAAGTAAAATAAAATCATGTTTCAAGTCCCATTTTTTCAGGGATGGAAGATTTTTTTCTCTCATATTAGCACTCATATTTTTCCAGATGGCTGCTGGCCTGTTGTTTTCAATATGGCTATCTTTCTTCAGCAACAGTTCACTGCGAGCAGTAAAGTATTGGTTTTTTTTACTCGGCTTTCCTTTCAAAAGACTTTCAGATAACAAATATACCAACTGGCTAGGTAAAACAACTATTTTGGTTGTACGAAGGAAATTTCCCCAAAATGCAGAGCTTCCAATATAAGGCTGGATAGCTCAAAGATAAAACAAAAAATTAAAGGGTGATAAACCTTGCACATAAGGAAAGTAGCAGGGCTCTTGTATTGTACTACGTTCGAGGACAAGAGGAGAAAGAAAATACAAAAGAATCTTTCTTTTCCTCGACAGACGGTCTTTTGTTGAAATCGGTCCTCGAACGTAGAACTACGTGCATAGTCTATGGGCTTGGGTTATACTAAAGGAAGAATAGGAAACACAAAGCATTGCCCTCACGAGTATAGTAAAGTACGACGGTGTGACCATGAATGTAATTTTTGTCTCGCCTGAACGAAGTTCAGAAAGAGACTGTGCAATCACTCTAGTTTCGACAAATTTAAGTCCAATTGCAATCAAACTTGGGTCATGCATTCAATAGTGCAACCTTTATAGAGTACCAAAGTGATCACGTCAATCAATGCAATGTTTGGAACCAGAATACATTCTAAACTGCATGTGTTTGGAACCATTGCCGTGGCAACTGACATCAGACTTCGGTACTCTATATGATGCTTGTGTCAAAGGTCAAGTACTGAGGTCAAAGGTCATTTGCTGTCAAGTTCTAAAATAGGCTGGAATTGTCCAACTTGTCTCATTTGTAAACTGGAAGTCCAATTGGAAGCAAACTTGGGTCATGCATGCACTATTGTAACCTTTATATGATGTCGGGTCAAAGGTCAAGTACTCAGGTCAAAGGTCATGTCAGGTCAAGTTGTAAAAGAGGCTGGATTTGTAAAATTGGTCATTGTGCTATTGTGCTGATTGAGGTGTCAAAATGTGCAGAGAACATGATTAACGTTTAAGCAGGCGAGACGCGTGGTTCGAGAACCACCTTGTTTCTAAATATGGTGAACTGAAAAATCGCCATAATTTCTGCAATTTTAGTTTTGAAGCAGGAGCTAGGTTTTAGATCAGGTTTCTCAGACCGACCCCCCTCCCCCAAAAAGTCAGCAAAGGAAAAAATCAAAACGGCACGTTGGTGTGAAAAATATTGTGGATTTTTTAATTTTAGCATTGGTCTTGTGAAATACACCTTCCAGTCTAGTACCATTTTTGAGCTACTTGCTCTGCTGTCTAGTACATGTAGATTTTTACCTGAAATTGGAGGCCTGTAAATGGCTGTTCAGACTATCAAGTTTTATCTTTAAATGTTAATAAAATATTTTATTTGCTGTTGCCATTTTTAAACTCAGAATGAAAATGTTCTATGCACTGCTAGGTTATGTATGTGTTAATTCCAAGTGCATGAGAATTTGGTTCCCTTTTTGTTCAAACAAAAATACTTGAAGCCTTTAGTATTTTAATCTGTCCCTTTTTTGACTATTTGGCAACTTGTTTTCCCATGTACATGTACATTGCATGGTGTTGCCAAGCACATATGCCACATTTTAAAAATACATTACTTACATGTAGGTGTAAAGCTTGCTGGAATGTTTGCTTCTGGTCCCCCGCCCCCCCCCCACAAGTATTTGCGTGAAAAATTGCCTGGTTTAAGTAAGTCTAATTGTTGTTGCCCAGTTTGGTATGCATGTGTACCTGTTACAGGGTGTGTACATGTACATGTGTGTGGAATCCCCAGCTTGTTTGCAGTTAACCTCAACAAGTTTAACCGGGAAGGAAACGATCACCTCCAAAAACTTTGCTCCCCCCAAAGCTTGCCGGCTGACTTCTCCCCAAGAAATGGATGCAGAAACGGCCCGGGCATCCGAAATGGATGCGGATGGCAGTGTTTCCATAGCAACCGAAGAAGCATACAATGTCAAAATGAGAGTTTCTGCTGGTGGGGGAGACAGACGGAGTGCAACTGGATTGGGGCCAGAAACTGCCGGAACGTCTGCGCACAAATTGCAGCAAAGGGAGAATGGATGGAAATATCCACTCTTCTTTTAGGAATTAGCGACAGTTAAAGATTCGTGCAATGAAAGCAACTTGAAAACCTTAGATTCTGTGGTGTAATAATCATATACATTTTGGTGGAATGAGGACGTTTGAAATCGTTTTTTGAAGATTTATCTCTTTGGTCGGAACAGTTCAACACTGAATTTACTGACAGTTTGTGGGGATCTTTGATAAATATACTGTTTACAGATACGTGAGGTCAAATAGTTACATGAAGGTCACCAATGCCTATGGCAAGAAGATGGTTAAAGGTTAAATGGTTAAGTCCACCCTGAGTTTATAATAACATAATGTTAAAGAACGTTAATTGCAATTGTGACTTACTTTTTATTTAATTTTGATTGGTTTCGGTAATCGTATAAACCGGAGATTTTTTCATAACGCGCCTGCCGTCATGCGAGCCGCCCTTTTGCTCTGGAATATCGGTACACCTGGGATACTGTGACGTAGTGGCTGCACTACCAAGCCGGCCGGCTGGGTACCCGGCCCCGCGGCCTGAGCTGTGCGAGTGCAGTGAACCATTGTCCGTACATGCAACACACACGAGAACGTGGCAGTGTTGTTCCTTGACGCATGTCTGTTTTCCATATTCCTGGCGAATTTTTGCCTGACTGCTAAAGCAAAACTCGGTCGTGCTGTAGTACAGCAACATCATGACGATTTGGCAAGCTTTTGGCTGCTCAAATCAACCGAAAAGGTCTCAGCTTCTTCCAAATTCCCAATTCCCCCAAACGACCGGATATTTGTAAGAAATGGCTGAACGATTTAAAAACGCGAAGCTCGACTTCGAACCAGATTGCTTCGAGGAAAATCAGCAGGCAGTTCTCCTGGGGTAGGCTAAGAATCTTCGAGATGATGCAGTGCCTAACATATTTTCTTTCCGACCAGAACAGACTTTGTCCTCTTCTAAAAAAAGATACGAAAAACCACGATAAATTGCAGCACGTCAAGTCGAAAAAAACATCAGCCTTACGCATACACGCAATAGTCAGGCGCCTTATAAAACATACGTATTCATATGCAGTAAGCTGCGTCTAGGTGTGATACCAGTGCATACCGCACATAGCCAACCATGGGTTTCCATTGAGGTGCGGACACTACGTCATAATCTCCCGGATGTCGCAGGAATTTCGAACAGTATGGACGCGCCCTTTGTACTGCTGAATGGCAAGAAATCGTAAATAAATAGGGCGCGTGTGTCGTTCCCCTATAACAAAGAAAATCCAACTCTCGGTGCAGTCTGTATGTTAGTGTATGTTCTTTTAGACTAGATAAAATTATATAGAGCCTGGAATTCTCCTTCAATGGAATTGAACGATCAAATCAAATGTTAGAAATTGGATTTCATCTAACTCCAGCAAACTTGCTAAATGAGTGGTGGAACTGTCTGTACCAGTAAGCAGGAGATCGTGGTTCGAATCCTGATGAAGTGTCTTATACATGTAAATGTTTTATGATGACATTGAAAAGTACTGACTATTCAGGGCTAAACAGCAAATCTAATTTAATTGAATGTGTAACATTTAAATTATACATTTTTGGGGGTTTGTTTATGGCAGTTCAACTTTATACAGGGTAGAGTAAGGGCAATTGGCAGTATATTCCGTTACCAAGTACTTGCAACGGAGAGGCTGTTTTCAAACTGCATAGTCAACAGGTTATCCATACCAACTCATTGGGTACTCCAATGGTATTCCTCTGGATTTTAAGGATAGTAATGTTGAAAAGCATTTAAAGCCTGGTCAATTAATACAGACCTTTCTTATGTGTCGTTATCGACCTCAAAGTGTAGTGATGTTGACCCATTCTGTCTGGCTGTTATTAACCCTCCTATACTTATCACAACTATCACAGCCTATCAAAAACTCTTAACACCAACTCTCACAATTTGATAGGTTTTGATCTGTACAGAAGCTGGGTTGATTTTGGCCCTGAGAACAGGAGGGTTAATTAATGGGGTGCTGGTACGCTAATACAGGCTTGTGCAGCCAAGCATAATGCACGCAATAGGTAAACAATGGATTGAAAATGTGCAGGAATGCGCATATATACAACAACCAGCCAGGTTTTGTTTTGTTCAAACCGCGGCTATGGCCGTCATCCATATTCAATTGGTTCGTGAAGTGCATCTTCAAGTAAACTATATGTAGTCAAGCATGCTACGCACATGCCCGTGGTTTAACCTGGCTGATACAAAACATGTACGATGGTCACTCCATAGCGGTCCACATGTCATGGTTTTGTTTACATTTCATGTTATCTGGTCACATGGGTAAACAAGGTCTATAAGCAAAAAACACTCATTGAAAATGTCAAACTCATTGTACATACATACATGTACTTAAAGTTTGCGTGCACGCACCGTTATACATGCCCCTGTTTTGTTCACTTCATGCAAAATGACACGTACATTGTACATATGTACATGTGTGCGTGCACTGTATATATCTCCGAGGACAAGAGAAGAAAGGAAAAACAAGGAAACCTTTCAGTCCTCGAACGTAGAGTCTTTTGTTGAAATCGGTCCTCGAACGTAAGGATACGTGCTTAGTCTATGGGGGTTGGTTATATTAAAGTAACAATAGGAAACACAAAGCATTGTCCTCGGACGTATTGGGGAAGTACGACTATGTGTGCTGTTTAGATGGACGTGTCGACCTTGCACAGTGCCCCCCAAAAAAATAAACAAACTTTTATTGCGAATCACCCAATTAGTGTAAATACTTCTCAAAATGTTCATTTGTTTGGCATTTGGAAATTTTCTAAGCAGCTGAAATCGTACTGAATTTGTTTGGTTCCTGAACCGTATTTTGCAAATGTCTTTACTCTCAGACATGGAATTGACTAATGGTGCCTCCCAAGAAAACGGATCCGTTGGTCAGCACGTCCCAGTGGGTCCGGTCAAAGGTCAGCTCGGTGGTCAAAGCTGTGGTCAAGCCAGTGGTCAGTTCAGTCAGTCGGTGGATTACCTTGTGCAGTGTTCAGTGTTGAAGCGTCCAGCGGCCAGAAAGTGTCGGGCACTCACAGGCCACTATCTGTGACAGAGGGTATATCTTGGTTTTCATGTTGTGGTTATTTGGTTGCTGTGGTTATTGTACATGTAGCTGAAATGTTATGTGGTTGATGTTGTGCTTTCATTGTTCTGAGCCTGAAAAGATGACTTTCCAGTCGTGTCTTAGTTGACTAAGAGTTGTGTCACCATTTTGGGTTCAGCTGAAATTTATGTTTCTTCCTTGCCTGTAATGTTGTGCATGTTTGTTCAGGGTCCATTGTAGAAGGATTGTAAATCTCTGATCCTAAATTAATTGAAATGAATGACGTTGGCCCCATTGCTGCAGTTTCAATGCGTGTACATGTACATGTACATTCAAATCCAGAATGGCAGTCAGTTCTCTCCTGTGTCGCTGTCTTCTTCATCAATTTGGGTTTTCTTCAGGACACAATTTCAGTTACAGCTGGGTTTGAATTTTTTTTTTTTTTGGTGTGTAACACCTGACAGCACAAAATGAGCCGAAAAAAGTCAAACTATGGTTTTCTGAGAAACAAAAAATTTTCGCTGAAAAGTAAATTTTTGGATTTCAACAACTGTATAATAAAAAACAAAAACCTATTCTTTCCTATCCCAAAGATTTTTAACTGAATCTATTCTCAAAATATTTTGTTGTGGGGATTTCTTGATTGAACTCGGGTTAAAGTCTGCGCAGATCACAAACTTTGAGTTTCATTTTCTCAAAACAAGGGGTCAAGACTCTGACAACTCTAAAAGGTTGTATCGGGGGCTAGGAATGAGATACCACAACACACAATATATCAAATGAAAGTTTTTTAAAACCTGTACTTTCAGAAAATACCATAATCTTGATTTTGCAACTTTCGTGGGAACAGGTCACATTACGTATAGAAGCAGCATTCAGCAGTATGTAAAAAAATAAACATAAAATTAAACTTTCTATGTACTGCTGTAAAAATTGATTGCAATTTGAGAAATATGTACACTCATGTCTTTAGGCCTCCACATCTTGTTTGTCCGTTTCTCACAATTTCCTGACTGGTATCAAGCACTTTATGCTCACTGCTTTCCGAAAAAGAAAAGAAATTGAAAGCTTACTCGGCAGGACTTGAACACAGGACCTCCTGCTTACTAGTGCAGTTGTTGTGGGTTCGAGTCCCGTCTGAGTAAGTCTGTGAATTATTTCCTTAAGGCTCTCAGAAGGTGCTGAGCACACAGTGCTAAAGACCATTCTGGAATGGGGAAAAAAAACTGTTCAACTGGACTTCATCCCCGATCCAAAATCCACCTTCTGATATTGAACCGTATTGGCTCAATTAACAAACCAAATCAATTGATTCGTTTATTGTGATCTGGTGAGTGACTCCACCTTTAAGATGTTCCATCGCAGCCAGATTCAAGAGTACACATCCTTAAATATGGTTCTCCCGATCTTCTTACAGATTCTCCACCCACAAACGGTTTTTCAGTGCCCCCTGTAAGTGACCCCGCCCCGCATCCCAACTGCAGTAATGGAATCCAAGCCACGCCCACTCTTTGCATGCACCTGCCCCACCCACAAGACACCGCCCCAAAGAAGTTGAAGACTAGTGAGCTAGTCTCTTTGTACACGGAAGCCGACTTGGGCCAAATTGGCTCCGAACACCTTGAAACTCCTATGCAAATGGACCATCTTAATAATGGTGTTACAATGGATACATCCAAACACAACAATGGTGTTACAAATGAAATTGCCCCCGTATCGGCATCGGCAAGTGCTGCGGAGCACCATGCAGTGGTAACGATGACGCTCGGTTACAATAAGCTGTGCGAGTCCACGTACAACTCGACTGGTTTTTGTCATTTCTTTTGAATTTACAATTCAAAGAGCCATTCATTAAGTAGGTGTCATTTGTACCTTTCCAGACCATGTTGCCATGACATCCAGGTTACCGGGTACATGTAACCGTTGATCAGCAATGGTACACGTACACGTGTACATGTATATTTGCCAATGCATTGCGATCAGTGCTACACATCATTTCTTTGTTAAATGAAAATGAAAAGTATAATTTATATACAAGTACGTACATGTACATTGTACCATACGCTGTACCTTGCAGAAAACATGCAATTTTAATCTGAACTTTGGAAAATGTGTATATCATACATTGTATGTGATCAGAATTATATTTAAGTGTGTGGTTTTAAGTTACATAATTGAGATATATGTAGGTAGCCATAAATTATGTTGAACATTGAAAGCGTACATGTATGTTTATAAATTATTGACACAGTAAATTGCCAATTGATACGAGCATTTTGAACAGTCTAACTTCGTATTATGACTTGAGGCAAAATGAAACATTTAAAACATGTTTGTCATGTTTTTGGTTTGCTGCTTCTATTTTTGAATCATAGAGCAAGTTCGAGCGGTGACTATTTGTCAACCACTCGTCGAATTTCCATGGTAAACTGTACACGAAATACATACATGTACATGTATTGGGTACCAGCCAAATCGACTATTGGTCGACAAATGGTCCCCACTCGAACTTGCTCTAAGTTGGTAATATTTTTCCAAGATGGCCGCCTCATTTGTTTTCAAGATGGCCGCCCAGCATTTTTTTCAAGACTTTTGCTGAGTGGAATGCCCCAATCGATTCACAACATGCAGTAGATGAATTTTTCATTAGCCCCGTCTGCGCACTTCCGGGTTGAAAGCGAGGATGTCAGTGCTAAACAAAAACAGTGCTATTCAACAAATTGATTCATGCATGAATGAATCACGCCATGAATGACAGCGCAGCGCACGTTTAGCATAGTCGGCTGTTTACTTATCACTGAGAGCCTCTTACAAGCCCGGAAGTGCGCAGATCGGTGCTATTTTCGTCGATTTGAAATTCGCCTGGGAGACATTTCCTGTCTTCACGCTGCATTTTTATAGACGTTTTAGGAGTATAAAGCCAAAAAAAAAAAAAAAAAAAAAAGGCCATCTTGAAAAAGAAGTGGATAGGGATGCTAAACAAGTTAATTATTTAAATTTTGCCTTAAGTCTGAATTCTAGTCTGACGTTTTAATATTCTGAAACCTTCCTCCCTAGCCCATTCTACCCTTACTAAAGAATCGTATCTGTACCTCAAGCCCCGCCCCTACCCCCACCCAATGCAAAATAATCCTTGGTACTCTGCACGCCCTGTACTTGTTTATTGTCAGGAATTATAAATACTGTTTTGTACGCAAACTATTGAAGTATTGAACTGCAATTTGTGCAGTGAAACTATGAGAATATATTGTGTCAGGTGCCAAGTATGCTTAAAGTTATATTGTACGTGTATGATCACAATGTCAATTTTTGGTGTTTTTTTTTACAATTGCCTCAAATTCACAATTGAAATAGCCAGATTTCTTTTTTAATTTGCAAGATATCTATTGTTTTCGGAGATCCGTTTGTTGCTCCTTGGTTTCTGGTTTTCCTCCTCTTTTTTTTCCCCAGTAAAACTGCCGAAACTGCATATTTTTTCATTCCAGAGTGATAAGTGTCCAGACTTGTTATGCAACCTGTACTGACCCTACCAAAACAAAACGTTAATGAATGTGTAGTATAGTCTTAATTCAAAGCATCAACAACCCATAATCAGATAATATTCGTGCATACATGGGTATGGTAAATACAGTCCCATCTGGAAAAAGGCTACAAATGAAGTCAATTGACCTATCGCCGTTAACGAGTTAACCACGCCCCTTTAGACAACCCTATGGGAATGTTGTATGGTAATTTTTGTTTGTCTCAGATTTTGCACGTTCCATGTGGAATTATAATCACCATGATCCCACTGAACTCAAACCCAGTCTGTAGGATCGCCAAGATCTGGAGTGCAGTCCAGTACATTTCACCATCAGGTCAGGGCACACAGTTTAATCAACTCAAAATCGGACATTTGTGAAATTATAACTGCCAAGGATTGTGGATTTTACTCGGAACAATCAAAAACCAAGATTGGTTTTTGGTAGATTTAGCTTCAATATATTTTGGTTTCTTTTTGAGTTTTGTTAACTTGACAGATTTTGCATATATTTGTGTTCCTTTATTTTGTGTTTTTTTACTCTATAGATTTTGTAGATTTTTTATATCTGTATGAAACTCCAGAAATAGTGCCATGGTTGTATTTTAATTTTGTAAGAGTTTAGACATTTTGTGGAATGTTTTATGCTTCATAATTTAGTGGAATGCTGGTTAGTTCAGGGTACTTTGAAATAGTTTTATTTGTCTATAGATAGTGTCAGTTTGCATTTTGTCCTAATGCCATTTTGTAAAATAATTTAGATGCAGAAATGTAATGCCCACTTGGTTCACAGATTTGTAGTTTACGGAAAATAAACTGAATAAAGGGACAGTTTTATTCAGTGCATGTTGTGTAGAAATCTATATGAAATATATACAAACAACAATCTCATTTTCATTACAGGTAAACACTTTATTGTGCAAAATTACGATTTTGCAGATATGTAGTGCAGCTTTTGTAAATTCATGAACTTCAGATACCTCACATTCTTGCAGCTTAAAATATAAGTCATTCCATAAATTTGGGGTCCAAAAGTGACAATGTTTTAGTGTCCTGTTTAATACACCTGACCTGTGTAATTTCCATCAAGTATCATTAAAATTGACACTATTTTTACTAGAATATTTTTAATATTTTTAATAGAATGTGTCCGGAATTGCAAAATCCTATACATGTCACTTTGTGACAGGGACACAAAAAATGTCACACTTTTGGACCCCAAATTTATGGAATAAGTGTTGGTGTACATTTATGCAGTGATAAATATGGTGACTAGAATGTCTAAACCTTCCATCATGTTGCTGTATATTTCAAGTGTTGGTGGGAAAACTGTAAAATTGGGATGATTTCAAGCTTTTATAATTTGTCTTAGAACAATTCCTGTCAATCGTTTGTTTTTCCGGAATGAATTCCTGTTTGCCTTTCATTCATAAAAAGAAATTATTACCATGCAGTGTTTTTAGATTACTCAGTGACAGAGACCCCCGATAGATAGAATTGTAGGGCTTCTTGTTGTTGGCCATTTAGAAAAATATTCCTGTTTATCGGCTGTTTGCAAACCAAAAACATGGCTTTGCACTGATGTTGTTTTTTTTTCTGTAAAGAAATGTTCTGTTAAAAATTGTTAAATCTGTGTCGTAAAAATTCTTATATTCTGGAAAAATTACCTGATTTTTTTTTATCCCTTTCTGTAGTGATGTTAGTCAATGAATAACGGCAGTATTTTTCTAAATGGTCATTGTAAAGAAATTTGTTGATTTTATTGGGTTTGTGGTGTGTAACGAGGATTAGGGAACAAAGGAATGACATGTGAGGACAACAGGTCTTTGATTGGCAGGCTGCCCTCTGTTTAAAATTGTCTATGAACCAATGATCATTGGGGAGGTGAGTTGGTCTCACCAATGGTGGAAGTTAACCCACCTGGGTCTATAAGTCTGCAAATTCTGATAATTTCTGATAATTTCTTTGGTATCTATTGAAGATTTATCCTCTATTTAGATCTGGACCCAGGAAAACCATAAGGGTGGTAGGGCTGGCAACCTAAAATGTGGCCAACCCCACCACCTCTGTTGTAGCCCTTGAGCTAGAGTGGCTTTTAGCCTTGTATTGGGTGACTTCTGTTTAAAAAAAATAGAATAAGGGGTTACACTTGCAAAAAGAAATTGAAATACAAACAAAAGAATCTGTCAGGACAATGAGAAGTCCTCGATATACACCATAAATAAACCTTGTGTGTGTGTGTTTAGATACATGTATATATTTATATTTGTTGAACATTATGTTCTGGAAACAGACAATCTGTGACATGGAGTCGACCGTTTTTAGTCTCTCATCTCACAGCCTTGCAGGCTTACCGTCCCCTGAACTCATCGATGGCAATCAATGAACTAACATCCGGCCGGGCCTGTGTATTACACAGATCGGCCGCTGACTTCCGGGCTTGCGTCAACTTTTAAGTTTGACCGCATTAGTGCAGTACTGTAGCATTTTAGGCAGGATTAGGCCGCCTTAAATTCCTCTGACATCAACGACATATCAAAAGATTATCAAATAGGCAAGATTCCTTATTGGTTGTGTTGCACATGCAAAGTAATGTTTCTAAATTTGTTACCCTGTGGAGACCGAGAAACAATAGAGGAGAAAAAGATGAAAGATCTCAACAAGGACATTCTAAAGAGGAGGATGTCTCCACCAGGGGCCAATTTCATGCACAATAAAACCTTGCTTAACCCCTTGTGTACGGATGACGCCATATGGCGCAAAAAAAACAGCGCCACCAGGCCGGATGACGTCATTGGCCGCTGTTTGTGCAGTTTCAATCCATTGTTGGATTATTGTGTATATGTAATGCTTGACTGCACAAACACATTGTAGCGGTTCGCTTGGCTGCCAGAGCCGCCGCGGCGGCACCCTGACGTCTCTAGTAAAATACCGTACTTATGGGGTTAATATAATCAGGTTACCAGCCAAAACTCCATGCGATGTTGTTTACTTAGCCTAACAATCACATGGAGTTTTGGCTGGTAACCCGATTTTGCTAAGCAAGGGTTTTTGTTTTGTTTTCATTTAAGCAGCTCTATGAAATTGATCCTAGGAAATTTATGCACGAAGTCTATGGAGAATGCTTTAGTGCAGGAACAAAGGAAGAAAAACACGTCTCCATGGGGATATAAATTCTGGAGTGGGTGTTTTTATGAGTTGACCTCAAGAGATCCATCCATTAAATCCTGCCCCTTGACTTATTAATCAATCACTTCTGCTGCCATGGTCCGACAAAAGTCTGAGATTTCTGACAGACGAGTGGTGCACTGATGTGATTGGTCAATGAGTCAAAGCGTGGGCCAAAATGGTCGGTCGAGCATACCCACTGAGATATTCAGGTCCGTAATGATTGTGTTCTCAAATTTGTAACTATACATGTACCTTCTTGGTCCGACTGGCCACAATTTATGTGACCTTGCCTTGAAAGAATGTTTTTCTAAATCAAAGAAATCAATGAGTTGGGTTTTCATTTATGCAACAAAGTTGAACCCTCCTACTGTTATAACTATCATAACCCTTCAAAAAAGAATTCCTCTCCAACAGCTTGGCACCGAGAGAGGGAGGGTTAAACCAGATTTTGAAAAGGTTTTCTTTGGAACACTTGTGTTGTTGATTGAAAAATGGAAGGAGCTTGTTCTTTTGGTCACATGAAATCCTGAAAATACATTGATGTTATTGCACTACACTGATGCCACAGCTGTTCTGCTTTGAGCGAATTTAGATGCTTGACGACAAACGCCCGAAGAGGTCAATTTTTTTAAAACCGTCCTGCCATCGGTAAAAAAACAATCAGAAAAGTGCATTGGTGTGGTCCAGAATTTACTGGAACATAAGCTCCTTTTGTCTGTGCCAAGAAAGAAACGGTGAACATTTGGAGTTTGGACCACCCCCCCAACGACCAATCAGAGCCCATGTCATGGGCTGAACTCGTTTCTATTGGTCGAAATGCATAAATAACCGTCCCTAATCATGCATTGTATATTTTGCTTGCTTTCTTTGTAAATCTCTGAGATGTGAGGGTTTGTTGTGGTATTGTCTATCCTGTGGTGTGATCTTTTTCTTGTGTGTTTGTGATGAAACTCGGTGCAGGTCATGTAAAGGATGGTGGAATCGATGTTTTATTAAAAGACGATATCAGCCTTTGTGTAGAAGACATTTGTGTAGAAATGTTGTCAAACTTTTTTTTAAAGAATTGACGGGAATTATTTATCTTATATTGATACAACGATGATAACCTGTACATTAAATTGTTGATCTATGTCATTGCTTAAAAGTCTGGTGTAATCAACCATTGCTGTAAATTAAGTATTATCATTCAAAATAGAATTGACTACTTTGCTGGTAATTGGGGTTTTGAACTGATATAAGGTCAAAGGTCACTGTCGTAACAATTGGAACTCACAAGATTACACTTTTAATGTGAAATTTCAATGGTTTTGTTAATCCCAAATTTTTGGTCATGTTCCTTGAAGACATATACACTGTACATGTGTGTAACTGAACTCATTTTTTTCTGTTGTAGGGCACCAGCCCGTCTTACTTGGCATAGACTTGTGTGCAAACCAAGATTGTGTGTCTCTCCAAATGTTTATACATACAGACACGTGCGTGTACCTTGCCAGTGGTTTTAAGTTTTATGCAGTTTGTTTCTTGTACAGAAAATACATTCCTGGTTATTAAATAGAAACAAAGTGTGGTAGGTTTGTAGATCTGGTCCCAACCGTTTTCTTTTTTAGTTGTAATTTATTACTGCAGCTGAAGGCGACAGGATGGGTGCTGTTTGTGATGCTTGTGTACAACATAATTGTGGATAATGTGGGTCTTTTAATTGGTCTACTTTGAAAAATTTTCAATTTAAAAAAAAAAATAAATAGTAAAAAAGAAATGCTCTGCAAATTAATTATCTTAATTGTAGCTGTGTACACAGGCTATCAACTGTTGCAAATTAAGATTTATGATGTCAGAAAGACTGTTGGTAAAGTATTAAAACACAAATCAATCTTTGAATAAACTCAGACAAACTCTAGTCTCTTGCATAATATAACGTTTTTAATACATATTCTACCGAAACCATTTTGCTTGTATACATACAAAGAAATTGGACTTGTATCATTAGTGAGATAATTATGGACAATAAATGAAAACGTGTGTGTATGCCACAGATTTCTCTTGTTAACCCTTTCAGTACCAAGGCATACAAAGTTGACCTCGAAGTTCGAGTTCAAATCCACTAGGCATGCGACTTTCCGTTTAATTTTCTAAACTTTTAAACCCATATTTTGAAAAGCGTCTGAACTGTACTAATGGCAAATTTACACCACAAGACCGAGACTAAAATGATCAACATTCATTTACATGTACATCAAAGGTGCTCACACAACACAATATGACTGTTTCTTTTTGATTAATTGAAACACTTGACCATTAACATAACAAAGCATATTGCAGAAAAATTAGCATTCAATCATTTAAAAAAACAAAAAATCAATCTTCTGATTAACCTCCTTGCCCTCCACGAACAACCATAGTTACCATTACCCTTCAGTATCATAGGAACTCGGGACACTACTTTGAAAAATGATGATGTAAGTTTCTTTTAAACGTTTAGAAGTTTTTTTTCTTTCAAACTGTTTAAATGTTTAAACGAATAAACGTTTAGGCCGAGTTCGGGTGAGTTGTTCTTCATTCGTGTTCCGGCCACTCGAACGCCCAGGAACGTCAGATAGCCCATCTATCGCTGGTAACCACGCAAAATGTAATGGCTGCGCCCATGTATGTTATTCAAGCATTCGTTTCAAAAACCTGAATTTTGGACGCAAAATATTTTAACATAAGCACAATATTTCGACTGCATTTTACCCTAGTTTGTTTAGAAATAGCTTTATTTTCAAAACGTATGGAAGGGAATTTTAGGCAATTGTACGCTGATCTTCTACGTTGCGTACAAGGCACAAGAACGGGGAACTCGTGTTAAGAACAGACCGACCGAACTCAGCCTTAGATATCGCAGGCCTCAAAATCCACAAAGCCTGGAATATCCTGGGTGCTGGATCATTCTGAGTTACATGTAGCATGGTATTCATTGTGTGGACCCGCAAACAAAAGATGCCTACACAATGCAGGATCTCAAGACATTGACACTGAAAAGTCAATTTTACATGGATTTGAAAAACCCTATTCCGTCATATCCCAAAGTTTTAAAAACGAATCTCTTCGCAAAATTTTTTTGTTGGATTGCTTTTTTGAACTCTGGTTATTAAAGTGTGCATAGATCACAAACTTTAAGCTTCATTTTCTCAAAACAAGGGGTCAAGACTCCGACAACTCTAAAAGTTTGTACCCGGGGATAGGAATGAGATACCACAACACACAGTATATCAAATAGAAGCTTTTAACCCTGGAAGCATCCTTGTACAAAAATATACAAGGTGACACATAGGCACTGCAGTGGAAGTATATTATTGTATTACAGGTAAGGCCAGCCAGGAGTACCCTGATGCTATTTCTGGGTCAGACACCACTATTGCCATTCAGAAAGGTGGGCAATGACAGAATGATTGATTGCTCTGGCAGTCTGCCCAAAGGAAACCCTTTGTGTATAGGACCACAAAGGCATTGGATAACACACCTTGAATAGGGCTTAGCCAAACACATGCCAGAGGGCTTTTACACTATGAAAATCTTTGCCGTGAAAATCCGTTTTGCCGTGAAATAAAATTTCACGGCAATTTCACGGCGAGAGAACACCATGAAAACGCCGTGAAATACTCCCGGGATTTTATCGCCGTGAAAACGCCGTGAATTTTTTGCGGGCAGTTTCTGCCCAGCTCATTAACTTGCTCTATTGTTCACTCTTTTGTATCGTGTGATTATCAACCATCAATAAATTGTAATGTAACTGTCGAAGCTGGCAGAAGTTGCGTGGTTTATTGACAGTTAAACATGACGGCAGGCTAGGTATGGCGCCCAAGCGTTCGACGTCCAGTTTAATTACCATCGATGCCCTCGTAACTAGTCAAGGGCCCCCTCGTACAAATAATAACAAACATGTAATAAATATTGTATTGGGGAATTCGATATATACCGAAGAATATCGCGATATGTTGCTTTTTGCAGCGTTTCAGATTTCTCTAACTAGGCCTAAGCATGGTGCATTTAAGTGTGGGTTAGTCTAGATTACCTTCCGAAGTTCCAGCTATTTCAAATAAAGTTGACGACAGGATAATACATAACGTATGATGTACCATGGAGGAATAAATAATACATTAAATGTGTCGTTTCTTTGATCGTTTTCTAAACCCCGACATAACTTATCCCTCATATCTCCGGAGTAGAGTCCGCACCACGCACGTGCGTGTGCATGCATACGGGATTCCATCGTTGGTGTAGTCTTGGTCAAGTGCAAACAACCGCACTGAATGCTACCGTATTATTCCCAATGTACAATGTACGTACACGCAGCTAACGTATTCCGAACTCCGCCTTTAAAAAAGGCTACTAAGACCTGAGGGGGTTACAGCAATTGTTCAATAAGGGTACCCCCTAAAGCGCATCTGCGCGTGCGCGATGCTTTGTTGCTAGCCTTGGTCAAGAGCAAGCAGCCGCACTGAATGCCATCGTCTTATTCCCAGTGTACAATGCACGCACATGCAGCTAATGCGCAGAGAAATTCATCTTGAGAAAAGACAAAACTGGGCGCTTCGCACAGCCAAAATTACTAGGTAGGCCTACGTAAAATTACTATGGACTTTTTTTTCTCCGGAATTCGACGCGGGAAATTCTTAAGATAATCATTTTTTCTATTTTTTTTATTCGTAGGAAATTCCAGACAGGGTCGGCGGGATACAAAAAAAATTAAAAATCGGTCGGGAGCCAAAAATAGGGTGGGTCGGAAATGAGAACCATAGAATTTAAAACAGGGACGCCCTTATCGTTGTAAGGTTTATAATGATGTGCGGTAATTTTCCCAAAAGACTTTTTCCATTGAAAGCATACGTTGGTTTATTCTTGATTTTATGTTTCAATTTCAATCATAAATGTACCGGTACCGCTATGGTTTCCAGATAATTTAATTTTTTGTGTTTTGCGTTGTTGGATGGCAAAAAGAACGAGAGAAAAACGGGGCCTGTTTTTAACCTTAGTCAAGGCGCGCGTAGCTACCTGGACGCGTGATGCGTCCCGAATGCCAGCATGTCCGGGGCGCGCCACTCGTCTGGGTAGCGCGAGCCAATGAATTCGTTACAAAATGTGGGTCTACATGTGTGGACAAAACAAACGCGGAGCTAGTCTTAAACAAAAACATAAACGAAAAGCACGGAAAACAGCGAAAAATTCACATGCCTGATTATTATAGTCGGATTTCACAAAATCCGTGTTTTAAAACCCAAATCCTTACTTCCGTATTCCTTATTTCTCATGAATTTCAGTACGAAATACGGAAAATCCGTACTGGTTGGCAGCTCTGAATTGTGCATTTTGCATCAAAACAGAACTAGCCTGGAGCCTAGCCAGCTCATTTGGAAAATTAAAAGTGCCTGTAGAATCAGAAAAAGGCAACTCGGGCCGCCGGGAGGCGAATTTGTTTTCTCCCAAGCGACATCCGAATGTGGTTAATGCTATGACGCATATGTCCTATGAGATTTCGGACTTTACTTCCCTTTTAAAAAATCCTCCGGAGCCACGAATTAGAAAAAAGAAAAGAAAAAAACGTAATGAAATTTCGGACTTTATTTCCCTTTAAAAAAAAACCTCCAAAGCTCAATCTCCTACCATACCCAACCCACAGTCGAACACCGTATCCACTGAACCATCGGAATGCTCGGTAGACAATGATAATTTATGGCATTATATACCCAGCCCTAGGTCCTATGCATCCATAACGTTTGGGGACAAAAATAATTCGCGGCTAGGCCGCGCCGGGAGCGAGCAGAGACACCACCAGACAATCCAGCCAAACTCAACGCTGAGTGATGTGATTGGTTTAGCATGACTAGGGAAAATAGTTTCGACCAATCAAAGCACTCAGCGCAGAGGTGGAGCCGATCGTTGCGCGTTACGGAGTTCATGATTGGTCAGTCCGATCATTCACGACTGCATGCATGTAATTTTCAACGTGCTCGAGGTGTTCGTCCATTACAACTACGCGTAGCTAGTAGCAAGACGCCCATTTCGGACACGGCCTAAGAAGTCATTGGTTTTTGTATACAAATCAGGAAATGGTGAGAAATAAATTACATTTTACAACTGCAATGAAAGAAACGCTAATATTTTAAGAAAGAACAAAAATGGACTGCTCCGTGAAGCCGGCCGTTGGCCTTCAAATTAGTAGTTTTTTGTGGCATTAATGTAGATCATTCCTTCCTCCATCGATTTACGAGGAGTAGGCTAAATCTATTCTACGCGCGATAGGCCTAAGGCCCCCTGTTTTATTAAAATCGTTGCAGAAACGCAAATAAAAAAAATAAAAAAACCACCAGCAAGCACAACAACAACAACAACAGTTTTAACAACACATCGGGACCCTACGGATCCGCGAGGAAAAGTACACACTGCATGTATCACAACCCGCTCCCAACAAACCGCGACCACCTGTCCGTTTTATACCTGCGAGATTGATGTTCGTGCATAACATATTCGCATGAGCCATGAGTCGATCGTCTTATAAATGCGGATCGGACCACTGTACTCGCAACCACAAACACATACAATTAGGAGAGTTCCCTGTTATGCCGGGCCGTTATGTTTGCACCCGCAGTAAATCTAATCTGTTCTTTTGTCAGTTGAAGAATGGTTTACCGTTATGCATAACAAAGGAATGCAGCCTGCCGGGTTCGCCGTGAATTTGCCGTGAATTCGCCGTGAACATAATTGCCAATATTTGCTGGAAATAAACGCCGTGAAATTGCCGTGAATTTTTATTTCACGGCAAAAGACGGATTTTCAGGGCATTTTCACGGCAAAGATTTTCATAGTGTTACTTTCTCAGGGCTGGCATGTCAGGTGTGTGACCTCTGTGTTAAATTTGATTGCACAGTCTCGAACTATGGCTTTCAACTGGAGTTCAAAAAAATTTGAGCAATATTGGCCCAAAGATGTTTTAGTAATTAAAAAATTACGAAAAAACTACTTCCGCTGCAGTGCCTTGGTTGCTCCGAGAGTTAACCTGTCCTTACAGGAAATACCATATTCTTGATTTTCAAACTTTGTTCTTTACGCCCATTTCGTGGGAACTGGGGCCAATTTCATGGAGCCGCTAAGCATACAAATTTGCTCGGTAAAAACATGATTACCAACCAAATGTCCATGTGGTTATGTATTGTTTGTGATTGGTATTTCAGCTATTGTTTGCTTATCATGGAAATCTCATGGAGTTTTGACTGGTAACATGTTTTTATTAAGCAAGACTTTTTGGTGCTAAGCAAATTTGTGTGCTTAGTAGCTTCGTGAAATTGGCCCCAGGTATGTCCACACAACATTTTCCACTTTCTGAAAAGTGGTTTTGGAGGCATTTTGGGGTTATGGTTGTGTAGCAATAAAGTAGAATAGTCAAGGACATGATGGTCAAAATTTCATATCCCAAAAGTGTTTACAGTGTGATATAATGTGTGTGGTTTTGAAGGAATGTCCACACAACAGAGTTGGAGACCAGTACTTTCGCAAGCCCAGTCAGAAGTCCTTTCATAAAGCCAGTCATAAGTAACTGGATGAACAATGAAAAAGGAATGCCTTTGACGAAGCTCATTTGAATAGCTTGGGATTGGGATTAGGACTGGAGGGCTTGTGATGGACTTGCAGGGACTCGACTACATCTCTGCCACACAAGGTATGCAACAACATTGGTATGAAAGAGTTAAACATCTTATCCGCATTTTTCCCTACAATGTTTTTTTTACAGTTTTGCTCTTGTTTCGTTAGAGTTGCCATGTCCGTGCTCTTTCATATTTCCATATTTTTTTTAGGAACGAATATTTCAGAACATAATGTCCTTTTTAACAAATAACATGGACAAAGCAAGTTTTGTGTTTAAAATTACTATATCACTGATACATTGTATTTTTTTTTTTTACATAACCAACTAACATATCTGGCTCAAATTTATACCGTATTTAACATAGTCTTCATATGCACACACACACCTATTTGTAGCTATCATACAATGATTATATTCTATTGAATATATCTTCAGCTCACAGTACAAACGCTCAACGAACCATCTTATACACGTACTTAAAGGAACGAATTGCCTTGGAGGCGGAAAAGGCATTTGTTCTAAAGTTGGAAAGACTAAAAAGCAGAATGTATTATAATGCACCGTTTGTCTACAAATCATTGACGAAAAACTACACATGCTGTCGGGTGTAACAGTCTTACTTTTTCAAACCATTCTAGAAACCCTGAAATAATTTTCAGGCAAATGGCGCATTTTCAAGGGATAGTGGTGTGCACTTTTATATTCTACTTTCTATTTGTAATCTTTCCAACTAGGGCAATTTTAGGACAAAATTGTCTGCAACAAGGCTTTGGGTCCCAGCAGTGAGTAGTATTGCATTGGAATACAATTTGTTGGTTAGCAAAAACCTAGTGTCTACGATTGCCTTGGTTCAACTATACTTTCTACGCAAACCACATCCTGTTATATACAGACACCAGGGTAACCAAAATGTGACCAGATTCTATAAACCTGAGACTTTGTGTCACATTTTTGGGTCCCGTAACTCTAATACCACATTTGGCAATATCGGACCCGTTTATTAAGGGAATGGGGTCACAATTACATGACTTGTAAATCTTAGTTGTGTTTTAATGCATAAAAGTTATCGTAGCCTTTTAACTTGCATCCGAATTGTAGTCCACACAAACACTGATAAGAGACAAACTACCTTGTGGATTGTTTGACGTAAGATACAAACTAGTTATATACATTTGTCAACACATACATTGTACATGTACCCTGTTCAAAATAATGATTCATTTTTCTGAGTGGCCTACTTCTAATCTAAATCTTACCAGCTACTTACTACTAGCCCAAAAGGGGTAAATTCTCAGCCAGCAGTTTTCTATTTCCCATTTTCTGATTCATCCATTTTTCCCAGAGTTGTAATCAAGTCAAACACAAGTCGATCACTTCGCAATTCTGGTCTCAAGCCATGTAACAAGCTTGGACATGGAACGCACAATCTTAGCCATCCGTACAAAAAAGAATTGTCTAAGGGGCATGGCAACATGCTGATGAAGGCTGGGCCAGTTCCTTACCAATGAAAATACTAGGCACACTCGGAACTTGCTGAATGAGAAGTCTTGCTGAGCAAAAACTGCCCAGAACTCGCTCTCTTTTTTTTCAGTGACAACTGAAGAAAAAAACCTCACAAAACCTGACTTTGTTGACAATTAACAGGTTACAGGTCCAGGAAATTGTAGAATTTTGTAGTGCGACCTTCAAGAACTTACATTAAGCTTACATTTCAGCAAACTTTCACGTTTCACATGTTTATAAACAGCTCTCTACAGTTCCTCAAACTAAGACGCAGCACAAGGCTTTGACGAGTTCACGTTTCCCTGTAAATTCTTAATTGCCTATTCTATAGATACACATGTACAGTGTAGGTATATTGTTGGTTGTGTTAAACTCGATCTTAATTTAGCTTTGTTTCTGCAACTACTGTAACATACATACAAACACATTTGCTGTGCTCCGTGGTCATATGTGGGTCGATGTAGGCCGGCTGCCAGAGGCGCCTTTACGTGCCAGTGACTCGACCACGTTGTAGCCGCGTCCTTTGCAATTCAGCATCCCAGCTGCGAGTAAGGATGATTAGCCTCCCAAATTATAATAATATATACAGAACCTGTACACACACGCAAGTGTGTAAATGCCGGCAATCGTGGACCTCCTATTGTCCCTCTTTTGTTTGTACTTCAACTTTTTTGGAAGGCCTCCTATATGTTTTGTACACGATTTTTTATTGTGGACGTTTGGTCAATCGTGTACCCTATGACTACGCCCTAACCCTTTTGTCCCTATAATCCACGATTGCCGGTATTTACAAATGCATCCTCACATATGTACTCATACGGGGTACCTCTATTGTGGACTTTACTTTCCTTCTTTTATTCTCCTTTGTCCCCACTGAAATCTCAAAAGCCATAGCGTTAACTCTGTGGGGTAGGTCGATTTCTAAAGACCTAATTGCGGGGTAGCATTGTCCCTATTGTTACCCCTTCTTCCATGTACCCTGCAAGGAGACTAATGTAATAACACACAAGTGTGTGTAAACGCCTGCAATCGGGGACCTCCTATTGTCCTATTGTTCATACTTCAATTTTTTCGCAAGGACTCCCATTGGTTTTGTACACGATTTTCAAACGGGGACCTTTCTCAACCGGGGACCCTATTGTCTTCTATTGTTATAGGTCCCCTATTGAATGCAAAAACAAACTCACACACACAAACTGACAATTTGGGAGACCGCCGCCATATATATAGGGCAAGATAAGCTCAGTTGGTAGAGTGCCGGTACAGTATTCCTGAGGTCGAAGGTTCACATCCAGCTCCTGCCAGTTTTCTTTGTTCACTTTGAAAACACATTCAAAATGTCCTCTATGTATTCAGTTTCTCTTGACGTTATCATAGGTTTGGGTTAACAAAAACAGAGACAAGATCAGTTCAGTGGTTTTGGATACAAATCCATTTGTTTGCCACAAAACAGGTATTTCAAGATTTTGACGAGTGGGTGCGCATAATACTTTATACAATTTGGTATCTTAAACAAGAACAGTTGATTACAACAAAAATAATTGTTCATTATTTTTCCCGGCTTCTTTGCCGAACATGCCAAGGCTCCTCAAGCTGATTTATATGAGTTATTGTTTTTGCTATTTTTTTGCTAATAATTGTGGAAAATTAATGAACAAGATTTTTGACTTTCTATGAGTTAGAGCAATGTAACATCATTAACTGGGCCGATCCAACAGGGGAAAAGTTACATAAGGGCAAGACAACAAACAAACAATTTCATTTCTTGAGAAAATGCCAAAATGTTTATCAGTGGGGTATCAATACTGACACAAAGGACTCGTAAAATATGAATTTACAATAAAATGGAAAAACTAAACCCATAAATTACATTATTAAAAACTCAACATGTTTGTATTCCAGGAAAAACTTCCAAAAAACTTGCTGAGCAAAAACTGCCCAGAACTCGCTCTCTTTTTTTTCAGTGACAACTGAAGAAAAAAACCTCACAAAACCTGACTTTGTTGACAATTAACAGGTTACAGGTCCAGGAAATTGTAGAATTTTGTAGTGCGACCTTCAAGAACTTACATTAAGCTTACATTTCAGCAAACTTTCACGTTTCACATGTTTATAAACAGCTCTCTACAGTTCCTCAAACTAAGACGCAGCACAAGGCTTTGACGAGTTCACGTTTCCCTGTAAATTCTTAATTGCCTATTCTATAGATACACATGTACAGTGTAGGTATATTGTTGGTTGTGTTAAACTCGATCTTAATTTAGCTTTGTTTCTGCAACTACTGTAACATACATACAAACACATTTGCTGTGCTCCGTGGTCATATGTGGGTCGATGTAGGCCGGCTGCCAGAGGCGCCTTTACGTGCCAGTGACTCGACCACGTTGTAGCCGCGTCCTTTGCAATTCAGCATCCCAGCTGCGAGTAAGGATGATTAGCCTCCCAAATTATAATAATATATACAGAACCTGTACACACACGCAAGTGTGTAAATGCCGGCAATCGTGGACCTCCTATTGTCCCTCTTTTGTTTGTACTTCAACTTTTTTGGAAGGCCTCCTATATGTTTTGTACACGATTTTTTATTGTGGACGTTTGGTCAATCGTGTACCCTATGACTACGCCCTAACCCTTTTGTCCCTATAATCCACGATTGCCGGTATTTACAAATGCATCCTCACATATGTACTCATACGGGGTACCTCTATTGTGGACTTTACTTTCCTTCTTTTATTCTCCTTTGTCCCCACTGAAATCTCAAAAGCCATAGCGTTAACTCTGTGGGGTAGGTCGATTTCTAAAGACCTAATTGCGGGGTAGCATTGTCCCTATTGTTACCCCTTCTTCCATGTACCCTGCAAGGAGACTAATGTAATAACACACAAGTGTGTGTAAACGCCTGCAATCGGGGACCTCCTATTGTCCTATTGTTCATACTTCAATTTTTTGGCAAGGACTCCCATTGGTTTTGTACACGATTTTCAAACGGGGACCTTTCTCAACCGGGGACCCTATTGTCTTCTATTGTTATAGGTCCCCTATTGAATGCAAAAACAAACTCACACACACAAACTGACAATTTGGGAGACCGCCGCCATATATATAGGGCAAGATAAGCTCAGTTGGTAGAGTGCCGGTACAGTATTCCTGAGGTCGAAGGTTCACATCCAGCTCCTGCCAGTTTTCTTTGTTCACTTTGAAAACACATTCAAAATGTCCTCTATGTATTCAGTTTCTCTTGACGTTATCATAGGTTTGGGTTAACAAAAACAGAGACAAGATCAGTTCAGTGGTTTTGGATACAAATCCATTTGTTTGCCACAAAACAGGTATTTCAAGATTTTGACGAGTGGGTGCGCATAATACTTTATACAATTTGGTATCTTAAACAAGAACAGTTGATTACAACAAAAATAATTGTTCATTATTTTTCCCGGCTTCTTTGCCGAACATGCCAAGGCTCCTCAAGCTGATTTATATGAGTTATTGTTTTTGCTATTTTTTTGCTAATAATTGTGGAAAATTAATGAACAAGATTTTTGACTTTCTATGAGTTAGAGCAATGTAACATCATTAACTGGGCCGATCCAACAGGGGAAAAGTTACATAAGGGCAAGACAACAAACAAACAATTTCATTTCTTGAGAAAATGCCAAAATGTTTATCAGTGGGGTATCAATACTGACACAAAGGACTCGTAAAATATGAATTTACAATAAAATGGAAAAACTAAACCCATAAATTACATTATTAAAAACTCAACATGTTTGTATTCCAGGAAAAACTTCCAAAGTATCCATCAGTTAGGTCAGCTGATTTGTGAAATAAAACTAAATCCTAAAATGTACCATAAAAGCCATTTCTTAAACATAAATCTAACTACATGTACATCTCTTCTTTAGTCCTCTGACCCTGTTTACTTTGTACAGCCATGTAAGTGCGCCCTCTACGAACTTGGCACAGAGCAGATAAGGGCAACTGACGAGTAGGGTTTCGGAAAATTTGAAGTCTCGGTTGTGGTTTTATACAGCCTGTGCTGGTTTAGTATCATTCATGTTGGATTCTATCTTGTAATCGGTCATGGGTACAAGGATCTCGCTGTTTTCCGGACTGTGGCCGTGAGCCAAATCCCACTCCTTGGTCGGTCTGATCACGTTGCGGAACATCTACAACCAAAATGGAAAAATCAAACCCAGAAATAAGCACTCTAATCCTGCCTTCTTTGAGCCATCTTAACCCGATGGGGTGCTGGTATGTCAAGAACGGGCTGTGCAGCCAAGCGTAAACTCAAACAGTAGGCACCCCACTGAATAGAGTGGCCCTATCCATTGCACTTGGAGCACCCTTTCGTGTGAATGAAATCTTTGTTTGAAAAAGCTCCATCTATTCATTACACTCCCATTCAAGAACAATATATAGTTGAAACATGAATGGATTGAGTACGCGCAGCAATGCGCAGCAATGCCCGACAACCCGCAAGGTGGTCGGTGGTCTTTTTCAAACCTGGGCTATGGCCGTCGTCTGTACTCAAGAGGTTAACAATAGGGAATTTACCACACAGGGTTGAGATTGGCCAAAAATGAAAAATCCACGAAAAAATCCACGAGTACCCCCAGATCAACACACCCAGTCATGTAAACGGGTGCAATCGTGGACCTCCAATTGTTCCTCTTTTGTTTATACTCTAACTTTTTCTGAAGGCCTCCCATTGGTTTTGTACACGATTTTCAATCGTGGACGTTAGGTCAAACGTGGACTCTTTGTCTACGCTCGAATTCTTTTGTCCTAGGTTCACGATCGCCGGCATATACAAACTCATAGTTTGTATTTGCCTAAAGGCACCCCCTTAAAATATCTGTTTTTATTGGTCTATATCCACTTTTGCAGGTAAAAACACCTTTAGGACAACACCTCAGGAATTCCGCAGTACATGTACATGTAGATGGCGTTCATCAGTGCAAGCTTGAAATTTGGCACTATGTAAAAGAATGGGCTCATAAAATATGAGAGGGCCCTCTTATATGTGGTTTTCCAAGTCAGTGGGTGCGACCAGCGTCCATTTTTGGTGGTGCAAAGCTTGGCATATGTAAAGGAATATTGCATCCAGTTTTTTATCATCCGTGCAGGTTGTTCCGATACTTTTAGTCGTACAGCGTGTAAAGCTACAGCATTAAAAAATGAAATCAAACAACAAAAACCTTCATGAAACGTGTCGGCAAGAATTATAATTATATAACTCCTGAAATGAAGATTTGCAATAACAGATTCTGATACTCGCGGTTGCCTTATAAACATCCAAATGGGCTGGGCAATCCTTCACGGATGCAGTATGGATGAATAAAGTAGGAATCAGTGTAAACCGATGGGCTTTACATGTACCCAGCCCAGTGATGATTGCCTTATAAGCTGCGCACTGTGTGCACGGGTTCAATCTTAGAGGAAAAGTGATGGGACAAAAAATGAGCTCATGCTCATTTGTAGGGGTGTGCATCGGAACTGGGTACCCGAATACCTGACCGTTCATGTCAGGAACCGGTTCTAGCTTATGGAATCGAGTACCCGTACAACTTTACATTATCGCATAGTGACTTCCCAGACAATGAAAATGGAAAGGTTTTTAATGTTATTTGTCGGGAATTTTCATAATTAAAACCCCGACTACATGGGAAACCAGCACAGATTTCACGTTTAGGAGCTCACGAAAGTTGACAATAAAGGGAATTTACCGGTTGTGGTTTTTGTATAGTCTGTGGGTATGGATATAGAGCCATAGACATAATAACATGCCTCATTCCACAATAAATACAACTGTATAAAGCTTCCGTCTTTTGTGATATGCCGGAACATGTAATGGCAGATAGAGTAGTGATCATGTTTACCAGATAAGCATGAGATTGTTCAGACTTTTGTCTGAAATCAGACTTTTGAATCTCAGAGAAAGACATTATTACAACTTCCGGGATTGGAAGTTTTTGGTTGGTTTCTTTGACGGGTACCCGGGTAACAGTAGTTTTTTCAATTGGGTACCCGGTTCTTTTACTACCCGTAAATGCACACCCCTACTCATTTGCATAAAATCATCGCTACACACACTAGCTTTCAGGCTTTGACTAAATGTATACGGCATGACCAACTTTACCTCCATGACACTATTTCCATCCGCCCGGACGAAGTTTACGACCATGAAGATTGGGATCATGGTTGGGGCAACCAGTGCCATGAGCCAGCCTAACGCCTTGCTCCATGGAGGGTACTGATAGGAGTCATAGTGCACCGGGACGTACTCGTAGATGCCGAATCCTATAATGAACTACAGAAAAAGAGAGCATTAGTGATTTGCTGTGGCCAAATGGTTGGAATCGGATTCTTAAAGACATGGGTTCAAATCCTGACAGGATTTGAATGGAGAAGAGTTGGCCTCATCATTACAATCACTCTTTCACCGGAGATCTGTTGCTAATAGTCTGCTCTATACAGTGGAATGCCGCTATACCGAACATTCGGCTATACCGAACACCATCCTTGGCTCCCAAATTCTGTGTACAAAATTTACCGAATATTGCTGTTAAAAAAAAGGCAACATTTAAAAAATGTACTGGGCATTTGGGCTGTTTGTAATTCCCAAATGGCCGCAGCTTTATGTTGAAGAGTGACAGGTGGCTATTATTTCCACAAGGAATAGAAGGGAAAAGCCTGTTTGCTTTAGAATTCGGTAAGCTTAGATTAGAAAGTATGAACATGTAATTGCATAATTCAATGGCCGGCACAATTGTTTAAAGTCGTCCTTAAGTAACCGGCGGCTGAAAATCGCTTTCCCGAACGATCGCTATACCGAACAAAATCTGTGGATCCCGCGATTCGTTATAGCGGCGTTTCACTGTATATATTTTCATGGCTTGTCCGGCTTGGTTTCCTCCAGTTAGGGTGTTTGAGCGTGAAACTCAGCTTCCTGCCTGTTCCCACCAATGTCTACTCTAGCTGTACCCAGATGTAGAAGGCAAAGCTATATGCCGATAGCTTTTCCCTTCGTTTTGTATCTCTATGGAATTCCTTGCCTGGTGTATGTTTTCCTTCATCTTATTACAATCTTTCCTGCTTCAAGAGGAATATGATTTCCTACCTCTTGTATCTTTTTGTAGCTCGGTACCTTGAGTGGATTTTAGCCTTGTTCATCAGGACAAACTTACATGAAAAAGGGGGATCATGCATGGTGGGACAAATTCTGCTGCCAATTTGTGGTCGTACCCTCAGGCAAGCTGATCAACCACACCAGCTGTGCTTGGGTATCCGGTGCAGATACAGACATTTTGGGGGTGCAATTAGGTTAGAAAAATTATTTAGCAAAAAGGCCAAGGCCTGACATTGTTTTATCTTTTTCTGGAACTCAATCAATACGAGGCTAAAAAGCCAGTCTATGTCAAAGGCTACAACAGAGGTGGTGGGGTTGGCCACATTTTAGGTTGCCAGCCCTACCACCTTTTTTTCCTAAGTCCAGATCTAAATAGAGGATAAATCTTCAATAGATACATGTACCAAAGAAGTTATCCCATTTTTCAGACCGATAAACCCAGGCAGGGTACGGTATCTTCCACCGTTGGTAAGAGCAACTCACCTCCCCCTTGAATTAATACCCGTAAAAGTAACTGTTTTGGAAATATTTCGCCTTGGCTATGTCCTTTAGATCTGTTGGCAGAATTTGGTCACATCAAAATGTTTTTAATAGTATGTATGTACTTTTGTGGATTTATAAAAACAAACAATTAAATGCATCTGATGTTCAAGATGTTCAGGGCCCCAGGGAGAATGGTTCACTGATGGGGCTACCCTGGTAAAACAATACGAAATAAATACAGTGAACACCGCTATATATAACGAACACCGCTACACCGAACATTCGGCTATAACGAACACCATCTTTGGCTCCAAAATTTTGTGTACAAAACTTACCGAACAACGGAAGGCCGCAGCTTTATGTTGAAGAGTGACAGGTGGCTATTATTTCCCCAAGGAATAGAAGGGAAAAGCCAACTGTTGCTTTAGAATTCGGTAAGCTTAAAAAGTATGAACATGTAATTTACATGATTCAATGGGCGGCACATGTTCAAAGTCGTCCTCAAGCAACCACCAGGGCGTGCAGGGTGACGTGCTGGCAAGATGAATGGACAGTATTTTTCGTACACTGACAATGGTCAAAAGAGGGCGCACTTCAAATACGACGCAAGAGGGCGCTATTAAAAAGAACAGACACCATGTTGAAATATGGGCATTTGGCAGAAAATCGCTATAACGAACGATCGCTATAACAAACAAAATATGTGGACGGCGTTCCACTGTAAATAAATATAAGACCGAGTCATTCGTTTTTGTGACTCGAGTCTGAGACACGATTCATGACTGACTCGTTGACTTACTAGGATTATTCCAGGAGTCACAAAGAGCCAACAGAAGCAGTACCACCACCAGATGACCGTCTCATATCCCAGCATCTTTTTGATGTCCGAGATGAACCGCCGGAAGCCTGCAAAACAGGACAAAAGTAGAACTTTAGAGGACAAAAAATTGGAATAAAAGTAAGACTTTTGTGGGCTTTCATTCTCAAACTACATTGGGCACATCGAGCCATACTCGCAGCCTATGTCTAGCTAGGTACATCTGCTGCCCTCTACAGTTCATGTATACAGAAGATCTGAACATCATGTATTGTAGTATAGCAACCAGGGATGTAGTCGAGTCCATCACAAGTCCGTGCAAGTCCATCACAAGCCCTCCAGTCCTACATGTAATCCTAATCACAAGCTATTCAAAGGAGAACACGGCATCCAGTTACTTGTGACCAGCTTTATGAAAGGACTTCCGACTGGACTTACATGTACGTAAGGACTTGTGAAAGTATTTGCAGGGACTCGACTACAACTCCGATAACACCTAGAGAATTTGATTACGCACATCCATCGATGGACTTATTGCCCAGTTAGATAGGAGAAGACGGCAGATACTGACCATAGAAGTAGGAGATTGCGATGCATTCTGTCATGCCCACAATCATCAGGGACACCCATGCACTATACCAGTTGATCAACTCGAACACATAGATGCCGCCCTATGGAAGAAGACAAACAAAGCCAATGCACTCACAATATTTTAATACAAAATTATATCAAACAAACCACATGGGAACTGACTAGGTACAAAGTGAACAAAGAAAACTGGCAGGAGCGGGATTCGAACCTGCGACCTCCGGAATACCGTACCGGTGCTCTACCAACTGAGCTAACTTGCCCTACATGTATGTTGGCGGTCTCCCAAATTGTCAGCGTCTTTTCATAATGCCGTATAGCCAGGGATCACGCCCCAACTTTATTATACATGTACAACCTGTGAAACGACATTGTGGGAGACCTGACAATTTGGGAGACCGCCAACATAGGGCAAGACAGCTCAGTTGGTAGAGCGCCGGTACGGTATTCCACCAATCTCGGGATTAACGATGACCTTGAGACGATTCTCCGGGTTACCATCAGTAGTGTGAATGCTCGCCGGGTTTTCTTTAACCCGGGTAGGTGGGTGCGCTTCGTCTTGTTTTATCCGCCAGCCACATGTACCGGTAATTACCTTTCATATAGATTTGAAAACATCCGCCCCATCCCAACTTTCATGATACTCATATATGTCAATTTGTCTGCAGGAGGAAACGTTTCAGGCGGATATCATTTTGTTGGGGGGGGGGGGGGGGGCGGTTTGTCACTTTCGACGGCTATTTCTTACGAGATTCTGGATTCCGCTCTCCCCAACTTTTAGCACTTTTCAATGCTGACATCATGGGAAGAAAAATAATTAAAGATGTATTTTTTTAGTATAATATTAATCTTTACTTGCAAGTCTCAAAGTGAAAATTACATTATAGATCAGGGTTTTGGGAGGGCAGAGGTCAAGCAATGCACATTCTCCGGGTTACCATCCGCATAGTGTGAATGCGGTTACAAGTTACCCGGGTGCGCTCTGAAGTGGATAAGCTGAATTCAGAGCAAAGGTAACATGGAGACTCAAGCCGGTTAACCAATGAAAACACGGATGCTTGTAATTAGCATACAGTGGACAGGACTATCATCCGTTTTTTGCACACAGCAATAACGCGAGATTTTATCAAGATGGTTCAGGTAATGATTTTCTGTTGACTACAGGGCAAAAGGAAACAAAAAATCTGTCAGACACCTGACCCCCTTCCTTGCAAAAACTCTCCGCTCGTTAGCCTTATCCTTACCCTTGTCACCAGAGGAAGTCCCAGCAGAAAGAACAGACAGCAGACGCCGAGCGCAAACAGGGATTTGTGTTTCCGCAGGTGCTCGGGAAACTGGTCTATGAAGCCGCTGATGACAGTTTCTGTCATGCCAAACTGTCGGTAGGAAAACAATCAACCATTCAGTCGGGCACTGGGCTGTTTGGATTAATCAAAGGGTCTGTCAGTACGCCCTGACTGTCAGTGGGAAAACAGGAAGTGCTTGTGGGGTTTCGGAATGCGGTGATAATGAATATCCTGTCATCGGACTGTGGACGTATTTGACAAAAATTGCAAAAAAATGTCACACTGGCATGAATGAGACATTGACTGAATGTTTTTTAACTAGAATCTGTCCCAAATAGAAATAGGGATTTCAAAACATCTGTACATGTAGATATGTTTCTTTTCATATGTGCCAATACAAGGGACCATTTGGAAGTCGCATTCCTCCGTTTTGAGCTGCAGACAAAAATGCATTTGTGGTAAAAAATGTTGATTTTCGTTTTATTGTTTAAAATGCTAGTTTATGTAAAACAAAATCATAAGTGTGTTTTCGTTTGTTTGTTTTTATGTACAATGAAATGTTTTAAAAAGAAATTTTAGTAAGGTAACTCACCAGAATTGGTGTTTAGTTTTCTTCATAAGATTCGTTATTTTTCTATTCGTGTACATCGCCATTTTTAATGCAATCATAACAAACTTGGTATCAATTTAAAGCTTGTGGTCTACATGTAAACTCTTCATTGATTGGCCGATCTGACCGATATTTCCACAATAAACCAATGAGAGACACTTTTAGGAGATACCAAGGCTACCTCCTAATCGCGAGCCGTTCAGCGTTGCGGAAATGAAGGACAAACTTTATTGCTTGATTTCTGCAATAGTGCTGGATTATCTAATAAAACTAAAATTATCATATTTTGTTTAATACTGCTCCGATTTGAATAATTCGTTCTTCATTTTAAACCGTATGATGTGTTCTTTCCAATGGTATATAAATCTAGAAATTAATTTTGGCGATGAGAGACTGTTCTCTATTGAGTGTGCCACATATGTCATCGTCTTGGTTTTGCACCCAACAAATCTTCATACCAACAAGACAAAAATGGTGATGTCAACAAACAACATAAGGCTGTTTCACCTTCCAATTCCGCATGCACAGTAGAGTGCCCTCTGTAGGCTGCACTAACTTCAGAGGGGAACAAAATACCTGTTCTACTGGCCACGGAATGTGAAACTCCCATATTGTTCTGAAGATATTTTCTCAAAAATTAATCTGCAACTGTTAGTGTATTCATAGGAAATAGAAAAAAAATATTTCTACTGATATTGTCACATATGGTTTATTCATTGAAAAACTATTGTATTATAAAATATTTTTGTTCTGAAAATTATCCTAAGGTTCAGTACAACTTTTTGAAAGAGATTTTGTTTTTTACATGAAGTTTCTATACAGTCTGTGCCCAGAGGTTAACCTGCAGCTTTGCTGTCATTGGCTAATGGCAAGCACATGACCCCATTTCCTTTTCACTCATTGGCTAGCATGACCTACCTGAGTATCCAGTCCGACGAGGAAGAGCATGAAGAAGAATAAGCAGGACCAGAGAGGAGCCAATGGCATTTGAGCTATGGCCTCTGGGTAGGTGATGAATACCAGACCCGGGCCTGCAATAGACACAATCAAAAGTACGGGCAATGTGATTGGTCAAAAGTACTAATAGCATACCATCTTATTATATTACAGATGATGTGATTGGCCAAACATAGTAGTGTGCAGTAAAATAAGCCAATGCTATCTGAGCTTCAAAGAAATGCATAGAACAGGCAATTTGATTGGTTAAATGAGTAAGATGTGCGCTCTAATTATAGTACAGGTGAAGTTATTGGTTAGATGTGGCTGTGAACACCACAATGAGCCAATGATATCCGTGCTGTGGTTTAGCTGGCAATTGACAAGTACACAACCTGGGGCCGATTTCACGAAACGCTAAGACGCGTCTTAGGAAGAGTAACTCGTCTTAACTCGCGACTCGTCCTAGGATTGATTTCACCAAAGTTAGGACGTGTTCAACACGTCCTATAACTTCCTTAGCAACGCGGCTGAACTCGTCTTAACTTGAGATTGGTCTGGGGGTCATCTTATCTATATGCGAACACGTACAATTTACTGAAAAGCAACAATGGCGCTTATGTTTCTCGCTGATTACAAAGCTCGGCAGGCAATTAGGAGAGAGAGGATATTCCGAGATAGAAGAAATCCACTAGATAATCTAAATGACGAGGAAATCCTCAAGAGATATAGGTTCACCGGGCAGGGAATATTCCAAGTTCTAGAAAGGGTTGGAGATGAATTGGAGCCCGATACCCGGGTGAGTGTAATATTAATAAGTGGATAAAAGTGTGATGACCCGGTCTTTACCATGTCAATAATAACCGAGGAGGGGGGGTGACTGCTGTTAATGGACCGAGCCGGAGGCGAGGTCCATTAACAGCAGTGCAAGACCCTTACGTCAAATGCAAAAACCTCCCGTAAAAAAGGACAAAATGCAAAGCTTTTTCTCCCCACTTTTTCTCCCATTTGCTCAGTACAAGACACATGCGTACGTATCGGCCTTATGAGCGCGTTAAGGTGCTCCGTGTTAAGGTACACACATGCACGAATGCACGAATGCATGTTTTATACGCGTGCATTAGCATTGTCTTACATTATGAAGTTCAGTACATCTTGTGCGCGCTCCTACTACGCTCTCCCTGTTGCGTATCGGCTGAGAACAGCTGGTTATGACGCGCCGTGTTTAAACAACCGGTTTTAACAGCCGTTTTTTGAAAGGGTTTTTAACAGCCGTTTTTAACAGCCGTTTTTAACAGCCGTTTTTAACAGCCGTTTTTAACAGCCGTTTTTAACAGCCGTTTTTAACAGCCGTTTTTAACAGCCGTTTTTAACAGCCGTTTTTAACAGCCGTTTTTAACAGCCGTATTTAAACAACCGTTAAACACACCCACGTGACAGGCTCTCGACCAATAGGGATAGTGAAACTCGCTGAGTCATTTATGAATCAGCATTCAAATTTTTCACCAAAAACAATCATCTATCAACCATTTTCAAAGTGAAAAAAGAAACTGGCAGGAGCGGGATTCGAACCTGCGACCTCCGGAATACCGTACCGGCCCTCTACCAACTGAGCATTGAATTTACTGCAAGCGCGTACACATCCGACGGCTGTTGTGTGAAAGTACCAAATTGAACATGATACAGCCATGGCATGCGAAAGGTCATCCTCGTCCAATAATTAGCGGTTAGTTTATCTGTATTTCGGATGTGTCTTGCTTAAAAAGGGTTTAGTGAAATCAATCTTAGGACGCGTCTTAGCTAAGATCGATCTAAGAGCAGGAACTCGTCTTAAGTCCTGAGATAAGTCATAAGTTAAGAAGAGTTTCTTGAAATCGGCCCCTGGGACTACAGTGTATATTACAGGCAATATGACTGGTATTACCAATTAAATTAAATCTCAGTAATAGATTTTTGTACCCTTCACAGCCACTTTTTCTATATCCATTCCCGTCTTGACCGACATGAAGCCCAACGTTGCGAAGACGACAAAGCCTGCAAAGATACTGGTGGTGCAGTTGATAATTGGAACCATGATTGCATCCCTGATACATGTAGAAAGAAGAAACAAAGATGTCTCACATCTTAAAAGTAGTATACACCATTTGCTTTTGCTGCAATTTTCAGAAATAAATGGATTTGGGGGTTAGTATGTTATAGGGTGCTAGCAAATACTGAAACACTGACCTGAGTCTGCGCAGAGAGAAACAAATTATGTTCTAGTAGTCTGGTTCCCTGACCATACTTTAGACCAAACGGAGCAACTTATAGACGTCCGCGATCTATCAGGTCGGGAACTAGACTATTTCCAACGATTGTTGGCCGACAATCGTTGGAAAAGGATATAAATTTCCACTTTTCTGGAAAAACGACAGCACACTAGGTGCCATGATTTCACAGGATGCTTGAGACTACTATTAACCTACAGTCTAGTAAGGTATTTCGTAATAATTTAGTAAAAAAAAATGTAGGATTACCAATCGTGTACACTAAACATTCGGTAAGTTTAAAATAGGAGAAAGTGAGTTCCAGAAAGATTGTTGGATTGTGTATACTATATATAGCCCCTACAGAGTGTGGCAGGATAACTTGCTGCACTGTGTCCTAATCCACACAAGCAACTATGGGTAAACCTGTGCATCAGATGTGTATGAGTCAAAATTTGTGACTCAATATCCACAAATTCTAAGCAGCATCACAAGTGAATCGAATGTGTGCCAGGGGAGTCCACCTGAGGTACCACAAGAGGCCAAGACAGGCCAAGACTGCTCTGTCGTGTGTGAGTTTTAATTTATTCATGATGCACCGTATGCTTTTCGAGGTTAGATGTGTGGCTAAAGCACGTTTCACACAACTGTTGGAAACTCGGGTCCCTTGTAGGGGTGTGCATCGGAACCGGGTACCCGAGTACCCGACCTTTCATGTCAGGAACCGGTTCCAGATAATGGAATCGAGTACCCGTACAACTTTACATTAACACATAGTATCTTCCCAGACAATGAAAAATGAATGTTTTGAATGTTATTTGTTGAGAATTTTCAAAATTAAAAACCGACCATGCCAGCACAGCTTTTATGTTTATGGCGCTCACAAAAGTTGACAATGAAGGGAATTTACCGTGTCTTTTGTAGTCTGGGCATAGATATTAGCCTCGACTAGACAAAATAGCTCATTCCAATAAACACAGCTGTATAAAGCTTCCGGACAACCGTCTTCTGTGATATGTCGGCGCATGCACATGCCGGCATATGCAAAGGCAGAGAAGTTGCTCATACTGGACAGGCATGAGATTTTTCAGACTTTTGTCTGAAATCAGACTTTTTGAATCTCAGACTAGAGAAAGACATTATTACAACTTCCGGGATTGGAAGTTTTAGGTTGGTTTTTTTTAGCGGGTACCCGAGTACCCATATTTTTTTCAATCAGGTACCCGGTTCTTTTACTACCCGTAAATGCACACCCCTAGTCCCTTGTGATGAAATCGCAGACACAAACGCACGGATTCCGTGCCATATCTGTCACCAAATCGCACACAGGTCCCGTGCGGTTTGTGACAGCAATCGAGACCTCCTCCAAAATTTCGCATCAATGTGACATCTGTGCAACAATCATTGAGATTGGTCGTGTGAATGTATCGATGCGATTTTCGCAAGCATCCTGTGCAGTGAAAACGCCTTTACGTATACGCAGTTTCCTGTTTAGCTTTTGTAAATTTCTTCAGTTCTGATTGGTCAGTTGCTGCCTAATGAGATTTGTGTAGGAGAACAGTAGATTTTCTGTAAATAAACAACACTTTGTTAGTGTTACTGTATATTTACAGCAAATGTTGACAAAGTGGTCTTGTACATTCACATCCTCTTTCTATAATTGACGTTGAAACACAAAAACTACCGACACTTGATATTTTCTAGGTCACAGTACCACAATTTTACGTCCAAAATCCGTCAAAACTAAAAAACTGTTTTTTTACAGAATTTTTAACAGTGCGGGAAAATCACTGGTACCCTGTTAATTTCATCGTTCATTGAATGTTGCAACACCAGCGATACACGTGCAAACATTGCAAAACGACGGGTGTTCGCTACCGGACTGTGTTGTATCGTGTGAAAGCCTGTGATGAAATCACAGGCATCCTTGGGCGTCAGACACACCCGTGACCACTCAGGGGAAAATGGAAATAGAGGATGTAAAATTAATTTCTGTAAAGGCTAGTGTGGTATTTCAACTGCGTATGTTCACAATGAAAGAGTTATCTCGAATGACCCGTGACCTAACCCGTGCGTATGAAAGCGCAAGGTGGTCACACAATGCGCACGTGTTAAATTCAATCAGAATGGCTGTTCACGTAACATATCGTCGGCAATAGCCTTTGACCTTCGAGATACCTAACTGGCTTATTAAAGTAAAGCTGCCGAAAATTGAAATTGAAGGGACCCATTGCCTTGGACATGTTGGAGGCCGACCAATTGAGCTACAAAAAGCATTCAAATGTAGAATATTATAATGTACATGACCATCCCTTGAAAATGCACTGTTTGTCTGAAAATCATTTCGGGGATGCCAGTTTGGTTCGGCCAAGTCGGACTGTTGGAATTCAGAGTGGTGCCCTTGGCACTTGAGTTGCGTACAGGTTGCAATATGCGGGGCGCCAGTCAAAATGTCAGCGGGATGTCAATGCATGCTTTGGTTTTTCCACATTTCTCCGCAAATGGGATCAAATTTGGGGATTTCAGGGCTACGTGTACTTATGTGGCTTTCATATTCAGAAAGTAATTGCGCATTTTTAAAATGAATTTCTTCAGGGGTAATATTCAGTTATGAATTTTTGAAAATGACAACAGTAATTTACCTGAAGCAATTGTGGTTGAATTTATTGTAGCTGGAAAACGTGAGGATCCCGCCCCAAGCTGGACCCAGCGAGTAGAAGATTTGTGAAGCGGCATCATTCCAAACCTTTCCAACAAATAAATTATAAATTCATCAAGAAAATTACCTTTGCATCATTTAAACAAAGTTGTATAATCAGAGAGCTGCACCAGTTCATTGGCGATTGTTTAGTGTGGGCCCTGCTAGTATAAGGGAACAAAAATCCACTTTTAGGTTATTGGAATTGCCAAACTAATTAGCGACATTACAAACCAACAGGTATATACAGCCCATAGATAATGGGCAGGGTTTTAGTTTTTGAGGAAAATTTTAGGGTAAAGCGACAATGAAGACGACAAAACGCAAAAACAATTTTTTTAATGGCAATCACCGCGACGCACAGTAAACACTAAAAACTGCATTGATTCGCATGGCAACTGCCGTAAAGCGCGTACGGAAAATGCATTTTCTACCGCAATAAACTTCAAAATTACAAAAAAGGATGTCAATGGAATTAAGAGAAGTCTGCTTTAAGGTTTAAAAAGTCATTTTGGAATGAGACAAAATACCCTTGACTAATTTGATCAAAACTAGAGGGGCCCCAGACTACACAATAGCCAGTTCATTTTCCACTTAAGGCCTCCAGTTGCTATACTCCATTCTTAAATCTTTTTGAACAATAAATCAGTTAATCTCATGAATATTCATTGTCTAACCTTGGAATTTTTCAGCTGTGACCAGTCAGCAGTCATGTAGAGGCTAATACCTTTGCTAGCGCCCTCTAGTGTTAGGCTCCGGATGAGTAAGCAGAATAGGATGATGTAGGGAAAGGTGGCAGTGAAGTACACAACCTGACCAGGAATCAAGAAGGCAAACAGCAACAGGTGAAGATCGAGCTTTAAGAAATTACTGCGGTAACCCTCCCCATCCCTCCACTTACCAGTGGTGAGAACTTTCCCAATAACTTTCCCAATAACCTAAAGTTTGGAATGAGCTTCCACTGTTTATCAGATGTGCCGAGTCTTTAGATGATTTTTAAGAAATTGCTGAAGACCCATCTTTTTACCTGTAATTAAACATTAGTCTGCATGTTATTCTTGTTTTAGTATTTTGCAATTTGAACTTTTTAACTTGTTTGTTTATGCAAATATTGTGTGATTGTGGTGTTTCATGTCAAATTTAAGCTGGTTATATCGTTTTTCATTTTACTGTTAAGCGCTTTGAGGAATTTTGGATTCATATTGCGCTATATAAATGTGGTATTATTATTATTATTATTATTGTGCTTGCATAGCCATTGGTGACCAGTTTGGCATTTTGACCGTAAGGATGATGTTGATTGCTGTATAAACAATAAACCTTTATGACATTCTCAATGCATTGTGGGTTTGGAGGCCAAACAAACCATGTAATTTATACACAAACCTATGGCACTGTGAACCAGTCCAAGTATTAATTGATTTTATGCTAAATATCTGTCATGAGTTGAGCGATAGCCTTTTCACATATCTTTGCATGGAACATTTATAGGAAAATCCATTTTAAATTGCAATAAAAATAAAAGAAATAATTGGGGAATCCCTCTCAGGGTACCAGTTACTGATGAATGCAAATTTCTGGAATTAGAACAGCTAGTAATGTCACATTATATTAGCCAATCAGAAGAGGATTTTTTGCAAGCATGACAATGAACATGTGACCAATGCGACCAATCACGTCCGTTCTAATGTGCTTGCTCTTTTAATGCCAGTTAGGGCTGATGCAGTTCCCATGATGCTTTGAGAATGTCGAAAAGGTTTATTGCTGCCCTTGGATACCCAGGTAGATTATTGCCAGCTGGATTATCCGCAAATATTCAGATAAGTCACCTCAAAACTATTTGAAAGCTTTCTTAGCTTTGTTGAAAATTCCACATTTGTATTTGTCTTATACTGTCAGTTGCCTTTGAGAAAGAACTTGCTTAAGTTAAAAATGTTAGGCAAGCTAACTTCGTTTGATTTAAAATTCCAAAAAGTTGACAAACATATTCACTATTTTCAAAAACCAGATTATCAAAACTTTTGATCTAGAGGTAATTTGAATGAATTTTCAAAGTGAACAAAGAAAACTGGCAGGTGCAGGATTTGAACCTGCGACCTCCGGAATACCGTACCGGTGCTCTACCAAGTGAGCTGTCTTGTCTAGTCAGAAGACAAACCCATATCACTGTAGCGACATTGAAATAAAAACCAATGGTTTGAGTCTCGGGCTCCACTTGACCTCGCTACCCCACCCCTCCCCCTCCCCCTCGGCACCTTCCTCCTCATCTTTTTCTCCTCCACTGTTAGTATTCCAGCAACTGCATCTTCTCAACTAGCATCCAAGGCCATCTCTTGTTAATCAAATTGTTACTTCCCAAACCCTTTTCCCACATTTCTACACTCCTATCATTCTTCTCCCTCCAACTTGCATCCATTACAGCAGGAAATTTGTCTCAGGTCTTCCTGTCTCTTTCATCTTGGCATTTCTCGTTGCTTTCCTGAAGTGCTAGCTCTCGATTCCCACTTTCCGCGCATGCTTGAGATACCAATCTCACATCTGGACACTCAGTGCAATAAACTACAACGACATTGCGGCGTAAGTGTGATGAATGTGCTTTTGTTCATAGTCCATCGTCCTTTCCCGCGTTGCCAGACAAAAATTTGGTTCCAGCGAGCTTCGCTGCCTGTTGATTTAATTACTCTTCCCCTAGTGTTTGAGGAAACAAAACGATCAGCCGTGCCGGTGAAATCACCCCAAACAACACTTGATTGGTTTACAACTCCCTCTGCTGTAATTCTCGCTTGAAATGGGGTTTTGTTGCCGATGGTTACCTGATAAATTATCACCGATGTTGACCTGGACATAGCTTTAATACACACAGTCACAAAATTACTGTACAGACATGCACAATGAATTCCTTTTGCTATTGGGAGTGTAAAATGTATTTATGGGCAAGTGAGACACCTTTCTTTATTAAAAAATATTTTCATGTATTCACAACTTTGTTCATTTGTAATTTAGCTAAATTAAGGGTCGGTGTACTTTGCTTTGTCACTATTTGGGCACAATTCCCAATTGGGCCCATGAAAGTACTTGTAAAATAGGCTGGAATTGTAAAATTGGTCTTATATGCAAAGTGGAAGTCCAATTGCAATCAAACTTGGGTCATGCATTTAATATTGCAACCTTTATATGATGCTTTAGTGTGTTCGATTACCTTCCCCAAGCTTACTCCCCTTGCCCCTGCGTGCGATGTCGGACATGCGCAGTGGAGCAGAATAAACGAATGGTTTTGCGTGAACTCTGGAAAAGTTATGTGAACTTTGACACATTGCGACGTACAAAAACTAATTATTCACGGGCGAAATATGCGAAATCATGGATCTTTTAGAAGAAAGACGGAGAAAGCTGACGATGCTTGCCCTGGTTTTGATGGAAAATAACCGTGATACAGAGACTATATACTTCGGTGCATTGAGGATGATGTCTTTTTTGTGATCCACAAGTTTGGCCGGCGTGCAAAAGTACCACGCGTTGAGAATAACGCTGAGTGCGTTGTGCTACTACAGATGTTGCAGTGCACTGTGGGATACTTCCCGAAGTAACCAGCTCAGCGGGTCACTCACTTGGGCCTGGCGCGAATAAGCACAAATGATGACGTCAAACATAAATCGCACGGTCTCGCGCCAGCGCAAGTAAGCTCGGGGAAGGTAATCGAACGTGCTACTTGTGTCAAAGATTAAGTACTGAGGTCAAAGGTCATTTGAGGTCAAGTTCTACAATAGGCTGGAATTGTCCAACTTGTCTCATTTGAAAACTGGAAGTTAATTGGAATCAAACTTGGGTCATGAATGCACTATTGTAACCTTTATAATATGATAGTCGTGTCAGTAATCTCCATGCTTTCATCCTCTCTATCTAGCCTTCACACCCCACTCAAACTTCCATAACTTTGGACAACATTTTCCTTCCACATTGCTTTTGTCACCTACCATTGTTTTAGGCATGCTCATCGGTTCTTGCTTTTGATAACTTGCCATTTCATTCTCTTTTTACACTAACCCTTGCTCCTTGAACCGTTATCATGTGCCCCTGCATTCTTCTCAGGTAATCACAAAAGCAGGCGAGACACGTGGTTCAAGAACCACCTTGTATTTACAAAGAATCTACGATTGTTTGTAAATCTATTTCAGTTTCCCTCAATTTTCCTATAAAGTTTCCATGGTCTTTGAAAGAAAAATGCCAAATTAAAATCTCAGCTCAAAAAAATTCCAGAGAATGATCAACAGCTGCATTGTTCAAATTGATACAATGTATCTCTTGCTTGTTGCAAAGTATCTATTTGGGTTCAGCTGTAGGCCACTAGACTTTGTGGCTAGTGCCAGTTTGCTGATGGACAGTGATAATAATATCTCAGCCAATTAAATGAGTCAGTTCCTGGCAAATAAATACCCCATTGGTTGTGGTTCCTTCTAGGAGCAGGCACAGGTACATTCAAACTTTTTTAAGTGTTGACTAAACGTTTAAACGCTTTGGGAAGGTTTCACTAAACGTTTATCAAATTAAACGTAGATTCCCATCCTTTATAGCTTTAAGTGCATTCACTGTTGTTCAATGGAAACTTGTTTTTTATGATAAAAATCAGTTTTAGGTTCTTTTCTTTGGTTGCAATCACTGTTCAATCTCCTTAATTTAACCCTCCTATGGTTTTACCAGTCAAAAAGATCAAAGTGTCAGTGCCCTAGTGCAAAAACTATATCCCGTCAGTATCGGTCAAAACCAGTCAAAATAAGTTGATTGGTTTGATCAATTTCTCAACTGCTCTGTACTAGTCATGACGGTACAGTGGACGCAAAGATGTTAGTAAATCCCCTGCCAGCAACTGAATCTAGCATGTTTACTGCAGTATGTGGTGGTAGTCAAAACATCATCAGTACCACAGAGGAACCATTTTTTTTATAAATAAAGTCAAATAAAGTCAGTTGATTTATTTTGATGGATACAATACATTTTAACTCCTTAATGAACCCTAACCCTCCAGGGTATTTTGGCTAGAAACCCTGTTAGACGCATCAGATTGCATACTTTGTCACATTGACTTGTGTGCAGAGTGCAGCAAGGTGAAGCTGTCACCACAGATGCACTGTGCTGCATCTGGCAGGGTTAGGGATTTATACAAGGGACTTGATCATAGGATATTTTCAAACTGATCTTTGATTGTCAACTCAAAATGGCACCGCACTGTCAGATATTTTACGTGACCATCTGGTAACAAACACTACAAACAATAACGACAAAGCCTCATCTTAACCTCCCCCTTATCTTGTTTACAAATAACCCTTTCAAAACATCAGCCCTACAACAAACACCCACAATCAATCATGATGTTAAGGCGCTCATAACTACTTTTCTCATATTCCATCTTGTTTACCATTTGTGCATTAATTTTGTGCTTGCCGACACTGGCAGTTTACAAAGTGCTCATAATTTTGATTATTTTCGGGTAATGCGCTGTGGAACTTGCTCCGGAATAAATATTTGTTGTCGCATTAGTGCATGGCTATTAGACCAAGTCACCAGACTATTTATAGATTGTATTGTACAACTGACAATTGGGGTAGAATCGCGTGATTACAGTTTGCAAAACAATGACTGATCACTATTGTTTGACAGGGAACCGTACGTGCAAAATCAGAGATAAACCGAAACTTCTGGCACAAATTTCTATGAGTTGTCTAAGGGGCGCGGCTACGTGGCTATGAAGGAAAGTCCAATTGAATTTACACCTCTTGAATACAGACAAAGGCCACCGCTGCGGTTTGAAAAAGACCACCTGGCCGGCTGTTGCCTATACGCACATTCCTGTCCATACTCAATCCATTGTTTGCCAATTTGCATTACGCTTGGCTGCACTAGCCCATCTTAGCATACCAGCACCCCATCAATAATGCCAGACAGAAGAGGTTAAAGTGTTATTAAACATGTACTTATTATTATTATTTATTATTTATTTGACCACAACAGCAAATACAAAACAATTTGACCGCAAATACAAAACAATACAAATAACATCAAAACGAAATGGCGGAGACAGGAAGGCAACTAGACGAGCATGGTGACAACAGAGAAAACTGAGTAATGAGTATACAAGTGTATCAAGGGAGCGTGCAAGTATGAGAAATCATTCTTGAGTACGACACAAAAAAACAAACAAAAACAATACTATGCGGGTCAGGAACAACAAGAGTAAACAAAATTACTGTTGCTCGGAAGCATGCTGTTCCACACAGTGTTGCCAAACTTAAAAGCTGCCCCCCCTCCCCCCCCCGAACAAAATGGTCTTCTTAAAATTGGGCATAGTTCGAGGGTTAATTTGCATTCTGTTCACCCACCATTCAACCACACTTCAGTCTTCACCATTCCAGGCCATTCACCACCCCACTGCCACTGTCTTCTGAGTAGGCAAGGTTTCTGCAGTTTTGGGCTACAGCCCAACACCTATTGTTTTTGTACGAATTGACTATTATTCTTCTCATTCTTTTTCTAGAAGATTCTTCTCCAGAGTTGTTTGTCAACATGAAAAGTCATATCAACTTCAAACTCAACACATGAATGCACAAGCAACTGCAGATGTGCGAAAATGATATGACGTCATCATGTATCAGATTACAAGCAATTAAACATTCTTTATTTCTAGTTGTTGAAAATCGATATAAAATCAACCGTGAAAGACCTGAACTTGATTTTGACATGAATTGATAGAATAATATTAGATCTTCATTTTTGCCCGTGCGTGCGAAATCACGTGACCCTTTCTTCCGGTCGAAACCGGAAGTGCCTTATAATTTGAAAGTGGAAAAAGATTTGAACTTGCATTCAACGATGTTAGTCTTTGGCCAGGCTGAACTTTTCAAAAATGTGTGCGGTGACGTCATAAAATATTCGAGCGCCCTCTAGCGGCAGGTTGAAAAATTTTCAAAATGAACTTTTAGTCGATGTTTGCGAAGTTTGCGGTAATCACTTAATAATTAATATATATGATGACCTTCATGCAGGCAACACGTGTGCAAGGGCTCAGATTGATGACGTCATTAGACCGGAAGTTGTAATGAAAAGACCTTTAAACCTTAAAAAATTGCTGAAAAATCAACCGTGAGAGATATAATCCAGATTTCTGCTTCAGATGCACAGTTCACATAGCTCTCAAGGTTTCTGGTAATGACGTCACGATGACTTCATCAAGTATCGGATTACAAGCAATCAAAGATTTCTAGATTTAATCTTTGACAACCGAGAGAGATCTGATTTTGCTTTTTACGGGAATTGATAGAATAATCCAGGGTCTTCATTTTGTATATTACGTACAAAATCACATGACCCTTCCTTCCGGTCCAAACTGGAAGTGCGTTATAATTTGAAATTGAAAGAACTTTCAATCGATGTGTGTTGCGAAATTAGCGGTAATCACTTTATAATTGATATATATGATGACCTTCATGCAGGCAACACGTGTGCAAGGGCTCAGATTGATGACGTCATTAGACCGGAAGTTGTAATGAAAAGACCTTTAAACCTTAAAAAATTGCTGAAAAATCAACCGTGAGAGATATAATCCAGATTTCTGCTTCAGATGCACAGTTCACATAGCTCTCAAGGTTTCTGGTAATGACGTCACGATGACTTCATCAAGTATCGGATTACAAGCAATCAAAGATTTCTAGATTTAATCTTTGACAACCGAGAGAGATCTGATTTTGCTTTTTACGGGAATTGATAGAATAATCCAGGGTCTTCATTTTGTATATTACGTACAAAATCACATGACCCTTCCTTCCGGTCCAAACTGGAAGTGCGTTATAATTTGAAATTGAAAGAACTTTCAATCGATGTGTGTTGCGAAATTAGCGGTAATCACTTTATAATTGATATATATGATGACCTTCATGCAGGCAACACGTGTGCAAGGGCTCAGATTGATGACGTCATTAGACCGGAAGTTGCACTGAAAAGACCTTTAAACCTTTAAAAATTGCTGAAAAATCAACCGTGAGAGATATAATCCAGATTTTTACTTCAAATGGCAGGGTAAACATAGGTCTCCGGCTTTATTGTAATGACGTCATTACGACGTCATCATGTATCAAGCAATTCAAAATGATATTTTTAATCTTTGAAAAATTAATATAAAGTCAACTGTGTGTGAAAGACCTGAAATTTCTGTTTACGGCAATGGGTAGAGTAATACTAGGTCTTCATTTTTTTATATTGAGTGCAAAATCACTTGACCCTTCCTTCCTGTTGAAACCGGAAGTGCCTTATAATTTGAAATTGGTAAAAGATATGAACTTGCTTTCCACGATGTTAGTCTCTGGCGCAGGTATATGCTTTTAAAAAATGTGACCAGTGACGTCGCAAACTGCAGATTAACTGCGTTGGTAATGTGCACAGATGTAATAATGTCATGACGTCATCAAGGTCAAATTGCAAAAACCTCAAAAATCAACATTTTTGGGAACGTCATGCTGCATGAACTGCAGCACACAAACTTTTCACAATTGGTGATTACATACATGTGGATCTATTTGTAATCAAACTGAATAAGCCCTGCAACACCGTGTGTTTGTACCACAAACTCTAGTTTTTTTTTTTTTTTTTGTTTTTTTTGCATCCACAAGGATGAAATGACAAAAATGCTATCTGAATGGCAAGTAAACAATACCCAACACAAAACCAAAAATTCCATAAAATAACCAACAGAGGAACATAAAATTGCAGCGCAAACAAGGAATAGCCTGGGTCATACCTTTCCTGAAGACTTGACACCCCTGCAGATACAGAGAAAGACAACAGTCCAGGATAGGAGGAGACATAGTGCCATCTGCCATCGGACCGGTCCTAGATTTTCAATCCCTTCACTCTTGTCCAACACAACATTACTGCAGGGTGAATACAACACATTCAACTGATACATTTAATGTGTCTCATTTAAAATTTATCTGTAGATGTTTTTTTAAACAAACATTTATTGAAAATGAATTAAACTGTTGCAAACTGCTCATACTGTCCCCAGCCCACTAGAGCTTTCTGAGTTAGGAGGCCCATCCTTCCTCCATGGGAGGCCCTAACGAAAGGAGCACTGCCTTTTTGAGATTTGTATGTTGTTTGCATTGTTTATCTTATGTCAATAAACTTAAGATACTATCAGTTAATCCTTTGTTGACTTAAATTCTTATCTATATGAGTTATAGTTAACACAGAAACATCTGCAAGAATTCTTCATTTTATTGTAGAAAAATGCCTCAGTTCTGATTCTCTATCCCGTGTAACTACTTTAAAAAATTTTAATCGTGAAAAACGACCACTGCAAAGCTAAGAACGATAATAACTTGAACAAATCTGAGGCTGTTTAATTCATGATGTTTGTGATTTGTATGCACGGTGATACGCGGATGAATATGAGGCTGGTATGGAAAATCTAGGTGGTATGGAAAATCGTATTGAAATTGGAGGATTCAGGACAACTAGACAGTGCAAGAACATGTACATTGTACAACCATAGAGCAAGGAACATAGAGCAAGGAACAGCTATGCAAACTGCACTGGAGAGCACAGTACAGGTACAGGTGTACAGTAATTGTTTGGCTAATGGATTACAAAGATAAGAAGCTGGCAAAGGTGTTGGTGTGTCAACACCAAAAGGCAGTGGAGCTGCCTGTTTCCCTCATGTGACTGACTGAATGGACCTAAAAAAGGTACATGTATACAAATCAAAAAATTAGCTGGCCTGACGTTTCGAACTTAAGCAAGTTCTTTCTCAAAGCCAAATGACAGAGTACAAGAAACAAACATGTAGGGAACACACATGCATGAGGGGGTGGGTGGAGAAACACAAAAGAGGGATGCAACATTTATTGATTTTCAAAGTGAACAAAGAAACTGGCAGGAGCGGGATTCGAACCTGTGACCTCCGGGTTACCGTACCCTTGTGGATTGTTTGACGAAAACATTTACTGAAATAGGAAGATGCATGAAATAATTTGTCCTCCGTGCAAAATTGAGTCTAAAAACATGCAATTTAATAATTGGAAAAAAATTCACATAGGTCACTCGCTACAATCTGCATTACTGAGCTCGTCAGATGAATGTATTTTAGTTGTGCTATTTATTTATTTATTTATTTATTTAAATTCTTTCTGATAATGAAGCCAAGGATTCCTCAAAAGTGCATATCACACTGCAGCTACAAAGCCCGAAGAAGTTGAGGAAATGAACAGTTTTAGAGGTGGGAGGAAAACTTAAGATTGATATTCTGGGGAAAAAACACGGAATCCAATCCACATGTCAGCCCTGGTGGGATTCGAACCCGGGTCACAGTGGTGGAAGGCACAGAAAGCACCACTTGGCTAACCCATGGAGGAATCAGACATTCCTCCATGGAATATGTGGAAGTGCCATGGCCTAGTGGTTTGGAGCATTGAATTTGTGGTCTGCGGGTAATCCTGCAAGTTGTGGGTTCGAGCCCAGTCCTGGGCTATAGCACTTCTACGCTTTGGGTAGAGGTATTATTAATGCCTTGCAGTGGCTAATAGTTACCCATCCCGACCCTATTCAGTCATACTGTGAAGAGATCAGATTAGCTTGTCTTGTTTCAGTGTGAAGGGCTGGTTCTTCCACACTTTCCTCTGTAGCCTACACCTCAAGTGGCCTTTGGCCTTGTGATTGGCGATTTGCATAAAAAACTGACTCCCTGTGTTGTCAATTAATGCTGAATATGTCTTTCTATTTTTTACAATGTCCGATTTGCTCATAAACCTTGCTTTCTCCTGTCAAGGAAAATGTACAGGTTTAAAGATTGTGATGTAATAACTCTCTGGGTAAAGGGGGTGTCTTCCAGCTTTGGATTAAAAATAAATAATAAAATAAATGCAACTCTCTTATCAAGGCACGCAATGTCTATTTGTCAAATTGTTGCTATCCTTTTCAAAGTTTCTGTCAAATAGAAACAACCAGAATATGCTGTGGAGAAATGTTAACAAATTATTTGCTCCGCCAAAGACAACATTCTTCCTAATGTGTACTTTTCCAGCAGCTAGGGCTTTCCCGAATATACCAAATATTCGATTGTCAACCAAATATTCGATTGTCAACCAAATATTTGAATACCTTTTTGCCGGTTCGAATATTTCAAAAAAATATATGCACGTAACAGATACTGACTCTCATACTAATTTGATCGAAAAATTACAGGGCTTATTAGTGTCAAACTCCGCATTTTTTTGACGGTAACTTTTTGTGGATGTAGGTTTATTGTTCCCGTCCGTAAAACCCTTGATACTGATAAAATAATTACTGCAAAAACACAGTAATTGTGCACATAAAACACAGGCGTGCTTTGCGTGCAACCTTTTACCGGCGCGGCATGCAGTTGCAGCTGACGCGTACAAAACTTGATTGGCGAGTATCAAATATTTGAATATGCGGTCAAACCCAGTTTCGAATAATCGAATACTAAATTATTCGAAAATGAACAGCGCTACCAGCAGCAAACCAGCAGCAAACACAATCCTAAGGATGAATAGTTATTCCCTTAACTCTGTCATTGTCCCTATCACACAATATAAAGGAATGCTTGGTACTTTACGAAGAAAAAAGTGCTGTGTTAGAAACTAAAATTTGCTCAGGGGTGTGATTTGAGGAAAACGAAATCCACAAAAGATTCGGAGGCATTTAATTTGTACGGTGTTGCTGAAAAATGCACACGAAAACTGCATTTTCTACCAAAAGATATGGTTCAAAATTGCACAAAATAGCGTCATTAGAATTAAAAGAAGACTGTTTCAGGTTGCAGAAGTCATTTTAGAATGATAAAAATCAATTTAAGGACCCAAAAATCCCGGCAGACGTCTCACCAAAAATCCTGAAATCAGGAAAAATCCGGAGAAATCTCCTCCCCTGTTAGCGTCTTTGTCAACAATGTTTATTCCCACATGCGACAGAGAACCTGGTCATTTAGAATCCACTTTAAAAGCCGCACTTTATTCAGTTATTAATTTAATAGAGCTTTTCAGGTCTCTCAGGATAGCTGCAATGAAAAGTTAATAGAAAATTTGAGTTCCTGCATCTTATCAATTAGTAGATGTAACATGCCATCTGCTAACATTACCTAGCCTTGAATTTCTGGACACATTTCTGTTAGCCACAGCTGGTATGGGCCCAAGTTAGCCTGTGCATTTTGGAATAAGACAAACTGAAATTCTCTTAGTCTTAATTTCTCCAACTACACAAGAAAATTGCTTTTGTATCCTCACACTTGCATAAAAATGTGTCCTTCAAGCAAAATTAAAGCTTGGCTGTTTTAAAAAGTTATAAAATGCACTGCATTCAAATTAATAGTACTGTGCAATCTTTCTAAAATATGGGCTTGCTTGGGTTAAGGCTTGGGGACAGGGGAGGGGGGGGACATCCCCCAATATTTTCTAGGGAGGGTAAGGCTTTGGCAGTGTCCCCCCCCCCCCCCCCCTCTTCCCCCAGCCAATGATTACCCCATTGTCACATGCATTTTATAGGTCATTAGCTTTTACATCCACCAGTATGCACCAGAATACACAAAGATCAGCACACATTTTGCAAAAAATTCCCAGAATACACAAGAGACACTGAGTACAAAATGCTTTTAGACAATTATTGTTGGTTGTGTGCTTTTTCCTCCATCCCCACAACCTCGACGAGAAATCACCGCCGCTGACAGTATAACAGGGTTTCAAGGCACAATCTGGTGAATTGTTTACTGGCTAGACTTGCAATCATTAGTTAATGAAAAAGCTAAAAATCTTTCAATAATTAACAAACATTGTCATGTTTTTATGTTTTCTTTATTGAAATCCCCAATACAAGGCTAAAAGCCACTCTAGGTAAAGGGCTACAACAGAGGTGGTGAGGTTGGCCACATTTTAGGTTGCCAGCCCTACCACCCTTATGGTTTTCCTGGGTTCAGATCTAAACACAGGATAATTCTTCGACAGATTCTAGAGAAATTATCCCAATTTTCAGACCTAGATAGCAGAGGTGAGATTTGAGGAAAATGAAAAATCCTAGAAAGATTCAGAGACATTTAAAAATGCGCAAGAAAATCTTTCTGCCAAAAGATACGGTTCAAAATTTCCCAAAAATGGCGTCATTGGAATTAAAGAAGACTGTTTCATCAGGTTGCAAAGGTCATTTTGGAATGATAAAAACAATATAAGGAAGACGTCTCACCATGCAAAAACCCTGAAATCAGAAGAAAAAAACTCACCCATGCTGCAGAGTTGGCTTTCCTCCAATGTTTTCTTTTTGAGTTTTCTTGGGTTTTTTCCCCTCTAGAAATAATTTGTGGTACGACCCAAAAGCAACATCATGGCTGGGCTCTTGTGAAACGGGGAGGGGAAAGGTAGTTGTATTCATGCGCTTTACATCCCATCACCCAACCTCACGATTTTTTTTTCTCATAACTGGCCGGCACATGGCACTGGATTTTGAGGGTGATTTATTTTTGGTGTTTTTATATACAGCCCTGCCTCCACTTTTGTGGGGTATCGGTCGTTTTTGCAGGGAGCGGGGTACCAGTGCAAGGAAAGGGAATGGTTGAGGAAGCACTAGGTTTTTCTTTCATTGTGGTTTACCTTGAGGGAGTAGGTCAAACTGGGTGGGGGGTTTATAGGTTGTTGTCCGTTATGTTGTTTTGCAACATAAGTGGTGTTATATATATTTCCAATCCTATTTAAGTTCCCTAGAACACTGGTACTGTATTCCAGGGGTCGCAGGTTCAAATCCTGCTCTTGCCAGTTTTCTTTGTTCACTTTGAAAATGTATCCAAATATCCTAGTCAGTTTGTCTTGTGGTTTGGTTGTGAAAAAGTCGTATGATCATTGAGTGCTATACGGCATTATGGGTTTATGACTTCTGACTATAGCGCCCCCGAACAAAGACACTGACAATTTGGGTGACTGCCAACAAAATAGCTCAGTTAGGTTTTCCTGCAGGTTTTCTTTCTTCAAGTTCACTTTGTAAATTCGAGTTTCCTACGCAGTTTTGTGTGACTGCTACTCATTTCTTACTTCCAGTATTCTTCAGCTGGCGTGACCCTCTTGACCTCTGGCACGCTTATATTTATCAGCTCCACCATCGTCTGATTAATCCAGGTCCCGTTAAGCATGGTGCCGTTCGGTGGCAAAGCGTACCCGCAGTCATACGAGTTCCACGTGTTGCCGCACGTCCGCCAGGGTAGCTCCAGAGTGAAAGACTTGAAGAGGAAGAAGGTCGTCCAGGCCATGATGATGTTGTAGTAGATGACCACCATGGCCGAAATGATGACCATTGCCCAGCCAATGCCTGGTAAGTAAGCAACACTAAAAATTAATATGTGACCGGCTCTGCAACAAGGGCACATAAGTCGCTGTATGCTTTTACGCATAATGGGCCGTTCTATGTGAAGAGGGTGAACAATTCTTCAAACAAGTGATTTTCAAGGGAGGGAATTGTTTGCATCTTTGATACTTATATGATTCTAGTTCATAACCAATATCTTTGATTTCAGTGAATAAAGTTGGAAAAAGAATGTGTTTTGTGTAGAGTGCTTCAATCTTTTGCTTTACTTTTTGTTTTTATAAATGGTTTGTTTCTCCTTAAGTCATTTCAAGAAATTCCTGAAAACAAACATGCAAATTTCCAAATATCTCGTGAATGCAAAATGCTACAAGCCCCAGACATATACCATTTGAAAGCTTATAAAATGGCCTTTCCAGCTTCAAAACACTATTTTCAAATTTTGCAACATAATTGCCCTTTTTGCAGAGTGGGTCACATATATCACACCACATCACATCCCACTAAGCCAAAATTAGCCTTTATAGGGGGGGGGGGGTGGTGAGTTAGTCTCACCAATGATGGAAGTTACCCTGCCTGGGTCTATAGGTCAGAAAATCTGGTTAATTTCTTTGGTATCTATTGAAGATTTATCCTCTATTTAGATCTGGACCCAGGAAAACCGTAAGGGTGGTAGGGCTGGCAACCTTAAATGTGGCCAGCCCCACCACCTCTGTTGTAGCCCTTTACCTAGAGTGGATTTTAGCCTATAGCATTGGGTGACTTCCATAAAAAAAAACCAAAGGCTTTAATCTGATACTTGAGTACCACTAATAAGCCTACACTTTGAACCATACCCATATTGACATTGTTGCCTTTGGAACAAAGTATTGCATCCACACAATATAATTTTCTTCCCCAATGTTGACCCACTTTATCTATATATCAAATGAGCAACAGTGTGTCTGTCACTTCTAAATACCGAGTAGTGATGCTGCAGAAATATAAATTGTCTGAATTGCAGTTACAATGACAAACTCAAAAAGAATACTAGCAATCTATATGCTTGCTGTGAACGGTCAAATATACTTTCAGCCAGGCAGACCTTTGCTTGTAGAAAATGTACTGGGACATCCTTGTTACATTCATCTTTAACATTATGAAATAAAATATCAATATCTGCTTTCAAAATCATATTGACTTGATTACAGCAAGGAGACCAAAATTTGGCTGGGAGTGGACGGGCAGATATTTAATCCTACAGTAGATGAAACTCTACTCCAAGGGATACGTGTACCTAAATTTATTCTGACAGATTGGGCCATCATTTCTGTGCCTACATGTATTTTTCCGGGTTACAAGGCAGCATCAATTTCTTCCCAATTTCATTTTGATGGCAAAGCATTTCAGCAGTATCCTAGGAAACCCTCTAGCTACAAAGAACTCCAGAATTAGTTTTTTTATTTTATCAAGATTTAAAAGAACAGTTGGATTGCTTCTTTCTGCCCTGTTAGACTCGGCGAGATAATGCAAGGTGACAGATTAATGTCGCACACAATTATTAAATGGGGCTGGAAATGAAATCGTCCGATTGCTGGATTTCCAGTTTTATTGTGCAGCAATGATGACTTTGACATGTGCTGTAAAATGAGTTAGGTTGTATAATTCTATATTTTTAATTTTTGAAATTTCTTTAGGTTGACAAAGATTGGCATTGTGTAATATAAACATCAATTCACACAAATGCCTCTGTAAAATTGCACAAAATAATAACTTGTCCAATTCCATGAATTCATAAGTTGTTTTAATTCATGTTTGCAATTTCTTGCACGCAGTTCAAAATTCCCTTGCGTAAAAAGCTACAAGAAAAAAAAAGACATTATTCTAAAAATATCTGAATGTGAATTAAAAGCCCCAGAAATTAAATTCAAGGCGGACCTAGAATTCAATATCCAAGCTGTTCAGGGCTATATTCAGCGGCTGACGGTGATCCATGCCGTCCATCTGTGAAGTCGCAACGTGACTTTATTAAAAGGTTACGATATGCGAGGCAGGGATAATAGAATCAAACGCCGTACGTAATTTGCACACTCACCACAGAAATAACCTGAATCTATAATTTTGTATATTCCTATTGTACTCATCACCTCGATGGAAAGGTTCTGGTCAACGTGTGCAAATGTGTGCAACTCAAAGATGACAATTAGAATTGAACTGAATATTTTCCATCGGTGAATACTTATTAATCTCGAAAAAGACAGTGCTTCTTAGGGATCCTTTACTACAATGACTGATTTTGTTTGCAAACAATCTTTTTAATGTGCCGTTTAACTTTTATTCATCTGAGCCGATGGTTTTAGAGCATGGAATTCAATTGTTAAATGTCAAAATCTGGTAAACAGATCAGAACCCGAGCGAACATTAAACACCAGTATCAAAATTGGGAGTAACCAACTGGAGATCCGCATCCATAGAAACAATTTCAACGTTACCAGGACACTAAGAAGAGCTCGGATCCTAGTGACAGAACACAGCTCCAAATTTAATTTGGTCCGTTGAGAGACACTTGTCAATTGACTCAGTAAACATTAACATCATTCCATGGGGCTTAGTATGACTTTTCGCACCCCCCTCCTATCAATGAAACTTTTATAGGCACTACAACTCAAGTGTTTTTCATCAAAGCATTTCCACCTTAAACCACGCCCCCTCCCCCCAAAAACAAAATATTAAAAAAAATCACAAACAAAATCATGGGACAGCCAATGCATTTCTCATCAATGCTTATTAAAAAACAAGTTCAACCTCTACAGGCACAGTTAAAAATTGATTTCTTTCCATAAAATTCATTTTATGGCCCCCCACTCAAAATAAATCTGTTTATTGCAATTATTTTGAAAATGCATGCAAGTGTGATGCAAGGGACTATTTTCTGTTATCTAGAAAGGATTTTTTGTAACTTTGAAACTTGTATAAATTTTAGACCAACATTTTGGGCAGTGGCTTTGTTTATTTTTTAGGAAGGCTGACTAATTTATGATCAGTGAGGAAAAAAATAATTATATTTTGGCTCTAGGTTTTGGGTAGCTGGACATCGTAGACCACCCCTAACTAAAAATGAGTGGTTCTTCGTCTTCATATTTTTTGTTTATTGTGTGTCGCGCTCAGAAATTGTTACTATTTGGCATTCAGCTTATTTCAAGTGGGGTCTCTTGGTAGTAATTGAGGAAGCTTATTACAGCTTGAGATGTGGAAAGAAAACCCCAGAAAATAATTCTGGAGAAAAGTGGTTGAATTAGTTAAGGACTGAAAAGCCAATCCACATGTTGGACCTGGATGGGATTAAAACAAGGGTCAAACTGTGACAACCGATACCCCTCTTGAGCATTATTTTTCTAACCCTGAGATCTGGCATAAGTTCCCAACACCCCTTCTGAAATTTGAACCCCATACCTGCAAACAGAGGGCACGCTCTCCAGATGGTGACGGGACCCTGACTGGCATACTGCCCGAAGGCCGTCTCCAGAAAGAACAGGGGCATCCCGGCCAGAAACAGCATCAGGATATATGGGATGAGGAAGACTCCTGAAATTAAGATGATGAAAAGCAAGATGAGATTGTAAACCTGCCTTGAAGAGCCTGTCTCTGTGCTCTCCTTGACTTTTTAGGGTTATTTCTTAGCCTATGAATTTTGCTGGACTAGCACCCCTCCCCCCCCCCCCCCCCCCCCCCCGACAAACTGACTGACTGAGGAACAGACAAACAACAAACTGACAAACGACAAACTAACAAACTGGGAGACCCCAGAAGGTTGACTGTTCAAATCCTGCTCCTGCCAAATTATTTGTTCACGCTGGAAATTTCAAACCCTTTTGGCTTATAGCAGTGACTGTTTGTTACAAGAGCAAGTTTGACCAAGGACTATAGTTAACCATAGTTCGACTAACTCTGATCGAACGCACGCTAGTCGACGATGGTTGGACTAGTCTAGTCGCAATTCGCGACCAGCCTACCGAGGTTGGTCGCATCGCTGGTTACAAATAGCCGTTTTAATAGCACAGTGCAGAGAGGACCAGTTATCAGAAAAATGGCGAAAAACGTAAATATTTAGCAGCAGTGAACGATCGTTTTTTGTTACTTTTTCATTCTTTGAACATGTCGAAATAATGCACACGTTACCACTTGTGACATTGATATACTGAGCAAACATCATCCGTCTCGCTTTCATCTATGAACTCGTCCAAAAACGTAAACAAACTAGCCACCGCCATTTCCTCATGGTCGCGTTGTCATGACAATAGTTAGACTTTAGTCGTTCGCACTTCAACTTCAGTGCTCATGCGCTACGTACGTCACGAACCAACCACTAGTTAACCATTGCTCCTTGATCGCACTTGCTCCACGTTAGCTAGAATAGATTGCCACTGATTCCTAGAAGTGAAATGATGGTGCGTAGAGTGCAGTGCACACAGTTGTATGAACCATGACCTGATGACATAGTGTGACCTGGGCATCATCACACATATGATGCTGAGGTCAGGAAATTCCTACCATTTTAAAATCACATTTTAATATCATATAATGTTATAATGGTGTAATATAATGAATAGCAGCAGATTTTATACTTCAAATAATCAACAAATAAAAAATTGATTCAAATTCCAATCCTGCCAGCTTTCTTTGTTCACTTTGAAAAATTCATTCAACATTATCTAGTCAGTTTCCCTTGTGGTTTGTTTGACGACAGTACAAGTTAAAATGTCGTATGCTCATTGAGTGGTCCCCACAATGTCGCTTCCCAGGTTATACATGTATCGAAAAATTGGGCATGATCCCTGGCTATACGGCATTGAGGGTTTATGACTTCTGACTCGCGCCCACCGAACAAAGACACTGACAATATGGGAGACCGCCAACAAAGGGCACGACAGCTTAGTTTGCAGAGCGCTGGTACAGTATTCCGGAGGTCGCAGGTTCAAATCCCCGCTCCTGCAAGCTTTCTTTGTTCACTTTGAAAATTGTGTAAATAAAAAATAAAAAGCATTATCTGATAGACCATTTCAAAATGCTTGGGACTCACCCCCGCCATGCCTGTAGCAAAGATAGGGGAAGCGCCAGATGTTGCCAAGCCCCACGGCATACCCAACACAGGACAAGATGTAGTCCAGCTGCCGCCCCCAGTTACCCCTCTCGGGAACCGCACTTGTCATGGCGATGGTATCCACTGCAATAACCTCGTAACCATTCCCACCATGCTGTATCAATGAAAAAGAGGCATGTACACATTCATGTCCAAAAATAAAGCACATGTGATCTAATCCTGCAAAATGAGGTCTAACATACCACTGGTTATACTATAGAGTTCTAAAAGAGCCTTAGATGTTATTAGAGGATGTAGACTTCCTGCGGGTTTTTTTTTATGGAAGTCGCCCGACACAAGGCTAAAAAAGCCAGTCTAGGTAAAGGGCTACAACAGAGGTGGGGTTGGCCACATTTTAGGTTGCCAGCCCTACCATCCTTATGGTTTTCCTGGGTTCAGATCTAAACAGAGGATAAATCTTCAATAGATACCAAATAAATTATCTAAATTTTCAGACCTATATAACCAGGCGGGGTAACTTCCACCGTTGGTGAGACCAACTCACCTCCCCGTACCGAGATAATTTCACTCAGGAGGAAAACATCCTGATATAATTTTACTTAACATGTTGACATCCTGCTTACACTTACAGATAGTTGGAGGAAGTCCTGAATGTATAATGTGCCTGAGAACATTATCAAGGCATGATGACATTTCAAATGTAGGATGTTGACATCCTAGATAGACACCTGAATGCATACTGTAATAATGAGTTCTTCCTGAGATTATGTACCAAGGAATAATAACATCTCAAAGGTAATTCAGATGATCTGTTATTCCCATGTTGAAGACAACATCCTACATTCGGGATGTTTGTCGGCCTGTGATGAATTATCTCAAAATGGCCTCATCCTGAGTGAATATTTTTTTCTGGGGAATATTGACATTTTACTTTAAGATGTTGCCAACCTTAATACGACATGCAAAGATAACTGATGAAGAATTGAAATTAAAATTGCATGATTCGGACATTTTCAAGTATGTCAGATTAGAAAACATTTTTTTCCAGCACCAGACTATACTACTCGGACACAAAGTTCCACCTAATTGTAATATGCAAGATTTGATATGCAAATGATCGAATACTAGGGCGGGAGAGCGGCTAGTGGTAGCGTGCCGCTCGATCGCCATGGGGTGATGGGGTGATGGGGATGAGGTTGAGTGCAGCATATGCTACGCGCGCTAAAGACGGGCGTACATGATTCTATTACGTACGCGCCGCGCAAGCAGCAGAAGCAGCGCGCAGAGTGACACTGAAATAAACTTTCACAAGTCCTCTAAATTGCATATTTTGCAGGCTGGATGAGCTGTCCGGAGTGGGCAGGGCCCATGGCGATTCCTGTCAATGCTTTTGGAAAAGAAAAAATAAGTTTTTTTTTTTTTCATCCATGCAATCAGCAAAAGTGATGCGGGCGAGGACGATAAACTAATAATATATTTTATGGGGCCTTAGTAGAAGCGACAGCAGGAATTATTTCCTAGTAAGCCTACCGGATTGAAGTTTTGCAATTCTACAACTTACAAGGATGACATCATAATTGCACCAATCAATTGTCTCGCCCCACCCCCCTCGGGCCACCCACACCCCACACATCACCATCAGTGCATTTTGTTTTGCCCAAGGATGGGGAATTTAGTCCTTTTTGTAAGTGAAAACAAGGAGAGTAATGCCCAAGGGTGGGACAGTTGATAGGTGCATAAAACGTTGTTTAATCTGAAATACATGTAGGCTCCTACTTCAATCTTATTCCGAATTATGAAAACACTGAGGCCCAATTATTAAAAGATTTTACTTTAATACCCTGCCAGAATCTGTCAGGAACAGCAGAATCTTGGAAAATAGGGCCTTCCCTTACCATCCAACTTTAAATTTTGTGACTTTATAGTCAGGAAATCTTTGTGCAATATAGGGGAAGGAAGTTTGTGTTTTCTGTGTACGGTCACTCAGTGTTGTTGATTTCGGCCTCATTTTTTACGGATTTTAGGCCTACTGAAAATCTTGATGTAAATTGTAAGGCTGCCACATGTCTCGAGAGTTGTTATGAAGGAGGAGTTGGTTAGGCCAAGTATTAAAACAAAAATACCAGTTGATCATCTGGATTTTTTTTTTTTAAAGAGGAGGATGAGGGCCTTTTTTTTATTTGTTATATTTTCCAAGATGGCCGCCAAGTATTTAAATTCAAAATCGTCGCCAAATTTCAGTTCAAAATGACAGCCAGCTTTCTATTAGCTATTCTACTAACAGTTAGTTGAGTAAAAATTTCCATGTTAAACAGTGTTCTATGTATTATATTTAAAGTACCCAACTGTTTATGTATGTTCTTCAACAATTCAGCTCGCTTATCGCGAATGCCAGTGAACTATACTGCCCTCGCTGGCTTTGTAGAAGTCAAAAATATCGGGAAATGAAATCGATCATCGAAAGAATGGTGTCAAGATAAAGCGAAATACATGACACAATCTAGCTTTTTTAGAGGAAAAAAACAAATATATAAAAAAAGGATGCGGCTTCAAAAATAGATGCGGGTGGGAAGATCAACTGGTGTTTTTTCTTTTTCTTTTTACTTGGAATCAACTCAGTTTTTTCCACGATTTTGCTATTCCCGACTGATTTTGGTTAGAAGTATTCCCAATTATTGATGTCGTACTGACATCTGCATCAACATGATCAGTGATCCAAATGTAAAGGTACGTACTGCAAAGAAGTAAAAATTGTACAGTTTTCTGATGACATGTCTGTGCTGTCGAGCATCCGGAAGTAAAGACGGGTGCAGTGTAGTAATATCTACACGTACACCTTGTTTAAAGCCTACATTATTATCCATAGTCCTACCTTCTTGTCTTTTTCCATGTCCTCTTGCTGACTGACACTTTCCTGCCTAGTGCCCTCACCCTGTCCTTCCTCGTCTCTGTGGGAACACAGAAGTCTTTAGATTACACACGCAAAACTTGAATAGTCAGTAGTTACAAGCTGTGACACAAATGTGTTTGAGCAATGAGCAGAAGTTCCAGATATCTTGGCCAATTTTTAACTTGAGTTCAATGGACCACCGTTTCTTATTGCAAGAAACAACGTCAATGGTTACAGTACACGCCCCTCATGTTGCCTAAACTTCACTTCAATCAATCACTCAATCAATCAAAGTCCAAACTTTAAAGAAACTTCCAGTATCAGTTCGATGTATTGTATAGGCCCTATATATCCGATCAAATATTGACATAAGAATGAACAATTTTACGATTAGTTGAACTGGGTTTTTTTAAGCTGAAGTTGAATGGACTGTGCACGAAACGTGCATCGTTACATACAATACCCACGTGTGCGTAGACTAGTTCCCGCCCCCTCCACTCCGACTCCAATATTTGGGGGCGGGAACCAGTCAACGTGGTACGCTTGTGATTGGTCAGAAGTATTAAAGTAAGCGGCTGTTCCCTTCCTGCTCAGTCGGCAGGCAATGTTCATGCCAGATTCACTCGCATCCGGCCGTAAAGATCAACTTGTACAAAATTTGATTATTGCAGCTGCTATGTGTGTCTATAATTATCAAATTGTAAAGCCTACCCACGCCTATTTAATTAAAGATTAATAGGCAGTAAAAACAGCTGTCGCCTATGACTGTTCCATTAAGTTAATTTCTACGCACCTCTGTTCTTCAACCATTCTTGCACCAGTGGCGTAACTACGGGGGGCACGGGGGGAGCACGTGCCCGCCCAGCTGACATCCGTGCCCCAAGGATTTCGCCTCCCCAACCAACCCCCCACCCCCACCCCCCCCCCCCACCCCCACCCCCACCCATTTGAAATCTTGAAATGTACAAAAAAATACACAAGCTGCAGTTTATGTACTTTCAGTGCCCCTTGAAAAAATGTGTGCAACCCCAGGTACTCCCAGAAATTTCATCCAGTTACGCCACTGTCTTGCACTAGTGTAAAAAATCCCTTTTATGTCAATTATCTGCTGGATCAAGGACCTCTACCAAATTGTTTCATAATGACATAACCCGACAATAGCTCCAATGGCTGTTCGGAACTATCGATTTTAACACCAAAGACCAACATTTTAGAAGTGGTGATCAATAAATAGCCAGAGGGTAGGTTCTTGTACTTTCAAGCGTAACGATATAAGGGTAAACACTGTGTACACCTGCCACTAAGTTAAGGTAATGAAGAAAACATAATTGGAACGAAACCAGTTTTAATTATTTTGCATAATGTATTATTGGGAGTGACATTTCCCGACTGCTGATTGTGTAATATATGGCCAAATACACACATGGCAAATATGGCTAGTTACTAGGCCTACTAAATGATCTTTCAGACTGATTATACATAAGCCTGTAGCATTTATGTAGGCCTAGGGGCCACACAAGCGAGATCCGTAAATTGTCACGTCTAAAATTAGAGCCCGGTTGAAAGTAAGGAAATTCTCTGCGGTGTACCATTCAGTCACGTGGAAGTCTCCGTATTTGGGAATAAAATGAATAACTTAACGGAATTATTCTTACCTGTTCATTTCAATCTACCTTAAAACATATTTGTGTGGACCTATACCGCTGTAGTCTATGCAGTATAGCTAAAATAAATTAGAGTCCAAACTTGTGCTACCCTACAGCTATACAGGCTTTATACATGCTTTATATGCTTATTTATTATTCATCAAGAAAAACTGCAAACAGTAACCACAAACTTGACACAAAAACAAGGTGATCCGCGGATCACACGTGTCGCCTTTTTGTTGGTCACTGCATCTAAGTTTCAAATGAGAGCAATTTTACATTTTAGCCTATTTTACCACTTGATCTGAAATGACCTTTGACATTGATATGTGACCTTTAACATCAACATCACATAAATGTTTGCATGTTGCACGTTTGGCTCAAGTTTGATTGCAATTGGACTTGGACTTTTCAGATGAGACTAATTTTACATTTTAAATTTTACATTTCACATCACCCTCATGACGGTTAACCGTTAACAAGACTTCAACTTCTCAAATGAGACCAATTTGACATTTTCAACCTTTTTACCACTTTACCTCCAATGACCTTTGACCTTTAACATCAATATCACATAAATGTTTCCTTGTTGTACCTAAGGCTCAAGTTTGATTGCAATTTGACTTCAACTTTTCAAATGAGACCATTACAGTTTCAGCCTATTTTATAACTTGACCTTAAATGACCTTTGACTTCTGTAAGTGACATTTCACATAACCATCATATGACGGTTAACATAATGCACCTATGACCCAAGTTTGATTGCAATTGGACTTGAACTTTTCCTATGAGATCCATTTTTTCCGAAACTAACCATATAATGCCACATACATACCGTCATACTAATGACCTCTAATGACCCCTACAGACCTTTGACCTCGGCATTCCGAAGAAGAATTGCGTCTTCCCATCCAAGGGTCACTGCATATAAGTTTCATCAAATCCATGAAAACATGTAGATGTTATAAACTTTCTCCCAAAAACTTAACCTGAAACTTTAACATACATACGGAGCTATACGGTCATACGATACGGTCACACAGAATTTAGATATCCCCCTAAAACATTCGTTCAGGCCACAAAAAAAACGTTCCCCGGCAATCTTTCAAGTGAAATGCGGTAGCCTATAGCATGTGTGTCCATTCAGCGTCTGCTACGAAAAAAGTGATTCTAAAGCATATCCCGACTCATTCAAAATGCCCTAATTTCTCAGACTGTTTGTAATTAAATGACGAAATGGGTCAAGGTGAAAATGCTGAAAAATTATACATCCAAAGCCGTCATCATTTGACTCGACTTCAGACAAACAGTACTTCTTTTCACGGCGACTTTCTCAAAATTAACGATGGTTGTTTAATTTAGTCATACATAATTCGACAAGCTCCCGTGAATGCTTTTTATACCGTCTGTTGTTGATAAAACGTTTCCTCCTTTTCATCTATTGAGAGAAAGGTTGTACCATTGTGTGGTGAACATTCTACGACCTCGTCACTTTATTTCGTCACAGTTTTCACGAACAGACGAATTTTGCCTCTCCGCAGTAAACTAAAGTTACAAGAAAATCAGTTTTTAAGCTGCTCACTTTTTAAATTGAAGATATTACCTGCATTTATACCACATGTTGATTCATTGTTGACACTATGTTAAAGTTCAGTTCTCGGTCTTTCACAAGTCATTGGCAGCTGAGCGATAAGTCAGTTAATTACAGAGTTATTAATTAATTAATAAATTCAGTCAGTCAGCAGTCAGTCATTCAGTCAGTCAGCAGTTTGCAGCAGTTTTATTCATTTTCAAATTAATAAATTTGTCTCTTCGTGAAAACTCAGAAGCGAGAAATGGCCCGTTTTGCCCCACAGAGTGTCATTTGTCTCTTCGTGAAAACCCAAAATCCATTTTCTGGCAATTTTGCCCCACACAGCCCTATTGTATTAACACGGAGTTCAAATTCGTCTCTTCGTGAAAACCTAAAATCCATTTTCTGGCAGTCCCACCTTATCTGTCATGTCTCTTCATTCTATTTTGTGAGTCGATACTCTTTGAATTTGTTGGCAAAAACAGAGGGTGAAACTTGGACTTAAAATGGATTTGGCGAGAATGCGGTGCACACCGAATAGGAGATAGAACGCAACGGCGGCGGAACGGGGGGCATCCCCCCCCCCCCCCCCCTCCCCCAAATTTGTCCACTTGGGGGAATTAAAATTGCTTCCACTTTTGGCAGTTGCGCATAAAGAAAAACATAGAAAATGCCAGCAGCCGGCCGGCACCGTCGCTACTTTTGTCCCCTCCCCCCCCCCCCCCCCCAATTTCAAGTGTTCCGATGAACAACTTCCTAATTTATGACATTTGTACTTTGACTGGTATGAGCTGAGAAACTACAATAGCATAGTTTCTTGTGGGGAAAAAAGAAGCATTTTAATTTACGTTTTACAAAATGTTGCAAATTCATGACCTGAATAATACCTTAACTTCCGATCTGTTTATTATTCGCATTCACATGGGGTAAAGGCAGACTATCCGTCGCTCTTATGGCAGTGATTGGGTATTTCTAAGTTGAGATCTACAGCGGTTTTTAATAAAGTTCTAAAAAATAATCATGAGTCATTAACATCGAGTGTCATTGACCTGCGTATTGGAGTTCAAGTACAATGTATCGGGTGAGTGTATTTAAGGCCATTAACCCTAACTCCATAGGTGGGTGGAAAATCGTATTGAAATTGGAGGATTCAGGACTGTTAGGGTTAATTAAGCTAATTGGAACTTCCCTTTTCGATTGTTATTCAGCGAAACTCCAGGGCCTTTTTGCCCAGGGCCTTCGCATCAGCCCGTGAAGGCTAGAAAGATGCTGTCTTCCCTTATCCTGAGGCGGATGCTAGAGTGAGGAAACCTGTCTTTCTATCGCCGTTAATGACCATTATCCAATCGTAGCGTCTGTTGAACATCACATGATATTCCAATTCTTGGACAAACAAAAAACATTCCAAAGACGCGTATTATTCGGCCGCATGTGCGCCCTGTTCGTTGAAACGCAGTACACGAATACACGTCAAATTTAAAGGGACACATTGCTTTGGATTTTGCGATTTGGGCTATAAAACTGAAATGGATATGGTTGGGAAGCTTTTTTAAAAGTAGAATATAAAGATTCACATAACTATCCCTTCAAATTGCGTGGTTTTTGTTTAATTTCGTGACAAATAACGATCCGCCATTTTGTAGAACAAGATTTTTGACTCCACAAAATGGCGGACCGTGTTCACCAGTCGTATTTCCAGTCGCATCTGGTTGGAGTACGTTCTGTTGATCCATTTTGATGTACTGTGGCACAGCGCGCAGCACTTGCGATATGTGTCGCGAGGTAGAGAATGATACCTGGCGATCATCTGATAGGTTTACAAGGCCACTGGCTGCGGTGCCAGCCTAAAGACTCTTACAGCGTATTTTGCGCATTATTTAGACGGTGGTATTCCTACCTCCATGGTGGTATTTACTACTGGAAATATGTCTGTTTCGCGGATCAGATTTTTGTTTTGTAATCACTAATCATACGCGTTATAACGAGCGGCTGGAAAGTGGGAAAAGCTATTTTCCCACTTTTTGCAATAAGTGGTCGCACGAAAGTCTGCATGCACACGTGGACTAAGTTGTCTCAGAAATCTGAGACAACTCCTGTATCCGGTCAGAGAGACCGTGTATGCAATGATTCACCGTAATACGCTACTGCGCGTTTCGCGCATCGCATCAACATGCTGCACGTGTGTAAAGTTGTTTAAGGGGCGGGGCTAACTCACAGACGGCGATAGGTCAATTGACCTATCGCGGTCGAATCGCGTCAACGCAGCTTGTGAATTATTGTCCAGTCACATCAATTATAATTCCACGTGGAACGCGCAAAATCTGAGACAAACCAAAATTACCACACAAAATTCCCATAGGGTTGTCTAAGGGGCGTGGTTAACTCGTAAACGGCGATAGGTCATTCTTTGCTTTTAAAGTGGAATTATCGTAAGTAACGTCATGGATGTTCTTAAAAGCCTTAGTCCCACAAAATATTCATATCATACATTTCGTATACTAAAACTCCTCTGTAATTTCTGATACGAATTTGAATGGGATGTGTGGGGAAAATCATGTTTATTTTTACCGTCGTTTTTCATCAGCTACACTGTAAAAATGGCGTTTAGATTTTAAACACATTTCTTGTACCCACTTTTTTGACACGTTTAGCTCACGACATGTTTAGATTTAACGTTTACCTTTGTGACGTGTACCGGGATAACACGTTTAGCATTTAAACACGTTTTAGTTTTAGAAAAAAATGTTTAAACGCTCAAACGTGTTATCCTGGTACACGTCACAAAGCTAAACATTAAATCTAAACATGTCGTGGGCTAAACGTGTCAAAAAAGTGGGTACAAGTTTAAAATCTAAACGCCATTTTTACAGTGTATTGTATATTGGAAAGTTACTCATAGTTTTGCATGTGGTCTTCTTCGGACCAAATTGCGAACTACTACATGTATAATTGCATTTTCGGCCAAGATTTTTAATGTTTACTGAATTGAAACGTACCTGCATTGGGTGCTTGTTTCTTAGAAAAGCAAAAAAACAAAAACTGACAGTAAAACAGAAACGATAATTTGATTTCTTATACCAACATCATCTGTAATTTCTGACACGAATTTGAATAGAGTTCGTGTGAAATTGCTATTATAGGAAAGAGGGAAGTTGACCGTGAAGGTTGAATTGGGGCCCAAAGATTCATTCATCTGATTTCTGGGAAAGCAATGTAGAGTTTCCCTAAGCGCGAGGATATTTCCACTCGCTCAATTGTTATAAACTGCAGTTTTGTATGGGTATCGCCCAACACAAGGCCAAAAGGCGACTCAATGCGTGGGGGCTACAAGTACAAGCAAAGACAGACACCACAGGGATATATAGGCCTATATGTATAGAGTATGTATCTATTCACATTTCGTTTGAATTGTAAAATGTATAGGCAGATAGCTGGAAGGGAAGCAGGCTACAGGCAAGGAGTTCCAAAGAAAGGCGAGGGGGAAACTTTATATACCCTTTGAACAGCACCAGTGAAAGGATCTGATGGGACAGCCAGACGAGAAGAGTTTGGACAGGGGGACTGGACTAATGATGAAAGGCCACTGGAACACCTTCGATGATAGTCGGTTAATTACGAAAAAGAGAGATCGGAAGAAAGGTCAAAGCTGCAAGTGGTTGAATTATTTGTGACTTACTTCCCCTTTCCAAATCTTCCCGCAGTAAGATAGACCATGAGGCCAGCGTGTCCCCGCTTCAACCCGCTTGCTATCAGATCCTCTTTGCTGGCCAGGCTCAAGGTCTGCATGCTCTCATACCGGTTGGCCTCCAGAATCTCCGCGTGTTCCTCCATTCCCGATTTCTCCAATAAACTCTCCACCGAGCCGCTCAGGGTGGACTGCCGCCGGGCCTCCGGGGGCTCGCCTGGGGCGCACACGCTGACGTCTCCCACATCCCACGGCGTTTGGTCCCCTTCGCTCAAGACCTCCTCAAAAGCTTCGTTAATCGCTCCTTCCATTTCGCGAGCCTCCTTATTCTCATCTAAACTTTCTGGTACCTCCTTAGCTTCTTCCATCTGTGCTGATACCTTCTCCGATTCCTCGGGAACGTTCTTTACCTCCCCACCGGCTACCAAACTTACATCAGCTTTGCCGCTCATTCTTCAAACTGCCCTTCCACCAAAGAAACCAACATATAAAGCTGTTTATCGCTGAGTTTGCAAAACTTTCCAAAACCTTTCCCAGGGCCCTTAATCATTCTTTTTATGACGTCTACACCGAATGTCTTTTGTTCAGATGTTGACACAAACACTTTTGGTTAAGTTGGATATTAGGTCTTGAAGTGTCTTGTCTTTGAAAGGCATGTCCTTAAAGTAAACATTAAAATAATGGTCGAATTTTGCTAAGCGATCGACGATTCTTTGGAACAATATTTTTGGACACTCAACTAAAACGCGATGGTGTAAATGCATGGCCTTGTGGTTGGAGGAACAGTGGTTGAAGGAATAGTGGTTGGAGGATTAGTGTACAACAGGTGGTGCAGGCATTCATAGCATTGGCCAACATACTTGTGTGTTGTTTCTGGTCCACGTACATGTATGTTGACGTATATTGCGGGTGTATCAGTTTAGTTTATTCACAGGCTGGTATGCTGCACTCGCATAGTTTAAGCCGTTGCCCGGATCGGGTCTTTTGTGGCTACGGCTTCGAATTTGGCCATTGACAGTGTCAAAAAGTCTTTGCTATTTAGCTCGCTTGTTATTAAACAGCACCCCGTGTAATAGGAGATTGACCCTTTAACCTTTGTTGCTCCTACTACAAGTCCCTGCGCAATCCAAAGGCTCTGTGCTTATGATATGAATGGGCTACTGTTTCTAAGTATAAACCAGTATCTGGGCTGAAGTCTCAATATTATATGTTAGGTTTGGCCCAGGATAAGAATGTGGATGAAGTAATGTCTGGTTTCACCTTGTCTGGTTTTAGGGAACAGTGTTTCTTTATTCCTACTTTGCACTGCCAGTGTAACTGGTGCCCTCTTGTTTATGTGTATTATGCATTTAGTGCTAGACTTAGGGACCATTTAAGCCATGCCCCTTTGTGTCATTCTCACACTCTCTCCTTTGCCGATCAGTCCATATTATTGTCTCCAGAATTATTCCTGTATTTCTCCAATCTTATCCTTCAATTACCCCAAGCCATGCGTCCTTTGTGAATGTAAGTACACTTCAGACATTCTGTTAACCATATTCTGTACCTTTCACTTTAAAGTGTCCTTATAGAGGAACAGTTATTTAGGTGAAACAAGTTACTTATTTGCTTTATAATTCGTGCTTATTCTTTAATGTTTTAGTACTCCATGCACCTAACTGTTAGTATAAGTTAACCATCGCCTTATTATTCTTATTAGCCTTTATAAGGATGCATACGCATTAGTATGCCACTTTCCTAGTTTATCCTTGGTTAGCTTTCCGATACATACATGTACTAAATATGTGTCTATTATGTTTATCCTATTTAGTTTGATTAGAAAGTCATTAGTGTTTATATTTATCCTTTATTCCAGAACCACGGCTATCACGGCTATCACGGCTATCACGGCTATCACGGCTATCACGGCTAACACCGTAATTACGGCAACCAGCTAATCACGGCAACCACGCCATACCAATAACATCCAGTTATAATTAAATACAGTCCATTGTGAACCTCAACTACCATTTTCCCCGTGTACCATTACACCGTGTTTTCATGGTCCTTCGAGCCGGATTCGAACCAGCGACCTATGGATAAAATGGAAGAGACCCAACGGCCAACCCGAGATAGGCATGTACCTACACACCTACAGGATTATGACCTTAGTGGCCACCCGCCCACCAGTAAATCAGATGACGGACAAAGCCATAAGTCCGTAGGAACAGTATCCCACCAGAGCCAAGCATCGTCTGGTGGAAATTCCTATCACAGCAATGCATCGGTACGATCCAAGCTGAGTGACTCTCAATCAGCGGAACTCACTCGGAGGAGGAAACAAGCCGAACTCCGGATCAAAGAGGATCAAAGGGCAGATGAGGAGATGCGTCGCCTGGATGACCAGGCATATAATGCCCGAGTGGCCGCAGAGGAGGCAGCGATCGCAGCCCGCAGACAAGCGGAACAAATTGAGCGAGAAGCTCTACGCCAACGTGAACTCCTCAACACCCAACTTTCCCGACAGCGGAGATTGCGGGAAGTGGAACAACAGTTGGAAGAGGCGAGACTGATCTCGTCAATGGTCAGCAGTGAAACCCAGGACTCCCCATCCCAGCACCATGGTGTCTCAGGGGACCCCGTAGCACAGGCCGATGCCCAGAGTTTTTCCCCAGAACACCAGCCTACCACCGGAGTAACCATCTCCACAGGCACTCCATCTGGGGGATCTCAAGTTGTCCTACCTCCGGCTACTGTCCAACCTGCTTTCACAGTACCTCCTACCCAACTGTCCACTTCAGCACCACCATTCCCAGTTCCAGGCAACCAGCCGAACCACATGGTGACCATAGTTTCCACTGTTACTCCATCCGGAGGACCAGCCATATCCTCACCGATTACCGTGCAACCTGCCTCAGCCCAGCCTGTCCCCATGGGGACGCCTCCACAGCTGTCGGCATCAGCACCACCATTTCCTACTGTGGGTGACCAACCTAGACCCATGGTGACTGGAACCTCTACAGTTCCTCCCTCAGAAGGACCAGCTGTGCCCTTCGCACCCACGACTGTGCAGCCTGCCTCAGCCCAGCCAGTTCCCATGACAATGCCTTCGCAGCTGTCCGCACTGGCACCGCCGTTTCCATATCCAGCTGCGCAGCCGTACTCCTACACTCCTATGCCTGGTGCATGGCCCATGTATGGAAATGTACCGTATCCAGGTGGACCTGCACCAACAGCCCCACCAATGCCAAATGCTACAGAGCTGCTAATCGCCTCGTCATGGCATACCAAGGCCTACTCTCCCCACCTTCAGCAGTGGAAGGGAGAAGGATTTCGCCCTACTTAAGATGGCACTGGACAACTTAGTCAACGTCCACCTGCATCTCACCGAGCCATACAAGTTCCAGGTCTTGCTGGGGAAACTGAAGGGAAACATCCTGAAGTTGGCCGAATCATTCATGCACGACCCAAACCCATATACGTCTGCGATGAATGCCCTGAAGGAGAAGTATGGCCAACCAAGGCAACTTGTCCAAAGCGAGATTGGTTCCATCATGAGTATGCCCCCCGTGAAGTATGGTGATAGTGAGGCCTTTGACAACTTCGCCCTGTCAGTGCACTCATTAGTCGGAATGCTCAAATCTCTAGAGGGAGACAACGGCTATGAGTTAAGGTGCGGTTCCCACGTTGATCGACTCATCAGCAAGCTGCCCCCCAACTACCGAGACAGCTTTGTTGAGCACTGCATCCACAAGAACATTCTTCAAGCAGACTCCGAAAAGACATACACCCTGTCTGACCTCGCCAAATGGTTGCACACCAAGTCCCGGGCGAAGCGGATTGCAGGCCAAGCTGCAATCATATACAGAGGTGACCACTCCCCAAGCGACAAGGGGAAGTTCCAACAGAAAAGGAATCAGACCCCGACAAGTGTGTTCATGGCAAATGACACAAGGCAGAAATCGAGCAAGTCTCCATTCTATCCTGGTCGGATGAATAAGGACAAACCAAAGGCTTACTGTCCCCACTGCAACAACACCGATCACTTTCTGAATGGCTGTTCCGAGTTCAAGAAGCTTACCGTGGAGCAGGTCATCGAGTGGATCAAGGAGAAGACAAGGTGCTGGAAATGCGGACGAGCTCACAAGCCAGAGGATTGTACCCTCAGGAAACCCTGCCACACATGCAAGGAACTTCACCTAACCATTCTCCACGAGGCCATCCAGAGTGGAGCGAGCAAGGTCTACGCGACCGGAGTGACCTTGCAAGCCATGTTCCTAGATCAACCTTCCCGACCACACAACGTAATGCTGAAAGTGGTCAAGGTTCTCCTTCATGGCCCAGGTGGAAGCATCGATACCCATGCCATCCTTGACGATGGTTCCATGAGAACCATGATTCTAATGCCTGCTGTCCAATCACTCAAGCTCTCTGGAGAAGAAGACAGTATTCTCCTTGCCACCGTCCGCCATGAGCCATTCCGGTGTAGCGGTCGGTCCGTCGACCTACACGTGTCACCAAAGGACAGCCCTGGTGTCAGATACCCAATCAATGGAGCGTTTACAGCGAGCAACCTATGCCTCTCCGAGTACTCCTTCCCTATTGAAGCTCTGAAGAAACGCTGGCCACACCTACGTGGAGTTCCTGTACCTCCAATCGACAAGGCCCGTCCATTGATCCTGATCGGTTCTGACCATGCTGATCTCCTTCTCCCAAAACAACCCATTCGATTTGGTCCAGGGGGAGCCCCAGTAGCAGTTTGCACCAAACTTGGCTGGGCACTACAGGGCCCGGCAAACATGCTCAGGCATCAAGCAGATAAACAACAGTGTCTGTTTACAACACTCCTACCTCCAACCCAAGACCTGCTGCAGAACGTCGAGAGGCTTTGGCAGGCAGACATCCTACCCTACTCAGGGAAGCAAGTGACTCGATCCAAGCAAGACAACCAAGCCATCGAGATCCTTGAAGCTAAAACCGTCCGAGTTGATGTTGATGGAGTCCAGCACTACGCTACTCCATTACTGCGGGCACAAGATGGAACCCACTTCCAAGCAAACAAAGAGGCCGTCGTGCCAAACCTGAAGCGCACTGAAAGACGACTCCAAAGGCATCATGATTTAGCTGAATTCCATAACGAGCTTATCAAGAAGTTGGTTGACACTGGCTGTGTAAAGATCATCAGTGATGAAGAGGCCCAGAAGACAGACGAGTCCTGGTACTTCCCCCACCATGTTGTTGAACACAACGGGAAGCACCGTCTGGTCTTCAACTGTTCGTACGAGTATGAAGGCAAAGTACTCAACAACCACCTACTACCAGGGCCTATCCAGGCCGCAACTCTCCTTGGAGTCTTTCTTCGATTCCGCCAGCATGCAGTGGCCATATCCGGTGACATCAAAGCCATGTTTCACCAAGTGAGGTTGCTGCCTGAGGACAAACCTCTCCTTCGCTTCGTGTGGCGCCAGATGAAACGAGACACCGAGCCAGAAATCTATGAGTGGCAAGTCCTACCATTTGGCACTACTTGCAGCCCCTGTTGTGCAACATTTGCACTGCGCAAACATGTATTTGATCACAAGGAGGGAAATGAAGATGTCGCTCGTTCAGTTGACCAAGCTTTCTATGTGGATAATTGCCTAGACAGCATTCCCACTGCCTCAGAAGCCAAGGAACTTGTGTCAAAGATGCGGCACTTACTTTCAACCGGTGGGTTCAACATCAGACAGTGGGCTAGTAACATCCAATCTGTTGTTGGGGATCTCCCCCCTGATGCTCGATCTGAAGGCTTCGAGCTCTGGCTGACCTTCGGCGAGAATAACTCACCTGAAGCCACATTGGGACTACAATGGCAGTGTTCCACAGATGAACTCAGCTACCGAAACAGGCCCATTGAATATGAGCATCTGAACCTGCGAACCATCTACAAGATACTTGCTAGTCAATATGACCCCATTGGCTACCTTGCCCCTTTCACAGCACGTGCCAAAGTACTGGTACAAGATCTGTGGAAAACCAAGAGAGATTGGGATGCCCCTCTAGAAGAAGGAGACATCCGTGACCAGTGGCTCACTTGGGAACATGAGCTCTGTGACCTCCCTCTTGTCAAGCTGCCAAGGTGCTACACCCCACCTGATGTCAACACAGTGACAGCCAATCGCCAAGTACACATCTTCTGTGATGCATCAGAACGAGTATATGGATCGGTAGCCTATCTCCGTTCAGAGGATGACAAGGGAAATATCCATGTCAGCTTTCTCATGTCCCGATCCCGAGTGGCACCAAAACGACAACTGTCAATGCCTCGCCTTGAGTTATCAGCAGCCCTTACCGGTGCTCAGCTCGCGGACCTACTAAGCAAAGAGCTTACTCTACCCATCCAGACTATCATTCTTTGGAGTGACTCAACTACTGTCCTTCAGTGGTTGCGGTCAGAATCGTGTCGATACAAAGTTTTTGTTGGTACACGAGTATCTGAAATCCAGACCCTCACAGAAGTGCAGAGCTGGAAATACGTTAATACCAAGCACAATCCCGCTGATGATATCACGCGAGGTAAATCCTTGAAGGAGCTTCGTGTAGAATCCCGGTGGAGGACAGGCCCTGAATTTCTCCTTCAACCACCTACCCAGTGGCCTGAAGATCCTACCACTGATCTAATGGATGACCCATCAGAGCTGAAGAAATCAACCTTCTGTGGGAACACCATAACCGATCAAGCAACCAAACTACCCTCGTTCCAAGAGTATGACAGCTTGGCCGCTCTCCTCACTGCATCAAAACAGTCTGTTGATGGGGCGGCCGCAAATAGTGATTCGTCAGTGATGACAGCCCAGCAGCGGGAAAACACTGATAATCTGCTGTTCCGACAAGTCCAACAGGACTGCTTCGCAGAAGAGCTGGCAGCCCTGCATGCCAAACAGAAACTACCGTCTGGGAGTAGACTGCTCCAGTTGGATCCTACTTTTGACGAAACCACCGGTCTCATCAGAGTTGGAGGACGATTGCGTCAAGCAGATTCCCTCTCAGATGACGTCAAGCATCCAATAGTGCTTGACCCCAAGCACCATATTACCAAGCTGCTGATTCGTGACTATGATGAAAGGCTCCTCCACTATGGTGCAGAACGCATCCTGGCAGAGATGAGACGAACATTTTGGATTCTCCGTGGCCGAGAGGCAATACGTCGTCATCAGCGTCTATGCCTTGAGTGCCGTAAGTGGCGTGCCAAGCCAGAGATACCAAAGATGAGTGACTTGCCTCCTGCTCGTCTCCGACTGCTCAAGCCAGCCTTCTACTCAACAGGAGTGGACTGCTTCGGCCCGATGACAGTTAAGATCGGTCGCCGTACTGAGAAAAGGTGGGGCGTAATCTTCAAATGCATGACCACACGTGCAGTTCACCTCGACCTGCTGGAAGGAATGGATACTGATGCCTTCCTCATGGCCTTCCGACGCTTTACATCCCGCAGAGGGAAACCCTTTGAGCTCCTCTCCGACTGTGGCACCAACTTTAAGGGAGCCGAAGCAGAGCTACAGGAAGCATTCACTGCCATGACGCCTACCCTTACTCAACAGTTAGCGGACCAGAAGGTGAGGTTCAAGTTCAACCCGCCAAATGCACCTCATTTCGGTGGCACCTGGGAACGAGAGATCAAGAGTGTCAAGGCAGGACTCAAGGTCGCACTTGGAGATCAATCCGTGACGGAAGCTGTCCTCCAAACCCTTCTTGTGGAAATAGAGGGTATCCTCAACTCCAAGCCACTGGGATACGTCTCATCAGATATCGCTGACGTTGACCCGGTGACCCCCAATGTTCTGCTGATGGGACGCCATGATCCATCACTGCCTCAAGTAGTCTACCCTGCAGATGAGCTGCTGGGACGGCGTCGATGGCGTCACAGTCAAATCTTGGCTGATCACTTCTGGGGGCACTTCCTCAAATACTACCTGCCCGGCCTCCAACTCCGTCAGAAGTGGCAGAAAGAGTGTCGCAACTTAGTCTGCGGTGATGTAGTCATGATTGCAGATCCACAGCAGCCGAGGGCCAAGTGGCCCGTAGGCAGAGTCGTCGAGACTTATCCAGGAGCTGACAGTCGCATTCGTGCTGCTAAGGTGCGGGTGAAGGACCGAGACTACACCAGACCTGTTGCTCGCCTAGTACGTCTCCCTGAGTGTGACAGTGACGACAAGGACCAGAACCCAGAACAGTAGAAATCCTATAGATCTGAACTTTACCCAAAGACTTTTCCAAGTTCTTCAAATTTAGAGCCTAAATTTGGGGGCGGCTGTCAAAAAGTCTTTGCTATTTAGCTCGCTTGTTATTAAACAGCACCCCGTGTAATAGGAGATTGACCCTTTAACCTTTGTTGCTCCTACTACAAGTCCCTGCGCAATCCCAAGGCTCTGTGCTTATGAATGGGCTACTGTTTCTAAGTATAAACCAGTATCTGGGCTGAAGTCTCAATATTATATGTTAGGTTTGGCCCAGGATAAGAATGTGGATGAAGTAATGTCTGGTTTCACCTTGTCTGGTTTTAGGGAACAGTGTTTCTTTATTCCTACTTTGCACTGCCAGTGTAACTGGTGCCCTCTTGTTTATGTGTATTATGCATTTAGTGCTAGACTTAGGGACCATTTAAGCCATGCCCCTTTGTGTCATTCTCACACTCTCTCCTTTGCCGATCAGTCCATATTATTGTCTCCAGAATTATTCCTGTATTTCTCCAATCTTATCCTTCAATTACCCCAAGCCATGCGTCCTTTGTGAATGTAAGTACACTTCAGACATTCTGTTAACCATATTCTGTACCTTTCACTTTAAAGTGTCCTTATAGAGGAACAGTTATTTAGGTGAAACAAGTTACTTATTTGCTTTATAATTCGTGCTTATTCTTTAATGTTTTAGTACTCCATGCACCTAACTGTTAGTATAAGTTAACCATCGCCTTATTATTCTTATTAGCCTTTATAAGGATGCATACGCATTAGTATGCCACTTTCCTAGTTTATCCTTGGTTAGCTTTCCGATACATACATGTACTAAATATGTGTCTATTATGTTTATCCTATTGAGTTTGATTAGAAAGTCATTAGTGTTTATATTTATCCTTTATTCCAGAACCACGGCTATCACGGCTATCACGGCTATCACGGCTATCACGGCTATCACGGCTATCACGGCTATCACGGCTAACACCGTAATTACGGCAACCAGCTAATCACGGCAACCACGCCATACCAATAACATCCAGTTATAATTAAATACAGTCCATTGTGAACCTCAACTACCATTTTCCCCGTGTACCATTACACCGTGTTTTCAGACAGGCTACGGTGAAGAGCCGTAGCCACTGATAATAATGTCTTTACTAGGCGTGTTGCCAAAATACTGCACAAACGCTATAACAACACGAACCATTCAAAATGTCTCTTATCGGGGTTTTCTGTCATGCCGCTGTCACATCAAAAAGAATGAGCCTCCGAACGTTTCTCGAATAAAATTCTTGACATTCGTTTTTGGTTCGAGGTGGGTTCGAGGAGCGTTTGTCATTTCCTAGGAAGGTTTGGCCAGTTCGTGCTCATTCGGAATGACATTCGGCGAGGCCGAGAATTCTTTTGCGCAGGTTCAAAATAATTTTGTTTGACCTCCCGAATGAGACAAATTGCCCCGTTCAGGACGCGTTCGAGCTGTATTCTAAGAAGAAACGGCCTGTTCGGAAAGGGTTCAGAAAGCGTTCTAGACATACTAGGAGCATTCGAGGAGGAAGGTGGGTTAAGTATTGCTTCCGAACAGCCCAAACATCGCGAATGGTTTTAGTATTTACCAAGAATCGATAACGAATGCAGGGTACAATATCGAACTGTGCCACCTCCAGCTCGCACGCAGCCCGAACACAGGTAGAACGTAGCTCGAATTGGCCGAACGCCTGTCGCACGCTTTCCGATTCCCTAACGAGTGACCCGAACATCACGAACGTACCCCAAACAGAGCTCGAACATAACGAACGCAGCTCAAACCCAGATGGAACCTACATTGAACAGAACGAATCCATTCCCAAACGTCCGCCGTTTCCTGATATAAAGCCATGGTTTCGACGATGATTTCATTCAACTTGTGGCAAACGGGAAGGAAACTGGCTATTCGAGAAGCGTCCGACCTATTCGGAGAGCGTTCGGAAAGGAATCGGAAAGCGTTCCATTTGAATTCGGTGTGATATTAAACCAAACGAGCCGTTCGGAAAGCATTCGAGGAGGATTCTATAGGAGCATGCGGAAAGCATTTACCTCCCCTCGTTATTCGGGCTATTCTGAACCAAGTAAAAATAGTTTATTCCAGAAACGTTTGGAGGCTCATTCTTTTTGGTGTGACAGCAGCATCAGATGTACCCCAGAAATATATGTGCACAAGAAGTATCCCAAGATACACATTATAAAATCAGGCGTGCAAAGGTTTTTAAAAGTAATATTTACTGATTTCTTAAACGTAGTGTAGGCCTACATGATTGGTAATTTTTGCAATTTTCAGAAATGGGCGGATTTGGGGGTTAGTATTTTATAGGAAATATCGTTCCACTGACCTGTTCAAAGTTTTGCGCTGTTGGATGGCGAAAAAAAACGAGAGAAAAAAGGCGCTCGTTTTCAACCGTCGGGCGGATGATAGCCTTTGATCACACTATGGGGACACTGTGACCTATATAATGATCACACTGTGGGGACACTGTGACCTATATATTATCACACTGCTGACACTGGGATCCATATATGTTCACACTGTGTGGACACTGCAATCTCTACGATCACACTGTGGGGACACTATGGTTTTGTTCCAAATTCTTCAACCGCGATTGTTTACTCAACAAAAGGCGCGCCACAAAAGGGGTTACGTAACATCGGGTCAACTGCGCTGGCTAAAACAGGAAGCGTTTTAGCTAAAACCGTTCAGACATCGTTTCGGAAGATAAAACCGTTCTGGTTTAGCGCTAAACCCTCTCACCGATTCTGTCAACTTTAAAAACGTTCAGACACCATTTTAGCTAAAACTTTATACCAAATCGAGTTCAACTAGTGTTTTAAGGGAATTTAAAACGGTGTCTGAAGGTACTGAGAACACGCAGTCGTACTTTCCCAATACGTCCGAGGACAGTGCTTTGTGTTTCCCATTGTTCCTTTAATATAACCCAACCCAATAGACTAAGCACGTACTTCTACGTGCGAGGACCGATTTCAACAAAAGACTTGACGTGCGAGGACTGAAAGGTTTCTTTGTATTTCCCTTCTCCTCTTGTCCTCGGAGATTTATACAGAACCTGTACACAGTGTGACAACTGAGTGGTAGGCCCTATGCACAGTATGAGTACGCACATTGTGAACACATGTGACTGTGGGGAATTTTTCTAAGGGCAAAGCCCGAACCCAAGCTCAATCTTTGGTACTTGGCACCAGAGAGACCTCTTCGAGTGGTCTTTCGTATACCAAACAGAATAGAGCATCGGGTGGCGATTTTTTTTCCAGACAAGAATTGCCGTCATGCATATTCATGATTAAGTTAACTTACATAATGAGCATCGCACGAGGGCGTTAGATATAGTGACGTCGTTAAAACAATTTAGGCATTTCTCAAACCTCTAGCTTTGGCTTCGCGTAATTTTAGGTCCTATAAGATATGTCCAGATCTAGGGCACTTTTTGTCGAAATATACATCAAAGTCTTTTAGTTGACCCCGAGTTGGAGCGTCTTTATTTAAAGTATTAAAAAACCTCATATTGGCAACGGAGCCGGAGCCGGAGCCGGAGCCGGAGCCGGAGCCGGAGCCGGAGCCGGAGCCGGAGCCGGAGCCGGAGCCGGAGCCGGAGCCGGAGCCGGAGCCGGAGCCGGAGCCGGAGCCGGAGCCGGAGCCGGAGCCGGAGCCGGAGCCGGAGCCGGATCGAGAAATGGCCATAATAAGGTTGCAATAGACTTATTTGGTCGACCTGCTGTTGTGGCTACATTGGTTGAGTGTAAGGCTTTGGAGCACGAGGCCTGGTTTCGAACCCTCTGCCCGGTCTCTATTTTGTTTACCTATTGTGGTGTTGAGGATTTTATTTCAAGGAAAAACAAGTCCGAGAACCTGTCTTGCAACTCACACAGCCAAGTACAAAGAAACACTCTGACAATTCTTGCATAGGAAAAATATACAAACATGTGTCGCCACCAGGCACGAGTGATATCCAGCGCTCTCATTGTACAACCCGTTTGTGACGACACGGCTAGGTCAGAATATTATTCTTCACGGCATTATGCAAGCTAAAAAGTACGCGCAGAATCGAACATTATAAATCGTGTTCGTTCAGTGAGTATTTTATTTTACTTTTTTTAGAGCGAGGAAATAACTTCAGGGATCACACAACATAGCTGCCATGACGTCATATTCCGTACGGTCTATTACTGTCTTAATTACTTATCTGATCGCAATAATATTACGTTCAGATATGCAGATATGCAGAATTACGCTTATAAATACCAAAAGAAAGCATTGGATGGCTCAGTTCTATACGTATAGAGACTTGCGACAACTTCAGATTTGGGCACAAAAATGGCTGCAGCTCATATTCTTTACATACATCTTAGTATGTGGATATTATTTTATCATTATGCATTCATAAATGCCTCAGCGAGTTTCACTATCCCTATTGGTCGAGAGCCTGTCACGTGGGTGTGTTTAAACGGTTGTAAACACGGCTGGAAGTTGTTTAAACACGGCGCGTCATAACCAGCTGTTTTCAGCCGATACGCAACAGGGAGTGCGCGCACAAGATGTACTGAACTTCATATTGTAAGACAACGCTAATAACGCACGTGTATAAAACACTGCATCTCGTGCGTGTGCTACGCGCACGCGACAGACAGGCGCGGAGCGCCTTTGCACGCGCTCACAGGGCCGATACGTACGCCTGTGTTTTGTACTGAGCAAATGGGAGAAAAAGTGGGGTGAAAAAGCTTCGCATTTTGCCCTTTTTACGGGAGGTTTTTGCATTTTTCGTAAGAAGGCATTTAGAATGGGGATAAAAATGTGATGACCCGGTCTTTACCAGTCAATAATAACCTCAAAGGGTCGTGACCGCTGTTAATGGACCTCGCCTTCGGCTCGGTCCATTAACAGCGGTCACGCCCCTCCTCGGTTGTTATTATTATTGAAGTGGTAAAGACCGGGGCCCAATTTCATGGCTCTGCTTACCGTTAGCGAAAAATCCCCGCTTACTGTAGCAGAAAATTCTGTGCTTACGGCAAGCGTATTTCACGCGCTAGCGGGGAATTTTGGCTCCTGAGCATGCGTACATCCCGTAACTAAGGATTCTGCGCTTACAGGGTTAGCGCAGAATTTTTCCGCTAGCGCTGTTAGCGCAAAATGGTGATCGTAAGCGCGGAAAACTGTGGTTAGCAGAGCCATGAAATTGGGCCCGGGTCATCACACTTTTATCCCCTTATTAGTAACGACACGGTCTTTGTTTGCGTGGGCAGCCTCGCTTTTGTTCCAATATGGCGAAGCTGTGCAAAGGACAAATTTCGACAACTGGCGCCTATAATGGACACCCTTGAACGCATGTGCATCTCCGCCACATGAACGCTACAAGAGGTTCGTTACACGCATGAGCCATTTTGTGTCCAGCCTTCCAGAACGATACCCTGCACGATATGGGGGAAAAGGGTACCCCCCTTTTATCCCTATACCCTAAGCACACTGCAGATTATTGTTATCTAACAAATCCCCCTAGATTTCTGAATAGAATTTATGAGATTCCGGAAACACAATGACCAACACAAAAGAGGGGGGGGGGGTCCCTTTTCCCCCATATCGTGCTTCATATGTCCAGAACTCATATCCACGTTCTATCCGGATTCGTGTGAAACAAACAGGCCCTTAGTCTACATGTAGTTTGCTCTATAGTCTCGCACAGAGTTGGAGTCGAGTCCCTGCAAGTCCTTTCACAAGTACTTTCGCAAACCCAGTCAGAAGTCCTTTCATAAAGACGGTCACAAGTAACTGGATGAACAATGACAAAGGAATGCCTTTGTCAAAGCTCATTTGAATAGCTTGTGATTGGGATTAGGACTGGAGGGCTTGTGGTGGACTTGCAGGGACTTGTGATGGACTCGACTACATCTCTGGCTCGCAAGGTGTAGCCTTGTTCAAACAACATGCATATCCACCGTATATGCACAAAAGTTATAAAATATCAGTCGACTTTTTAAAACAATCGTAGACGAAATAACCAAAAATAGGCCGGGTTAGCATGCATGCCGTCGGCTGTTCCGCCTCGCCCTGCTCAATTCAACCGCTCCGGATCGGAGTAGAGTCCCGGATGTTTCCGAGACATTTGAGCTCCGCCCGCACAGATAGAGGGAACCCGACCTCTCAAAACTCAAGTCTGTTTTCTTTGCCAACGGCGAGAGCTGATGATAGCATTTCGCTCTTGGTGAAGACAGGATCTCAGACAACGGGAATTTATTTAATTTCTTGTAAGGTAGGAGCGTCCTCGTGAAATGTTCGATCCACCCATTGGATTTCTTACGGGTCCACCTGATGCTCTGGTTCTACTCAAAGCGAAATTATCGAAGGTGCGGAGGACGTACACTGCTCGAATCACTTCTAATTTCAGGGCAATGTCACAGACAAAGCCGTTGGCTATACACAATATGCACGTCTAAATTGTTGACTGCGTGTGCGCGGCACCTTTAATGAAAAACATTAATGTATAGGTACGTACAGGCTTGGGCTACATTTAATGTTTGGACTACATTTAGGTACCGGGTTGGAGCTGCATTCAGGGCTCGGGCTTTCATTTACCACAAAATCGGCAACACGATTCGATGGCAGGCAGTTTATCTCCGCTTGTAGCGCTTTGTACGGACGATCTTAATAACGCGTGCGCGGATGTGGTTTAACCTGACCCATACATGTATGATGATTACTCCAAGGCGGTCCACGTCCGCACGCAGGCCTGTCGACAGCTCCGGGCGTGGGGGGGGGGGGGGGGGGGGGGGGGCTAGGGGGACACATCGCAAGTTTTTGGTCATTGGTTAGAAAAGGTCTATATAGATTTTCCTCCTTTTACTGCATAATATTGTTCCAATCGGTCTACTAGAATATCTATAGGATGATACAAAAATGGTATGTACCTCTCAAGAACAATGGAATTGTGTGGTTACACATATTTTGTTTTCATTTTTTCGACGAATAGTTTGTGTTGCTGATAGCATTTTGTGTTGACAGAAAAAAGTCACCCAGGGGTTTCCTCCCGTTATTGTGTACCCCTCTGGTTTTTTTCTGGTAATATGATAATAATGGATGCTGGAATGTCAATATTACATCAATGGATATAACACAGTGAAAATGTAGGGACACACGTATTTTCAAATCAGCTCTTTGGCAAAATATCCCTAAAATTTACCTATCGCCGTTTACGAGTTAACCACGCCCCTTAGACAACCCTATGGGAATTTTGTGTGGTCATTTTTGTTTGTCTCAGATTTGGCGCGTTCCACGTGGAATTATAATTGATGTGATTGGACAATAATTAACAAGCTGCGTTGAGGCGATTCGACCGCGATAGGTCAATATGCAGAAGTTCTTCTTTTTATGAAATTCAACAAGTTGCCCATTATGACAAAGAAAGAACCTCACTTGCTCCAATGGGCTTACTGGAATGCATAGCAAAAATGATAATGCATATACAAAATTTAATATTGATTGTATAAGCACGCACTTTTAATGTACACACACAAAAAAATCCCGTAAATTTTACGAAAAATAGAATGGCAGCTGTGCTGCCACCATTTTACCGTAAAAATTACGGCCTAAGGTAAATATTACGGGTACCGTTTTTTTAGGAAAACGGAAAAGGTAATCTTAGTACTTGAGGTTAGGTTGCCATTAATTAACTGCAAATTAACAGAAATTAATGAAGTGGGAACCAGACTAAACGGAAGTAACTTATGCAATAATATTGGTAAAGTGTAGAAATGCTAGGATAACCTAAACACTTTTATACAAACAATTTCAATAGGACTATTTGAGTACAAAAGGAGATGTAATGAAATTCTTCACCTATGTTTGTAAAAAAATGTAGAATTGTTTGAATAAATCATATTATGGCCAACAAAGTGTGTTTTTGGACAAAATAGTGCAATTTAACATGACTTTTGTTAACGCAAATCTCCTCAGTTCTGATTGGTCGTGCAATTGCTACGTAATGAGCTCCACATTTATGGGTTTGCCCGTAAAATCTAGCGCGCAGTCAATTACGGTTACTCACAGTAAATATTTACATGCTTTTCACCGTAAATAAATACGGGATTTTTTTGGCAGTGTATGGGTAGACATAAACCAGCTAGCCCTTTTACCAAAATATCCCGCAATATGCCAAAAGTCCAAGTGATTTTCTTTTTCTACATTATCAAGATGATTTTTTGTTAAGGCATTATGACAAATAGAATCACTATGACAAATAATGCTTTAAAAAATGTGAATAATGACTCTGTATATAACACGAATTGGAAATGTAAAATGCACTACGCAACCTTTAACCAAAATCCCTTACATGTGTAACCGTTAATTTTGTTCTAGATTGTCGAGATTGAACAACTTGACCATCATGTTAAATAAAGAAATTTAACTTAGACAGAGAGTAAATTGAAATAAAAAATAATTTTGTAAAACGAGCCATTCTGGATTTTATGAGGAACACGTGATAGTCTTCAAATATTACAACAGCGTCGAGTTACGGGGCTGAGTAGTTACATTATATGGGCGACCTTTTCGGGAAAAATGAGGAAAACGAATGCTCGATTAATGCACGGCACGTGTTTTTACCAACCTGCAGGATGATTGTCTTACAAGCATGGATTGTACGAAGGAAAGTAGGTGGAAACAAAACAGGAAAAGGGTGGTGGAAATTCAGAATGTCATACGTGGAAAACTGTAACTTAAATTGGAGAAAGGAAATTGGACAAAAGACTATTATAAGGTGCACCGCAGTCGGTATAAAACAATATAGGTGTGACATTTTCATCGCTTTTTCTTCAGGCCAATTTTACACGAAAGATACAAGACAAACACATTAAAATCCAAAATACATGTACAAAACATTCCGAATAAAATACTGAAGACAGCTACAAAAATTACATAAAAAGAAAGAAAGAAAAAAAAAAGGTTACATCTACAAAAGGCAAGCGACAGGACGGAACATAGATAGCGAAGGGCTGCCTAGGAGAAAACTAAAAGGTGTATTAAAACACTGCCGCCAAAAGGGCGTGTCACTTCAACCCTTAGAACACAAACGCACACATGTGTATAAATGCCTGCAATCGGGGACCGCCTATTGTCCTCCTATTGTTCATACTTTAACTTTTTGGCAAGGACTCCTATTGGTTTTGTACACGATTTTCAAATGGGGACCTTTCTCAATCGGGGACACTATTGTCCTCTATTGTTAAAGGTCCCCATTTGAATGCAAAAACAAACTCACCCACACACAATGCGCAATGCACAACACATGTAACACATGGGTGGGAGGGGTCAACAGGAAGATAAGGGGGATTAAAGTAGGACGGAGATTAAGAAATCAATTACGACATAAATGTATGCGGACAAAATCCAAGATATTAAATACAACACAGGTGGTGTATCCAATATTATTAACACCATGTTCACACCACTTGCGTATAGTTTTAATACAACACAACTATAAGGAGTTGATATCCACTTTAATCCTGACTCTGGCTTAACCCTACGGTGTTCTAATAATCACATTAACAAAATACAGTTAGCTTTATCTACGGTCACACACTCGCCGCTCGAGTTGTCAATTACAAAGATAATACATCAACATCATCATCACCAATACATACAAGCCGTCATCTTAGTTTTGTTTCCAAAAAATCTTTTCACTCCGATGCGCTGGACTCTGAGAAAGAATTAACAATGTCCGACACGCGCGCACGGGCCCAGGCCGTTTGAAGACGCGCTTCGCCCCCGGGGGATGATCAGAGCAAACACGGCATAGCCGAGGCGAGCGAGAGTAACTCCATCAGCCGCGACGTCACTAGTCAGCCAGCGCCGGGTTTTCAAGCGACTGGGCATGGCCAACAAAGAAGAACAAGGCTGGGAAATAAAATCAAAAATTGATTTTACACCTGATAGGGCAGAATGCTAGTTGTTTACAAGTGCCCTGGGTGCGTAACAAGTAGGTTGTGTCACGTGACGCAGAAATGTGAGTGAAAATTGTGCATAGGAACAAATTCTAGTCTGCAGTTTGAGGAATATTTTATGTGTGGGAGGGACTGTGTTTTACCGCGGAGAGGTAGTAATTTAATTCTGACTCAGCTCGCGGGAAACTTGCATCCGCAAGACGAAATTGATTATTTATTCTGTAGTCGCAAGGGTATAACTGCATTGCGATATACAGGCACTTTTCAAAAAAATGTGGAAAGGTTGTTACACCCCCCTTATGTCCCGCCCATGGCTACAACTAACCTGTAGGCCGGACCGGTTGCATTTTTTGGTAGACAGGACGTAATTCGGTCCTCAAATCATGTAACTTCATTTTTGAGTAATGCGTACGACTAGGTTGGGGGGGGGGGGGGTAAACCCCTCATAACCATAAAGGGGGAGAAAAGGACCGGGTATAGGAGAAAATAAACGCCAGTTGAATGCTTATAGGGGAATCAAATATGCCTTGTGGATCGATAGCTGCTAATAGTTGACATGTCGGGGGAAAATCCCAAGCAAAATGGCGCCAGCAAGTATACTAGTTCTAAATGGGACACTTTTGTTGTTAATGATTAATTTCTTTAAAAAGAACCAAAACCTTCTTTTCATTCGGGGTAGCCAATTCATCAAATTAAGATCATTTTAGACCAACATTTTCATTTAACAATCGAAATGACGATATTTACATCAATAGGCCTACCCCTCGCAAAATGTTGTCTTTCCGCCATTTTCACTAAAAAAACCCGACAAGAGCACATGTTTCCGCATATGTTCAGTCACAACAACCATCTTATTTTCCCACCAACCACCCACGTCACCCAATCTATATCTATCATGTAACAATGAAAGTTCCCTCTCCATTCCCGCACTTACTGCTCCCCAATCCATCAATTATCCTTTTCCTCTGAATCATTTCCCTTTCTCTGAGTTACGGTACTCTGCACCCCAAAGCGCTCTTCTTTTTCTCCCACTGATTTTGCCTCCGTGAGCCTTGAGATTTTTTGGTCGATGATTAAAATACACTTTGGCCGAGACATTATTAAAGGTGTGGTGCAACACTTGTAGTGCTGACACCACAGTTGCAAGCATGTGTGTGATTCAACTTTTACATGAAATAACTACTAACACGAGACAATGTGAAAACCATTCTGTTTTAACGTCTTTTTGTGCAAGTTCGTTGTGTGCTTATCGATTAATCGAAATCGAAACCGAAATCGAAATAAGCCACAGCATTTTTATAGGTCTTCAAATATGATTTTCTTGAAGATTCTTTTTTATCATACCTTTAAGCATGTTACTTTACCTCTGATACTGGGGCTTATTGATAGTGTTACACTGAATTTAGCCTTGATAGATCATTGGCTGTTCAAGTTGACGACACCATCCGCCATCTTTCCACTCCACGCGATGCGCGAACGTACGTAAAACTAATAGGCGCCAGACGAGGATGCAATGATTTATGAATGTTCCACACGAGTGTAATATAGCGGCCAATGAGCTATCCAGATTTGTATAGCCTACATGCAGATCAGTGAATGTGCAGTTCAATGTGCAAGTGGTAACTAAAACTTGGTGCTTGAGATGATGCACGATTTGTCATTGTTACCACGTCAAGTGCTTCAAATATCCCGATTTAAGTTTCATCTTGTGCCTGCAATCACAATTTTTGTGAAGGGCTGTAAGCCAAGTGGGGAGTCGGGTTGGCGCAGCGCTCCTTTCCTCGCCCTTCCACGCTACCGCTGTGACCCCAAGGTTCGAATCCCGCCTGGGGCCAACATATCTAATATTCTGCTGTTTTCCTTCCATTTAAAACGGATAACTTCTCAATGCATCGTCTTCTCTCTATGTATACTTTTCGCCAGACTTTCGACTCTACACTGCCATGCACTTTTCAGGAATCCTTGATTTCATTACGAGAAAGATATACAAACAAACAAACAAACAAAAATGTTAAATTTGTAACTTGGAAATCATCCAAAAGTTGAAAAGTCCAGAGAGAAAGTTTAGGTCATGTTTTATAATATTTAAGCCTATTAGCCTTTTAGAGGTATGGCGGACACAATAGGAGGGCGCTATTTGATTTGGGTAAAACCTGTGTATTTATACCCAAATCAAATAGCGCCCTCCTATTGTGTCCGCCATACCTCTAAAAGGCTAATGGTTTTCGCCCAATGACGACTTTGCCAAAGGTGACTGAGCATGGCGAAGATAATTATACTAATGGTGATGATGTGAAAGACGTCAGTAACACAGACGCCGTTACCATGGTAACGATGGTGACATCGATGGCGTTTTTGTCCCATGTAATGATAATGAATGTGAAGGTGAAGATGAAGATGGTGATGGTGATAATGACAAACGGTGCATCGGAGAGACATTCCAATAGACATCTGCACAAACTTCAACGACCCTAAATCCAATCCCAAGGCTTAACTACATTAACCAAAATTCTGGGCATATACGAGTTGTAGCCAACGAAGATTAATATAAGGCCATTCGCGACACTAAAATTCTGCCCATGTGATAAAGTCTAAATTAGAACAGAGATGTTTTCTCTTTTGCCCTGTCCCGACGTAATATATGAAGCACTGTGGGGCCTATACTCAGTGCTTTCTTAGAGCCTGTGTGAAAAAAATCACAGGCTTACTCGGGCGGGATTTGAACCCACGACTTCCTGCTTACTAGTGCAGACGTCTTAACCACTCGACCACCGAGCTTGCCGGGGTCGGTTGGCCGATATAAAGTCTAATAGGGAGATTTCAAAATGTCTGCCTTAAGATGTTTTTTCCAGCAAATTTGCTCCATGTGGTAATATGGCGATGGTAGTAATCATGATTATCATGATGGTGATGACGTTTAACGTTTTACTGACCAGAACTGTTTGTCATGAGCATTTTATACTGTTTGGCTTCCATACCACAACTACCTTCAGCGGGCCGAATTGCGCTTGACCCCACGTCACAGACAACCAGCGATTATGTTTTACGCCGTGACCGTGAACGCGAGATTGGCTTAATCAACGTAACGCAAGCACCCTCGAATCAAAGCTGACATGCTCAACTTCGAAAAACAATTAATTGTAGCGCAGAAAACAACCAGACCATGATAAAAAAAAAGTAGGAGCGACCTTTTATTGCAGGCAGGGTCACTTGAGACCAAATTCTGATGCGAGTTTCAGGCGCGAGATGGATGGAATGGCGGGCGCTTTGAAAAGACCCGGAAGTGACGTGCGCAGGCGGAAATGACGTCATTGGAAAGCTAATACTGGAGTAGCCCACTCGTTTGATTAAAATGCAGATTATTTTAACAACCAATCTGAATGTCAACTCACAATCTCGACGGATCGCACAGCCTTCGTGTAAAACAAATTCTCTCATTCTAGTACACTTTAATCAATTTATAATTTGAGGTTGCGATGGTTTTTCACGTCCAAATAAATGCAAGGTCAGGCTAGACCGCTGAATTTTACCACTGAAGAGACCTTTTTCAGGACTCGTCATGGATCGCATAGTGCAGTGATTCTAATGAAGTGTTTATTCAAGTAGATCAGTCATGCGTGCCGCGTGCGCTCATGTGGCTTATCGTAGCCCATACGGTACACATGCAATGCGGTCCACGCGTGGTGATTTTGTTTATATGTTACACTATATTATCTGGTCACGTGGGTGAAAAGACTATACTTGGTGCAGTGGATATGTGAACATTATGAACAGTCAAAGATTTGTTCCGAGTGTTGCAATAACCGAAGATAACTTTAAAGAGCAACTAAAACGCCGATTACAATTTTGACTTTTTGGACTTATCTGATAGTTTATGCCTCCCCAAAACTAATATAACAAGTTTCACGAGTCTGAAAAAACAAAAAAAATGTTTTTTGAGCCTTTTCCTTCTGAGCCACTTTGACTCGATTCAGAAAAGGCCGAGGTCAACTGCGTGCCGTATCGCGCGAGTGATGGCGTATACGTGTAGAAACATATGACGTCACTGTATTATACGACAATGTTTTACGTAGAGTCTGCAGGTATTTCTTGTCTAAGGCTAGTATAACATGCTGTGCTTTTTGCATGATGATTCATGTGTAACACCATGGTAAACATATTTGTGAGACACATTTTGAATTGGGGTTGTAGGCTTGTTCTTGCTGAAAAGTTAGTTATGAGTCATACTTTCCTTTGTTTGCAGTCGGCTTTTATTGGTACCTGCGCGGCGAGTTGTGTGTGAGCTGATGCTATACTCTAGTCTGGCGACTTTGCTTATGCAGCCCTCTTAAGGACCCGCACCTTCTCAAAACTATACACAATTTCTGTTATAAGGTACCAGACTCAATCGCATGCAGCCTATTCACGGTACCGCACGTGTACAATGCATACCGAGCGTGGACAGGGAGACGGCTGGGGCTCTAGCTGCTCGAGCCGGCAACCGCGCAGGGAACGTCTTCGTGGTCTGGGGCGCGTGAGTCCGGGACATCGACAGGATTTGAATGATCGGTGCCTTTAAAGTTGGAATGGCTCCAGCCTTCAAACGGAATTGTGCCTTCAAACCCAGCTGAGTTTTCATACTAACACTATCATCAATACAGTCTTTGGCGAAATGTTCTGCACATATTTTCGACCATTTCGACAGCCGAAAATCAGATATGGTATTGTCTACAAAGCGGACCCACTGTCGCATTTGAACTCCATTCAGCACTTGGAATCGCAGGAAGGTTAGGTCAGGGTTTTTGTCGCTGTTGCTCGTGCAACCCCCAACTACACACGATCGAGGCATAATGATTATCTCAGAACCATGCTCATACTGAAATAATATCAAAATTAGACAAAATAAACGGGAAAACGGAGGAGTTATGTCGACAAACTCCTCCAGCAGCATCAACTCCACGTACGTACATGCATAGTGTTTGGCTGTAGCATCAACCGACTCTACACGTGTACGTCACGGGGTCACGTACATACATTTACATACATAATGAGCTTTCGCAAAACAGGATAAATGGTTCAGAATAACAACTCTTTATTAAATAAAAAAATCCCTCTCGTCTGCAAACTAATCTCCATCAGTTAAAAGAGTATTTAAACTGTCGGGAAAAGTCCAAAAAGTCAAAATTGTAATCGGCGTTTTAGATGCTCTTTAAACAATAAGGGCTGTACAAAATGTCGAGTATCAATTACATCACTCCGACGCAAATTCCACCCCTGCCGTTGGTTCTCAGACGGTTTTAAAGTGTTCTTTTAGGCCCGTGTTGTAACCCTTTAGTTAAAGTGGCTTGTAGCCTTGTATTGGACGACTTCCATAATCAAAGAGCTGGCAACGTAAAATATAGCCAACCCCACCACCTCTGTTGTCGCCCTTAACCTGAAATGGCTTTTGGCACTGTATTGGACGACTTCCATAAAAAAGACTCCAGTGCCTCGAGTACCACATTTCAGTTTAATCTCTTGTGCATTAATCTGACATTTTTAAGAGTGTAAACCTACCCACCATTTTTTACACAGTTGTCTTTTGATTGATTATTAAACAACAAAAGAATCGCGACGCCACTTACTTGTAGCAGTGAGACTCATCCACAAAGTTTACTGGAAGAATCCCCTCATTAAGCTGGACCATTTTTGCTCTCATCTCTGTGATAGCATCGGCTGTAGACAAAACCAGATTGATGTTTTTGCTCTGCAGGGGACAGTGACTCTTCGTAACGCGTAAACGAAATATGTGAAGCATAAATCTGACCGTAAGCTGGAAACTTGATACCCAGCATGATATAGGACATACAGAGGTACGGTACCCCGTTTTGTCCTACACAATATACACTCCATACTATTGTTACCTAACACACACCCCTCGATTTCTGAAAATAATTCCTGACATTCCGAGGACCAATGACCAACACAAAAGAGGAAAAGTTTCTTTGCCCATATTTTGCTTCATATGGGAAACTTGACTTAGCGGTTCGCTGCGGAAATTCAATGTATTGTCTATTCGACAATGGTTTAACCAAATTTTTATATATTTTCTTCATTTGCTCAGATCAGATTCATACCACCGTGAATTCCAGACACAATGCAAGCACTCTGAAATCGACAATCCATCCTCGGGCGCATATGTTTGGGTTATTAATCATAATAGCTTTTTGGGGTTGCGTTCATGGACGTCGCAAGGATATTTTTCTAGAGAGGTGGGGGGGGGGGGGGGGGGGGAAGCACTCACCAAAAAGCAGCAAAGGGAGAAATCACCAGCCGTGGGAAAAATCGAAAGGGGAGGGGGTGCTGGAGATCACTCGACGCTTAGTTCAAGACCGCGATACCTATAGTTTATTGCATAGGGCCTATATAGCCGCATTTTATGCCACTTTCAGCCGGTTTAGAGTGTTTTTAAATATACATTTGAACAATCAATTCAGTACGACATTGACTTCGAGCCTCTTTTCTTTTTTATGTATAATCTTTTTTCTCCGTTTTTGAATTTCCAGGAGGGGGAGCTCCCTCTTCCCCCCACCCCCCGCGACGCCCATGGTTGGGGTTGGGGTTGGGATTTGGGGTTTGGGGGTTTGGGTTTGGGGTTTGGGGTTTGGGGTTTGGGGTTTGGGGTTTGGGTTTATGTTTCGGGTTTATGTTTCGGGTTTGGGTTCGAGTTGGTTTGGTTTGGGTTTTAATATTGGGCTGGGCTTGGCTTTAATATTTGAACGTCTTGGTACCAAAATCTGACTAATCTCATGACGGACCGCATGGACCACACAGGTTTTTTTTCGAAACGCTGGCTTCGTCTTGGCTTCGGCTTCGTCTCCGACTTCAGAATAACTGAGAAGCAAAATGTAAGTATTCTAATTTTTGCTTTCATAATCAACCGAATGAATGTTCATGAAGCAGAACATGCACCAAAATTTAGAATATTTCCATTTGGTTTGCTTCTCAGTTATTCAGAAGTCGGAGACGGAGCCGAAGCGGAGATGAAGCCAGCGTTTCGAAAACCCCCATAGTGTAGTGATGCTAAAGAAGTAAACCAGTCATGCGTGCTGCATGCGCGCACGTGGATAAGTTGGCCCATTGGATACATGTACAAAGGTCAGTCCAATGCCAAGGTGGTCCACAATTTGTTGGTTGGGTTTACATTTGATCCCAGGTGCAGCGGAACACTTTTGAAAGTGGCGGGGGGGGGGGGGGGGGGGGGGGGGGGCTTTTCTAAGTTTTTCTTGTTAGGGGAAATGCCCCCCCCCCCCACTTTTGACAGTTCCTAAGTGAAAAAGGGTAAGGGCAATGGCCCTCTGCCCCCGCCCTGTTCCGCCGCCTACACTACACTGTAAAAAAAAATTCCTCGGATTTTTACTATGAAAAGCATGTAAATATTACCGTAAATGGACTGCGCGTTACATTTTACGGGCAAACCCGTAAAAGGCCGCTCACGTAGCAATTGCACGACTAATCAGGATAAATTGCAGTGTTTAGTCCAAAACTACACTTTCCTAACCATAATATGTTTTATTCAAACAAGTCCACAATAGAATTTTGATTTTGTACAAACGTAGGTGAAGATTTTCATTATATTTCCTTTCGTATTCAAATATTGAAATTCTTCATGGGAAACCGTGACTTTATTGTGGTGAGATAAGCTGAATATAAAGTTAAAGTACGAAATCATTAAGTTCAATCAGTTGTAGTCTTTAGTAGGTTATCGTAGACTTGATTTCAAGTCTGTGATCGTGGTTTTTGTCAGTGTGATAGCTGATACAGTTGTGCCGGAAATAGCGCCCTCTTGCGCCCTCTTGTGAACTAACCTTCGATCAAAGACCGGGGAATCTTGTTCATCGGTTTGTAATTGTACACAGTACACACCCTATGGTGAATTGACCTATCGCCGTTTGTGAGTTAGCCACGCCCCTTAGAAAACTTTACACACGTGCAGCACGTGGATGCAATGCGCGAAACGCGCAGTAGTCGGAATCGCCAAAAGCCTTTTATAACATGAATATTCAAACTAGAAGAATTACTCGACGATTTCATTCAACATATATAGGAAACACGTTTTTCGTCTTGTAACAAAAACTAACAATCACGTATTTCATTTGGTATATTTTTTTACTAATAGGTCTAGTATGATTTAGCTATAGTGTTACGGTCTGAAAATCTCCAGACTATCCGTAAATATAAATTACTAGAAAAAGCCTGAATTTTCTCAGATGCAACAAAGAAATCAAACAAGATCACACTGATGTAAAGAACAAATAAACAATGTGATTTAATAGTGAGAATATTCGAGAATCAACAGGGTTTAACAAGTGTAGAATTTAACTTAAAAGATCTTACGGGCGAGGACTTTATAGGCGAGGGCTCAGACGACTTGGGCAGCTCTGCAATGGGCGAGGACTTAGGCGCGGATTTAGACGGCTTGAGCACTCAGCAACAGACAAGGACGACTCCAATAATACGAGCGAATACAGTTCTTTGACGAGCTGGAACACGGGCGAATTCACCTCCAAAACAGCCGAAGAGAGACGAAAACAGCGGAGGACGACACAAACTGGCTCCCGTCGCGAAAATATGGGGATATGAGACCCCAAATACTGAACAGACGACAGTTCACAAATAAATGTCTCTTCCTGGAATAAAACTCGGCTCTAACTGTCTCCAGACGCTCCTACACAGACGAGTCATATACAGGTCACAAGTCCGAATAAAAACAGCTCGATGAACTCGATGCACCAAAATCCCAACGAAATTCTCCGTCCGTCTAAGGTCCTGGTCGAAAATCTCAAGTCCTGATATTATTCCTAAGCTAGCCCGTATATAAAGAATTTCATTCATTCCAGAGATTACTAGAAATTGTAGAGATTCGTACAAATTACGTCACATCTAAAAATAATCCTCTACACAGCTTCTCGAAAGAACTAGCGTACACAAGATTGACCTAGAACTTTCTGGCACGGCTTGGCGTAAACAACTTCGACCCATTCATGCACAGGTTAGGGTCAGCCGAGGTCGCACGCGTATGCAAATAAGTGACGCGTGGCCTGTGACAAAACATTTGTTTGTGCCGGTTGTACATAATACTGAATGAGGGGCGTATATACATTCCGTAAGGGGAATTTCATAACACTGACAACATTAACTTTGTGTTCCTAACAATAGGTTTTTAATAAATAAATAATACAATAGCTGAACAGTATAACAGAACATGCTTAGTTGCTTACGTGATTGTAACCTATTGGTAATGGACGCGGCCTACACGGTTTTTGTGGCCTTTTGATTGGCCATCTCTATGGCCTCCGTTTTATTATGTAAATTTTAGTTATGAATGCAATATCCCACATGCACATGAGGGTCAAGTCAGAGATCGCGAGTTAGTGTGTGATTGCCAATAGGGGTAATGACGTTTAGCGTGGCTGATGACAAAACAATTACCGCGATTTCAGACCTGAAATCACTGAGTCGAAGGTTATCGTAGCATTTTGTACACTCGGCCAGAGTAATATATAATAAGTTGGTCTGATTCCCACTTCATTCATTTCTGGTTAATTTGCAGTTAATTAATGGCAACCTAGCTTCCAGTACTATCCTTTTCGTTTTTCTAAGAAAAACGGTGCCCGTAAAAATGACAGTACTTACAGACTTTTTACCATAAAAGAATACTGTAGACAGGTGGCAACTTGCTGCACGCCTCGACTGTTAATTTTAAGGGCAGTTATTTACAGTGTATGTATGTATGACCCTATCTGGTCACGTGAGTGAAAAAGGTATATAACAATTTGAATGATGTGGATTGATCCGAAGTTGTAAAATTTTACATGATTATTTTGGTCATAATTTGTAATTTTTCAAAATGTAAATTAAAATGCCTCTTTTTCTTTCATAAGATAAGACCACAATATAGAAAATAAGACGCCGCACGCCTAAAAAACACAGTGTGCTATACACTAATCCAACGAGCAAAATTAGAAGCCATCTTTGGGTAACCAATCGGGCGGTACTGCTCTTGCGCGCGCGTCATACGCGTTCTTACTTTTGAGGCGCGTGTGTACTTTGGCAATCCTATTGGTCAAAGGCGCAATGAGTGCGTATGACGAGCGCGCGTGTATGGTACCGCTCGATTGGGTACCCAAAGATGGCTTCTAATTTTGCTCGTCGGATTAGTCTATAGGAAATATGTATTCTCGCCAAATCTCGTTGGATTTTGACGTTAACTTACACGCTCCATCTTGGATTGACGCCAAGACTGGTTACTTATTAGAGGGCCTGTTTGTTTCAACGAATCCTGATCGCGATCAGTGATCCAGCCGCTGGTTCGCTCCATCCCATAGGCGGAATCTGGTGTGTGAACCAACGCACGGATCACTGACCTGACGATTAGCTGACTATTCTTGTCGATAAATAGCTGCGTAAAAATAGATCATGCGAGCAATGTCAGTCCGAGTGACGTCTTCAGTGGCAACATTTCCCAAAATGACACTGGCTAAATATTGCCAGAAAACCACTGCATTGAAATTTTGTCTTTTAAAACGAACTTCAATTTGCTTGAAAACAAAACACACACACACACACACAGTCATGTAAACGGGTGCAATCGTGGACCTCCCATTGTTCCTCTTTTGTTTATATTCTAACTTTTTCGGAAGGCCTCCCATTGGTTTTGTACACGATTTTCAATCGTGGACGTTAGGTCAAACGTGGACCCCTTTGTCTACGCTCGTATTCTTTTGTCCTAGGTCCACGATTGCCGGCATATACAAACTCACACACACACACACACACAGTCATGTAAACGGGTGCAATCGTGGACCTCCCATTGTTCCTCTTTTGTTTATACTCTAACTTTTTCGGAAGGCCTCCCATTGGTTTTGTACACGATTTTCAATCGTGGACGTTAGGTCAAACGTGGACCCCTTTGTCTACGCCCGAATTCTTTTGTCATAGGTCCACGATTGCCGGCATATACAAACTCACCCACCCACACACACACACACACATTGTCGTATGACGTCATTCTATAAACAACACCAGGTTTTGCTTGTTGTTTTGACCCTATCATTTCAAGGTGTGTAATCTTTGAAAAAACGCCTTTTTATTTTAATAAAGGTGACTGTGTATATTTGCAATTACAGAAGGGCCGTTGGATTCGAAATTCGAGGAAATAGTAAACCCCACGGAACCTTGACGTCTCAGGTGCTATCTCATACCACACCAAAGATAGACTGGTCTCGATCAGGCATCACTTGATATGTAATTTTCTGACTCGCAGGTAAGATGTCACTTCATTAGCATTGATGAACCGCGAAAGGTAGACTGGTCAAATTCTTCACCAATTTGATTTGTATTGCTTTGTGCTTAAGTGGTGTTTATTTTCTGGCGCGAAGATGAAATGTGTAAGCTTCGAACTGGCGAATCGGAAGACAGGCGTGTGCAGCCCCTGAATGTACTAGCCTGAGCCCTCGGGCTAGGTACAGGGTTGGCTGTGGCTAAATGTATGGCCTTGGCGGGGTTTGGGCTACATTTGGGGCTCAGGCTACAGAGAAGTACAGGGTTGGGTACAGGGTTGGGCTGTATTTATGCCTTGTACTACATTTATTTACAGGGTTGGGGCTACATTTTGGGCTCGGGCTATACAAAGAAAGAGAGTTGGGCCTACATGAAGGGCCGGGGCTACATTAGGTTCAGGGTTGGGCTACAATTAGGCGGCTGGGGTTACAAAGATAGAGGGCTGGGTATACATTAGGTTGGGCTACAATAAGCCAGTTCGCTATTCCAACTGCGCATGTGCACATCAAGATTTGACAATTTTTCTTTCGGGAGAAACATTTCATTATATGCGTGCAAAGCATTTCGGATACCAGCAAATGTAAAGAGATCGTCGTGTTCTGAAGTAACATTTTTCAAAAAGCGTTCGGACAGCGAAGTGTTTTCAAGTGTCTTGTGTGTCCAAACATTAGTTCGGATCGAACAAAAGTTCCCATCGTCTTTTCGATTGCACGAAAAATCCCACAGAATGAAGATTCGGTTACCATGTCCCCCATACCCTTGTGTGCAATTATCTGCCACGCTTTTCCCCAAGAGAAAAATCGTCGAATCTTGTTGTGCACATGCGCAGTTGGAATACCGAACTGGCTTATTAGGTCCACGGTTGGGGCTACCATTGAGGGCTGGGTGTACATGTAGGGCTGAGATTTCATGTAGGGCTGGGGCTACATTATAGGTACATGGTCGGGGCTACCGTGATTTAGATCTCGGGCGGCATTCAGGTGATACTGAGATTGGGGCTACTTTTTGGGCTCGGGCTACATTAGGTAGAGGGTCCGCCGTCTTATCGAAGTGCTTTCAGCGCTCTTAAATTTTCTTGGTGTCGGCCTTTTTAATGGGAGACTTTTAAGACGGTGGTGGCAGCAGACAAGCCGGTTTAGAGTTTAGAGTGTATTTACATCTTCGACCCATGTGAACAATGTGTATCAGATCTTTTTTTAAACAAATACATTTATGTACATACAAATATTTTACACGTTTAACAGTTTAACAAAATATTAATATAAAAAGAACAAAAATTGTTCCATTGTTCTTACCAGTCGTGCGCATGCTCAGAACTACGTGCGCATGCTCTGAATTACGTGCGCATGTTCAGAACAACGCGCGCATGCTCAGAACTAGCCAAAAGGACCGGTACGTTCGCTGTATCCAGCGTCTCAAAAGTCCCCCATTCGATTTTTAACCCGTTTTCGTTTCACAAGAGTCCCGTAAAGTGGCCATGATTGTCAAGTGACTTCGCCCACACGTCATTTTAATACCGTACCGAGGCAGGCATTTCTGAATTAACGGACACCTCGCGCTGAAAATTAATTAAGATTTGGGTCAGCCAAGACGGAACCCAAATACCAAGGTTTGTGCTGAGCTCAAAATGATTGAGGAATGAATGGCATGGTGTGGGCGTACGGGCGTAAGTGTACAAGATGAGTATATGAAAACAACACGCCAGTTACCTTTTTTGATTGCCACGTTGTCAACGGGGAGTTGTGTGCGGGTGAGGGGGGGGGGGGGGGGGGAATCGCATACCGTGGTAACAAGGGATGCAGGTTTAGGAAATAATTGTTTACAAAAAGTGTTGATAACTTGAAGCTAAAGCCAAGTTCACACCTATACGGTTTGGACGCCGATTCGTCACGATTTAACAAATCGGGGTAGGCCTAAAGCAGGGCAATTCGTAGAGACATACGTGACGGAATCGTTATTAATCTTTATTAACCTTGGTGGATCGTGGCTATAGTCGAAAAGGCCTACGAATGTTTTGAGTCGGTTCAAAACATTCGTAGCTCCGCTACGGTTTAAACAAAACGTAGATCCATCGTAGCAAAATCTTAACTCGTTCGTGCATAATCCTATAGGGCCAGGGCCATCGTAGGGCCATTCGTGGCCTTCCGTGGATAACCGTAGCTGTAATTTATGACGATTCAGTACGAATATCTAAGATTATCCCACGTTTTGCTACGCATAGGTGAACCTTGATAAATCGTCATTAATCCTTGTACAATCTAAAGTGAAACGTCAATAAACGTAATTAACCCTGATTAACCGCAGTAGGCCTATACCTTAGAGTATTCGTAACGTTAGCGTAATAAAGCCTTATTAGTAAACCGTACTAAACCGTTGTGTTTCCGTGATGAATCTTCTTCAAAACGTCCCAAACTCGTACACATGTATGTCGTATAGCTATTCGTATGTCACCGTACAATAATGCTAGGTTCACGCGTTCCCGATTTTTAAGCCGAATCGCCGCGAATAGCAATTCTTGAGTAAATCGGGGAATGGTTCTTGGCTGCCTCGGGATGATTCTGTTAGTTCGGTGAAAGATCGTTAAAGATCGGGAAGCGCCCCGGGTTGTTCGGGAATGTTCGCATTACATTCGGCTTATTCGGTCTTTGTTCTTATTAAATTCGTAATGAAATCGGCATAGATCTGGGTCATTCTGGATGATTCTGGATTTATTCGTATATTATTCTTGACAAAATCGCTACAATTCGGTCTTATTCTTCACTAAATCGCAATCATTGAGCTTGATTCGGTCTGATTCCGCTTTCAATTCGTACCTAGTTCTTGATTATTTTTGTTTCATTCTTAAGTTATTCTTACAAAAAGCGAATCGGTGCGAATTTCTCCCGATGCCATCAAGAATATTTATTCGGGATAGATCGGGGTATTCGTGGCAATAATTCGGGAATGTGTGAACCTAGCATTACCGTCATATACCGTATGAAGGTGTCCAGGTTTGCCTCTTGCCTCCGATTCATCCCGATTCACAGGTCTACGGTTAATCGGCATGAACCGGCGTCCAAACCGTGTGAACTAGGCTTTAAGTCGCCCTCACACCGGCCTTACGGGGTCGTTACGACGTTTACGGCGGCGTTGCGGTGAAAAAATCGTGCACAACCGGGAGCCATTCCTTGTAGCACCTGGGACATCCTCAACGCTTCCTGGAGCATTCGTAAGGATCCTTAAGCGTCCGGGAGGGGTCGTAATTTCTTACGAGAGTTTTGGTTCAGACCAAAACTCTCGTAAGAAAATTACGGCAGTGCTACGGAAATCTAGACCGCAACGCTTCCTCAACGCCTCCTCAACGCTTCCGCAACTGCCGTAACACCACCGTAAGACTCCGTAAGGCCATCTTAACCATCCGCGAGGATTCGTAACAATTCTCCCTCTCCCGGTACACTACGGCTGCGTCACGATTCCTGAAGGAAGCCCAAGGTCCCTTACGTTTCCTTACGTTTCATTACGTTTCCTTACGATTCCTTACGGAAGCGTTGCGGTGTGTTAGGTATTAACAAGAATGTACAGTGATTTCCTTACGGAAGCTCAACGGTTCCTTGCGAATACACTGCGGTTCCTTACGTTTCATTGCGATCTCTTGGATCGAGGGGACTCGCGGGGGGGGGGGGGGGGCGTTTTTATATTCTGGGCCGGGAACCGTACGGAACCGCAAGCAAACGTAGAGGCACCGTATCTCCGCCACGTATATCCGCAACGAAGCCGTAGCAGTCCGTACTAAACCGTAATAAACCGCTGTGAATCGGGGATATCCTCAACGCCACCGTATTTCCTCCTGCGGGTTCCGGAAGGAACCCGCACGCAACCGGTACGCAATCGCGAGGGTCCGTAGGGAATCGGGAGGTGAACCGTGACGCTACCGTCACGTCCCCGTTACGCAACCGTCAGAAGTCGTAAGAACCCTTTGTACCAACGTAATCACAAAATCCTCTCCCGGGTGTTCACGATTTTGCTCAAAAAATCGCAACGCTGCCGTAGAAAGAACATCCGTGGACTTCCGTGGACGTCCGTAAAAACCATTTTTTGGTGTGAGGTCCGCTTAAGGCTGCTACTCGCCCTTACGGTTTCGCCATATTTAAATAAAAGCGAGGCCGTGTATGCAAAACTAAGACTTTCGCATTGTAACTGTGTAGGTAGCCACAGCTATTAAAAGAAGCTTGCCTTTAAGCCTCTCTTTCAACGCAACCGCACAAAGGCTATTATGTCTGTGCTTGTGGGGTGTATATATCATCCTCAAAAATTAATTTTCAAAATGAATTGCTAATTTGTAAGCATGAGATAAGTTATGAGCTATCCATTGAGGAAAAAATCGACCAACGATAAGTAACAGATTTAATAGACAGATTTAATAAATTGTCATGTCATGCCTGCAGTAATAATGATGTATATGAATCTTTGCGCGTGGTGCATACTATAATTCTTTAGTTTTCTTCATAACTTGTTTAATAATAGAGGGAAATACTTTAAAGTTGACATTTTCATTCAGAGCAGTTTAGGAAACACAGCTCAATCAGGATGTATAAGGCATCTGCACAGCATCACAGTGACATATTATTTTAACAGTTCCGCAAAGGAAATAGGAGTGGGATTTGAACCCATGACCTCCGGGTTACCGTAGCGGTGTCACGTGAATATCAGACTCCCTGAAAAATCCGACTTGTTGGATGTACTGCGCATGATCAGTAGGCCTCGTATGCCAAAAACAATGAGAAACACGGGTAAAGAGTCGGATATTCGGAGCAATCTGATATTCGTATGACAGCGGAACTCTACCTACTACAAGGCCTTTTCACACTAAGCGCCGAACCCCGGGGCGAACTCGCCCCGGGGCGGCCCCCGGCGTTTTCACCCCAGAGATCAACCCCGCGTCGTTTCACGCTCGTTTCGCGCAAACCCCGGGGCGAGCTCGCCCCGGGGTTGGGCATAAGCGTTTCACACTAGTTTGTATTTCATCGCGCCCCCCCCCCCCCCCCCCCCCCCTAATGGCCAGTAAATTCCTAACTTCCTCCTCGCTGAAAATAATTCCTGAGATTCCGGGAACACAATAACCAACACAAAAGAAGGGGGGCGATCCCTCTGCCACATATCGTGCTTCATTTGGCGCTGCGCTTTCGGCCAAGCTGTACAACAGCGCGCGCTTTGACATGACCTTTGGAATTCTTTTGTAAATTACGTCGGGACCACCTGTTTTTCAACCCAGGTTGTACGAAACCCCGCACGCGGGGGTGAGAATGTGCGACGTTTCACACTAGCCATTTCGCCCTGGGGCCACCCCCGAGACCGGTCTCGCCCCAGGTTGAAAAATCTCACCCTGGGGCGAGACCAATCTCGGGGGTGGCCCCGAGGCGAAAATGGCTTGTGTGAAACTTCGCACATTCTCACCCCCGCGTCGTCGCGGGGCCACCCCCGAGATTTTGTCTAGTGTGAAAAGGCCTTAAGCCATCTTGCCCTATGTTGGCAGTCTCACAGTTTGTCAATATCTTTGTTGTCTGTGGTTTGTTTAATGTTACTTAAAGTAAATATACTTGGTTAAGTAACTTTATTTACTTTCTTCCGGAATGTTGTTTATAGTTAAAAAATAGTTTTAGCCGCCCCACTAGTAATACGAAAGTCCCGATCAGTTATTGTTGATTACTTCACGTGTTTAACCCCTTGCGTACGGATGACGGAATTTGGCGCAAAAAAACAGTACCACCAGGCCGGATGATGCAATTGGCCGCTGTTTGTGCAGTTTCAATCCATTGTTGGATTATTATGTATAGGTTACGCTTGACTGCACAAACACATTGTAGCGGTTCGCTTGGCTGCCAGAGCCGCCGCGGCACCCCGACGTCTCCCGTAAAATATTAAAGGTGGTATACAACATTTGCAAACATCCAAAAACAAAACTACTGAATTATTACGAATTACCGTACTAGACTGTAAGTAAACAGCAGTCTCGAGCATCCTGTGAAATCATCATGTCACCTGGTGTGCTTTCGTTTTCAAGAAAAGTGGAAATTTATGTCGTTTTCCAACGATTGTTGGCCGACAATCGTTGGAAATAGTCTAGTTTGCCGACCTGATAATTCCCTGACTCTATAAATTGCTCCGTTTTGTCTAAAGTATGGTCAGGGAACCAGACTACTAGAACAGAATTGTTTCTTTGTTTTCCCAGCATCTATGCATAAACAGGTCGGTGTGACAGTTTTTGCTAGCACGCTATAAAATACTAACCCCCAAATCCATTTATTTCTGAAAAAGCAAAAGCAAAGTTATACATTCGGATACGGGTTACAATCCCTAAGACAATGCTACGCATTTATGCATTGATCGGTGATACCCTGCACGATATGGGGGAAAAGGGTACCCCCCCCCCCTTTTATCCCTATACCCTAAGCACACTCCAGATTATTGTTATCTAACACGTCCCCCTAGATTTCTGAATAGAATTCCTGAGATTCCGGGAACACAATGACCAACACAAAAGAGGGGGGTCCCTTTTCCCCCATATCGTGCTTCATATGGATCGGTCTATTGATTTTCTCACAATGCTTAAACATCTTGGTGTAGGCCTATGTGCAAATATCCATATTGTATTGACATAAATGCATAAACAAAATATAAAAACATATTTTTAACTATAGAACTGGATGGAACAGCACTTATTTTCAAAAAATTATTTAAGAGTATCTTTACAAATAGGTATTATAACACGCCCTAAAAACTGCTTTTATACCTTACACTTTCTAAAAAATATACCCAACATTGACATCTGGTCGTGACATGGTTGGATATGAGCTTGGCAGAGAAAAACAAATCGAAATGAAGAATTCTCGGAGTTTAAACAACCCCTTTCCTCCCAACCCGGGTTTCCCGCATCCTTGATCTGACAATATTGCATCTGACGCTAGCCCTAACTTGATCAATTTCTCTCTTCTTTTCGAGCCCAAATTTAATTTGGCGCCAAAAAACAAGACGGACCGACGTTGACTCTTGTTGTTTGTGAGATAGGAGCAAAGCAAACTGGCCGCAAAAAATACAGCTCTACGGCGCGCGTTTGCCACCCCCAAAGTAATTTCATTACCTAACCACCAATTAACGCAGAACGGTAAAAAATAAAGATTGTTCTCGGGACGAGAGTGAATAAAACCTTTTTGAAAATTCACAGGGAAACTTATTTGAGATTGATAAAATAAATTACTAAGCATTTGAAAAACGCCACTGCCGTGATTGTACTCCTATTTAGCATTTTGCAGATGCTGCCGACGTTTCGACTGTGATCATGTTTTTGTCCTTTGGAAAATGAAGAGTTGGGTCGATACTCGTTACATTGTGCATCCAAATAACGCTTGGTCGCGAGTCTTGCAAAACGAAGCTTCGAGTATGTACAAGTGGGATGATGATGATGACATTCCCAAAATACGCCGATCGTGACAATTTCGAAAAGCGGGGATATCAAAAAGTGGGGATATATCCCTCATCCCCCGGTATCTACGCCCTTGCTATATTGAAAAGTACCATGGAAAACGGTAGCTTGTATGGATATGACGTGTTTGATTGACAGACTTGTGTGCGCAAGCGCTGTAATAGGTTCCCATTTCTAAACGTTGGATGCTGTTTTTCATTTTCGTAAATTTGGTTTGAAAACTCTGAATCATGGATATTTTGTTGAGTGTACGTGTGTTCGGATGAGTATGTAAATACCGGCAATCGTGGACAGGGACAAAATGGTTAGGGCGTAAACCAAAACATATGGGAGGCCTTCCGAAAAACAAACAAAAGAGGGACAATAGGGAGTCCGCGATTGCCGGTATTTACACACTTGTGTGAGTTTTTGCGGCAATTGAGAACATTGGAAATTTACGTAGCATGCGTCCACAGGAATTCCTCAGCATTTATGCTATACATGACTGTAGTATGACTCCCTACGGGTCAACCATGAAAAAAAGAGAATGGGGGGGATCGGGAACCTGTGTAAGTGAAGACAACATGAAGTCACTGTTTCGTCCAACACATCCAATCGTTTCACAAGCATCACCTTTGTGCTCAATTTTCGGGGTTGTGCCTTAAGCGATGCAAAATGGCGCAACAAAATTAAGTACGTTGCCGAGTCACTGGCAATCCCCACCCCTTCCCGGAACGGGGTGGGGATTGCCAGTGACTCAGCAACGCCTTCCCTTTCGAAATGTTTGATGGCTATAAAATGTCAGATGGACTCCAGCACTCTGCATTTTCTAACCTTAGGCACTTGCAGACGTTTGGTTTGTCGAAATCGATATATGCAAGTTGGTTATGTTATTTCATGATACTGCGCAACTCATAACTCGGCCATAGATCAATCATCGTTTGACACCCAGTTCCCATCACGCATTCAGTGTTTTCAGTCAAGCAATCGACATAATTGAACATTGAATTGCGAACTACAGAAATTAAATATGTATGGTTTCTATATTTGGAGGAAAATATGGGTGAGTTTGGTTAATAACGTCGCAGAAATAATGCAGTGTGGAGAAATTAATTACATATTTATATTTAAAGTACATTACTACCAACCCATATTTCACGATACCGCAGGGCACGGAGTGTGAAAATAGCGGCTACCGTAGGTTGAAATGATTGCATTATCAAGGTCATTTCATGATCATATTTAGCAATTCGGTGTCATTAAGAATAATGTGTACCTTATTCTGATGTGACTCTTATTTTCGAAATGCTCTGAATTCCATAATATGGGGAAGGCATAATGGAATCATTAAAAATTAAACATTTTTGTTGTTTTTTCTGTGTTTTAATTTTTTCTATTTTATTTTTAATTAATTAATTAATTTATTAATTTATTAATTTATATATTTGTTTGTTTTTTGGGTGGGTGTTTATTTTTCTAAACATCGTTGCCATAGGCCTATACCTACTGAACAGTAGGTTTATTTCGTTTTGTAGTTGTGTTTTTTAATTACTGGTCACTGTTCTTTTGAAGAATACAATGTACCTCGTACATCTTCCAAAATATAGACAATAGCTTGCCAATATGCAATTCCATTATGAACGCGTTGATTATTATGAAAGAGAGAAAGTAATTAGTTTCACTGTATAAATATGCGTGATTACTCGAAACTCACGTGAGAATTTATTATGGCGGGAGAAATTTTTATCGCAAAAACGACATCGTACCGTAGTTCTGTTGAAAGACAAGAACGATGAAAATGAAAATCTTGTTTACATTTCATCGCGTCATTCTAGTGGCATGAGTCTAGCAATCGGGATTTTTCATGTACAGAGTCTATGTGGAATGTTGCTTTCATTACACTGCAAAAACCATTTAGTATCTATATTGAATCGTTCGTCAGATACGGCTTGGTGTTAATTTTTACACCACAGTTTTTGTAGTGTAAATGTAAGTTTGATTTTGACTTTAAAAAAATTAATTTGTTAAAAATGCAGGTTTTAAGTATTCCTACTTTTTCCTATTTTATGTTTTACCTTGCTCCTACTTTCTTGCAATTCCTATATTTCCTACTTTTTTGGGTTTTGTTGCCCCATGCACAAATCTAAAAAATAAAACCCCATTAATTATTTTTCATAACACTGTTACACACTGTCATATGAAAATCACACAATGAAGGGCTTGGGTGCAGGAGTACTGCAACTTGACTTCCAAGAGCTTAGTTGAGGATGGAGGCATGGAGCACAAGAGTACAGAAGATGCCAAATGAGGTTTGTGATGCTGTGGACACAGATGATTATCAACGATATTTTGATCCTTACTCTTTCTCCTACTATTTCACCCCTGGGTCTGCTTGAAAGCCTCAAAATGGCACAATTGTGGACTATTCTGGATTTTAAAAAAAATTTGGGAGGGGGTTGCTACAGTCCCCTAAATATACTTTCCCCCAACTAGAACCGCACCTTGAGCACATGCTTTAATGCACTCATACGCCTCCTCAGTTTGTATTGTAACAATGTAGTGGTTATCCTGAGAAATAGGTACAACAAAGGTGCGGCCATAACTGCGGTGGCGTCGACACTGCGGGGATCACATGCCCGAATGCGTGTTTATATGGGGCTTCTGAAAATAGTCCTTCATAAAACTACATTCATTTTGAATAGGTTTACTCAGTTCCAGTGGTATGGGAATTTTCGGCAAGAGTAAGATCTTTGCAATTCCCCGGTTGAAATAAAAAAATATATATATTTTTCAGAATCATATATTTGTCACGTTGTAGTTGTTCTGATTGAAGTCATAACGTACTGCCATGAAATGTTTGTTGAAATCAAAGGCGCGCGTAAAGTGCAAGCAAATAGTTTCGTTTGATGTACCACAAATGCATGAGCTACGGTACTCCAACATATGAATTTGTTTATATGCCTTTGTGCGTATATTTTGATAGATTGAAAGTAAATTCATATTTATATGGCACGGTGCATACATCCTGCATGTTATTTTAACATGCTGGGGTTCACGGAAACTCCCTATAGCCTAGATTTCATCTCAGTGGCGGGTTTGTGCATGGTTTATTGGCGGAATGACCTGACCCGACCTCGGCACGTCACTGTAGTTCACGTGTTGCTCGCGTATTAAACATTGGCTCCCATGCAGGTAACTATAGCAGGTGGAATAGTCGTATACGTGAATCATGATCTATGATGTTCCATCATCATACAACGTTAACGAGAGTCCACATCGGAGAAGTTTTCTACATGTAGTTGTAACTTGTGTGTTGTGGTTGTGGAAGGAACTGTACAATGTGGACAGTTGTCGTTGGGGGCTCACAGATTTTAATTTCTCCCTTCGCAATATAATGAACCCAGCTGAGAGCTGATGGAGTATGAAAGTTAACGATCGGAACAAACTCAGAAACCCCCAAGACAGCGCCTTTAACACGATGCTACCATCGAATCCTAAGCGAAATAACACCGGGCAAATATCCGTGGAGTCCAGCTAGGTTCATTACCGGGCCACGCCGGGAGGTAGGCCCTGTATAAGGTCGGGTTCGAGGATGTTTAGGCTGTATAGGTTTGGCGAGGAACCTTCGTCAACTTGTACCGTATGCTACAGGTCAAAGCTCAAACTCGGAGCTCTATTTCTGTTCAACCAAAACCCTTTAATCCACTTTCATTTTCAGAGCTTGTTTTTCCACCTGTAAGGCCAATCATGAATGACGGTACGTTTATTTCCTCAACGCCTGGCTGTCAATAATCATATGTTTTGACGACGGCTCGTCTGTTTATTATCGGGTGGTTTTTCTCAACTGTCAAATCATACCCCCTAATTCAGTCCAAATTTACAAATTGATTGAGGTCATGTTTATACCCTGACCTTTGACCTGTACCCGTGATTTAGTCAGGTGGCATACACAAATACAGGTCGTTCCCCTGACATCGGACTTTCAAAATCCCAGATGTTTTTACAATGTGTTTTCTTTCATCAGGAGGCCAAAAGTCTGCTGTGAGTGTCGCCCTCCATTTTCCAGCTATTTTTCTCCTTTTGAATATCCTGGTTCCGTGTTTTCGATCATCAAGTAAATTAAGCTGCACGCATTCTTTTACAATACTGAAGATTCGTTTATAAGAACCAGAATGGTATATGCGTCACGTAACACGTATTAATCAAATTTATTTGAGCGTCAGTTGGTAAACAAGTTATTTCTCGCTTCAACGCACGCAGTTCTTCTGCATGTACCAAAAAACAGAAAAAGGTTGAGGCTGAAGATGGCGGAAAAAATAAAATGAAAAAAGTCAATGAGACTTCAATACAATGCTTTTAACAACGGTCGCCCTTTTCAAGATTTAAATGGGTAAGAAAAGAACAGACGTAAGTAAGGAAAACGAGCTCTCTTCATATTGTTTGTTTTAAAACGTCGTTTACTTGTCCCACTCCCACAAACGTAATATCGAAGTGTCAGACGTCACAATGTCATATTTTACCTCCCTCCCTTTCCGCTTAGCCCCTCCCCGTCCCCCTTTATCGCCCCCCCCCCCCCCTCCCCCCAAAAAAAAGAAAAAAGAAGAAGAACAACAACAACAAAGAACGATTTAAATATTTTCCAATGCTTTTGCTGTTTTTCTCTCTTAGGTCCCTTGGTATATATATTTGTTAACTGCAATACTATGGCAATTTAGACAATGGTCGTGAACTGAATCAACCTCCCACTGAACTAATTCATGAAAAAAAGAGAAGTGTAACACTTCCAACACCAACGTCACCCAATTAGGCCTGTTTCTGTTTAGTTTACAAGATTCTGCAAAATGGAACCTGAAGCGAGCAACTCCAATTTTCAAAAATGTGTGGATACCACAAGATAAGCAATGAAAATATTATCCACACACTATTTTATCCACTACTTCATCTCAAACAAACATTTGTTTTTACTTCTTCCAGTGAACACCAATTCAGCGAACATAATTTTGCATTCCACATCTATATTTATCAACATTATGAGGAACGCTGCATTATGTGAACAAGATCGACGTTTTATCGAGCGCCACGAATTCTTTCTTTTGTTAGAACACAATAAAATATGTAAAATGACTACAAATCGATTGCTTCGTTGTGTCATATACCAAGTGCTGTCAAAATAAGGTATATCGGTTGAAGAAAGTTCTTACCTTTTTTTCAAATGCTGGTCAAATGTGACACATTAAATCCCACTGAAATGGTAGGGTGGAAATTCCAAGAGCGAACTGTAGCACTGCAGTGTCTTTCGGCAGGTTTCCAATACCAGCAATCGTTCCTAGCTGCCCTTAAGGCTAGACACCTCAGTACCTGGCTAAGACACGATTGCCTGAGCTGTCACTGCCACGGCCACCAAACACGGGAACAGATACAGAAGTGAAGTTCAAGTGTTTATTCACGGCAATTGAAATGGGCGGGAGGCTTCAGTTGGAATTGCGAGTGAGTTGCACACTAGCACTGGGCCATGAGCTATACGCTGTCACAGGCAGCACTCAAAGCTAGATTCCCTCGTGCATCCTGTGAACGAATCGCAGCTCGGCCCTCGTTGCGTCGCGCAAGGTATAAGAGCCCAGGTTGTCCACGCTGCCTTAATAAAATTGCAAACTTACGGGCAAAGCACGCTCCACTTCTGACGTTTAATAACCCGGCCTAGTGCTCATTCGTGACAGGGTGAACCCCCACAAACATCGACAGAGAGTACACTGGTGAGTTGGCAACAGGGAAGACCCATGTGGGGGTGTACACACGGTAAGAGCGGCGATCGATCAAGATCATTGGTCGGAATGGAATCGTCTTTATTGAAGTTGAAAGGCGCGCTGTCGAAAAATCAATCGAGGCAACAAGCGGCAAAGTCTGACGTGTTGGCGTAACGTGCTCAATTTGTTCCCGTGACGAAATGTATGCGGGTGTTCCGCGCGTATTTTTTCACATCGCTTGATCACAAAATTGCAGTGCACGTTGTACAGCGTCAGGAAGGGCTCGCGTGGTTGTTCAACCAGTCCGCCTGATAGAATACTGAGGCTCGCGTGCTGGGAAATATAATTGAACAAACATATTTTCTTAAGTATATCGTTGGATGTTTGCCAAACTACAGATCCCACTGTGAAGAGGAAATCGTTGTGAGTGTGATATCCTTGATCTGACGAACTTATGAAACTCTAGGCCTACTTTGCATAGAACCAGCATTGTTTTCTTCCCCGGATAAAAGTTACGCATTAGGAACACAAACTATGGAAGCTAGACGTGAGTGTAGCATGGCAGTATCTAGGATATTTTGCAGGAGAGAGGAGTCAGATCCCACAAATTGGTAATTTTCCCCCCGATAAAAGCAAACAGTGACAGATCAAGGGGGTGACCCCTAACCCCCTGATCCGCCGTTGTAAGGTTGTGCACTTCTGTAGAATAAGTTAGCTGTGCCATGACATAAAGTCCATTATGTATTCATTTTCATGTTCCTGAAAAACCAAACAACTCTATGCTCTCGCTTTCTCAAAAACATGATGTGAAAGGAATTTGTTTTTAAAATTGTAGGCATGAACCCCCTACCCCACACTTCCAGGACAAATCATATATGTGCGCATAGACGGTGAGGGCGCGAAACACACGTATGTCTACCGTGGATTTTGTTTATTTATCTATTTTTTTTGTTATTTCTTTTTATGCAAGTTGCCCATCACAAGGCCAAGGGCCACTAGAGGTGTGGGCTACAGAGGAAAGTGTGGAAGAACCAGCCCCTCACAGTGAACAAGACAAGATAATCTGATCTCTTCACCGAGTATGAATAGGGTCGGGATGGGTAACTATAGTCCACTGCAAGGCCTCTACCCATATTAGGCGTAGAAGTGCTATAGCCCAGGACTGGGCTCGAACCCACAACTTGCAAAATTACCCGCAGACCACAAATTCAATGCTCCATAGGCCACGGCAATAATATGTTGTGACTGCTACCGCTTTAGGGCACATAAGCAAACTAATAAGGATATAATTCTAACTTCAGTTAACGACCGATAGGGACAAAAACACGCAAGGAAAGGACAAGAATGCTACAGCTAGCCATATCCTGTATATTTCGTAGCTTGAAATTCAGTGATCAAGACCCTGATCGAATATATACCTCGGCATCAATTTATAGTCCATGGGCCCAGACCCAAAATTTCACTTTTCGGTACCATTTTGGTGGGCAAATTCTGGTTGCCATTTTTGAATAGTTCAACATCCCTAGATTATGTTTTGATATGATAACCCTTGCAGAGTGGCAGCTTATTAGTGGTTATCACGCGTTGAATGGACAGCCCCTCTGGGCGAACCCTAAACAAGTGCTTTGTCCAGGCATCGTCATATTACAGCATTACTACCTTCCCGAAGAGTCTGATTTCGCCCTGATGTACATGACTGTGTCCCAAATGTAGAATAAACCTAGATTGAATGAAAAAAATGCATCCCAACATGATTATTTGCTGGCCTTCAAACTCATATAACATTGATAATGTGTATAATGGAAACAAATTATACAATTTCCGTCAATTGTGCATAGGTGTCTGTGGGCGAAACACTAACATCCAAAATAAATGGCTTAAATTACATATTAATTTACTTGTACTGACCCTACAAATATTTTAGTACCACTAAAGTTTTGCCCCTAAGATGGTGCCGATTTTTTGTCTGGCCTATGGACTATTAGTACACAAAATATCAAAAGAAGCAACTTTTGAAGTAAACGAAAACGAAGTTTATAAGCAAAGTAATAAACAAACAAACAAACCAACCAAATTATTTTGATGTTCTGGAAATATCAAATATGACACTGGAGGATGACGTAAGATGGAATTAAAACGACGTACGGGAATAATTCGAAAGGGCATATAATGATCGATGCACACATTTTTTGTTATAAGGGAACCTTAAAGGAGACGAAAAGGATATTGCAATAAAACTCGACGCAGTAGCGCGTATACAAGTCTGGCGAACACCTTTTATTATTTTGAACGTCTTGGGTATACAAACATTTTGACAATAGCTGTAACACTTTCACATAAAAAGTATCAGCCGGCATGGACAAAAGAAACTGGATTAAAAATTCCTCTATACACATCAACGGCGGATCGGGGGGGGGGGGGGGAGAAAGGGGGACATGCCCCCCCCCCCCCAAAAAAAAAAAACACAATTTTTTTAAACTGACGTCGCAAAAAGGCAGCCACTGCGTACATCCACATACAAAATATAACAAAGTATAAGAAAGGGAAACAAAAACCCTCTGTTTTATCTGTGATTTGTGTAGGCCCCCCCTACGTTTTTTTTTACCCCCCCCCCCCCCTTTTCGGGGAACAACAATTTTTGGTCCCCCAAAAAATGGTGTTCTGGATCCGGCCTTGATACACATTACCCATATTCCCTAGTAAATTTCAAGCCCACAAAGCTATTTCACTAATTCAAAGTTCAGACGTGACTAAAACACCAAAAACGGGCACATCTTTTGGGGAGACGTGTGGCCTTATACCAGGGTTTATTTCCACAAAAGGGACACAAAAGCATAAAGTTTAGATTCTGGAAATCACGGCATGTTTTGGAGGATGTAGAAAAGAGGACAAGACGGTTAGAGGTTGACAAGGATTCGGAAAGGCTCAAACTCAATTTTCAACATACATGTACATGTAATCCTTTCCTAACTCCAAGCCTATATCTTCCATGTTATAATGCATTCCACGCCTAGATAATGTAAAGCTATATTTCCTCCCTGAAGCTGCGTTAACCATCGCTACCGCTGTTCCATGCACAACATATGGCGCTTGTACCGGTATCCGTTTGGTTTTTAACATGGCCTAATTCATCTTGACGTCCAATTATTTGGCATTCTTTTCTTATTTTGTCATCTTTGTCATCTTATCGTCAAATTCTTTGTCATACCAGGCTCGTCCGGTCTTATCCCGACACATGAGCCTCTAGTAAGGTTAGACTTGATTCAGTTGCTAAAAGTGTACGGACTTCTCCATGACCATAGAGCATGCGCACACAAAACATCAGCACCTATGGCTATCCGCTGTATAGGTACATGATAAGTACACGATACAATGTATAATCTTTTAGGCTGAACCCCCCCCCCCCCCCCCCCCCCCCGTCCCCACCCAGTCCCATCCGCCATCAACCCACTTGGGAACGTATTCCATTCATACCAAGAAAGTAGGTCAATTTTAAGCAATAGACCTTCGCGTGAGGTATGAACTGGGGACAATTTCATAGAGCTGCTGAAGCCAAAAAATTGCTTATATGCACACAAAAACTTGCTTAGTAAAAGCAGGTTTAAATGTAGTGTACATGATTGGTCATTGCTGCAATTTTCAGAAATGGGCGGATTTGGGGGTTAGTATTTTATAGGAAATATCGTTTCACTGACCTGTTCAAAGTTTTGCGTTGTTGGATGGCAAAAAAACGAGAGAAAAACGGCGTTCGTTTTTTAACCGTCGGGCGGCAGTTAACTGGATTTGTTATAGCTCCCTCTTGCAAAATAAGCAAAATTTGTGTAAATGGGATCGTTTTCAATTGGTCACATAACTACGCGAGCCGACTGGTTACAACCCGTCGCTTCAGTGCACTGCACGCGACACACACTTGTACTATAATTGCAACCTTGGGCCCTTTTTCGGATTGTTAACCCATTTTAGACGCAACGCGGACTAACTACATTCGGTCAATAGAGGGCAGTATTTTTTTTAATCCGTTATTTTTTCCAACAATTGTTACGCGGAACAATCGTTGAAAAACGATATAAATTTCAACTTTTCTTGAAAACGACAGCACACCTGGTGCCATCATTTCACAGGATGATTAAGACTGATATTAACTTACAGTCTAGTAAGATATTTCGTAATAATTCAGTAAACAACATTTTGGAGGATTACCAGTCGTGTACACTACCTTTTATATCAGCCAAAACTCCATGCGATGTAGGCCTATATTGCTTCTGACTGGTATTTACATGTAGATGTTGTTTGCTAAGCATGACAATCACATGGAGTTTTGGCTGGTAACCTGATTTTAATAAGCATGTTTTGTGCTTAAGCAGCTCTATGAAATTGGCCTCTGGTCTTCATGTCTTTCCCGAAATCCATTATACAGAATAAAGTCCTTGAAATGTATCCAAACTCTGATATCATTCTCTTAAATAATGTTCAAAGTATACCGGCGCCTACAACTCCTGCAGATCGGGCAATTGCCAATATCGGGTTTCGCGTAATGGTTTCGTCCCAATCTTCTATTTGCTAAATGGATAAGTCGACCTTCCAGTGCTTTTGCTTCTTTTCTAAGCCATTGGCTAACTGGAGTACTATAGGTGTGCACACCTGAAAATACACTTTCACAAACTACAATGGTCAATACCCAAAATGTTGGGGGAAATGCTTCAAAATCTCACTAAGGACTAAGCTATATACACCAAAATAAAGCTTGACTTGTCATCTTTCAGTTTCTTTTCTAGTTGTTGGGGAGTATTCTCCTCCAAAGAAGACCTCCCCCCCCCCTCCCCAAGTCATACATAATCCTCACCACAGCAGAGCATCCCTTTTCAAAAAGATCTCTTCACTCTATGGCCAATTAAATGAGGCCTACTCTCGTGGCCAATTTATCCAAAAGGCTCAGGATTATCATTAGAAGCTCATGATCCTCGAGTGTGGCGGGAATGCTGTAGCTTTAAAATCCCACAGCTGCATGGGAATCGAATCGCTCCTTACAAAAATATGTTCAAGGCAAGCAAAATGTGAACAGATCGGCGCCATCAATTTTGGGCGCCCTCGGCACCTGGTCAAGGACATGTCATTATTATTATTGTCGATATGACCGCGACGATCCTGCGGATTCGGTAGTTTGTGACCGACCTTTTTGTCTGTATCGTGCTGAGTACCGTAAGTTCTGTTCAGAGGATTATTTTCTATCATCCAAAGTTAAAATTGTTTGGATGGAAGTTATCATCTATAAATCCACGGCCGTAATAGTTAGCGTATTCGGGGGAAATGGTTTTGAGATTAGAAATCACCAACAAAAATCGGAGGGTTGTCGAATGTCATCATCTCTGCGAAAGTTCAGCATGCCTGGAAACGAGCAGCGAACTTTTCTTTCCACCATTCTGACGAATCGAACTCTGAGGGCTAACAAAACATATATACTTAAATAGATACACTTGCCGCGCTCCAAGGTCCCGCACAGTGGCGGGGATATTCGCTGGACCCCCCCCCCCTCCCCAGCTGAGTTCTGCCCCCCCCCCCCCCCCTCCCCCAATGCCTCCACTGGGTATTAATGCGGTGGTACACAACAAGTTAAATATTTTCTCCCTGATGTTCCACCCCGTGTGACTCCCTACAAATAAAACCCCACTTACACCGAGTTAAAAGTTTGCTTTTGCTGTAATTTTCAGAATTAAATAAATTTAGGCCTAGGGGTTAGTATTTTATAGCAAATACTGTAACACAGACCTGTTTAAAGTTGTGTGTGCATAGATGCTGGGAAAACAGAGAAAACAGTTCTGTTCTAGTAGTCTGGTTCCCTGATCATACTTTAGACAAAACGGAGCAATTTATAGATGTTAGGGAATTATCAGGTCGGGAACTAGACTATTTCCAACGATTGCCGGCCGACAATCGTTCGAAAACGATATAAATTTCCACTTTTCTTGAAACCGACAGCACACTAGGTGCCATGATTTCACCGTGAGGATGCTTGAGACTGCTGTTTACGGTATTTCGTAATAATTCAGTAATTTTGTTTTTTGATTTTGTATACCGGTATACTACCTTTAAGATCCATTTCTGTTGTAACCTCATGATGTTCCCCTTTACCATATCCCCGTCCCCACAGACCGTACCCCCACTGGAACAAATCCAGATTGCAGTTTACGCAGCTAATATCACGGACCCTCTATACTCGTCGGTGCCGCATGCAGAACCAATAAAACAGACAAATAGTCTCTGGAGCTCTGAACAATTATTACTCGGCTCAGATCGGCGGTAGATCAGGAGGCTTGAAGGAAGTGGACAGGAAGAGACTAAGAAGCCAGTCTCGTCACATCCGGCAATCTAAATCATACAGCTAATAATCTTCGGAGTTTTCTATTTGTCCGATCCGAGGCATGTGTTCGACTGTGCCCGTGGCGTGAATTCGAGTCGGGTTTGTATCCGCGGAGCGCCAGCGTGGCCTGTGTGCCGTAACACGGGGGGAAATCAGCTTGCTTCGCTGGGCTCAGCTTGGCGGTCATGTCGAAGTTACACCCGTGGTCGGCGTTGCAGCTTTTAATGAAATCGAAAATAACGTGATTATGACATTTGGGATTTCGTATCAGGCTCTTTGCGTTCCACGGTCGAATGGGAATCGTTGTGTTAATAATTGCGCCTCCTCGTATATTGCTCAAACAGTGATTCATATCTGGTTATAAGAAATAATTTTTCATTGGAAAATGCTCTGTAGGGAAAATTTTAAATGGTGTGACGTCAAACATTGGTAGTGAAATCACGTGTATTAACATAATTACCAACTATAACCGAAGACGTCTCTTACAAAAATGCAATTTTATGGGGAAATGGCTGGTACCGTCCACCAGTAATATCTTTTGCCTTCCCCGAACAACGAAATACCCCCCTCCCCATTTGTCCAGAATCCCGCCCAGTCCATTTGTTGCAGGCAGCTGGGAAGAACTTGTCGTTATTTATTTACAATATCAGCACTCGGACTTTAAAATTTAAAATTATTCATCTGTAGCTGCTGCGTTTTTGTGTGAACCTCATCAATTTCAAAACACCAACGATAACAGTTGCTTTTCATACCCTAGGTCAAAGTATTCAGTATTTTTGCAGTACTCTTCTCCGCGAAATGTATTTATTTGTTAGATGTGGGTAGTAGCCCGATCAGTGTAGTAGCATTGTTCTCCTTCGTGTCTCAGCTTTTTTTGTTGAAATTTCAGTTTTAGGCCTAGTAGCGGCAGGATCACTACTGGCGGCGGAACAGGGCGATTCCCCCCCCCCCCCCCCCCCCCCCTCCCTCCACTTTTCCACTTCGGGTAATTGGCCCCTACTTTTGGCAGTTCCGCACAAGAAAAACAGAAAAGGGCAGCAGCAGGTTACACGGGACGAAAATTCTATTTTGCAACGGGCAAAACCCTGGCTACACGCCTGGGCTGGGGAGGGGTATATACGTAATAATAGACAGTTCGTATATAGCGCATAATTAAGTCTGTATGCGCTTGAGAGGGTGAGTTTTATGGTTTGGTTTAAATTGATCCAAGGTGGGACAGTTTTTCACTTGATCATACATCACTGGATCGGAAGACCTTCACAAGTCTAACTATTGTCTGCCCGATAAGTTGTTCGATACTACACAAAAATCAAAAAATAGTATTTTGCCATTGATGTACGGATTTGTAACTTTTATCGTCTCGAAGTTAATGTAATAATCAACACGAATCCAGTAAATACAAACAGAAATAAACAGAACAACCACAAAACACATCAACACGTGTTGACCGAGTCATGACTGAATATTGATTCTCTTTAAGCTTAACGTCCACGACAGGAGTTCTTTGTTCTGAGCTGACAGGTGGAAACGGGTGACCTATGCCTTTCAAGCAGGTGTGCCGTTCCCGCCCTACTAGCAGCTTAGAATCAATAAGGTCACGAATCGATACGATCAGCCATCGGGGATGGGGGAGAGTGGTGAGTTTCACTGGCAACGGCCATTTGAAGACTTTCCAGAGATAATTAAAACCCTTTGCGTACGGATGACGCCATAGGGCGCAACAAAACAGTGCCACCAGGCCGGATGACGCCATTGGAGATAATGGAAATTGCCAAGACGTTCTTTGCGATTTGGCCTTGGCGTGTGAGTTTGTATATGCCGGCAATCGTGGACCTAGGACAAAAGAATTCGGGCGTAGACAAAGGGGTCCACGTTTGACCTAACTGCATGAACCCCCCGGAATCCAAACTAAACGGGCGCAGTAAACAAGTTTGTTATAACGACATGACGCTTGGAAGGACAGGGTAATTAACTTTTCTGCATCATTACATGCAAACAGTATTGAAGCAGTGGCGTAGCCAAGGGGGGGGGGGGGGGGGGGGAGGGGGCAAGGGGGGCAACTGCCCCCCCTGTGGGAACTCTTGCCCCCTCTCCCCCCCCCCCTCTGGAAAATTGGGATATGCGTTACTATATGCGTTACTATAGCGAATTCCCCCCCTTGAAAATAGCCATGCCCCCCGTTTGCTCCCACTTTAGGAAGAGCCTGGCTACGCCACTGTATTGAAGTACAACTGGTCATGTTGATGCTGTGGTCCTTGCGTTCCAACTCGCTACCGGGTTCAGTCGAATGACAAATTCCTCTGCCGAATTTCACAGTAATACAAGCTGGCAGTCCTATGCACGGCTTCACATTCTCTTTACAAACCCTGCCACACAAAATGCTCTTACGGCAGAGAATTTGAGGGCTCGCAAATCGTTTGGCCGACGTAGGCAATTTTCGGCCTATTTAATTTACTGGTCTTCACCCTGAAAGTCCGTATAGGCCTACCTGGGCCGTAACGGTTTGCCTTTGCCGTAATGGCCAACTGATATCAGCGCCAAAAAACTTTTGAAAGTGGGGGGGGGGGGGGGGGGGGGGGGTAATAATCACATGTCATACATTACGTCGAGAAGGGGAAAACATGTCTCTTCTGTCTTACATAATCCCCGACGCAAATTCACACTAAATTACGCGGTTCTTGAAGCTACATTGGATTCGAATCGACCAGCCGAACCCAGGCTCGGTGGTCGAGTAGTTAAGACGTCTGCACTAGTAAACGGGTCGTTGGTTCAAGTCTCGCGCGAGAAAGCCTGTCAATGTTTTCCAAAGGCTCTCAGTCGGGAAGCACTAAGCGTACAGCGCTTTACAGGGCGTCGGGAAGGGCAACAAGTTCTCTCTTCACATCAATCAATCAAGTAAAAATTGGGAGGGCACTGTCTTGAGTCCTATGCCGCAAATGGTCACGGGGAGTGTTTAACTACAGTTTAGGGAAAGATTTTACTTTAATACCCCAACCAAAATCAGTCAGAAACCGCAAAATCTTGGGAAATAATTGACCCTCCTTGATAACAAGTGTATATTGCCTATGTCACACTTAGACGTCCTGAGGTCCCGTCCTCCCACGACCTGAAAGTTACCGACCACTGCCGACCTGATTTTCGTCTGGAGAGGACGGGACCACTCCCGACCTTCTAATGACCATTCCCGTCTTATTCACGCTCCAATGCAGTCTTAAAACCGTCTAGATACGCGACCTACGCCGCCTTGCTGACGATCGAGCATTCCCGACTACTCCCAACCAACAATTAACGGACCTACTAAAAAAACGTCTATTAAAAATTGTTTCTGGGGCGTGGAGGACATGAATCGGCAACGACTGAAATGGTGGCGCCCTACAGCCAAGAAGGGGAACTTTGCCTTTGTCAACAGGTGGCGCTTTTTCAAAACAACAGATGAGCGAATAATCATGATGATGTAATCCATATGTGCAGACGACAACACGGAACACTGAACCGGATAGGGCCTAAGAAATGTGACAAAGGTGCCGTTTTTCTCAGAGTTTATCAGGAGTGGAAAATCAAGAGAAAGTGAGCTTTTGCTAACTTTTTTTAAACGGTATAATATGGGCAAGTTGCATTACACTAGAAAATCCGGAAAGATTTTACTTTACCAAAAATAAAATAGTCAGGAACAGCAAATCTTGGAATATCCATCTGTGTTCAGAATTGTATAAACACTTGGCACCACCTTTAAATTTGAGAATTTTGTTGGGAAATTTTCGTGAAATATAGGGGAAGAAAGTTTGTGTTTTCTGTGTTAGATGTTCTTGGCACGGTGCACAGTGTAAAGTAACTCAATGTGTTCACATACATGTTGATTTCTGCCTCATTTGTTACAGATTTTGCTAAAAACAATCTTGAAATAACTGGTTGTGCCACATGTTTAGACAGTTATCAAGGAGGGTTGGTTATTTTGTAAGATTTTGCTGTTCCTGATCCATTTTGGTGAGGGGTATTAAAGTAAAATCTTTCCGACCAAAACACGAAGGGGCCAGACGACAATAATTTAGGCCAAGTAAAAAAATTAAATGTTTCTCGTCCGGACTTTTTCAAAAAAAAGAAGGAGGCAGGGCTATACTATTTACAATTTTCCAATTTTTTTTGCTATTTTTTTCAAGATGGCCGCCATGTTTAATATGACCGCCACTGTATATTTGTTGGGCTATTTGAGTTTATATACCAATTTTACCATGTATACTGATGCAATATATGACAAACAAATGATTTGTATCATTTTAATCCACTTGCTAAGGAAAAGCAAGTTTCCAAATTCAGAAACAGTAACAAATGTAACACTGGTATTTGTGAATTTCTGATTGCACGATCTCAAACTGCCAATCGCAACACTTTCTAGTATTAAAACACAACACACTTAATTTGCAAAGTACAGCTTTTCTAGTTCCAGGTGCCAGGTGTTTGTTTGATTTCAGTCGTTTTGTATGCTGCTGCCGTACTACACATCAAGAAGCTGAATCACACTATTTTTTAGCGACTGTGTAGTCATGCAATATCAGTATATACATAGCCTAACACGAACATACAGGGCTTAAAATGAACGACGCCCACGATGGTCAGTGCCGTACTGGCCGTCGTTGCATTCTTACTGGCCGAGGTGCCACGCGTGCCTTGACTAAAGGCTATCACCCGCCCGACGGTTGAAAACGAGCGCTGTTTTTCTCTCGTTTTTTTCGCCATCCAACAACGCAAAACTTTTAACAGGTCAGTGGAATGATATTTCCTATAAAATACTAACCCCCAAATCTGCCCATTTCTGAAAATTGCAACAATGACCAATCATGTACACTGCCTTTAAGTCCGAAATTGCATTTGGTCTGATGATTCCCATCTTGTGAATACGTAGTCAAAACGCCAACGAAGGCATGGAACCAGACAAAATTTGTTATGGTAAAAGTCCCCCAAAACACTCACTGCGCATGTTCAGTGCCGTGCCGGTCAAATAGCTAAAATAAGCTGATGCCGGTTCACGGCAAAACCACCACTCCCTTAAGAAAATGAGTCATCAAATGAACAGTGCCCTTATGTCCCCACCAAAGTGTAGAAGTCTATGCTTCATGCGTACTTCGTTTGTTTGTGGATGCCACACACAGTTAAATTCAAGAATACGGTGGAACGCCGCTGAACACTGCTATAATGGACATTCGGCTATACAGAACACCATCCTTGGCTCCCAAATTTTGTGTACAAAACTTACCGAACATTAATATTGTTGAAAAAAAGCAACGGATTAAAAAAATGTACTGGGTTTTTGGGCTGTTTGTAATTTTTTCCCAAACAGCCGCAGCTTTATGTTGAAGAGTGACAGGTGGCTATCATTTCCCCAAACTGTTGCTTTTGTAATCAGTGAGCTTAGAAAGTATGAACATATTATATTACATGATTCAATGGCCGGAACAAGTTCAATTACAATAAAAAGAGGGCACACTTCAAATACGACACAAGAGAGCGCTATTTAAAAGAACGGATGCCATGTTGAAAAATGGGCACGCGGCGGACAGGCGGCTGAAAATCGCTATAACGAACAATCGCTATACCACACAAAATCTGTGGATCCCACGATGTTCCTTATAGCGGCGTTCCACTGTACTTGTTTACTGTTTTTCTCCAAACAGTAGGACCCAAGCCTTTAGACAAGTTTGAGACTCGTGTCCAAGATGGGTAGTGTACGCTGGGCCTTTCGTTTTGGGACTTGGAACCCCACCCAAGCCGAGTGGACTCTTGCGTCCAGATGCATACAGCCGGAAGAGAAGACGAAGATTGGGAAGTATGTCTTCAAGAAGGACGGCAAAGCATCTATGGTAAGATTAAAGCTAGTTGCGATAAAAGGTGGGCCTTTTGAGTTACGAACAATTGTATTCATCCTTTGGATCCACTAAATGATTAAAAAAGTCGATTTCCAGCTTTCATAACCGCATCTACTTAGAGTCCGCAAAAGGTACTCACAATGACCATGTCTATAGTACTCAAACTCTTCATAGTCTCAGCCAGGTTGAATGTGGTCCAATGCTTACCGTGTCTGACTCAGGTGCGATGGTACATGTATGTGGGTTCGAACCACCCCCCCCCCCCCCCTGGATTATGGTGCTTGTTCGCTTGTGCAATTGCCTCTCCACCCAGGTGTACTGGGTACCTGTGAGGGTAGAGAACGGATAGCGCTGATCTCAAACTGCTGCACAGAACTGATCTCATGGCCTGATGATCAAGGGTAATAATTGTGAAGCGTTTTGAGACATTTGTATAAAGCTCTATAAGCACCACATTTAAATTACCATGATAAAAAAAAAAAATAGTAATATATTGGACATTTCCTTCCTTTTGAACATCACTCAATGGTTTCAAGAGCTTATTGCCAATTCTGGGCAAGCAGCCAGGTTTCTGTCATGTACTGCATTCGGAAATAGGTATTTAGTTACAAGACAGTTGGCTTTATCTTGTAAAATGACATCATATCAGAGGAAAAGACCGACCTAGCAACTTTCTCTCCATATTCTGCTCCAAAACATTGTGATCAATCCTCATCTGGCTAACAATGTGACATCAGAAAGCTACATCAAGAAGTTTTACCGAGGTAGAACACATGGAGAAAAGCAGCAAGAACCAGCTTTGAAGATCAGGCTACCCAGGAATAAGAAAATAGCAATAGCAATTAGCCTTTTAGAGGTATGGCGGACACAATAGGAGGGCGCTATTTGATTTGGGTAAAACCTGTGTATTTATACCCAAATAAAATAGCGCCCTCCTATTGTGTCCGCCATACCTCTAAAAGGCTAATGCCAATTCCAATAATTATCGTAAATTGATCGTATCATGTCATAAACTTTTTAATGTGCCTTTGCACACTTTGGTCTTCTCTATCCAGGCTGGAAGACTTCTTATCCGGAAAGCAGTCGCTGAGTCCTTAGCAGTCCCCTGGAAAGAGATCAGCCTTGCTCGGACGGAGAGAGGCAAGCCCTACCTGGTTAATGAGGACATCGCCGACCCTGATTTCTTTCCCAATTTCAACTTCAATGCATCCCACGCGGGGGACTACACCGTGTTGGCTGCGGAGCCCGATCGGCAGTGTGGGGTTGATGTTATGAAGGTAGAGAGTAGAGGTGAGACAGGTAAATCAGCACTGGGTATTGTTGCACACCCAGAGATCTCGATGATGAATTCCGGCGTCCTCTAAAGTTTTACTTTATTCACGTTACCAACATCTTGCGTAATTCTCAGGGTTTCCAATTAAGCTCGGAGCCTAGATCTTTATTCATATGCAATTCCTAGCTGAGATGTTGATTCTGTATTAACTCATTAAATACGGACGCGACGGCCATAGCCGCGGGTTGAAAAAGTGCATTCCTGCGCATATTCAATCCATTGTTTGCCTATTGTGTGCATTACGCTTGGCTGCACAATCCCGTCTTGACATACCAGCAGCCAATAATAACAGCCAGACAGAATGGGTTAATAATTCATGCTGCGATAGGCGTGGTCGCATGTTCCAACCAAATTCTTTCCCTATTGCCTTTATATGCTTAATTTGGTAGAACTTTACCCTCCACGTGGCTGTGTGCCTGGGTGTGGTAAGGTTCCCTGGAATGTAAAATGATCAGTAACCTTCGACTTTGTAACTATCAGTCACTCTATAATAAGGCGATTGTGGAAGCATTTTATGCACACCACTCTACACTTCTGTCACTTGTTATTCTGTTATCTTTCTTCACACGACCCCTACTTTCTTCAATATATGGGTTTTGCCCTTCACTGACGTATTTTATAATCACTGTATACTCAGTGTTGTCCCGAGAGATTATTTAGAAAAAAATAACTCGGGGACTCAAATCCACGACCTCCTGCTTACCACTGGACTACCGAGCTTGCCGGAGTCGGCTGACTGGTTCGAATCTGATATAGCGGCGGGTACTACAACCAAACTATTCATAACATGGAATTTGCGTCGGAGTGATGTAAATTCAATATATGGGGTTTTGCCCAGGTACTTTTTTGCACACAACCCTAGCAAGAAGTCATGTGACCATGTGACTCCTTGACGTGGAAGAAGCTCATTGGTTGATTCCTTTAACCACTCTCATATTTTATCAATGTCCAAGCTCTCAGAGCCCTAAAAATAGGGCAGAAGTTCCATAGCATCTTGATATTGGTGTTGGTGTTGCTGTTGCCAGCTCAATGTGCCCTCCGAAGAACGCGACCATTTCGACAGGCGTTAAGCACCTGTCATGCCCCAGAACAATGTACTGATTATTGCCAGACACGTTAATGCAAGCAATGCGTGGCATGGTTTCCCATCCAAGTCCTGCCTGCAGTCAACGGCAAATGTTGCTTAATTTCGGTAGTGTGCCACTTGCTCTCCAACTGAACCAACTGTTTGAGACAGACAGCTGTTTTAGTGGCAAGATAGCTGTTGTAGTGCCTGTAGTTCCGGAGGTTGCAGGTTCAGATCCCAGTTTTGTCAATTATGAGCCAACTGTCTGGGATACTATAGACAGTTGGGTCCTTCTGTAAATTTGGGGTCCAAAAGTGTGTCCAAAAGTTTTGGTGTCCCTGTTACACGTTACCTGTATAATTTCCTAAGTATCATTAAAATTGACTTCACACTATTTTGTACTTGTTTGGCAGCTACTTTGCTTTTACATTATCACTCTTGGAAGTAGAATGCATTCAAGAATGTGTCCTGAATTGCAAAATCCCATACATGTCGGATGTAACAGGGACACCAAAATTGGACCCCTAATTTATAGAATGACCCAGTTGCCTCACTCAACCTGCACAAACTTGGACACGGACGTATTTTACCAAGTGACCTATCATTTTAGAGAAATTTTAATTTGGTGACATTAGTTTGAATAATGTGTGATATGTCTTATGGTATATTTCCATATACTTTTTTTTTACTCACCCTGTACAGTTGCTCCACAAACTCAGCTATCTTGCCCCATTGCTGGCAGTCTTCCAACAAAGTAAATATCTTTGTTTAGGGTCACTAGTCAGCAGTCTTGTTGACTTGACTTGCTGACTCGGACTCGAGTCAGACTCGAGTCGCGATTTTTTTGACTTGAGACTTGACTTGGGAAACAAAATGACTTGGGACTTGACTTGACTTAAAAGAACATGACTTGTGACTCGACTTGACTTGAATAAATTTGACTTGCTGACATTAACACTTATATTAACACGAAAAGAACACAACTTTTGGGCGTACACACATATCAGTTGAAAAAAGTGCCAAGCCTACGGCGCATAGCGAGCTGGGTGTTAGTACATGTACGTGCGGGGCTGCAGCATTGGACAATTGCATGGAGAATCGTCAAGACGGCAGGTCAGGTTGATTTTGTACAGTGCATGCGTGCCGGCCTATGCGTACTCATTTGTCATTGGAATTTGAATTTACTATGTGCAACAATTGACTTGAGACTTGGTACTTGACTTGAAAAAAATTTACTCGGGACTTGACTTGACTTGGAAAAAAATTGACTTGGGACTTGACTTGACTTGTGAATATTTTACTTGGGACATGACTCGACTTGACTTGAGAAAAAATGACTTGGTTACAACACTGCTAGTCAGAAGTTATAAACGTGTAATGCTAGGTAGCCAGGGATCATGCCCCACTTAACAGTACAATCTGGTTTATGACTTCTGATTAGTGCCCCCTGATAAACAGTGACATTTAGGGCAAAATAGCCGTTGTAGTACAGTGTTCCGGAGGTTGCAGGTTGAAATCCCATTTTTGCTAATATGTTCACTCTAAAAACTGCTTAAATCTAGTCAGTTGACCTTGTGGTGTATTCCATAGGTTTCCATTTTCTTTTTTTAAAACCAAGGAACAACAGATATTCCCGAGTTTTTCCGTCTGATGACGAGGCAGCTGACGTCTCATGAATGGACCGTCATAACAGCGGAAACCACAGAATGGAAACAACTGGAGATGTTTTACAGATTCTGGGTAAGCTTAAAGACGCATTCAGTCATACAAATCTGAGATGATATGGCAACTTTGAGAGATGCAAGATGGAAGATATTGCATCCTTCATTTAGGGCGGAGGGGTAGAAGATTTTTGCTATACAGTCCTTGAGCAAGAGACTTTGCTATACAGTCCTTGAGCAAGACACTTTGTTGTAATTTTATACCTGCATAGTTTCAAAGGGGATGTCCTATTGATTTTTCTAAAAATGCTGATATTTTTCAATGCGTGCTGATAAGCGTTTATGTTACCATTAGCAATCCCCTTTCCCCTATTCGTCACCTCATTTTGTGGTCAATTTACCACGTTGACTATGTCTTGAAGGTTTTGCTCTGAACCCAACAGTGTTTGAAAGAGAGCTACATCAAGGCCATTGGCATCGGTCTAGGCTTGGACCTACAGACGATCGAGTTTCACCCCCGGACAATGTCTGTGCAGCAGGGGGAAGTCATCACGGATACACAGTTTCATCTAAACGGCAAACTGGACCCGTCTTGGATCTTCCACGAGTCCAAGCTGGATGATCTCCACTTTGTGTGCATTGGCCTCAAGCGACCGGATGGGGTAAGTCACAATTCTTAATTTACCATCTAAACGTGGTCAAACAAAGGCCTTTAGCCTCTTGAATCTGGACGACAGCCATAGCCGCTGTTTGAAAAAAGCACCTGGCTGGTTGATGTGTATATAGGTGCATTCCTGTGCATACTCATTCCATTCATGTTTCAACTATATTGTTCTTGAATGGGAGTGTAATGAATAGATGGAGCTTTTTCAAACAAAGCTTTTATTCACATGAAAGGGGGATCCAAGTGCGATGAGTACTCTGTGTGGTGCCTATGTTTGCATTCACGCTTGGCTGCACAGCCCGTTCTTGGCATACCAGCCCCCATCAATAACAGCCGGACACCAGGGGTTAAATACTTCCAGATTTCATGTCACTCTCTGATGTAAACAGCAGTACGTAGCAGCACCTCATGTAACTTTTGATTGCGTGTGACTCACTTTGGTGTTGTTCAGACAGCTACAGAGAGCTAACACGAAGCTGGCTAGCTCCACCTAAAAGAGTTGTCATTGGAACGCAACTTAGCTCCCTTTTTTAGCCAGCTCCGGGTCTAGTAGCCAGCTCCGAGAGCCCCGAAAATTTGTGGGGCTAGCCCCGCTTTCAGCTCAGTGGGCTTATCTTTTTTTAACCTAGCTCCACCGTAATTTGTCATTTGGACACAACTGACCTAGCCCACACTGAGGGAAGTACATGTACTGTCACCCCATGCCCACTAATTACTTAACTTATTTGGAGACCTTTTAGCTCCACTGCAACTCTAGCTCCGTAAATAACAATCATTGTATGATGAACGCGAGCACATTTTAGATTTTATCACTAGCTCTACAGAACTCCCATTGAGTTCATTTATTGGAAAAGAGCTAGCTCAAAAACTGCCCTCCGTCTAAACATACCCTTTAGAATCTGAATTTCGACTCCCAGTTTTGCCGGTGAATTGGTTAGAACTTCTTCTTTGCAATGTGCAGTTTTTACATGAATGTGGTGAACACTGGCAGTGTACCAAGTACCAGGTTCTCCGAGTACAATTAGAGCCGAGTACAGGCCGAGTCCGAGTACATATGATGATCAAGTCCTGGGCCAAAAATTTGAGTCCAAGTTTTACAGTGTGCGAGTATGGGCTGAGTACGAGTACATAAACAGTCGAGTAAGAGCGGAGTACAAGTCCACCATAGGAAACAAAAATGCCAGGTTAGGCCAAATAAAACAAAATACATGTTTAGCGTCCCCGCCCGCTTCCTTTTTTGAAGCCGCCTGCTTTTTTTTTGTTTGTTTGTTTGTTTGTTTGAAAAAACACGAAAAAATGAAGAATATTTGATCTTTTCGAAAAAAAAAAAAAATCCCAAAACAAAAAGTCGTATTTTTAGACTTTAGCATCACCTTGTGTATGCTGGCGCGCCCATCTTGAAAAATAGCCCAGCCGGACGTCTTGGGAAATGTGTCGAGCGGCCATTTAAAAAAAAAAAAAAAAAAAAAAAAAGGGCCTCCTCCTTCCTATTTTTCAAAAAGGCAGGACGCTAAACATGTTTTTTTTTTATTTGGCCTTATGTTCTGAACAATATTATAATGTACCTGCATCATCAAGAGTCTAAACGGCAACAATTCAGGAGACTGACTATTTCACTTTATTTCCATGTTTTGTATTTACTTTTTACACTACATGATGGACCTACTCAAAAAGTTGTACATTACATGTGATTGAGTCAGAAATTTCTCCTTTTGGGAATTTACCTAGCAGCCTAAGAACTGTTTATGCAAGCAAATTACTTGCTGGTTTCTATCTTTCAGAGTTGTACAGTACAGATATTAGCTGGATCACGTACACCAGCGATAGCTTTTCCCGGACGCTCAATTCACAAACACTCGGATTCCATTCCACACATTTATCAGAGAATCGATATAATAATGCGTAATGTACGTGCACTTTCGAGTCCGAAGGTGCAGTATCGGAAGACAAAATGATCGATTGTATTTCCGAGTACGGGTATCGAGTACTGATGAGTACAATGCCGAGTCCGGGTACGAGTCAGAGTACAAAAAGCCGAGTACTGAAAATCGAGTTCGGGCCGAGTATTTACTGGTACTCGAGTTGTTGAGTACGAGTACTGCAACACTGAACACTGGTCACCCAGAACCTTAAATTTGGGACACCCATACACTAGCTGTGCGAGTCCACAATTTTTGTATGAAAAGTTGGTAGTACATGTGAATCTGAGCACACACAATCCGGTAGTTATTTGAACAAAAAGTCATACCCTGCTGTGGCCACACCTGTGGTGTTCTATGCGCAGCAATATTGATACCTAGGGCATACCACTGATCTCTATGTAAACTGGATAGCGCATCGGCTGTTCCAGTTGAAGCCACCATGTCACTCCCAATACAACAGGTTTTCCAACCTTATCCCCAGGATCTCCTTTCATCCTTGTTCTCCGGTACATAGCGATCAGTGGTAAATTGGGAGTGGTAATATGGCGGGTGCTGGGCTTCAGTTGCTTGTATACAGCGCGCAATGCCCAATAAGATATCCAGTTTATACACTTGGTCCACGATTTGAGTCTGCTGCCCTCTGCTGGCCAAATGTTGCCAGATGTTATTTTATGTCACAAGAGGGCAGCCTTGTACATACAGCGCGCAATGGCCAATAAGGCTGAGTTCGGGCGGTCTGTTCTTAACACGAGTTCCCTGTTCTTGCGCCCGAACGGCGGGAACGCGACCCGCGAACATTGTACTCGGAACAAGATCACACACCACCAACCAGTCGGGGTTTACAAGAACATGACGTAATTTGACGCGACGTAGAACAAGAAGACGACCAAAGATGGCGGATGATTTGACAAAGCATGAAAGTCGGCGTAATGTTGCCTAAAATTCCCTTCCAAACGTTTTGAAAAAAAAAACTTTTTCTGTTACCTTTAGGACACCTCTTTTTTTTACGAGTTCCGTTCAAAACTGACTTTTGCAGATGACTTTACAGTACCAAAGTGACTTTTGCAGGCTAAAGCAGTCTTTTTTTCTTCAGATTAACTCATGTTTGTTGGAATTTTGAAATGCACTTTCAAAGAAAATGTGACTTTCCTACCTTTTGTTGCAGTCAGAGACGTTGCCGTTTTAACCAATAATTTCCCTCATAAATCAAAATCCTGCCCTCTTTCTACAAAATTATGCTTGCTCATATTCAACATATCTTAGCGAACTATTTAGATGATTTCAAGCACACAGAGTGACTTTTCCTGCCTGTAGGCCTATCAAGTATCATCGCAAAATATTGGGGTAAGTTCCGAAACATAAACTGTCTCCTTCGTTCTCTTATATGGAACGGGGTAACTAGGGAAAAATGCAGTCTAAATATTGTGCTTCCGTTAAATTATTTTGCGTCTGAAATTCAGGTTTTTGAAACGAATGTTGAATAACGTACATGGGCGCAGTCATTACATTTTGCGTGGTTACCAGCGATAGATGGCGCTTGGCTATCAGACGTTCTTTGGCATTCGAGCGGCCGGAACACGAACGAAGACAACTCGCCCGAACTCAGCCCAAGATATCCAGTGTATACACTTGGTCCATGATTTGAGTCTGCTGCCCTCTGCTGGCCAAATGTTGCCAGATGTTATTTAATGTCACAAGAGGGCAGCCTTTTCTTCTCCAGCGAGGCTAGCACCTCATCAATTATCAACTTGATACATTGCTTAATATCAAGGCAACTGATACCCGTACTTTTTATGCTCAATTTTGTAACGCTGCAAAGATGTGCGTCATCTGTTGTTTGTGATCGTCTACACTTTCTGGAGCGTTTGTTATTAAGCGTCTTGGATCCGGTCGAAATCTCTACAAGTCTCCGTCTCCACAGGAACATGTTAGATTCTCGAATAAGATTGCTATTGTACGTGTGGGCCTCGTCTCCGTCACAATAGATGTTGATCACAGTTTCCACTGTTTTGTTTTGATTGCTTCTTTTCTGAAAGTTTAAGATTAAAAAAAGAGCAGGAAATTCCAATGAGTTCCTTGAGGCTGTATATTTCAATTTGATTCAGGATCATAAATGCTACCTGCAGATCTGCATTCGAAGTACTGCTGGCAAACAAAGCCATTTGTAAATACAGGAAGCTGGAATTATCCACTAACCATTGAAGTCATCATTAATCACTATCACATAGAAATGATTTATCAGAGAAAATCTCTGTTCTAATTTAATTTACATCATCCCCGATGCAAATTCCATCTCCTTACTGATTAATACGCGGTACCCGCTGCTATCTTGGATTTGTATCGGCCAGTCGACCCCGGCAAGCTCGGTGGTCGAGTGGTTTAGACGTCTGCACTAGTAAGCAGGAGGTCGTGAGTTTGAGTCCCGCCCGAGTAAGCCTGTGAATTTTTTCACACAGGTTTTCGGAAAGCACTGAGCATACAGTGCTTCATATATTACGTCGGGTAGGGGCAAAAGAGAAAATCTCTGTTCCAATTTAATTTACATGTACATCATCCCCGACAGCAAATTCCAAATTCATTAAAGATCTTGCATATTTTGGCAAATTTCAAGGTCTTTATATACCGGAGAACAATCCCACTGGCAAGCCAAATAAATTGGTAGATCAATAATAATCAATTTTGAAAATTGTATCCATGCTCAGAATGATCACACAAAATTTTACATTTCAATCATAATAACCAGTGGATTTGGCTTTACGAAGCCCAGTTAACAGAGAAGCAGCAGCCCCAAATTTGGAAAGCTTTTGGATTTAAGTAATATCGGCAGCGTGGAACTGCCACCGCAGTGCTCCTCGGCTTTTTTAATTAGCCCCCTGGCACTTAAAAGCACCGGCTACGGCTATCAAGGTCAGGAATCCGCAACGACATTAAAAAGAACGGCTCTTCATATCTATCATCAATAAAGCCATGCCATCGCCAAATGTAATCATCCTACACTCTATTCATGTACGGCCTCAATCACCGAACATATGTGGCCGTTAAAGTAGTGATATTGTCCCATGACCTTAAAGAGTCTGCTTTTTTTCTTTAACAGGAAGCCAGATGGCCATCACAAACAATCATTTGTCAATTTTTCATATTTTGCCCTCAAGGTTTTTTCTTTTCTGATTCCTAAAGAAATGTTATATATGTGTGGGCGATTTGTCAAGTAATTGAGGTAGACACCAAAATTTTATATTTGGCATAATTAGGTGGCAGGTGGTGTTAAATGGTCAATAAAATGACTTTGTTTTCAATGAAAATAACAAATATTATGCATTATGGTGTGATGTGATCTAATCGATGTAGAGATGATCTGTTAAGAGTAGAATGGTCTGAGCCTTAAAACGTCATATTCTGTTTCACTGAATCAGGTGGCGTGGCGTGACAGTGTTTTTGATTTGTGGTTTTGGTCTTCAATTTGTTTCTAATGCCCTTCTAGAATTACTTTAGTTTGTTAGTTTTTCAACCTTTGTGCTTGTTGTGACAGTAGGAAACATATTAACATAAGCTGGTCAACCTTGACTGTTTCTGAAGCTGGATATTCTGGGGGCCATACTGTTTCAGTTGTTTGAAAATTGTGTCTCCGATCTGTATGGATTGATCTGTGGAAATTAGGCTTTTTGTAATTTAGCCCAGGGTTTAGGGTTTGTTATGGGTTTGGGGTTTGGGTGTTGGGGTTTTGGGTGTTGGGGTTGGGTTTGGGTTGGGTTGGGTTGGGTTGGGTTGGGTTAAGTTTGTATATGCCGGCGATTGTGGACCTAAGACAAAAGAATTCGGGCTTAGACAAAGGGGTCCACATTTGACCAAACGTCCACAATTGAAAATCGTGTACAAAACCAATGGGAGGTCTTCCGAAAAAGTTGAGTATAAACAAAAGAGGAACAATGGGAGGTCCACGATTGCACCCGTTTACATGTGTGGGTTGGGTTGGGTTGGCTTGGCTTGTGGTCTGGGTCTTTAAACTAGGAACACTTTTTGAGCATTTAACCCTAATCATGCATGTTACACTGTGCCGATAAGTCGCCATGTTTAGTCCTACCTCGCTTGCTGTGTAATGGAGCCTTATTTCTTTCCATTAGAGTTAGAGAAACCTAAGATAAGAGCCCGGTAATTGAAGCGTAAATCTTAAACTGTAGAATGGATGTCAGAAGCACAATTGTGCAGCTGTAAATTGCCTAGTGCTTTAGTGATTGTTGAAATAGGAGGCTTTATCAGGACGTCAGTTTTGCCTGATTCATGATATTCCCTGGTGGCCTTGAGTTTTTACTTTCACTCTTGTTAAAGCTGCCGTGCCCGTGCTCTGACATAAAATTTCAAATTGATTGATAATTCCCGCAACCAACGAATAATGGAAGAAAACTCTGTTTTTGAATGAAAAAGGCACTTAGTACACTGAGCACTCTATTTGATCTAAAACAAAATAAAGTGTGTGGTACGCACATATACATTAATATTGTAGGAATTGGGAGCGCTCCGCTCCTAAAATGTCAAAATTTCAAAAAGTTTGAAATGTGTTGAATCTGTTACTTATCGTCGGTAGAATGTCTCATCGTCGGTAGAATGTTTCAATAGAAAACTCCTAACTTATCTAATGCTAACAAATTAGCAATTCAATTTAAAAAAGCACATTTTTCGTGGTGTCACACCCCAAGACATAGCATCTTTAAAAAATGTTTTTGTGAGACGATAATGACATACTTTGTCATCTGTATTTTGTCTGTTTATTATTGTTTCCATTATTTTCAAGTACTTAATTGTTGGCATTAAGAGTTGACAACAGTGGTTGTCTCTAAGAGGGTGTGGGGCATGAGGTGATGTTCTCCAGCCGAGACCCTAGTGTGCCCCCACCCACCTACTGGAGATTTCAGTTGTGTACATGTAGATAAGCTTAAGACTCCGTGAAATACCCCTAGAAAAAGTAATGAAGTCTTCGGTGCCCATCTGCAAATCAGACCCTGGGTACGCTTCTGAGAGCATTGTTGAAGTGCAATTGGACTGGGCATCTGACATACTCTGCACTGCTCAAACTTGCTTTGTTTACTATAGCTATCTTAATTTGTTTATGTAAGTTCGCCCGGAACATGGTTTAAAGCCACTCCAGGTACGAGGCTACAAAAGGAAACAAAATAAAGATACAAGCGGTAGGAATTAATATTTCTCTTGAAGCAGGAAAGATCATTCCATGAAGATATATAACGAGGGAAAAAGCTATTGGCATAGCTTTTCATTCTACATCTAGATACAGCTGTAGAGTATATTGTTGGGAACAGGCGGGAAGCCGAGTTTCACGCTCAAACACCCTAACTGGAGGAACCAAGCTGGACAAGCTGGTGGAACATTTACCATGAAAATATCTGTAGAACAGACTAAGAGTAGCAACAGATCTCCGGTGAGAGAGTGATTGTAAGGATGAGCCCAACTCTTCCACAATCACATTAACAATGCGCCCCTGTACCGGTACCGGTACTCTATCTATAGTTTCTCAATGGATTGTTGTGAACGTAAAGGTTTAGAATGAAAAGCCAACATTTGATGAGATTTACTTGTAATATGGTAGTAGATGTAAATTTATAAATTTATAAAGACCTAATGCAACATGAGTTAATTACTTGGTACCCAGCATGGTTTTATCAGTCGAGTTATTCGGACCACTATCTGCTTGTTTGAAGTGGGTCTATGTGCCCGTCATGTTAAACCATGACTTGTTAAACCAGCCGTTTATGTTCGGTTCATGTTTCAATCGATGTGAAAACCACCTGTTCTCAATCAATTTTTTTTTGTTCAGGAAACGAGCCGGGAGGAAATAAATTTCATTGAAGCCGTAAAATGCCCAGACGTGTCCAGGGTGCTAATAATGTTTCCCCCATTTTTTTTATTTCAGTGTTTATTATTTTCTTTATGCGTTCATCCTTATGGAAATATCACATTCGTGAGCGAAACTGGCATGTAGCAGTTGGCAACAATCTTCAGTCTGAGTATCGGGATGAGTTTTAACAAGAATTGCTAATCCGGAGGTCATTTTTCGTACCAAAGTCTGTGGTTTTGTTTTGTTTTTTCCTATATCTTTGTTTACTGTTTATATTTTATTAATTAGCTATTACAAAATTACCGATTACCTGTAATAACCCAAATTTTTCCCATATAAGACATGCATGGAAAGCCATGACTTATTTTCAAATAGAGATTGGTGAAAAAAGTATAGTTGAAAATGAACGTGGTTCTGTTCTGTTCTGTTCTGTTCTGTTCTGTTCTGTTCTGTTCTTTTTTCAGTGTTCTGTTCTGTTCTTTTTTCAGTGTTCTGTTCTGTTCTTTTTTCAGTGTTCTGTTCTGTTCTTTTTTCAGTGTTCTGTTCTGTTCTTTTTTCAGTGTTCTGTTCTGTTACTCTGTGAGTTTCTACTGTGGCGTCGTGCATGTAAACTTTTAAAGAGACATTGTAGGAGCTCGATTTTTCCTGATTGAAGAAATTCTTCACTATTTGGGAATAGGTTGCGTGAAGGCCAGTATTGACTTGACAGCTGCACGTATTTGTAAGAGCAGTTATAACAACGCACTTAAATAAGTTATGATGAAAATGCAAGTAGTGTAGAGGGGCAGGTATGTCACCAAGATATGTTTCAATTAAATACAGTTTCAACGGTATACCTGACAATTTTAAGTACTTTTTTATTCAATCATAAATTGAATATTTCACTGTATTTTTTGTATTTGTTCGGTGGATTTAATGGCATTTTTACCGTATCTATTCATTGAATTGCAGGATATAAATATTCATTGAAAATATATTAATACCTTGTACAGTTCTGCCCCAAATTATTCATACCCATGCCAAATTCGGGGTATTGTGCATCATTCTATTTATTATTTCTACTCTTATGCTAATGACGTGAAACTAAATATATGTAGATTTGTACATGCCAACTAAAAGTCATTAAATAAAGCTCAAGTTCCGCCAATCCAGCTTTTAGGTATAAGAGAAAAGCAAACTACCAGATTGTTCATAGGGTATGAATAATTTTGGGCATAACTGTACATAAAGCTAGCTGTCCATAAAATGTGCTTTATTTTTTTTCCGGTTCGATTTGTTTTGGCTGCGTGTTGGGTCTGTTGATGACCTGTAACCCTAATTATAATTATGCAACGGAAACATTACGGACTAACGAACAAAAAATCAACTTAATGGGTTGTTTTTACAACCGATTAAGATTGAATGATATTCCACATTTTCTAGGTTTACTTGAAATTCAAGTCCATTGTCAAACAACGTTGGTGCTGTTCGTAGGGATACTGAAATGTAACTTGTCAGGCCTATGTGATTTTTCCTTTCACGGATCGTCAAATAAATTAGGTCACCCCCCGTTATTAAGTTATTAACTTCATGTCAAACACGAATACTTAACTAAAATATATCGTTTCGTTACTTATACAAAATTGGACACGGAAATTATCGCTGTCATTAAGAACACGCCCATGCGATCTTTCCATTACGAACGGTCCGTTTGATCCGTCGTTCGCATTATTATATCAATGTTTAATATAACACGGTTGGTTGCCGTGTGCTCCTTTCATGTTCTCTCCATACTTGGGAAGTTAGTTTACGAAACCCGATGCCAAGGGAAAAAAAACGAGTCTTCATTGAAGATGGTATGGCCAATTGAAAATGCTGGGAAAAGTTATTTGGAAAGACATACAGGAAGTAGATTAAGTGGATATCTGGATTGGTTGGGAAACACAATCTGAAAAGAAATGCCCTGTTGCATACGCGAGCTAGGGGAGGCACTTCATACGATTCAAATGAACACATCTCCTCACACTGTAAAAACCAACGGCTAACACTTTTCGAACACTTCAACGCGTTAATATTAATACTTTACACGTAAATGTATAGGAGGCGTTGTACGCGATTAATACTAAAACACGTTTAAATAGGCGTTGGTGTTAATGATTATTAACATTCTAAAGTGTTAATATCTCCCTAAAATTAACACCTAAAGCGTTGATCATCATAAAAACCAACGCCTATTTAAACGTGTTTTAGTGTTAATCGCGTGCAACGCCTCCTATAGGCCCTACCTTTACGTGGAAAGTATTCATATTAACGCGTTGAAGTGTAAAAAAAAGTGTAAGCCGTTGGTTTATACAGTGCATAATTGGTATCATCTTCATTGATTTATTTGTGTATAAATATTCTCTTAATTGTGTACATATTCATTTCTATTTTTAAAATGTATGCAAAGGAACCATTTTTATAAACTGTTTGGGCACACCCGCTCATGCCAGTTTCTTTGTTCACTTTGAAAATGGATTCAAATTTACCTAGTCAGTTTCCCTTGTGGATTGTTTGACTAAATAAAAATCCCTAATCCCTAATAAATAAGTCCCTAAAATGTATTGATGCATGCTTCTGGAATTTGATTATTTATTTTCGATTGCAGTTTGCCCAATTTATTGATTGATTTTCCAGAAATTGATATTGGTACAATGCAGTCTTCAAAGGTCTCGAAAGTTTTCCTGGGAAAAAATGGCAGATCATAGAAGTAGCTCTGGATGCGAGTCAGTCATGTCATCTGTCTGTAGCGAATGCATCAGTTGTTCTCTGAATGATACACGAGTTATCACCGAAGTGATGGGCCAAACTTTTATTGAACTTTCCTACGCGACCCACAACACTCTCTTCATTGGCCGATAGCCTGGCGTCATGGATTTGCATACTCTATCCCTCCCTATTGTCTTCTGAAGACAACAGAGCATACCGTTCGAAACTTCGAGATCATACTCTCGCCACCGGCTCTTTTCAGAGCCAATACTTAAAAAAAAAATATATATATATTTCCATTAGACCATGGGCCAAGCCATGAAATTATTGTTAGTTTTCTTTTTTTGTGACCCACACCTGGTATCTAACAAAAATTTGGCAGGTAGGTAGTTGAGAAGGCACTTATAAATAGTGTACAACTCGTCAAGGGTAAATGTTGCACACACACTAATTAATTAATCTAATTATAAGAAAATACAATTGTGATAGCGCCCTCTCTTAGTCAAAGATGGAGAACCGTGTATAAAGTCTATGGGAAGATTCGGGATGCAGGGCAGAATGTATGACTAAAGGCCGGTTCATACTTCGCGAATGCGAAACGAATTTTGTGACATCAACAATGGATGTTTCAGTGCAGTGTGACGTTTAGCAAAACCCAGACGAATTCGCTTCGCCCTCAAATTCGCTTGAAGTATATGAACTGGCCTTAAAATGTATTTCATAAAAATGCTTGGGAGAAGGAAGGCAGGCATAGCATGATAACAATTTACTCGACCAATGTTTTATATTTAACTGGGCCAATCAATCATTAATTCAACCAATCAATTTGTCATGTCCATATACATAAGTTTTTTTTCATGTCTCCGAAAAAAATACAAACACAAAACTACATCTTAGATTCATATATATATATTGACAAAAGTAATCATATCCTGATTAGTTGTCAAGTAGTGTTGCGTAACATTAACACATTTTCTGTTTTAATGAAATAACCCCAACTCCCTACTTCCTTTTATTCGGTACTGGATTAAATCCGTCAAAATCCATCGCTCTGCTTCTTACACATGAGAGAATAATACACAATTTTGCCACAAATCTACAAAAACATAACAATGATTGAACATTTTTGGATGAAAATAAATGTTCTGTCACTGAAAGAACATGCATGCATAATGTAGATATTCAGTGCATACAAACAATCGTTCATAAACGATTTCACAAAAAAATACATTACCCCCGACCAAAAGAATCCATCTTCTAATGACACTATACATTTGTATTTAAGTCCTTGCAAGTCCAGTCAAAAGTGAGTGTATGACCACGGACAAATGAAGCGTTTGTTTTGAATTGGGACTTGAGGACTTACGACTGTCAGCACTGTCAGTACAAAAGTGCTTGAAACTCGAAAGTATGTTTGCATTCAGAGCTCTTCACAATCACATAACGTCAGGTGCAGTCTAGATCTGTCGTCTGTACCGTTTTGAAATATTTTGCTTTTATGCCCCCAAAAGAAAAAAACCTTCAGAATCATCGGCCGAAACACAGGTGGGCCGGGTGAGTTTGTATATGCCGGCAATCGTGGACCTAGGACAAAAGAATTCGGGCGTAGACAAAGGGGTCCACGTTTGACCTAACGTCCACGATTGAAAATCGTGTACAAAACCAATGGGAGGCCTTCCGAAAAAGTTAGAGTATAAACAAAAGAGGAACAATGGGAGGTCCACGATTGCACCCGTTTACATGACTGTGTGCGTTTACAGCAAAGTAACGCGTCGGTAAATAACAGTTCATGTGATTGGTCAAAAATAATGATCGGGTGACGAGAGACTTCGTTTGATTGGACAGTGTCCGATGTTTTAAAAAGTCCTTTTTTAAAATTGAAGTCAACAATGTGCAATTTTTGTTCTTGACGAGTTACATTTTTGGTCACATAAAATAGTTTTAAACATTACTGTAGTCAAAGAAAGTAGCTACCTTATGGGTTACAAATGTAAAGAATTTTGGGAGACGGCCCACAGTCTACATGGTCTTCCCGCAAACCTACTTCTCTACTTCTACCCCCCCCCCCCCCCCACAACCCCACCTGGTTTCAGGTCCACCATTATCGTTCTGACTTCGATTGTGAAGACTTGTACCGGATCATAGGACCATGAGGAATATCTCATGGCGTATGTACAGTAGAGTTACGTAAGTAACGTCTGGCAGGTCGAATTTGATCATTTTTTTAGAGTGCAGTTTTTCCAATTCATATGAAAATTGAAATTATTGTGTACAAAGCAGAATTCTTGAAACGACATTTGAAGCAAGATATGGGACAGAGGCCCCCCCCCCCCCCCCTCTTTTGTGTTGGTCATTGTGTTCTCGGAATCTCAGGAATTCCTTTCAGATATCTGGGGGATGTGTTAGGTAACAATAGTCTGGAGTGTGTATAGGGTATTGGGGACAAGGGGTGCTACTCCTTGGTCCCGTATCTTGCTTGGTATAATTGAATCTACGCATGTGCAGTTTGACGTAGATTCCTGAATGACCTTCATGTAGGTTTCAGGGAATAGGCAGTGGTCAAACCATTCCGTGATACCAAATTAAAGGTAATATACAACATTTCCAAACATAAAAAACAAAACTACTGAATATTAGGAAATATCTGGTGTGCTGTCATTTAAAAAGAAAGTGGAATTTGTATATAAAATTTCACCAATGGTCGGCCGACCATCGCTGGGAAAACTGACAATTCCCTGACGTCTGTAAACTGCTCCGTTTTGTCTGAAGTATGGTCAGCGAACCAGACTACAAGGTCAGGGAACCAGACTACCTTTTTTTTTCTCTTTGTTTTACCAGCATCTGTCCACACACAACTTTAAACAGATTGGTGTTAGTTTTTGCTGTAAAGTACTAACCCCCAAATCCATTTATTTCTAAAAATTACAGCAGAAGCAAATGTTGCAAACTACCGTACCTTTAAAGTCGGATGTTATTCGGGACAAATTTTAGATACCGAAAACGTCTATAGGTTGACTGTCTGGAGTCGTGGATCTGAAGTCCCAGTCCTTCAACCACCCCTTCTTTCTCGTGTCGTCTGATACATGTCCCGTTGTTTCACCTTTCTCCGTCTAGGTCTCAGACGACGTCCACGTGCCCTCTACCGTCTTTAAGGAGTTAACCTTCCCAGACCTCGTCTCCTCCGCGCAGCCCTTGTTACCCGAAGACGCGTCGTACTGGGAGACGTTCGCTAAGAAAGCGGAAAGACCAACCGGGCACGATAAGAAGTGACACTTGGAAACCAAGTGTTTTTCCCGAACCCGCTATCGTGTGTGCAGCACCAAAATACGACTTGAGACTTAAATGCAGCTGGAATTCAAATGTAGCTGCAGTCCTGCATGTAATGTAGCCCCGTGCAGGGTTGGGGCTACATTTAGGGCTCAGATTTCATCTAGGTATATAAATTTGGGCTACAATTTGTGCTCGGGCTACATTTAGGTTCAGGGTCTGGGTTACATTTAGGGCTTGGGCTACATTGAGGTACGTGGTTGGGGCTACATTTAGGGCCGGTGGTATTAAATTGGGGCACCTTTTTGGGCTCGGGCTACATTTAGGTACAGGGTTGGGGTTGCATTTAGCGCTTGGGTTACATAACCTAAATTATGTTTCTAAATGTTTACTTGTTTTTGTTTTTGTATTTTACTATGTGATTTGTTATGTATGGCATGCCTTACACAAACTTTCGCTTTTTAGGTTTTGCCTCCTCTTCATGACTTGATTTTCTTATCTGTATTCTTTTATATCTTTTGTGATTTAACATGAAGAGGAAATAAATGTTACCAACTGAAATTTAGGTGGGTAGGACTTCATATAAGGGCTTCATACAAGGCCGTACAACCGGAGTTTGGCAATAGAGGTGTTTTATTTTCAAGGTGGCGGTGTTCCGGTTCCCCCCGGAACAAACGAAACAGTCCAAAGCAAATTGTAGGTGTCCTCCCGAAAACACATGCACTGGACCAAATGGAATTCAGCGGACCACACCGTAAATTATGCGTCGCTATCATGTTAACTGCATGGGCGGTGACTGTTTTTGTGCAGATCTCTGTATTTTTCAGAATCGTATTCTGTAAGTTGACACCGATTTCTTTAAAAAGGTTATTGATATTATGAGCGCGTCTACTGATTACGACAGAAAACTCTCTCAAGTACCGGTACCCGTTGCCTGTTGTCTTTTATGATAATTGTTTCATTAAAAAAAAATTAAATTCAAGCATGTGGAATTCATGAATGTGTTTTATTTTTGTTTTCATAAGTTCATGTCATAGTGAGTATGTTGTTTTATGTGTCAAACAATTGCCATTTAGTCTTATTTGTAAACGTAAATTGAATGATTTAGTTTTTGTGATGTGTTATGCATTGGGTCCCTTTCGCTAGCAGTGTTTTGACTGAAGGGGCTTCAGTGAAGTTGGGAGTTGGGTGGGGTGGGGTGAAGTGGGGTGGGGTTGGGTTGGAGTTGGAGGAGGGGAATTGATTGACGACACATACACATCGTAATATGTTATGAAATAAATTGACCAGTATAATTCAAATCAGCTTTTCACTTGTTTTCATCGAGGGGTTTTCCATTTTTTATTCATAGAGCTTGTAGTCATAACAAATAACTTAAGGAAGGTTTGTGGATTTTCAAGTATATTAAATCTTTCATTCCAAAATTAAAGAACACATCTTGTTAAACTCTTGTCGACACAAGAACAGAAATCAAATGCTGTATTAGAGTGGCGAAGATTAGGAGGACCCTCCACCTTAAAAACGAAGGGGAAATATTACCTCATAATTATATCTACTGTGTACTAACCGAGAAACTCAAAAAGTGTTATATTTACACCAACATTCACTTCAAAAACTGTTGTGTTACATTGACACAAAGTAATATCTTTATTGAACTTTTCGTCAAATATAGATTCTGGATGTTAGCACCACAATGTGCAGGCCGAGTGTTTCCCCGAATACTTTTCAGAACCTCACAAACTCACAAAAGAGAGTTGCCGCATGATGTTACCGCAAATCTTTATCTTATTGTTACCTTCAAGTCTTAGGCTGTGTTGCATTCCAGTTTAATTTACTGTAACTTTTATGTTTTTCATCATTTCAGATCTGTTAAACGTCCAAAGTCACTATTTGTGTTTGAATATTGTGAATAAAGAAATATCGAGCACTGAAACACATAATATACAACCCGAATTCCTTAAAACCTCATAATTATATCTACTGTGTACTAACCGAGATACTCAAAAAGTGTTATATTTACATCACAATTTGTGCTTGAATATTGTAAATAAAGAAATATCGAGAACTGAAACACATAATTTACAACCCGAATTCCTTAAAACCTTCAAAATATAAAACCAAACTCACTATCATGTAATTATTAACACAGTGCCAATAATTGGATTGAAGATAATTAGATACACTATTTCAGTATTTTAATAGCGAAATATGATTTCTAACAAAATAATCTGTATCTAATGGTACATAATTGTCACTTTTTTAATTTACAGAAATATTTTACATGAATAAATACTTTGTACATTGTATACATCAGGTACCGTTTTCTTTCTTAGAGAGTCATTTTGTTTTTATACTAACAGTTCGTTAAACGACGTGTGTGTTTCCTCATTGCTCATTGTACAAGTTAAATATACTTGTGGATATACATGAGTTACACAGCCTATAATATTTGATGACATTTTGTTCGACGTAACATTTGACCCCCAAATTATTTGTACTTTTGTCTTGGTTGTCGTGTCCCTTGCTCGGGAAACATTTTTAATTTGGAAACTGACGTACATCTGTTTCAACTACCTTAAAAGAATCAGATGTTCACTTTCCGGAATCTATGAATCCTACAAACTAACCAGTACTTGTTTCATTTTTGTCTGTGCATTGTTTTGCGTAATACACTGTAGGCCTACAACCTATACTGTCACGTAGTACGTACCGGTAACATATATCCCCGAACTATCCCACATCTAACACCCAAAACGAGTTCGATTCAAATCGCACGTTTCAATTTACCATCGGAGTGCATCCGTTTGAGACCGTCCTTAGCCAGTCGTGATTCCGTTCTGATCCCGTGGTGATCTCCTGACCCATTTTTCACAAAATGTTCTCCCCTCATGTTGAGCCCCCAAATCTCCAGCGGTATAGGCCTACTCTTACACCCTCCCCGCCCAAATCCCCTACTGACGTAACTCACTCCCTCCTGAAATCCTGTAATTCCAATTGAAACGTTAAGATCTCGCAGCCGACCCCCCCCCCCCCCCCCCCGACTGCATTACCTGGTTGATTCAATTGACGTGTGACATGCGGTTCCCAATACCCAATTCCATTTTATAGGATTCTAAAAAAGAGGATTCCGTCCGCACCACTACCTTTTCACTAAATTATAGACAGTGACGTCCGACCAAAAAGTGACGGTTGGCAGCAAGTGCCGTAGAGGAACTGACGGGCAATTAAGTTTGGTACTCTCTAGTTAAGTATGGCAATCACAATTGGCTTTGGGAAATGCAGTCGAGTCGAACTGACAAGGGGATAGCGTGTGGAGCTGGCAGCACGAAATAATTCAATCTACAAGCACTTGTTTGCGCGCGCCCAATGTGCACCACGGGCCACCACCTAGTACAGGTGATAGAGTTGGAACGTGACGATGCTTGAAACGTGTATGAACCCTCGGGTTTTATTACAAAACACATGCACCTACTTAGAATTTCCAATGAGTTGAATGGTGATCTGTACTATCAATCGTTGCACGCAGTGCATGTTTAAATTAACCACATGGTTAAAACTTCAGTTAGCAAGCTCCGATAAAAACCTATGGAAAACTGATGTTGGACGATGTTTGTTTCACACAGATCCGGATCTCGATCCGTGATCCGTCCGTTGGTTTACACACTGACGCCCATGGTAATGGATCATATCTGGAGCAGTGAACCAGTATTAGATCACTGAGCGAGATCCGGATCTGTGTGAAACAAAAGCCTTTGACCCAATCCTGTCTTGTCAACACATCAAGTCGACCATCCGGAACCAGCCTACGGAGCATGGTTGCACTGGTTATCAATGCCGACATCTAGCGAAACTGTGACAAGTGAAAAGGGGACCAGTGACACAATGCTTCGACGAGTCGTTCGCGCTTAGATATTGCGTGCGCGTTGTGAGGTGACCGGGCTCCTTGCTGGAACTTGCTTCTGTGGCAGGGGCGGATCTAGAGAGGGGGGGGGGGGTGCAACCCCCCCCCCCCCCTCCCCTCTTGGGCTGCTGAGCAAAGTTGTGATAATCAATGCTAAACCACATCCTTGTTACCAGTGGATATACCGCTGGTCCATACACTGTACACTGTACCGGTATAGGCGGGTACAACCCCTCCCTAAATGAAAGGCTAGATCCGTCCCTGTGTGGTGACTGGGAAAGAGAAATTATCATGATGGGGATGGTGGTGATTGGGGTGGTGATCAGGGTGGTGGTGGTGAGGATGGTGAAAATGCCGATGACGCTTAAGGGCGTGGTGGTGACGACGGCATAGTGATGTTGATCAAGCTTATGATGGTAATGATGTTAAAGTTGGTGGTGGTGGTGGTGGTGGTGATAATGATTGTGGGGATGGTGATGCATGTGGTGGGGATGGTGATGATGGTAGTGGTGGTTATGGTGATGAAGATGATGGGATAACGGGGATTGTGGTGGTGGTAATGGTGGTGAGGTGGTTGTGGCGAAGTGATGGTGATGATGATGATGGTGAAGATAATGGGGATGGTGATGCTTGTGGTGATATTGGGGATGTTGATGGTGGGGGTGATGAAAATGATGGGGTAATGGGCATTGTGGTGGTGATAATAGTGGTTGTGGTGAAAATGATAGTGATGATGGATGTGGTGATAATGGTAATGGCGATGGTGATGAGATGATGGGGATGTGATAGTGATAAATGTAATAGCGGTGACAAATTGTGATAGTAATGATGGCGGTAAATATATCTGTGTGTCTCGAATGAACATGACATTCACGCTGACAATTTATTTGATCACACGCTCAGTTTGTTTCACTGTATGGCGATAATAGTTCTATGATGGTGCTGATGTTCGCGGCTTGTCAGTAACGATAGTAAATTAGAACAGATTTTTTTCCTTTTGCCCTAAAA